>CM057451.1:318199166-318836250 GCA_016271365.2 Neoceratodus forsteri
CAGTGGGGCACAGGACCCAAGGCAGCATGAATTCACAGTGGGAAGGTCATATCAGATGAATCTAATAGATTTCTTTGACTGAGTGACCAAAGTACTAGACCAGGGAGGGACTGTGGACATAGCCTACCTAGACTTTAGCAAGGCATTTGACACAGTCCCACACAAAACATTAATAAACAAGTTAGCCAGCCTGGGAGTGGGGCCCAAGGTGGCAGCCTAGGTAAAAAATTGGCTGGACAACAGGACACAGAGGGTAATAGTAAACAGAGTCCACTCTGAAGAAAGGGGGGTTTCTAGCAGGGTATCACAGGGTTTAGTACTGGGACCAGTCCTTTTTAATGTCTTTATAAGTAACATTGCAGAGGGACTGGATGGAAAAGTATGCCTCTTTGCAGACAACTCAAAGATCTGCAACAGGGTTGATATACAAGGGGGTGTGGAAAGGATGAGAAGGAGGTTGGCAAGTTTGGAGGAATGGTCAAAAGTATGGCAGCTTAGATTCAATGCAAAGAAGTGCAAAGTAATGCACCTGGGAAACAAAAACCCATGGGAAGAGTACACAATGGGAAGGGGGAGGTACTAACAACAACAAAAATGGAATGGGACCTGGGGTTTGTCATATCAGATGACCTAAATGTAACCAAGCGATGTGAGAAGGCAATAAGGAGGGCTGGGGGGATTCTGGGATGTACAGGGAGAGGCATCACCAGTAGAAAACAGAAAGTTGTTATCCCTCTGTACAGACAGTTGATGAGACCCCATCTGGAGTACTGTGTGCAGTGGTAGAGGCCCCATCTCTGCAAGTACATAAACAGAATTGAGGCAGTCCAGAGGAGGGCAACTAAAATTGTGCAGGGTCTGCACCAGAAGCCAAACAAAAAGAGACTAAAGGAGCTTAATATATATATATATATATATATATATATATATACCCTCGAGGAAAGGAAGGAGAGGGCACATGATAGAAACTTTCAAGCACCTCAAGAGAACAACAAAGTCCAAGAGGTAGCGTCCTTCAGAAAAAGAGATGTGCAAGAACAAGGGGCACAATTTGAAGATAGAGGGGGGGGTACAGCTCAGGGGCAATCTGAGGAAGTATTTTTTCATGGAGAGGGTGGTGGATGCATGGAATGGCCTTCCTGAGGAGGTCATGGGGTTAACAAAAGTGGGGGAATTCAAGAATGCAGGAGACAGACATAAGACAATTCTGGTGAGGGATGGGAAGAAGTAGGCTGTTGGTTAACTAGGATCTGCAGCTTATCCAATAGGTAGAGAAATGGGCAGATTGGGCTGGCCAATCGATCCTTATCTGCCATCAAAGTCTGTGTTTCTATGACTATCAACAGATTCATATACTGGAAAAGTGTCTGAGACTTTGGCTGATGTTTTTAGGGAGGGCATGAGCTTGGAATCTGCTATTGGTGGTGCTTCTTCAAATCCCACTGTGGACTTGAGCGTTTTTACTAGATTAGGGATTTGGTCCAGGAAACAGTATTTAACCATTAGGGATTGTGAGTCCTGTTCCATCGGCTCACTCTCACCATCAAACTCTATCTCTGATTCCTCACCAGAGTTATGTAGGTTATTTGAGTGTGGGTCAGCTGGGTTAGGGTCCACTGGGGATCTACATGGTGTTGATTCCAGGTTGGTTGGTGCCCAAGGTTTGGCATATTCCGCTAGCCTCTGCATTATAGCCATCATGAATTGTTGCTGGGCCTGAACCAGTCTCCTCCAGCTTTGAATGAATGACAGGTCAGTGGCCATAACTAACTGGGCAAGGAAAAACATCAGGCATTTGTAGCCTGCTGATTTTGGAAGAGCAGGGTGGCTGTGTCTGGTGACTGAGTTGAGCTTTCTTTGTTTGGGATGTTGTTGGGGACAGTTCCCTGAGTGGAAGTGCCTTGCTCGAGATCCAATTGATCAGAATGCTCTGATAGCCCTACTGACAGGCAGCTGGGGCACAGTTGCCCTGGGTTGGATGGCAGTAGAGGGACCTTGCAGGAGCAGCGTACCTTCACTTTTGCCATGTTGGCTGCCTAGGGACACATAATGTGAAAACATGTTTTAATGGCTATATAATTATTCATGAAGTCCTATGATTAGATTAGTTACTGCGAAGTCATATGTATGACATAGTATAAACTGGCTAAATTTTGACAGAAGGCTAAAATAGCATACTTGCCTATTTGCTAAAAAAGTACTAATCAGGCTAGCCCCACCTGGGCTGCACTTGCTCATCAATCCAGACCCTCCTATCAGAGCATCAGGAAGCAACACCAGATCCTCCCTCCCTCTCTGTGCCCCATTGCAGAACCTCTTTATGCCAAAGGGCATTCCTTCACCGGGCACCCATATGGCTAAATGGCCTCCTAGCCACCATCGCCTTGGAACCCAAACTTGGCCTTTTCAAAATGTCCCTCAAAAATCATCTACTTGAACAAACTTCCTGTGACTGCCCCTAGCCCAGCCCCATACACCTTTGAATAATCCTGGCACTTGTATTTTAGTGTATCACTGGACCTCATGTGTTAGGGTATCACTAGAAGGTACCTCACCTGTTGACGCTGGGTAAATTACTTACCCTAGAATCGTGTATTACTGCATGACCTACTGTGAACACCGGGTCTACCTGACCTTAGATTTATTGATTTATTGTTCTTTTCTATTTTATGTTAATATTTCTTCTCTGCTGTATCAATATGCTTTTGTGTATCTCGCCATAACACTTTGTACTCTTCTCACCTCTGTACTATTGACATGGAACCTTTGCAAAGGATTCTATGACTCAAAGGTTGTAATTCCAATTATGTATTAAATAAATAAATAAAATAAGTAAAATAGGACTTTCAAGCTGGCCACCAGAAGTGACATGATTCGGGTCACCCAGGGTTATGCATGGGCTTTATGTTCCACCATGGTAGATATTTGAGCCTGTACTGGCTTTTGCTGCAGTATTATGCTACTGGGATGTTAAGGTCTTATCTGAGGGTCAGAGGGTAGCACTTGTGTGGATCAGCTGTTAGCTAATTTTTGCATATCCCCTTCAATTTATGGCCAGGGCGCCACTGCAGAAAAACAGATCACGGTGGACTCCCAATATGACCGCTGGAAGTGAGAGTGGTCAGAAATGCATGCACAGCCTATGATTACTGCCCTAGGGACAATAGTTGTGCTAGGACACATGGTACTCTTTAAGGGGTGCGAGCAGAAGCAGCTGGGCATGGTATTTAAAACTGAAGGAGCTGGATGCTTGTAAGGGGAGAAGTGCACACAAACATATTTAATCCTGAAACTAGAAAACTATCCAGAATTCTGATGGACAAACGCTTGGCTGGCTCCTGCTAGGAGTGGAGAGCCAGCAGAATAGACACTAGCAAGAAATGTCTCTGTGAAATTATAGCAAGCCTGATTCTAGTGATTGTAGGAAAAGTAGCCAAAATATTAATTGAAAGGTTACCTTGGTTGAGTTGTTCACTCTCTTGATAAGGTTTTCTTTGTTGAAAGTAGCAGGAGCTTGATCCTGTGATCCAGCCTAGCCAGATGCACATGAATAACTGAGCTCAGATAGCCCAAGGGGAGGCAATAGAGGGTCTAGGACTTCTTCTTTGAAGTCACATGTGCATTGACAGCCTATCAGGTGATCATAAACCCAGTCTGTAAAGGTTTGGAGTGCCTCAGAGATTACTCTCCACAATAGACATTTTTTGTATTGATTCACATTTAAACCACTCACTAATCTGTCCCTCTGCACATCACTCTGAAAACTTGCAGTTTGTAGACTGTTGCATTAAGGCTACAATATAATCAGCTATTATGTCACCATCTTTTGATTCCAGTGATAAAATCAAAAGCACTCAGCAATTAGTAGCTATTTGGGCTTATAAAGTACTGTTAGAGTCTGAGCAAGCTGGAAATAGGGTTTATCTTTTGTGTTTTTTCTGGGGCTATTAAATAGTTCAGCAATCCATAAGCTTGGTGTCCAGTTATAGACAGGAAAACACTTATTTGTTTTATATCTGCTATGTCATTTGCATTCATCCACATTTCAAACCTCTCCAGATAGGAATCAAAATCTTCTTTTGTGTCATCAAACTCTGAAATTCTTCCAATCTGAGCCATGGTGGTATATGGTCCTCTTTTCTTTTTGACAAACAAAGACAATGCTTTTCCATGGCTCCCATAGCAAATTTAGAATGGCCAGTCTTGTTAGCCACAACAGACAGCAACAACCACTCGAACAAGTGATAGAATTTAAGTATCTTGGTATTACCCTTGACTGTATACCCTTGACCCTTGATCTACAACTCACATATTCACCAAATCTCTAAAACCATTAACTCAAGAATTGGAGTCCTCTACCACCATCGCCACTCTCTGACCATTGAAACCTTGCGTACCACAGTAACTAGCTCCATTCTGTCCATCGTTGATTATGCGCTAGTATTCTACGGTGCTGCCTCAGATACCACCCTAAACAGAATTACGACCTCCCTAAATAAGTGTTGCAGGCTTGTCACAGGAGCAAGTAAGGGTACGCATACCTGCGAATTATACAGACTCTCTAACGGGCTCATCCTTTATGGTAGGTTAGCCTATCAGACCTGTGTCATGGCAAAGAAGATATGCCTTCGCCTCACCCCCCTGCCACACATGCCTTCATGCAATCTACCCGTAACTCTCGCTTTACACGCAGCTTGCTCAAGTCCTCGTACCTTGTCCCTTTTTGTAGTACTTCTCAGGCCCAATGGGCCTTCTACAACAGGACACCATCGCTAATGAATGATCTCCCATCTGAAGTCATTGATGAAAACAATCTTGGCCCATTCAAGCAAAATCTGTGCCACCACCTAACTGACCTTACCAAGTGCAACTGTACCTTCTAGGACTATGGTTTGTCCTTTCATTAGTGCCACCACTTTATTCCCTTCCCCTTCCCCTACCCCTGTCCATCTCCTCCCCACCTCCTCGATCCATGACTTTTATCCCTTTATCTCCATCTCCCCACCTTCCCCTACCACCCTCCTCCTATGCCACCCTCACCTTTCCTCCACCTCCTCCCTCTCTCTCTCTCTCTCTCTCCTTTCCTCCCCTAACCTATTTCACCTTCACCCCTTCCCTTCTTCTCCTTTTCTCTTCCCCTCCCTCACCTCCATGTCCTTACTTCTCCCTTACTCCTCCCCTCCCTCTCCTGTCCCCTCTCCCCTTTTTTTGTGCCCCACTGCACTTCATGCGAATTGCACTTTATGACAATGTCTGGTCTCTGACTGCTCTTTCCTATCTTGTCCCCTTCCACTCTGAACATGCCCTGATGCACCCTATGCTCACCCACACCACTGCATTTTTGCTCAAATAACTCCCTCCTTGAGGAGCATCACTTAGGTTATGACCCCCTGTAATCTTGTATATCTGCCTCCTTTCCATTGGCACCCACTGTTGTTACCACATGATGTCTAAACTATTGTCTATGTTCTAACGTGTCTCTGTATTATGTAACCTGAATTTGGCTGTATGCTACTTTTTACTGTATGATTCTATTTTTATTGTGTGATTCATGCTGATGTAGAACCTTTGTAAAAGAAACTATAGTTCAAAGGTATTTGTAATCCTAGTATTCAATAAATAAATATACTTTCCAAGAAAAAGTCGCCACCTTGTCACTGAAAACTAATATTTTTACTGAAAGTAATACAAAACAGCAGACAGCATGGACTGCAACTTCCCACCATTACTTTATTCTCCTTCTCTCTCTCTCTCTCTCTCTCTCTCTCTCTCTCTCTCTCTTTCTGTCCACTCTCCACTGTGACATTATCTCATTGAGCCATGCAAGGCATTCTGGGCTATGTAGTTCACAGGAAATGTAACAGTCTGCAATACAACACAGCAAGCCCTGCTTTACTATAATAGATTTTTATTTATATTTTATTTAAACATTTGATAACTGGGAAAGGCACACTGAGCTGAGGCTCCTTTCCAGGTGTGACCTGGGGAAGGGAAAAAGGGATATAAAGCAGAAAATTCATAATAGATACATGAGATAAATATACAGTTGCATAAGTTATACAGCGAAGTATTGTACATGCTGATGGACTATATACAAATAGTATAATACAGTTCTAAGAATTAGATTACTATCCACAAAAAAAACATTTGGTATGAGATTGGGCCTGTGAGTGGCTAGGAGCAGGTGCAAGTGGGGAGTGGACATTGTTGGATCTGGAATAGATACTCTTATAAGAAACAGTATATATAGGGAATATGCCACAGGCAGTGTGAAAATAAACAATTTATTTTTTGTGTCAGGTTTTGACTTCTGTTGTCCTCATGAGTGGTGGAGCCACATCTGAGGTCTGTAGAGGTCAAACCCTGATGTAAAAAAAAAAATCATTTATTTTCACACTTCCTATGGGATATTTTGTTTATGCAATGGGCAAACTTCTGAATGGGTATACAGCATCGCTCTGTGTCCTGGTTGACTCTGAAGGAAAAAAATTACAGTTTGAATGATGAATAGGAATCAGCAGAGAACGGAAAGCTTGTGCTGGTCTCGGTGTTGCTGATGATGGAGCTGCAGTGGAAATAAATGCGGATGACGTGCCTGGAGTATAAATAAATGATTTATTTACACTCCAGGCATGTCATCACTGCAAATAAATGTGTTTATTTCCTGATTTGTATGCTCTTTCCTATCTTCATAAAACAGGTTTCATCCTACATTGATTGGGATGTTTCCATTTTCTTCTCACTATCCAGTAACGTCGGTGGCAAAGGTATACATGCACATGCACGTAGGCACTCTAATGTGTACAGCAGCCCTTAAACATAGAACAATAACATCTGTCTGCAGATTTATTTATTTATTGCATTTTGGTAACTGGGTGAACCCACTGAGACCAGAGGTCCCTTTTTCAGGGGTGATCCGGGGTTAATTACATACGTCATTTATTCAGTTCACATACAACCCACATAGCTCAGCAGTTCACAATATACATTTGACTCAGAAATCACAAAAATAGCAGCAATAGACATTGGATTCACAAATAGAGTACTGCAACAGTAATTAGTTACAAAGGAAGGAGACAGTTTGACATGACATTAGGGTGACAACATGATAAATAATTTCCACAAGTTCTTATTCTAGGAAGAATGTGTTCCATGTGCCAAAGACCTGCTATAGTGTGCAGGACCTATTAGACCTTTAAGAGTGTACAGAAGAACAGCATTCAGGGCTAGGAAGGGGAGTTAATGGTAGCAGCCGAAAAGACACTGCCCCAGCATGTACGCTTTTAGGCTAAGGACCACTTAGCCTACCTAGTCTGCCCATTTTTCCCTGCTTATACTGACACCAGAGACCCTACCTGATCACCAACCACCTCCACCCGCTTCCCTACCAAGATTCCCTTGTGTCTATTGCATGCATACTTGAAGCCCACCACTATTTTCAGCCCCACTACCTCCACTGGAGGACTGTTCCAGGCATACACCACTCTTTCTGTGAAGTACTTCCACACATCCCTCCTGAATTCCCCCCTTCAAGCTTCATTGCATGCCTGTTGTTCTCGTACACATTCTCCTCTGAAAAATACTCCCCTCCTGTACTTTACTTACCCCTGTAAGGTACTTATAGGTCTCTATCCATGCCCCCCTCCCTCCTCTTTTCCAGGGTGTATCCCTTCCTCTAGGTCAAAAAAGTGAGATCAAAACATCGCAGTCAATAATCATGTAGGAAAAACAGCAGGATCAAAAAACGCACATGGGCAATGCAGCACAAACTGATAAGCGTGCATCCAGGGAAGGGAATGAGGGAGAAGAAAGTCATTGGGAGTTACTGTTCCAAACTCCAGTGGGGTAGAACTGGGGGGGGTAGAAAATCATTGGGGTTTATTATTACAAACTCGAGGGGGTTGGTGGGGATGGTGATTTACTGTTAGTAGCCCAGGAGGGTGACAGGCGGGGTTGGGGGGTCGTGATAACATCCCAACGCTGTTTTATTCCCATTGCTATTTTTCCTGATGCTGTTTTTTCCACGTGGTTTTTGCATCGCTGTTTTGCTCATGGTTTTTTGACCAGATATACCTTCCTCTAGCTGTGCCATCTGCAGCTCCAAAGGTGCTCACCTAGAAGGCACTTGCATGGCAATAACTGTTGCGTGCCCTCCCTGGACCCACACCCCCCTCCCCCCAGTAGTCATTGATGTCCCGGGCTCATTCCCAAACGCTGGTCACCTGCATGCTGAGCTGTATCTCTGTCACTGCACTGATGAGCTAGCCATGTCATTAAAGTTTCTTAATGCTACAGAAGGCAGCTTAGTGAAACATTTTGTTTTCCTATTTTGGTTCCTGTTTTACATAAAGTAACTAATATAATTGAATGCCTTGTCTTTATTTGTATGAATGATGTGATAATTAAACATCAGTGTCTGTTGGCTTTGCACATGGCTTAAGAGTTTTTTAACTTTTTTGTACATTTACTGTATATGAGAATTATTTTGTAAGGGAGGAACTTTTTTGACTACATTTCAAACGTGGTGCAGCTGATTTTTTACAATTCATGTTCCTTCTAAGCAAGAATCTTAGGTTTTTGTGTATATAACAAAAAGAAAATCCTCTGGGTTTGCTGGCACCTCAGTAGCAGGTCTTGTAGTAGGTGCCTACAAAGCCTAATAAATGAACTAATAAAATGACAATTACACCATTAAAATGTTCAAGCAAGCATTGCTCTCATTGGCAAATACTTGCAAGATTTTTCTTCTAAGTTGTTATAGTAGGACACTGGTCATGAGTAAAAAGACATTGCTGGCATCTGCAGATTCCTATTACATGCCAATATAAAATTAAATATAACTTCAAAGCATTTTCTTCATTGATGATATATGAGCAGGCTGGAAAATTTGGCCATGTACTAGCCGGAGACCAGAAGGGAGAGAGCGGATATGATTGAAACCTTCAAATACATGAAGGGTGTCAACAAAGTGGATGCCAGTGAAATTTTCAAACCCAGTGAGATTACATGTATCTTGGGGGAACATCAGTGTTGGGGGGAAGTTTCAGGAGGGTCACCAAGACATATTACTTTACAGAGAGGATGCTGGAGGGATGGAACAGGCTGTCAGAGTAAAGCTTCAGGAAGAGGGTGGGACAGATACATGAGGATCAAGAGGACAGGGGAGGATCAAAGGGGGTAGGGAAGGAGAGGGGTTCACTCAGTTGGTAAGACTTCAGTAGGCTTGTGCCTATCAAGAATGTCTCCCACAACTTCATGTGTGTATCAGATTTTTCTAATGTTTCAGCCAGGGAAAGAATTTAGTCTTGATTTGAATATATCACATGTTGTTGCATCCACAACCTGTTGAGGCAAGCTATTCCAAGCCTTTGCCACTCTAACGGTGAAATAATTATCATGTTTTGTGGTATTGGCCTTTGGTACCACAAGTTGGTTGGCATGGCTTCTAAAATTATTGGGATAGGTCATAAATTTCAACCCAAAGTCTGCACGTAGGTCATGATTTAGTAATATTTTATAGAGTTCCAGTAAGTCTCCCCTTTTTCTCTTGTTTTCGAGGCTAACTTGTGTGGTGTGTTTTAATCTCTCATTATAGCTCAAGTGGAAAATTTTAGGAATTATTTTAGTGGTTCGTCTCTCGGCCCTCTCAAGTAGCTCCACATCCTTTCTAAGATACAGACTCCAAAATGGAGAGTGTGTATCTAGATGTGGGTGGATATATGACCTGCATAGGGGTAGTATACACTGTTCACTCCAATTTGTAAATGAGTGTTTAACACAATTCAATAGCCTGTTTGCTGTTAGTGCTATTTTTTTACAATGATTTGATTGATTTGGTGACGATAATTAGTTATTAATGATAGTTCCAAGATCTCTTTCTTTGTCCACTGCTGTCAAGATTTTGTTGTTCAATGTGTAAGGATAAAGGGGGTTGTTTCTTCCAAATTGCAGGACCATACACTTGTTCAGGTTAAATGCAGTTTACTGCCCATTTTTCTATTTCTCCTAAGTCCTTAACCATGGTGATGTATTTTTCTATTGTGTTTACCTCATCTCCCAATTTACTGTCATCTGCAAATTTAATGAGGTTATTGCTAATGTTTTTATTTAGGTCTGCAGTAAATACATTGATGTGGGTTGGTCTGAGGACCGAACCCTGTGGCACCCCACTGGTCACAGCACTTGGGGTAGACAGTGCTCCATTTATTTGGACTGACTGGGTGCGGTCTTCTAACCAATTATTGATCTACTTGATTATTCTATTATTTAGCCTAAGATGCATTAGTTTTGATACCAGCTCATAATGTGGGACTTTATTAAAAGCTTTTGCTGTGTATAGCATGATGACATCAAATGGTGTGATGTGATCCATACTGTCACTTACTCTGTTGTAAAAGTAAATAAGATTTGTGGATCGTGAATGACCTATCTTAAACCAGTGTTGTTTATTGTCAGTAAGTTGTTTTGAGTGAATTTCTTTATCAATTATTTCCTTGATTAATCTTTCCATTATTTTGCAACTTAAACAGGTCAGACTTATGGGTCTTTAGTTATTTACTTATCCCTTGTTTCCCTTTTTGAAAATATGTGTACTATAGCCATCTTCCAGTCTTTGGGCAGTTCCCCTTCATTTCCATTAATTTATTAAACAGGATTGCTAGAGGTAGTAAAATGACAGCAACCGTTTCTTTTAGAATTCTGGAAGAGATGTTGTCTGTTGATGTGTTGTATTTTAAGTTATTATGGATTGCAACCTCAATTTCTTCCCTTGAAAAATATATGCTGCTACTACTTTGATAATGGTGATTGGGTAGTGTTGTTTTATCATTAAAAACAAAACAAAAGAATTTGTTTAACTCATTAGCCATTGAGAAATTATCATCAATAGTAAGACCATCTTTGACTATAATGCAACTTTGTTTTGCTAGTTTTTATAAGAGTTTACAAAGAAAAAGAATAATTTATTTCCCTTTGTGTGGGTAATTCTAAATTCCAGTTTACTTTTTACTTGTTTTATCATGTACTTAAGTTTCCTTTGTTCTGATCTATATTTAGTGAGGAAAGTTGCAGATTTATAAGTTTTAATTTTTTTAAATGATCGCTCTTTTTTATTTGTTTGCCTCTTTATAGATTTGGTTAACCAAAACGGTAATTTACCTTTAGAGTTATAAATCTTTTTAACAGGTATGCATTTTTTCTCTAGATTTACTATTAAGTTCTTTACAAATAACCAGGACTCCTCTACTGTTTGCCTTGACATAGTATGTTCCCAGTCTGTATTTATCAGAGCATTTTTAATATTATTAAAATCAGTCCAGTTGTAGTCTGTGATATAGCGTATAGCAGTTTTTTGGACCTGCGTATAGTCAAACTTGAGTGAATGTTATTGTGGTTGCTGCCTCCCAATGGGCAGTTTATGACAGTATCTATACTTCTGTCATCCAGATTGGTTATGACAAGATCTAAAATATTGTCACCCCTGGTTGGGGTTGTTACCAGTTACTGGAAACTTTGACTGGCTAAGAGGTCTAAAAATTAGCTCTCAGTGTTACTTGTTCAGAAAATTTTTTCCTAAGTAATCCCTGGGAAGTTGAAATCACCAACAATAAATATGTCTCCCTGTATTGATGCAGTCTTGATTTCATTAAATAGTTTAGTGTTGTATTCTTGACTTGAGTTTGGAGGTCAATAGTAATTTCCTAGAAGGAGCATGAGTCTGTGTTTAAAAGTTATACTTAGCCAGACACTCTCAGTATCTTTCACGTCATTGTTTGATGGGTGAATTTGGTGACAGTTGATGTTATTATTTATGTAAATACACACCCCTCCTCCTTGTTTATTTTTCCTGTTTTTTTAAAAAAAAGTTTGTAGCCCTTAATTTCTTTGCTCCAATTAGTGGAATCCTGCCATCAGGTCTCAGTCACAGCTATTATATCTAATCTGTCTTTTGATAAGATGGCTTCCAATTCTGATTTTTTGGTTTTTTTGTTGAGTTTAGACTCTGTGCATTAGTGACCATAATACTACAGTGGTCCATTATTTTTTCTGTCTTTATATAAGGAATGGTGTCCTGATTTGAAGCTCCCAAGTCCCCCTTCTTAACTAGTTTAAAGAATGACTTATGTATGACACAAACTGTTTCCCCAAGTGAAAATTCCCATCCCAGGAATATAAGCTGAAATTGTTGTGAAATGTTTCCCAGCGGGTTAAACATTTATACCCCCCTTTTGCAGACACCATTTTTGTAGCCACTCATTTACCATTTTTATTTTGTGTTTTTTTTTTTTTTTTTGGGTTCCCCATTTTGGGCTCTGGTAAGCTTTCTGAGAGGCCGATTTGACTCCCATTTTCTTCAGGTTTTCTGCTCAGTTCAATGTATTCCCTCCTTATATTTTCCACACTATATATCTATATATATAGATATATAGTACATATATTCATTCCACACTTGTCCTATTAATGTTATTGTCCACACTTGTCATATTAATGTTATTGGTTCCCAAGTGTGCAATCATTAACGGGTTTGGTTCTGCATTATGTGATATGTTATATGTTATCAATCATATTCATAATGTCTTTTATCATAGCTCTCCAGGAGGAGTTACAGGTGTGGTTAGTGTTGCCTGTTTTGCAAACAGATTTATCAATATATTTGGTTATTGTTTCTCCTAAGACAACATTTTGCCTTGGAGAACTATTACCTGGTGTGATAGCCATTACTGAATTTGTATGTGCTGTCAAATTTCCATCTCTAGGTTTTTTAGTTGGAGATTCACCTTTATCTTTAGAAGGGGGATTGTTGGCATGTGTAGAGGGTTTTTTTTGTGAATTAACACTGGTGTGGGGGCATTGGTACTTGCTGATTGTCAGTCAGAACCATACATACATGGGGGGAGGTGTGAGAATAGGATGGTTTATTATTTGGGGAGGAGTGGGAAGGACCTGCTTGTGGGGTGAATTCAGTGCACTGGACATCACTTGATAAGGAAGAGAATTGATTGCTTTGTGGCAAGTTGAATTCCATAGCCCTTCTACCCTTCTTGATAGTATATTTATTTTTATGTTGTCTTGCACATGTGCAAGCAACATCTTGTGGTAGTAGAAGAAATGCAGAGGTGTGTCAGTGTTGGCGAATGCAGGGCATGCTTTAGAAAGTGCATCCCTCATTCCCCAATGAGCCAGCATGCTAGCAGTGACACAAGTATTATGTAAAGTGCCACCAACTTGAGAGAAATGTGCCACTGCAATCAGAGACAAGCTCATCATGCAGTCACATAGGTGACACATCTCCCGTACGTGCCTCTCCTGGTGAAACTTATAAACATGGCAGCAGCTTCTGTCATCCACCACACAATCCCAAAAGAAGGCTGACATCGGGGGTGCAATCCCCATGTCAGCATGTCTCCCACCCCCCCACATTGTGTGGCACACTGGAAGCCCACCCCAGTGTTGCCAACATCATACCCCCTAAAACTCATGGGGCACACTGGGAGCCCACCCGAGTGTGCACAACATTTGTTTTATTTCACCTGTAAAGAAAGAAAACAGTCCCATGAGGTCTATTTTTTTTTTGTACCTGAAAAAAAGCAAATGGTCCATTGTCCACAGCACCTCCACTCCCTTCCCCCAACCAGCACCTACCTCCCCACACACCCCTTCTCATCCCATACGTATCTCTGGAGGTCCGGTGCTGCGATCTTAGGGGGAGCGGGAACACATCTGCACTCCTAACAGCCAAACTGCAAAATGAAGAAATGCCGGTAAGCTATATACTGTAATGGCATAAATGGGTGGTTTCAACTTAGGTGGATATCGCAGCCATTTTTTTGAATTTTGGCTCCAAATTTTCAACATGAGATTCTTGGTACCCCACCTCATGAGCACATGCATTGTCATCTCATTACTCAGTCCCAAAAGGTCATTTCACAGTCACTGCATGGTATCACCTTTTGCATGCCACTGTTCATGAAGTGGGGTCCCAAATAGCCTATGTTACAAGTTTGGTGAAAAAATTCTCAAAAATGACTGTGTTACAAGCGTGCATTGTGCAGTTTCTATGCACGCTCGTGACTTCACCAATTTTTCATATTTTCACCTCAGATTTTCAATATTGACATTTTTTTACACCTCCTTATGAACAGCACAGCTGTTATTTTTCACATCCTGCCTGAAATGTGTTTTCACACATGTGGCACATAATGGCACAGTCACTGTGGGAAATCAACATTTGGGACAGATTAACAAAACCACAGTAACACTGTTCATGAGTGGAGGTCCCAAAATGCCTATGTTGAAAATCTGGTTAAAATATCCCCAAAATAATTGTGTTATGGTGTGTGTTGTGCAGTTTCTACACATACTCGTGACTTCACCAGTTTTTCATATTTTCACTCCAGATTTTCAGCATTGCCATTTTTTTCAATCAATCAATCAACATCTTTATTTATCCAGGTGGGCACCATTGAGCAGGGCTCATTTGCAAGATGGACCTGGTCATACAAAAATCATAGTACAGTTACATGGTAAAACATAATGCAATATTATACTAAGAAGAAAAATATACATATGTACATCAACATTTGAGTGAGAGGGCCTTTGCAACAGATAGGCTCATAACTGGGTACCACCGGAATGTTCACTTAAAAGGAGAGAGAAAGGCAAGAAGAGGGATACCAGCTTAGGAAGAAATGACGGGGTTGGAATAGTTAACTGGCATACTTCAGGGAAGGGTGTGGAACTTGGCCATGGCTAAAGAGAGGCAGGGAAGCCAGTATTTTGGTAGGGAGAGAAAGGCAGGGGCAGAGGCAGGGCAGGAGGCAGGATGGGCAGGAGGGAAACTGGAATAGGTGAGCCAGCGATGTGGGAAACATTTGCAGGATTCCTTCACGGAGCGGTCATAGAGCAACTTGAAAATATTCAGGCTAACAGAACAGCTCAGCTTCAGGTTTTTTTGCATATTGTTCCACAAGGAAGGCAACAAGAAACTTATGGCAACTTTGCCGAAATGAGATTTGACCTTAGGTAATTGCAAGGCAATTAGAGAATAGCTTCTTAGAGCATAGGCACCTATCACACTCGGGGAATACAATCAGAGAAGTATAGGGGGAGCTTGTTGGTAACTGCTCTGAAATCCTATAGAGCAGCATTTCTATTTCTCCTATAATGAAGGGAAGTCCAGCCCACCACAGTGTACAAGGAGCAATGGTGCGTGGAAAGTGGAAGGCCCGGTATGAACCTGATTGCTTTGTGGTATAGGGTGCCCAACTTAGCCAGTGCAGAGACAGTACAATGGCTATAGAGAAGGTCCGCATAATTTATTAATGAAAGGAACATGGCTTGACCCAACCGCTGCTTGGCATCCCTAGTAAGGAAGTGGTTAATTCTGTAGAATAGTCCTAATCTTTGTCTTAGTTTCTTCTGTAGTGCTTCAAGATGTTCAGAGAAGGAAAGTTTGTGATCAAGCCATACACCCAAATATTTGAATTCTGGCACATAATCTAGATTTTCTCCAAGTACTGTGGTAATCTGAAGGATAGCCCCACCTCAAGCGGGGTTCGCTGCATAGGAGGAAGGGGAAAAGAGCATCGCTTTTGTTTTTTTGCATTAAGCAGAAGCTTTTTGCTTATGAGCTGGTATTGCAATAGGTTAAATTCGGCTTGGAGGTCTTCACAGGAGTCTTCCAGTGTAGGACAACTCAAATAATGTACTGTGTCATCAGCGAACAAGTGGATATTGGCCTTATTGTTGTTGTCATCGATGTTGTTAATGTAAACCGCAAACAACAGGGAACCAAGGATAGACCCCTGAGGCACATCTCTCTGTAGGGGTTTAAGTGGCGAAAGATCACCTTCAGCTTTAACCTGCTGTTTCCAATCTGCGAGGTAGTCGGCAAACCAGCACATAGAGTTAGGATCCAGACCTAGGTTACATAGGGAAGAAAGATGCAGGTTATGGTCGACTGTGTCAAAGGCCTTACTTAGAACCCCAAAAATGGCACTGACAAAATTCCTATTGTCAAGGTTAAGGAGTCAATCATTAGTCAGTTTTGCTAGGGCAGTTATGGTGCTGTGCTTTGCTCTGAATCCAGACTGCACTGGGTTTAACAGACTCCTGGATTCAAGGCACGCCCTTAGCTGACCACTCACTATCTTTTCCAATAATTTAGACAGAATGAGGAGGAGAGAGATTGGTCTATAATTATTAAAGTCGCAAGGGTCACCTGATTTGAGCAGAGGGATGACATGGGCTATGTTCCATTGTGAGGGGAGGCTCCCCTGGGATAGTGACAAGTTGAAGAGGTGTGTGATTGGCACTGCCAACACATGGTATGCACATTTCAGAAAGTAAGGTTCTATAGAGTACGAACCTGCACCCTTCTTGATATCCAACTGCAGCAATAGATCTTCAACCTCTTTTAGAGAGGTAGGCAAGAAGGAGACCTCCTTCCTCATGAACAGTACAGCTGTCATTTTTCACATCCTGCCTGAAATGTGTTTTCGCACCTGTGGTACCAGATGGCGCAGTCACTGTGCAAAATCACCTTTTGGCTAACAAATTGATAGTGCCGCTGTTCATGAGGTGGGGTCTCAAAAAGCCCATGTTGAAAATTTGGAGTGAGAATACCAACAAATGCCCTGGGCATTAGGGTTTCCAACCGTAATGCCCCACCCTGTAGAGACTGACAGGTGTCAGCAGTGTTACTTGGGACTGTCAGCTGTAGAGCTCACACCATTCCATACCTACCCCCACCCTGCAGCCAGTGACATACATTGAGGTGTATCTTGGACTCTTCAGCCCCAAAGTTCACCCCATTGTCCTATACTGCACCCATCTCAGTGTATTTCCTTATAAAATGGGGTGAGCGTAAGACCCGAAGACCCAAAGACACAATGCAACAGTTGTCGATGTCTGCAGAGTAGGGTGAGGTGAAATTGCATCAGTGTCATGACTGATGACCCAAAGGCACACCCCAATGCCTGTCAGTATCTGCAGGGTGGGAGTGGGGTTGGCATCAATTCAATACTTCACTGCTATTCCTATTATGCATCTCTTTATCTCTACCAATGCCAATGCCAGCAAGACAACATTCTACATTGACAAATGCTTGTTAGGCATTGACCACCCATCTTCCTCTGATATGTTTAGGTCAGAATCATCCTCACTTTATCTTTTTTTGTTTTGGTTACCATTTGGGATTTTAACAAGGACAGTTGTATTTGGAGGTAGATTTGTGAACAGCACAGGTTGTTCTTTTTGAGTTTCACTATGATGCATTTTGGCTTTATCTTGGTTTTGTTGTTTATGGCAATTAATCCGTCAGCCATCTCCTGTTGGTCTCTTTCAATGTTTTTTAGTTTGGTGTTAAAGAGGGAAATGTTTGACTGCAATTCTACGTTGTGTTTACATTTTGTGCAGGTGAAATCTTCCATAAGTGAGGCAGTAGGGAATAATAAGTATATGTCACAAGTCTGACTTTTTATACCAATGTCACCATCCAAGGTCTTTATTTTTTTGGCAATGTTGTAATATGGTCCAAACAATCTTAATGCTGTTGTTTGACTTAATTAAAAAGTGTGAAATAAAACCAATTTTTTTTTGTTTATCTAAAGCAAGTTGCCACAGTAGTGGGATCATGCTAGAGATAATTTATGATTCACAAACTAGTACACCAGCAAGTTAGTATGTCAGAAGGCAATCTATCACTGTGACTTGGCAGTGGCCCTTATTGATGTACCCAGCAGAATACTTAATTTCTGATCTCAGAAGAGTAGCTACAGTATATTCGTGTGGTTTGTTAGTTTTATCTAATAACTCAAGAAGGAGTTGAGACTTACTGGCAGCTGTTCTTCCCTCCTACCCTCCGGTCCCTTCGGACACTTTAGACATGTGCAGATGCATGTGTCTCTGCTTACATTTCTGTAAGCATCGCTGCATGCTCGCCCCACTCACAGAGGGGCAAGCTATTTATGTCCAGTGACCCGAAAGTGTTTTCTCAGGGTCACTCCTCCCAGATGCAAGTTCACTTTACAAGTATTGTAAACAACTAAAAAATGTTCACCCTGCCCTTTAAAATATGGGCTAGAGTTGCCCAGTAAGTTAAACATCAGGCACTGGTGACTAAAGTACACAGGTTTGAATGTTCTGTAGTCCCAGGGGATCACCTGTGGAATACAGACACCCAGCACTTCCTGTTAAGTTCCAGGTTGCTACCGATATAGAGCACACAGCTCCATTCTGCAATTTAAAACAATAAAGAGCGATGTAGACACTAATGTGCTTCCCCGCATGGTCTCACAGCAAGGACTGTTGCACAGTGTTAGGAAACACACACTACATTGATGCCCTGCTTGCAGAGGGGCAAGCTATTTATGTCCAGTGACCCGGAAGTGTTTTCCCATGGTCACTTCTCCCACATGCAAGCTTGCTCTACAAATATTGTAAAACAACTAAAAATGTTTACCCTGCCATTTAAAATATGGGATAGAGTTGCCCAGTAAGTTAAACATCAGGCACTGGTGACTAAAGTACATAAGTTCGAAGGTTCTGTAGTCTCAGGGGCTCACCTGTGGACTATAAACACCCAGCACTTCCTGTCGACTTCCTGGTTGCTACGGATATAGAACATGCAGCTCCGTTCTGCAACTTAAAACAATAAAGAGCAATGCAGACACTAATGTGTTTCCCTGTACTGTCTCATAGCAGGGACTGTCACACAGCATTAGGAAAAGCACACTACGTCAATTCCCCTCTCACAGAGGGGCAAGCTATTTATGTCTAGTAACGTGGAAATGTTTTCCAGGGTCACTCTTCCCACATGCAAGTTCACTCGACAAATATTGTAAAACAACTAAAGATTTTCACCCTGCTGTTTAAAATATGGGCTAGAGTTGCCCAGTAAGTTAAAAATCAGGCACTGGTGAGGTGAGGAAGACTTTCATTGGACCTATAATGGACCAGCACCTCCCCACTGGGCAGACCAACTAGACTGCAAGGCCTTCTTCTGCTGGCTTGTTTCTACATTTCTGTAGGGATACAGTATGTGCATTAAAATATGATCCGTGTCCTAGTTCATTTTGCCCTGCTGTTATTCTGGAACAGAGGTCCTAATCCTCTGCTTGTGGCACAAGAGTCACATCCATAACAACAGGGCTAGAATCTCAGTTCCTGCACAGCAGAAGAACAAACTGAACTGTAAAGGACACAGGTTTGATTTCCATACATGCATCTGGTTTGTAGCTTGCATTTTGTGTTGATTTGCAATGGTAATAATTGATTTTGTAAGCAGCAATCCACAACTGGGTGTGTAGTAAGATAGATCTTAGCACATGCACCAGGTAGGGTGTGAAGCATGAGGCGCAGTCAAGTTCTTTCAACCACATGGGAAGTGCGGTAAGATCTGTCTTACACCACACCCTGGAATGCATTATTGTGCTTATAAAATGGCTCATTCAGGCTGAAAAATGTCTAAAAGAAACATTTTGAATTTGATTGAGATCCAGCTGTGTATTAAGGCAAACCTTACTGCACAGTCACATGATGTGATTCAGCCAATCACATTCTTTTTTCTCACTGTTGTTTTGTACAGTTTATTTTTGCATATATTACATACATTGTACAGCAGCATACTGAATCTGGGAAATAGGGTACAATGTGGAAAAAAAAAACCAATTGCCTTACACAGGATAGTCCAGCTGAGATGCAACATCTCATTTCTGGTGGGTTTCTGTTATTGCCCATTTCCACAGCTGGGTGGATTCGAGCACTGGAAGGCTCAGTGATGCTTGCAAGGTCACACAGTGAGTATCTGACTCCAGCAGAGTTTGAACCAATGATCTCTTAGTTCCCATGCCGGTGCTCTAACCTCTACACTACACTGCCTCCAGTGAGGAAAATAATGGCTTTAAATTAAAATGTTGTTTGTATTTGTCCTCTCACTTGTTAATGTACGCCCCCTCTGAGGAGCTTTCTAGTAGTGCCCAGTTAGTTACCTGCTTGGTACTCATAGGCCCCCTGCTGGCCAGTGGGATCACAAGGCCTGAGGGTATAAAGGGAGGAAATTTGGCACCAAGGGAGGGAGTTCCTGTGGGAAGGGAGGAGAGTGGTGGGTTGGAGTGCAGCCTGTCTTGGCCATGAGGACCAAGGTTCAGGGCCGGGGTGGGCCATTTGCCACCCCAGCCTGACACCCTTGAAGAACAGCATAGTAGTTGAGCAGATGGGGTTCCAGTCAGTTTGTGGGGTGCCAGGGGCCTTTGTGCAATAAGGTTTGGAGCTGCAGCCCAGACAGTAAGAAGGAATCCACTCCATGAACTCCAGCACCAGAGTCGGTAGTGGCACAGAGGGGCTGGGGAGTGTTTGGGAAAATTTGGAAGGAGTTCGGTACACAGCCTGGTAGTGAGAGCCTTTGCTGCGGTGGAGTGGAGTGGAGATGAGAGCCTGGTCCACTGTCACCTCCTGCCTGAGAGTTATGATGCTTTGTCATGCCGAACTGGAGCAATTGGGGACAGGTAGGAGGTTGCAGAGGAGCCCTGGGCATCAGTCTCCATGCGCAGCCCCCTTGTGAGGTACTCCCTGGCCTCTGCCTGGAGTGCCCTTCTTTGTCGTCCAGCTCAGGTGTCCTCCTCTGGTGTGTTGGACTTTGGTCTGGGAGAGAGTATGTTGGCTTACCCCTGATAAGCTCTCTGTATCCTCCCCGATTTGGAGAGACTGTCTGGAGGCAGCGAAAAAACTCCATGTTTCTCCATGGGGTGATCTCACCATGGTTTGATGAAAAAAGTAATTTTGAGACAAGAAGACGTTTGTGCAGGAGTGAAGAGGAGTTTTGGCCCTGCAGCATGTTGACTGCACCAAGAAAATGTGGCTTCCATTAAGTAAAACTTTTTATTCGGCTCCAGGGGAAAAGTAGTACTGAAAGAAAGATTTACAGATCTGGATGCTGCTATTTGCAGTTTCAGCCTCCCTACACTGATTGTGCCCACCATATCAATTACACCTGGTTACTCCATGGAGCTGTGTTTTAGAAGTTAAACAATTAAATCAGTTTTACCTTTTTAACTTTTCATGCGGACAATGGACTTCCTCAAAGTACCCTGTGGCTCTTTTAACCAAGTTTGCCCTTGCAGCTCTCAGCACCCCCTTAAATCATGAATTGCCTGCCCCCTGGGACCACCAGCAAAACCCAGATAAAGAACTTTATTTATTAGACTGTGTTTTCTGGCTGTCAGTGCCCCTCCCTACGTGCAACATCTTGGCATGCCCCTAAACCTTGGGTGGGGTGCTTTAATTAACAAGCCACTTTTAGTGTCTTTTAAAAAACACAAATTGCAGTAAGAAACCAATGATGTGATTACACTGAAAACTGAACCCAGTTCCCTGGAATACCATTCTGAGAGCACATGCTAAGGTATCAGGCCAGTTAGCAAGCTTGATCATCCCACAGTCTCTGTCTTAATGGGCAGATCCTGCAATTAGTACTAGTTGAGAACATTTATAGCTTTGCATTAGCAACTGCTAAGCATTCAAAGTGCAAAGTGTAATCAGAAAGAAATGACATGATCTGACTGGGAACTGAACACAGGCCTTTTCAGTGCCATTGCATTGCTTTGGATATGAGGCCAAATGTCTACAATGAGCTTCCTGCAGGCATGTTCTTTTTCAAAGAACTCTAATGGTGACAGGAGACAAGATAGCAAACCACTAAGTGCTGTCTGATTCTTTTCAAACAGCATGTTTTCTTTCCTGCACATCCCAATGGAACCAGTTCTCTTTCTTCCTTCTACATTATTGCTTCTCAGCTTAGATTTTGTGATTACAATTACATTGGCTTGAGGGGAGCCATACAACACTAGTGCTGAACCAGGCACTTTTTAACAGTTTAATTTTTTCATTTCCAATTGTATATGTGGCTTAAAGCGTAATTGCTGGCCTCAAGCAACTGGACTGCTGTTCAAGTGGTGCCTAATTGCTGAAAGTGTTGATGGTTTCACCCAGCTTGCTTGTTCTTCAGTCACACCTGTGAGGGTAAAGAAAAGATAAACTGCTGTTTAGTGCCTAGGAACCACTGACTCCTTAATTATCTCTCAAACCCTTTTAATTGGAGGTACAGAAACAACTTCCAGGACTGCTAGAGCAACACTTGTCTGAAACAGCTGTGATACTGTGATTTTTTTTCTTTAGCTCACGCTGTGTCCATTGTCATTTTGAGCCATTTTCTTATATTCTGTTGTTTAAACAGTGTAATAACAGTAACAGAACCTTGAAATTAACAAAAACGGCAACATAAAAAACATAGGTTCCAACATTCAGAATGTGCAAGGATAAATTACATGTGCAATCACCTGATTTTCTTGTACAGTTCAGCCTCTTGTGAGCCACCAGTGTTTCAATGGGTTGATCAGGTAGCCCCCCCCCCCCAGCAAGTAGAATGTGTTGCTTGTGCACTGGAAAAAGTTATTTTTTTTCAGTTGTAATTTAACCAGTTATAGCTACAAGCAGTTGAGGCCAACAAGTGATGAATGTGTAGCTATTGGAAGGGGGGTTGCACATGCACATGGAGACATTTACACATACGTCCAAAATGAGCATTGCTGCGCAGTATATATATATATATTCACTGTTGTGCAGCACCATGGGCATTCAGAAAAGGTACATACAGATCTATCTACCTATCTGGAGAATGACATTTTATTAAGAAACCAGGGACATTTAGAGACCACCATACAAGCATATGAAATAACCAGCAGAAAAAGGCCTTACAGTCTATCGAATCTGGTCAGCTGCGGTGCCCCTGATCCAGAGAATACAATGGGGCCAGCCCCCTAATCCTGGCCTTCCCCTTCACCCTATAGCACCCTCTCTTGAACCCCCTCCCCCCGTCTTCTGATTGATGATCTCAGGTGGGAGTTAATTCCACCCAACCGTACCTCTTTGTAAAGAAGTGTCTCCTGGTCTACTTCTGGAATCTTCCTCCCACCAGTTTAAGACAGTGGTTTTGTTACCACTGAGACACAAACGTTCCCTGATATCTACCTTGTTTATACCTTTCAGGTACTTAAGTTTTGATCATGTCCCCTCTCTTTACCTCAATTTCTCTAGTGAGTACATGTTCAGCCCTCATAGCTTGTCCTCATATGCCCTGCCCTGCTTACCCTGAACCATCTTAGTTACTCTCCTCTGAACTGTCTCGAGCTGGTTGATAATCCTTTCTCAGGTAGGGGCTCCAGTATTGCATGCCGTACTCCAGGTGCACTCGACTTAGGATCTGTACAGTGGCATTATGATTGCCTCCTTTCTGCTTCTGAACCCTCAAGCAGTGCAGCCTTGCTTTCTGTTTTCTTTTGCCACTGCATTTCTACACTGCATGACCTGCTTAAGATCACTGGTGGTGGCTATCACCAAGTCCTTCTCCTCCTCTAGTTCAGTGACCCTGAACCCCCCCTTAGACTGTACTCTGTCCTTGAATTCTTCCTTCTTATGTGCATGACCTTGCACTTCTTTGCAAAGAACCCCAGCTCCCTGATACCTGATAATCTCTCCAGCTCAGCCAGGTACTCCTTTAGGTTCTGTACCCCTACATCTAAGTCAATCCTCCCACAAAGCTTGGTGTCATCCGCAAAGATGAAGATCTTACCATTAGTTCTGTCCCAAGTGTCATTTTTGAGCACATTAAGCAACACTGGTCTGAGCAATGATCCCTGCAAGACGCCACTAATAACCTTCCTTGTGCCTGAACGTCCCCTTCCACCACTATCCTCTGGGTCCTACTGCTAGGCCAATTTGCTACACACCTGGTAAATTTGCTCCATGACCCTAGATCCTCCAATTTCCTGTTCAACCTCTTGTGTGGCACCAAGTTGAAGGCCTTGCTAAAATCTAGATATAGGATGCCAACCTCCCCGACCCTTGTTCACCGATCTCATTACCCAGTTGAAGAGGTTAATCAGGTTGGTCTGACAGGACCTCCCTAACATGAACCCATGCTATCTCTCATCCTGTAGCTCACTGACTACAAGGAACTCCACAATTCTTTCCTTCAGAATGGTTTCCATGAACTTACACACAATGGAGATCAGACTGACTAGTCTCCAATTCCCCGAGTCATCTTTTGGCCCACTCTTGAGAAGCAGTACAATATGTGCGGTTCTCCATTTCTGCAGTACCACCCCTGTATCCAAGGAGCTGTTGAACAGGTCTGCTAGTGGGCCTGCCAGCTCTGCCACCAGTTCCCTCAGTACCCTTGAGTTCATGCCATCTGGACACAGGGACTTGTTTACCTTTAGGGACATGAGCCTTTTCCTAACCCTCCTAACCCTAACACTCCTGGTTAAACAATTAAAAAAAAAACACTGTCCTATCTTATGCTGTCCTTAGCCATGGCCTCACCCCCCACCATCCTCCCTTGCTGCACTGGTCCATCCTTTTCTTTCATAAAGGCAGAGCAGAAGTATTTATTCAACACCTCTACTTTCTTTTCACTGCCTTCCACCTAACCCCATCCTTTTTTAACTTAGTTATGCTTGCCTTCATGTCTCTCGTTTCACTGACATACCTAAAGAAGGCTTTATCCCCCTCCTTAACCCCTTCTGCAATTTGCAGTTCCTTCCTAGCCTTGGCCTGCTTGACCATCCTACTGGCCTTCCTAGCTTTCTCCAAGTAGACCCCCTCATCCTCATCCTTCCGGGTCTTCCTCTACTTCCTGTGTATGTCTCTCTTGTCCCTGACTGCCTGACTCAACTTCCTACTGAACTGGCTAGGTTTCCAGACTTTGGAATTCTTCTCCTCCTTGTGTTTTAGGCATGGATTAGTAGTGACCTGTCAGGGACAAGGTACAGCATGTGAGGCAGACAAAAGGGAGTGGTGGATTTAGAACATTGAAAACCAATGGTGTCAGCCCAATTGACCTCTATGAGGGATTTTCAAAGATTGTATTTCAAACAGCCTTATATACATTGGGGCTAGTATAGATCCATTCCCTACCTGTAGGGCATTGATCATGAATTTAACAGCTTTCTTGTGTGGATTAGGACTAGCACGGATGATGGACATGTTGGCTACTGGTACTTGTGCAACATGACCAATTTTATTTTTTTATAAAGGTGTTTATACTCCTTGGTCTGATCGGGTGGCTAATCAGCCCTGTCCCCAGATGCCATTGGCCAGCCTCTGCCTCTCTCCACCTGGGGTGGGGGTTCCACTGCAGATACCCCCCCCGTGGTGGGGCCAGGAAGGGAAGGGCCATCCACCCCCCCCGGTGACTCTCAGCTAGAATCCCCCACCTACCCATGAAGCAGCAGGGAAGGCAATGGTACCTCGGACAGGGCTTCATCAAGCCCAGTCCCTTTTCTGTTTTTCCTCCTGATTTCTCCCCAAGAGCAGCAGTGTGGCACAGAAGCACATGCACAAGGGAGCAGACATCTGCTCTGGAACCACAGAGACTCCATCCATCCAGTCTGATGTCCATCTAGCACCCCCCATAGCATGGCCACTGCCACCTTGCCTCCACTGGAACTGCAGCCTCCATCCATCCAGCCAGATGTGCATCTAGCCCCCCAATAGCATGAGCAGTTTTACCTTGCCTCCACCTGGTGACAGCCAGGAAGGTACACCACCCCTAACCAGGAGATGAGAACTGCCTTTCAACCACTGACTCATCTCCCTGCCCTCCCTCCTGCCAGCCTCCTGCAACCTGAGCTTGCTTCTGAACTCAGGTTATCGGTGCAGCATGACATAAGCCACTCCTGAGTACCTCAGCCCTCTGCACCGCAGGGCTGACAACATGACCAGTATTGAGTGCAGCTGGATTTCTTAATTTATAGGTTCAGTCAATGCCTGGGGGATTCCTCCCTGGTCAGCATAGGAGCAGGTTTCATTACTGGACAGGTGACCCACCGAACTGTCACACACACACACAACACACTCCCATGAGCCCTAGGTGGTGTGAGAAAAGCAGTCTGGTTCACACAGCTTATTACACTACTGCTAATCTGTTACAGCTCTCTCATAGCTGTCCCTTTCATGTCCCATGAGAGATCCCTGCTCACACAGCATAAGGCCAGGTGCTTGTGCACATAGTACAAGGCCATTTCAACATAGTTGCTCCAGGTAACCTCTCCCCCTCCTCTGTATCTGATCCAGGTTTATGTTTAAGTTTGCTAGAGTTCTCTCCATAAGTGAACCACAGGCCTTGCCAAATAAAAATGGATTACCTGTGCTTAGTAAAACATAGCAATTGCCATCTCCATGGCACCAAGCAATGCAGGATCATTCTGGCACACAGGTGACCCGGGTTCATGCTCCCAGCCCTGGATGTCAGGAGCAGAGGCCAGCAGGGAGAATCCAGAGCATCCAATGGACACTATCCTCCTGGGGAGAGGGTTGACGCTGCATCACTCTGCAATGGTTCTGGTGGTGCCGTTGATGGCGTGGGTGAACTTGCACCATCAGACACCCCCTCCCCAGCTGCAGCATGTGCATCCTTGTGAGTGGTGGGTGGGCTGAAAATACTGGAAAATGCCTCACCAGGTACACTGGATGATGGCAGTGTTGTCCCTTCCATGCCAACTGACCCCAGCATGCCAGCACCATGTCACCCCTCAGCCTCCATTCAAACTCATATATTCCTCCTGTAGTCAGCTGCAAGGCCCCTAACAGGTACAAGGTGGCCAACTGGAGAAAAGGAGGGAGGCTTCAGGTGTCTTTCCCCTCCATGACTATCAGAGGAGGCCTCCAGCAGGGACAAGCCAGCCCAGGACATGGGAGGCTGAAGGAGGACTTTGATGAATCTGATGGGTGGGGGGGGGGTGGCATCTGCAGCCTGAAGAAAAGGGTTGACATGGGAGGGCACAATAAAACCATAGCAGTTGCAGACTTATATTTATGCATCATAGCAGTTTTGCATTCAGCCAACTTCTTCTATGCAACAGTGTTATGGGGTTGAGGTCAATGACTTGGGTAAATTCCCTGCCATAGAGATAAGACTGAAGCTTTTGTACTGCCTACACTACCCCCAGGAACTCCTTTTCAAATGTGGAGCAGGCCTCCTTCCAGGGTAGCAATATTCAGATTAGATACACAATCAGGGTGTTTTTTCTCCTGTAGGCACAACCTGCTCAGAACAGCTCCTAACCCATGATCAGAAGCATCCACATGTACAATAAACGCAACTGTAAGGAATAATCTGGACTAGCAAGAACGGGTGCCTGATATCATACCTCTTTTAGCTGGTAGAATGCCTCATTGCAAGCTTCCATCCACTGAACTTTTTCAAGATGTCTGTTAAGGGGTTTTGCTATTCTGCTAGAGTCCACCACAAACTTGCATTAATACCCTGCAGTCCACAGAGGTACCCTCACCTTTTAGCCCGAGATGTTGGAGGGACGGCATGGAGGGGGAGGATCGAGCGTCCATGTGACCGCTTTACTCCTCCGGGGGGGAGGAGTTTGGTGCTCAGCTGACTCCTGGTGGAAGCTAGGGGGAGAGGCAGTCCAAGTTGAAGAGGTTGGGGGAAGCACGGTAGAAGCTGGCGAATTCGCCTTGATGTCAAGGGAAAACAGAAAAACTCTCAGTCGAGTAGGATAACAGCCAGCCTCAACAGGCCCTGCATCCAGCAACTCCCAGAAATCTGGATCTGGTCCTGGGGGGTCGAGGTACTCCCCGCCACCCTGCCATGGAAGGCAAGCCGTGGGGGGCTATGGGAGAGGTAAGCCCTGGAGGAAGCCAGGGTGATGGGGCTGGGAGGACCAGCAGGAAGGAGGTCTGAACAGGGTCAGAGTTTAAAAATAAAATACCCTGACCTTCTTCTTAGTAGTGGGTGTGGTCTATCCAAGAATGGCCTTAATCTTTGCTGGCTCAGGCTGGATGTGGTATAAAGTCATATGCCTCAGGAACTGTGATCCTGAAAAGTGTGATACATTCTTTACCAAAAGGAGACTGTCCCAGACCAGATATCTCACATAGTAAAACACAGACAAAACTGGTACTATTTCACTTACCAGTTTTTTTTTAGTTTGAAATTATATTCATGAAGCCTAATTATAACATGGTCAGGGAGCTATCTATGAGCTCATTGGCAGATGGCCACCACCTGACCATTCATTAATTTCTGTATACCACACTGCAAGTGGTGAAGGGGCCCCAGAAAACAGATCAAGAAGTGCCTGATCTTGTTACTGTGCCTAAAACACAGTTTCCAAGGCATCCATTAATCCCCCCGCTAAGCGAGACAGACTTCCTCAGATACACACAGTGGATGTGAGTTGCTGTGTCTGGGACAAGTACACAGTGCAGAAATGTGTGCAGTACCACAAATACAGTACCCCTCAGTGCTCTCTCTCTCTCCCCACCCACCCATTCCACGGATCTCCAAGGACCGAGCGGCAAGTATCATGTTGCTATTCGGTAATATGAAGTGGCAGTCACTACAGTGCAAGACAGAGCTGCAGCACAGTGAAAGCTATCACAGTGAGACTGTAAACATGCATATGTCTCGTTTGTTCCATCCCACAGCATAAGAATGTATTTTTCCTCCTTTCCCATTCTGCAGCTGCCATGCCCCTTGCTGTAGTCTCTTACCACTGTGTGTCTGTTCCCGGCACAACTCATTTGCCAGAAGTTTTATTACATTGTTTCTGCAGCTCTCTGTCACAGCTCTACCCTGCCTTCCACTTCCATCAGTCAGAGGTGTGAGTGGACATGAAACAGTGACAAAGAGAGACTCACAGACGTATAGGCGCAGTCTGGAGAGAGTGCACTCATTACAATTATTGCACAATTATGTCACAATTATTTTCCCCTCACCGCTGTCTGCCTTCCCACCCACCCTCCTCATGGACCTCCAGGGTGTAGCCCCCACAGCCACTGGTTCTTGAGTAGTGTGTCCCATTCCCTAGCATTGTAGTGGAGCCAGAGGTGCGAGCCGTTGTCACTTTCTGTGTCTGTGTTGCAATCTGCTGTTTGCTTCACCATGTGCTGCGGGGGGGGGGAGAGAGAGAGACGGGCATCATGCAGACAGCAAGAGCCACAGACAGCACACAGCATGCAAATAAAAGTTACAGAAGATCCACAGATGGATGGACAGAGAGACACAGCAGCAACACGGTGGCTTTCTAGAAGGTCATCGTCCAGTGTGCCCCCCACCCCAAAGACAGCGAGCAGGGAAACTGTGGGCATAGACAGACACACATGCAGCAAGAGGGAGATCGGGACATGTAGTGGTGATGCAGTGTTCTCTCTCACTGTCTTTCTGTTCTGTCATTATTATCAATTTTTGCCGATTGCTTCGTTTTATGGGGGGATGGTGAGCATGGCAAATGTGACTGGCACAGCTGTCAGCAGGGAAAGCGCAACTGGCTTTTATGTCTTGCTGAATAAATTCATACAGTTGTTGTCCCATAGTCACATGGAACTACACAATCCTTGGGATCTCGTGATACCATCCTGTTGACAAAGAAAATGGACTTGCAGTACTTTAAGAGTGAGGAGACTGCCAGTGCTTGGAAGGGAGCTACAGAGATGGGAGTGGCACAGTCAGGAGACCCTTGGTTAACCATGTAGGGAGGCAGAGAGAGAGAGAGGTGTTGCAGCCAGAGATACAGAGAGAGGCAAGAGAATAGAACATGGTTATAGTTGCTGCACAGTTGTTGTTTGTTCACATGACTTCTACTGGCTTCCATTATTCACAGCTACTCGGTGCAGCTATACTGGTCCTTTTTCCTTCCTGTATGTGCAATGTTTCAGCAGGCTAGAATTAGGAACTACTTCCTGTGGTGGCAGGATACATCACAGAAATTCTACTTTTTAGCCTTAAAAACAGCATTTCTCTCTATTGGTAAGGTGAAAACGTTAGCCCATATTATAAGCGCAATAACCCACTCCAGGGTGTGCGGTTATTGGGGATTAATCAACACCACTCAGGGATTTATTTAACTCTAAAAATTGATTAGCGTTTTGCTCATAAAAGTGCTAAGTCCTTGTGAAAATGCATAGCTCTTGCCTCGCTGTGTTTAACAAACACAGCACTTCTAGAAAATCTATATAAATACTTTCTGTACAGTTAGTATAGTCCCAAGAAAAAAACTGCTAATCAATTATTTAAAACCCTGCCACTGGTGCTGTGAGTACACTCGGCCTGCGACCTCATGCCTCACAGCGCATCCACAGTGTTGATTAGTCCCCAATAACCGCACACCCTGTCGTGGTTATTGCTTACTTAATGTTTTATACATTTCATAACAAGAAGATATTCTACCAGGAAGGCTTTGTTTTTGTTTTTTTATGTGGATTAGGCTTGTCACAAGATAGGGAGAGCATTCATTCATTCACAATGTAAAGGTGAGATGAGAAGAAAGCATGGGAACATTTCTGTGGAATTTATTGTTTATTGGTGGTTCAGTGTGGCTTCCAAGTCTCCACCTACTTGCATAAGTGGTAAGTAGGTGGAGACTTAGAAGTCACATTGAACCACCAATAAAAAAATTAAGAATACGAGATGAAGTAAGTTTGGCATACAGCAAGACTCTAGAAATGACATAAATCATTTCGAAAAAGAGTTCTGCAGAGTTTGCTGTGTTACTGTAAGTCAAATGAGTCATAAATATCACAGAAATTTCCTCATGCTTTTCTCTAAATGTGAGCTCAGAGAAAGTCTAAAATTAAAGGTATTGTACATACACTGGATTCAGGTTTACACTGTGAATGGTTGAATCCACTCACTAATCGTGTGACAAGCTTGATACACTCAAAAAACACAGCCTTCTTGGTGAAGTAATGTCTTCTTACAAAACATAGAAATAGTTAATTAGGCTTCAAGAATATAATTTCAAAATAAACAAGCATTTGTCAATGCCGAATGTTGGCTTACTGGCATTGGCATCGGTAGTGCTGGAGTTAGAAGTGCAAAACAGAATGGCAGTGAAGTATTGAACTAATGCCAAAAACCCCACCCCCACAGAGACTGAAAGGTGTTGGGGGTGTAGCTTTGGGTCGACCATAACACTTATGCCATTCCACCTTACCCCACCCAGCAGAGAGCGACAGGTGTCGGGGTGTGCATTGGGGTCTTCGGCCCTTATGCTCACCCCATTCCATAAGGAAATAAGCTGAGATGGGTGCAATATAGGAGAATGGGATGAACGTTAGGGTGACAGAATGCAAAGCACACCTCAATGCCTGTCAGTGGCTGTAGGTTGGGGGTGGGGGGTAGAATTCTGAGAACATTATGGCCGACAAACCCAAGTTACATCCCTGATGCCTGTCAGTCTCTACAGGGTGGGTGTATGGTTGGAAAACTTAATGCCCCAGGTATTTGTTGGTATTTTCACTCCAAATTTTAAACATTGGCTTTTTGGGACCCCACCTCATGAACAATGGCACTATCATTTTGTTACTCAATCCTGAAAGGTGATTTCACACAGCAACTGCACCATTGGGAGCCACAGGTGTGGAAGCACATTTTGGGTAGGATGTGAAAAATGACAGCCGTACTGTTCATGAGGAGGTGTAAAAAAATGACAATGTTGAAAATCTGGAGAGAAAATATGAAAAATTTGCAAACTTACGAGTGTGCGTAGACACTGCGCACCTGTAATGCGGTAATTTTTGGAAATGTTTTTACCAAATTTTCAACATGGGAATTTCGGGACTTCTCATCATGAACAGTGGCACTGTGATTTTGTTACTCTGTCCCGAAAGTTGATTTCACAGAGTAACCATGTCCATTGTGCGCCACAGGTGCGAAAACATGTTTTAGGCAGGATGTGAAAAATTACAGCTATACTGTTAATAAAGAGGTGTGCAAAAATGGCAATTTTAAAAAATCTGGAGTGAATATATAAAAAATTGGTGAAGTTACAAGCGTGCATAGAAATTGCGCAACGCTCGCTGGTAACACAGTCATTTTTTGGAATTTTTTCACCAAATTTGCAACATGGGCTTTTTGGGACCTCTCCTCATGAACCCTGTCAGTGTCATTTCATTAATCAGTCCAGAAAGGTGATTCCATGCAGCGATGGCAAAATAATCACCTTCCGGGGCCGAGACATGAAATGACAGTTACATGTTCGCCAGGTGGGTCCCAAGAACCCTTAAGTGCTGGAAATGTGGAGCCAAAAGTCCTAAAATGGCTGGAGATATCAATCTAAGTTGAAACTCCATTATAAAGCTTACCGTCATTTCTTCAGTTTGCAGTTCAGCTTTGAAGAGTGCAGACGTGTCTCTGCCTCAGAAAGATCATGGCTCCCAACTTCTGGAAGATAAGTATGGGCGAGGGGGATGCGGGGAGGTGGGTGCACAGAGGGAGAGTGGGGATGGGGGAGAGGACGAAGGAGACAATGGTGGACTGTTTTCTGCGTTGCAGGTAAAAAAACAGACTGCGATGGAAGGTTTTCTTTTTTTAAACAGGTTAAAAAAAAATGGCACATTGGGGTGGGCTCCCAGTGTGCCACAATTCAGGAAGGGGGGCCACATCTGACACAGGTAGTGGGCATCCCGGTGTCAGAAAGGGGATATTATTTAACTAGGAAAAACACAGTAAGAGGGGAGAACCTGACATGGGGATTGGGCACTCCGATGTCGGCTTTTCAGAAGTGTGTGGCAGGCGGCAGGAACCACCTTGTTAGGTGTGCCACATAATGGGGGAAGGGGGCATGCCGACATGAAGATTGGGCACCCCGATGTTGGGATTGTGTGGTGGATGGCAGGAGCCGCAGCCATATGTATTTTAATGTTTCACCAGGAATGGCACGTAATGGAGGCATGTCAGATATGCCGCTGCAATGACCAGCCTGTCTCTCATTGCAGCAACAGATTTGTTTCAAGTTGGTGGTACTATCTGAAACTGCTGTCATTGGCAGCGTGCTCACTGGTTGGTGGCTGAGGGACACACTGTGTTTTTGATAAAGGTAAAAAGTTACTAGGGGACTGTATTATAAAAATTAAGTTACCGGGATAGAGATATCAGAAAACCACTGTTGTGTTACTTAAAATGCATGTTAATTACAAATTATTTTGAGAGGCCCTTTGGCACCATGCATTCCTGCTTTAAGTTGAACCAGCCTAAAATTTCATGGTGATGTGCATACACATCCCATCACGCTTTGCATTACGGGGGTATGTGTGATGTGTTTCTTTGAAACTTGGCTTTATTGCCAGTGCCCTTTGGAGTAACCCTTGCTTCAGTACTTCTGCACTGAGGTTTTTTGTCTTCAGCTTGTTTGGGGGTTTTTCTTTTTTGAACTCCCCAGCACCCAAACACACAAGATCAACATAGTGAATGAAATAATTTTCACTAAAGAGGTAGATCAGTGGGTCAGTAGGTGCGGGCTAAGGCAGAAGAAGGACATACATGGTCTGTTGCTGCAAACCGATGTATTGAAGAAGGGATATGCCATTGCTTAAGGCTATCCCCTGTGTTTTAAATAAACATCACACAGAGATTGTGTGTTGAAACCTGATGTTCTGTGTCTGGTCCATCTGTTATCCCACAACCCCTCCACAGACTACCACCTATTGCTACAGAAATTAAAACTACTTAGCCTAGGCTCCGTAGCATTAGTATGGTTTCAGGATTATGCTGGTGAAAGAACGCACATGATTAAAGTACAGTAGAAAACTCTTTCAGACCCAACCAAGGTCCTAGCAGGAGCTCTGCAATGGTCAGTAATAGCTCCTTTGTAGCTCCCACTGTTTTTTAATAACCTACCTGTACTCAATATCTTCAATGATGTATCCATACAACTCTACACCAATAATGCAATTTATCTGTACCAGTAACATCTGTCTACATGAAGTACAGACCAAACTACAAAAGGGGTGTAACCTACTACAGGGTTGGATACTTTGCAGCAAATGACTCCTATGTGAAACAAAAATACAATGTTGTCTAGTTCAAGGGATAAGCTAGCCAAATTGATAAAAACTGGTATCTACTATTCACATTGAGCACCTCCTGGATATACTAAAGCCTACAAATATGTGGGATTCCTTTTTGACCCACAAATTACTTTTACAGACCATAGCCCTGATACTGAAAATAACAGAGCAAGCAAAGCACAGCCATTTGCACTACATTTGCCATTGCTCTAACCCAGCCATGGCAATATTTAGATGGATAGTGCTTGCCAACAAAGTGGCATTATCTGACTCAATATCAGTCTATTTCAATGCTAAGAAAATCTGCACTTCCCCAACATGAACCAGGGCTGCTTATGGCCCACAGGACAGTACTGCTGGAAACAGGATAGCACCAAGTCACCTGTCATTCATATTTAGCATGGGCATGCAATTGGTCCCTTATCAATTGGGCATGCAAGGCACGAAAGGGGCCATTTGCATGCCCATTATATACTCATTTGCATGGGTTGCAGCAGCTCCTTAGTGCAAATCAAAGTAAAATGGCAGCCTTGGTGGTCCAATGGTGTCCCTAATCACTCTGTACATCGTGTAATGCAAACCTCTGCTGGTCCAGTGGTTCCCCCTGATCTACCAGTATATCATCTGATTTAAATATCTGGTGGTCCAGTGGTACCCTTTATCTCCCAGTACATTGTGTTATTTAACGCCTTGGTGCTCCAGTAGTTGTCCCCATCCAGCTCTTCCAATACAGAATGTTATTTGACTCCCTGGTGATCTTGTGGTTCCCTCCTCCCTGATCTCCCAGTGCAGCATTATATTTAAAGCCTTGGTGTCCGGTGGTCCCCACCCTGAACAGTTGCTGTGCTAATCTGTATGTGAGTATTGCATAACTGGGCAAAACAGGGTGCAGGGAGGTTTGCATGAGGTCAGGTGGGAGGCATGGGACTGTTTGGATGGGATCACTGAACACTAGGAATTTAAATATAATGCTGCACTGGAAGATCAAGGGGTGACCACTCAACCATCAGGGAATTGTAGTACTGTAAAAGGATACACTGGGTTTGGGGGGATCTGTACAGGTGGTGGGCAGCTGCAGTACAGCTCCATGGCCATAGGGTGGTAGGAGCATGGGATTAGCACACAGATAAGAGGTGATGTTTGGTGATGGTAAACAGTAGTGCTCAGGGGCCACCACAGAGCTTTGAAAATACCGCTGCACTGATATGCATAAGGGAACCCCCTTATTTGCATAGGCACAGTGGTATTTTAGCAACTGGGCACTGCCAGGTCAGGGGGTGCTCTGGGGGCTTCTGAATATGGACCCTCTCAGTGCACTGGTGCAAGCCCGAGTTAGTGCCAGCGTGAACCATGTTCACGCTGGCACTAAACTTTGACTATTGGGACCCATATTATGAAAAACACAAAAGCAGTTAACAAAAAACTAAGTGCCCTCTACAGAGTTAAAACCTGCCTAGCAAAAGAAACTAGAAAAGCTGTTGTTAAGCTGGCACAGTGGCATGGAGGGTTACAGAATCACTGCTTTACCTTCTACCACAAAGGCAACCCGTGTTCGTGGTGCAAACAGGTCGCCAGAGATCGGCAGGGGAGGGTGAGGATCGAGCATCTGAAGGGAAGCTCTCCTCTCCCGGGGAGGAGTGGGACCGGAGACCAGTGCTTGCCTGGCTTCTAAAGGTGGCTGGAGGCTGGCACACCGGCTGTTCAGAGTAAGGAGGCAGAGGCAGAGCAAACGCCTGGTGTGCCATGTGCAGAATCATGTACGACTCAGCCATTGGCATCATTGCATGCTGTACTTCCACACTCGAGGCAGGGAAAAACATGGAGGCTGCAAATGCCACTGACTGGCAGGATGATGCTGCCCCCCCCCCCGCAGGCGCCACAACCAGCCAGCTGGCACCTCTAAGCCAAGAGGTAAACATCAGTGGATGCCTGGGTGATGGGGCTGGGGGAGCTGGTGGAAGGGGGTTGGTCAGTGGGGCGATAAAGAAACAGGAGTTAAATAAGCTAAGCACCACATACAACATTATTTGCAGATTTGTATTAAATGCACCCAGGTTTACCCACCACTGTACACTATGCTCCTGGTAAGGCAGTGTGGTGTTGTGATTTGAGCACTGACTTGAGAACTGGAATATCACAGGGTCAAATCTCAGCAGAGCAAAGTATTCACTATGTGATCTTGTGCAAGTCACTTAATCTCCAAGGGGTCCAGTCCAGCTGTAGAAATGGGAGAAGCAGGATCCCAAGGAAAATGAGATGTTCCATCTCTGTGGGGTTATCCAGGGTGAGTAAATCATAAAAACAATGGGGCCTATGCATTAAGGTTTGGCCAGGTGTGTGCAATTCATGCATACCAGACCCGCATAGCTATGCACCCAGGGACAGGCGTAGGGTGTGGTATGCACAGCCACGTACACCTGCAGTATGCTTGTTCACAGCCTCACCCACTGGCACACAGCTGCTTGGGGGTCAGTTTGAGGGACACATGCAGGCATCCAATTGCATGCCCATCCTGGGTCCCGAAGTGAATCCTCTGCTGTGCACAGACAATGGATTACCAGATGGCACAGGAGCAGAATCATTATGAGGTATGGGGGTTTGCCCGAATGGATGCTCCCAACCCTCCCTGTCAGCCCAGTGGGCTGGAGTAGCCAGGTGGAGGGATTTCCCATCCAGCCACAGCCATCGGGGTGTTCTTTGGGGTGCACATAAAAGATACAGCAGGGGTCCCTCTGTTGTAACCTGCGCGTGCCTTGGTGAATGGCAGAGTACAGGCATGCCCCCTTTCATGCCCCCAGACTGCCCATGGTGTATATCTGTGTGATCAGCCAGAGGATCGTGTGTGCAAGGTACTCATGCCCCTTCCACGAATGCCACCACGGGTCTGCTGGAGCCCTGCGACGTGGTATTCTAATTTAGGGTTGCCTATCCACCATAGATATGCGGTGTGTAGGCAAGCCACCACCACACCAGAAAAGATGGACCTACTTGTGGTATAATCTGCTCTTATATGTATTTAACAACAGAGATCCCGAAACTTTAAATAATCTCTTACAAACACATACTGTAATTGGCACTACAGTCAGCTTTTTTCTGTCACCAACTGACAGTACCCAGAATCAAAATGAAAACCAGCAAATGTGCCTTCTTATGCCAGGGCCCCTAGCTGTGACATAAGCTACCTTTCATTCAGATTTACACAACTATGTTTGATTGTAGTCCAGGGTAGTAATTAAACCATCTAACTTCTAAATCTGAATGTAAATGTTTTGGAAACTGATCTGTTGTTTTTCCTGATAAATGTTTGTAATAAGAAGTGCAAGATAATGCACCTGGGAAACAAAAACCAAGGGGAAGAGTACACAATGAGGGGGGAGGTAGTAACAACAACAAAAATGGAAAGGGACCTGGGGGTAATCATATCAGATGACGTTAAGGTTGGCAAGCAATGTGAGAAGGCAGTAGGAAGAACTGGGGGATACTGGGATGTACAGGGAGAGGTGTCACCAGCAGAAAATAGGAAGCTATTGTCCCTCTGTACAGACAGTTTGTGAGACCCCATCTGGAGTACTGCGTGCAGTTCTGGAGACCCCATCTCTGCAAGGACATAGACAGGATGGAGGCAGTCCAGAGGAGGGCAACTAAAATGGTGCAGGGTCTGCAAGAGAAGCCATATGAGGAGAGACTGATGGAGCTTAATATGTATACCCTTGAGGAAAGGAGGGAGAGGGGGGACATGATAGAAACTTTCAAGTACCTCAGTGGAATCAACAAAGTCCAACAGGGTAGCATCTTTCAGAAAAAGAGATGTGCAAGAATAAGGGGACACAATTTGAAGATGGGGGGGGGCTCAGGGGCAATGTGAGGAAGTATTTTTTCACAGAGGGGGTGGTGGACGCATGGAACAGCCTTTCTGAGGAGGTTGTGGGGACTAAAACTGTGGGAGAATTCAAGAATGCATGAGACAGACATAAGGCAATTTTTGTGGGGGGTAGGAAGAAATAGGCTATTGGTTAACTAGGATCTGCAGCTTATCCTGTAGGTACGGAAATGGGCAGACTAGGTGGGCCAAGTGGTCCTCATCTACCGTCAAAGTCTATGTTTCTATGTTGTCTACAGTTCTGTATATGTATTTGTATTTCTGTTTCACCTTTGATCTGGGTCATGGCGAAAAAGGTTGCTTCTCTTATTCCACTTTTACTAGTTACCAATAAATAAAAAAATAAAATATTCAGTGCTGTCATGGAGGACAGTACTTGTAACATTGTTACCCTGTTGGAGGTACTGTCCTTGGCATGGGAAGTTAAAGTGATTTAGTCACATTGCACAAATGCCTGCTTCACATGGTATGTCACTGCCACCCATGCTTTAAATGTTGAATTTGCAATTTGTTTTGTAAAAAAAAAAACTGTCATAGCCATTTTTTGTATGTCTTTGCTTCTGCTCGCCCTCCAGTTTTCTGTGTGTGGCCACACACCCACAATATTGTCATGCAAGGGAACTGTCAGTGTTTTACATACAGCAACAAGGAATACTGGGTAAATCATAAAGTTGACTTAAATGTTTATTATTCAGAGGTGCAGTCCTTTATTTTGGTAGTGGGGACTGCTGAATAGCACCTAATATGTAGACATATAACCTAGTTCTGTGGAAGCTTGAAGAAGCTAACTTCTACGTGTGCACATGGGCAGACTAGGTGAGCCATAGGCCCTTATTGGCTGTCAACATCTGTGTGTGTCGGTGGGTTGGGTGCGTGGGTAGGTACAGGTACAGGTACAATGCTGATTTTTTTTTGTCTCCCTTGTCAAAGTGCAGTCTCCTATGTTGGTAGTGTTTACAGCAGTATAGTGTGTAGAAAAGTTTCTGGAAAACTGTTTTTGTGATGCAGATAGGCCAAAAAGATAATTTGCCAGTCTATGTAGATGTTTGACTTTTTCTGCCTGCTGGTGAAGTGGCAGCTTCTGTCAGAATGTGGGAGAGTGATGATACTTTTCTATGTGTATGTGTTAGGGCCTCAATGACTATAAGTAGTTCAGGAGTGTTATTATGTGTCAGACTACTTTTCTTTTTCTTTGGTGTCCGGCATCTGCTATGAGTCAAAAATTGAGAAAGAAAAAGGATGTCTGCAATACCAAGACTGACCAACAGAGGTCTCTGTTTCAACACAGAGCTTAAAAACTTTGCTTGCCTTGCATGATGTCATGGTTGGGGCTTGCAGCACTAAGAAAACAAGCATTTGTCAATGCCGAATGTTGCTTGCTTCTATGTGCTGTTTAGGTATTTGGAAGTCATTGGAGTGCAAATATTGAAAATTCGCGAACTTACGAGCGTGCGTAGGAACTGCGCAATGCACGCTCGTAAAACAGTCATTTTTAAGAATTTTTTCACCAAATTTTCAACACAGCCATTTTAAGACCTCTGCTCATGAACAGTGTCACTGTGATTTTCTTAATGTGTCCCATATATTGAGTTCGCTCACCGACTGCGCCATTGTGCACTACATGGGCGGAAACACGTTTTGGGCAAGATGTGAAAAATGACAGCTGCACTGCTCATAAGGAGGTGTGGTAAAATGGCAATGTTGAAAATCTGGAGTGAAAATATTCAAAATTCGCAAACTTACAAGCGTGCGTAGGAACTGCACAACGCACACTCGTAAAACAGTCATTTTTAGGAATTTTTTCACCAAATTTGCAATACAGCCATTTTAAGACCTCTGCTCATGAACAGTGTCACTGTGATTTTCTTAATGTGTCCCATACAGTGATTTCGCACACCGACTGCGCCATTGCGCACATAGAAGGCGGAAACATGTTTTGGGTGAGATGTGAAAATGACAGCTGTACTGCTCATAAGGAGGTGTGGTAAAATGGCAATGTTGAGAAATCTGGTGAAAATGTTGAAGTCACCGAACTTCTGGTGCATAGGAACATAGCCTTACCTCGTAAAAGTCATTTTTAGGAATTTTCTCACCAAATTTTCAACATAGGCTTTTTGAGAGCCCACCTTATGAACACTCGCAGTGTCGTTTCATTAATTGGTGCAGAAAGGTGATTTCGCGCAGTGACTGCAAAATCACCCTTCGGGCCCAAGTAATGCCATGACAGTGCAAGAATTCACAAGGAGGGGTCCCAGAAACCCCATGTTGAAAATTTGGGGTCAAAATTCCCAAAAATGCCTGAGATATGCAACAAAGTTGAAAAATCCCTATCTATCCCATTATACAGCTTACCGGCATTTCTCAGTTTGCCGTCAGCTTTGAAAGAGTCTGAACATGTTCGATCCACGATGATCGTCGGCGCGCGCTCCGGAGGTAAGTATGGGGTGAGGAGGGGTGTGGGGATGCAGGGTGCACAGTGGGTGGTCTCGGGTTGTGGGAGGGCAGGGAGACTACGAGGGACGTTTTTATTCACGGGTTTTCTTTTTTAAGAAGACAACGCAGGGGCGTTTGCCACGCTGGGTGGGCTCCCAGCGTGGCAGCAGAAAAGCTGTTTGGGGGACATGGAGCTGATGGGGATTGGGCACCCCATCAGCCAAAACAAGATTTGCCATGCTGAGGTGGGCTCCCAGCATGGCACGAAAGCTTTTGGGGGCATGCAGCCTTGGAGCCGATGGGGGATTAGGCACCCCGTCGGCTATAAGAGTTGTTACTGCCTGGGTGGGCTCCCAGCATGGCACCTGTACAGCTGTTGGGGGCGTGGAGCGATGGGGATTGGGCACCCCGTCGGCCACATACAGTGTGTATATTAGTGGGCGCATCAGCACGCCCAATATGCGTGCTTGCACGCGTGTGTGCGTGGGGGGAAGCTCTGCTCACTGGGCGGCTCCCTTTCAACTGTATGCCACTGCATTTTGGAGCTGTCATAGACAGCTGCAGCACTCATTGGGGAACTGGGGCCGCGCCTGCAAACACACTGACTGCATTGGAAGAGGGGCTGACACACCTCCGAAAACTTGGATGATGGCATTATGTTTCTTGCACATGCGTGCAAGCAACATAAAAAGGGCAGGATTATGCAAATGAAGTAGAGCACAGAACTAAAAGCATTTTCTTCATGGAAAAACAGCACTTTTTGGCAGTTTGAATGGTAGGAGATTGATTCACAACTTACAGATTACTACTCTCATTTGCTATGGCAAACATGACAAAATCACTTTAAACCACAGTCTTTTCTGTGGTAGCCATTCAGGGGCAGGATAACAATCACATGACACAATTCAGAAGTGTGTGTTCTTGCTAATGATTGTCTGATCCATAATACTGAGGTTGTAATGTATTACATTATCTTTGTATGTGTGAGAAGGATGTACAGCCATTGATGGCTGCGGAGGGGACGAGCTGTATACAGTGCCTGTATTATACGTATCTAACTTGTTGCTTTGAATATTTTCAGACACGTTTTGCCCAATATTCAAAATTTAGTGCTGGCGTAACATGGTTTGGGCAGGCACTACCCAGGTTTGTGCTTGCGCTCAGGGAGGGGCCATATTCAGAGGCCCAGTTAGTGCCCAGAAACCTGACAGTGCACAGTCACTAAAATACCACTGCACCGATGCAAATGAGTGGTCCCCTCATGCATACAGGCACAGCAGTATTTTAAAAGGTTTGCAGCAGTGGTAAACAGTCCCTAAAGTGGCACTATTTACTGCCAACCCACGTCTTAACTGGGCACTAAGCCAGCACCCAACCCCACCAAAAGCAGGGCAGCTGTACTGCAGCAGACCACCCCCAGTGTCCTCACACCCACCCCATCAGCTCGCAAACCACCACCCATCACACACCCCTCTTATCAGTGTGACATGTGATGTCCACTGGAACCAGATGCAGATACTGGCATAACTATCATTGCACCTCCTCAACTGGCCACTGTATGAGCTGTCAGTGGCATCTGTGCAATGTTGTGCTAGTTGCCATATCGTGATCCGCTGGACATCTCCAACCTCACTGGTAATGGTGTGTGTCATAGGTGGTGGCTTGTGAGTGGACAGGGCAGATGGTGGGACACTGGACAGCCAATGATCATGTGTACTTATGTCAACAGGTGATCAGGTGGATGGGGGGAACCACTGGATACCAGGATAATGCTACATAATAAGGAACGGATGATCTGGGGGTGAGGGGTGCCACTAGACACCAGGGACTGTATTTTAGAATATATGATGGGTGATGGGGATGGGGGTACCACTAGACATCAAGGACTGTATTTCAGAGTGTATTATGAGTGACCAAGGGTTGGACGGATGGCACTAGACACCAGGGATCACATTTTAGAATGTATGATGGGTGATCAGAAGGGTGAGTGAAACCACTGAACACAAGAGATAATGATACATCCATAAGGAATGGGTGATTGGGGTGGGAGTGCCAGAAGACACCAGGGACTGCATTTTAGAAGGTATGACGGGTGCTTGGGGGGTGGGGTCTAGACTAGACACCAGGGAATGTGTCAGACACCTTCAAGAGGGGCACTAATGGGCTGCTGTGTACCATGCAAATGAGCCCATGATGGGGATGCAAATGGAATTGCATGCTCAATGGCCTCATTTGCATGTTGTGGTTGAATATAGCCCACAGGTGTTTTAGTGCTGTCCGTTCCAGGTTATGCTATTCCCAGTGGGCTATTCACAGCCCCGGTTGATGCCAAGGCAATGCAGTTTCACTTAGGACTGCACTGACACAGTCCAGTATTCAGTCAGATAGCACCGGTCTGCTATCTGACTGAATATAGCAGTCGCCGGGTCTGACACTTGTGCTCCTGTTTCAAGATCAGAATCAGTATTAAAGGAACTATAGCAAACAAAGTTTGTTCATTCATTTTTATTCATTCGCTAATTCATTCATCCATTTATTCTGTTGTATAACAGCCTGTGTCTAATAGTTTAAAAGCTGTGTTGAACTCTGTTCATTGGGGACATTCATAGGCATGTTGCAGTGCCTATTCACTTTGTCTCTTAAATAAAGATGGCATCCATCTGGTTTCCCCCTCTCTGTGGTGTGGTCTCTCCTTCCTCTTTCAAGATTTGCTTCATCTGGACATGTCATAGAACAGTCACAGCAGGACACCAGAGTGTTGTCATTTCTGGGTATTATTACTGTTGCAGAAATAAAGATCTATGGTTGCCATGGGTTGGTGTGTCATGGCATAGTTTGTAACGCCTTGCCGACTAGGAACATGGCTCATGCCTCCGCTGTATAAAACCTAATTAGGTTCTACAGGATAACCAACTGGTGACAACCAAATCCTGTGTGCTCATTAGGGCTTTAAATCGTGGCATCATTTGTAGCCAATCAGGATTGTTTATTTCTAAACATGCCCGACACTCTTTTAACAATAAATGGGTCTCTTATGTAAACAGGTCTAAAATTTTGAAGTTCTACTTTCAGTTGGCATAGTCTGTTCCTCACACCGGATTTTCTCCAATTTTCTACAAAGTAAAGCATTTTTATTTTAAATTGAAGTTCCATTTTTAAAATACAGAAGTCTTCTAACATGACTTATATAGAGAATAATGCATGGGCATCTGTGTGTTTTTAACCTTTTTTACACACCCAAGGTGTATGATGACCCATAAACCTCAAAAGTGAAGCTCAAAAGGTTTTTGTGGTCATCATGCACCAAAGGTGTGTAGAAAATCTTCATGAGCACAAAGTTGCTTATTTTTCATATTTTATACTAACTGGTGCAGGGACTTACAGAGTGGCTTGTTTCCCACTGTGTACTGTATATGAAAGTGAAGAGCAAGTGCTCAAAATGCCATAATAACTGGGTATGATATCATACCTGCTTATTATGGTGTTTGATCACAATGATAATCAGTGTGATAAAGGGAGTCACCAGTTCCTATAATAGGTTTATACTGTATGTACAGTTCCATCCCCTGTGGTTATAGGAATGTCTTCTCAAGTCCTTTGTATGCCAGAACTGCTTAGCTCTACGTCACAGTTCTCTCTCTCTTTCTCTCCCAAAGAACTCAGGAAGGCACTCTTCTAACCCTAAGTGATACCAGAGCTGTACACATAAGCGTACAATAGATGGCCTTGGCAAACAGAGGAAGAGTAGAGAAGCCCTTTACTTAAAGTGTTCACTTTTACAAAAGCTTATAATTTGTTCTCTTCTGTTCTCTGTTGGCTAGTTGAAGGAGAAAACTCAAGAAGTGTGCCTGTTACTCCAAGCAAACTTATTATGGAAAATAATGATCTGAACAAGACTGACACCCCACAAGATAAGAAGAATCCAGAGGTCAACGAGCTACTGACTGGCTCTGACTCTAAAGGTACTGTATAACCTTTCCTGATCTTTATGGCCACATTCACTTCTGTAGTTGTTGGATTCTTTCAACCTTCACTGGCCTATGTAATTTAAGACAGCAAAGATCTGCACCATGAGCAAAGCCACGCTAATGTCCCTAAATCTACAATTCTTGTTTGTTTTTCTACCTGTCTTTTAGTTTTTGTTTGTTTAGTTATTAGCTCATTGCAGATGAAGTCTGCTGTATTCTTTTTTTTTTTTTAGGGTGTTTGTTTCTACCTGGGGCCACCAGTCGGCCAATCTGTCTGCGTATCCCATACTCCAGCTGCCATCTAACTCGCACTGGACTCCTAGGAGGGCAACCACCCAATTGCCCCATGGCTTACCCCCCATGGCGGGGTGGCAGGGGGCAGCCAACCCCCCCACCTAGTATGGATCCACACTGGGTGATCCCCTCCAGAGCTGGCACAGGTTCTCACAGATGGCCATCAAGCCGCTACGACTGGATGATCCCCTTTTTCTGCTTTTCTCCCCAGTGGGCTCACAGCGTGCAATGATGCCAGTGACTGGGTGCCCACACACTCCCATGTGTGTCCATGTCAAGTGTCTGCTGTGTCCTGCCCCCATGACGTGTGGCTCTGTGCCACCGTGCCCCAGCCTCCACTAGGGGTCGGGCAAGCAGCGGCCTCAGGATACCCCCCTCCCCGGAGAAGGAGAGCAGTCCATCAGACACTCAATCCATCTCCTTCCCACTGACCCATGGCAACCCGTGCTCATTCCTGAACATGGGTCACCAGCGTGGGGCAAGGTGTGGTGTCCAGCGCCTCAACCCTCAGCGCCACCAGGCTGGCAGTATTCTTTTTTTTAACTTTCTATTTATCCTTTTTGCAATTAAATGCACAAAAAAGTACACGCAAGAGGATGATATAATATCAGTTGTCAAAAATAACACATGCCATGCCGGCCCGCTGGCACAGCAGTTGGATTTCCGCTTGTGACGCCAGCGACCCAGGTTCGGGAATGAGCCTGGGAGCTGGAGGACCGGCTGGGAGGAGAGGACTTGAGCGTCCCAAGGACAGCTCGTCCTCTCTGGGGAAGGGGGGTACCAGAGCTCGGCTCTTGTCTGACCCCGGGTGGAGACCCGAGGTACAGTAAGCCCGATGTTCCAACAGAGGGGCCGACATGCCAGACATCGGCGCTTCAGTGCCTTGACGTCCGGGGACCTGGCACATTGAGAAGAACATCAGGAAAACAGCCTTGCAGCCTCCCGGTAGATGGAGCACCAGGCTCCGACCTTCAATGCCCCTACCTGCCCGGAGACAGCGTGCAGATGAAACACAGAGAAGCATCAGGGTGTAAGGGCTCCCACCTCATACCTGCCTGGGGGGTACAACCACGGCTCCATGGGGCATGGACTGCACTGGTCACCAGGTAGGTGAGCGAGGGCTGATAAGGCCATAGGTGTCTCCCGAAGATGGGGAGATCTGCGAGGAGGGGGGGTGCATAAAAAAAAAAAATAGCACATGCCTACAAAAGAAATACCTCTACAGTCTTCATTTGACATAGTGTGGGCAGATTACTTTAATTATTGCTTCCTTCCCTATTGATGTCTATATAGAGCTTTGTAGTCCAACAGAGCCATGCACATTTATAATGTGCTGTATAATCTGTGTAGTACTGCGCACCTGTCTCAATAGCTTCCTGGTTGCTAGTTAAGCTATTCAGCTTTGAAAGACTGTCATTTGTGTTAGATCATTCCAGTTAGAAAGTTTACTATTTTTCTCTCTTTAGAGCCGAAATGTACTTAACACACAAACATATGTTTAGCCTTGCAGTTGGCAGTGAGCTGTATTTATTTTTCTCTCTCTGGGACTTGTGGAGAAGCTTGGGATATTTGTTCATCCTCTAGCTGGGGGGGCACTATGGGGGGACACTGTAGACTGGAGGTCATTATGTTAATTGGGTATCCTTTATTACTTGTTTATTGGGGATACCAGTCTGCTGTACTCTCGAAATAAAAAAAAAAAAAACTGGATAGGTTTTAGAAGAAATGAACAAACTATAGTTTAGCAAGCCCTGTCAGTCATATCACTGCGGATGAGGAGGATCATAAAGTCACGTACTGTACATACATTTATTTATTTTACCAAGGAAGTGGACTGGGACAAGTTATTTTCCTGCCACACCACAGTAATGCTAATTGTCAAAACCTAAATGACACTTCTGGGGAAGCTTTGAAATAATATAATTGCTGTGCTCATTTCAGCTTCTATTTCATATGTTCTCTGTAACTGTCTTATCTTTGCCTTTTTCATTACAGCTAACTTGAAAACAAGACCGTTGTCATTTAGACTTCAGCTCCTCTAGGTGCTTGTCTACACATGACATCACAGTCCTCTGCTTGTCACATCATAAGCATTACCACAGGACTGTAATGTCAGTTGTAGACAAGCAGTCAGAGCAAATAAAGGGTATGGAGCAGTGATCCTGTTTTCATGCTACTCTGCTGACTTATAAAGAAATAGAGGAACCTAATAAAGAAAAATCTTAAAGATTTGACCCAGATGGCACACTGAGCCAAACGGCTCATTTCCATGTGCATCCTTGGGGAAGGGAATGGGCTACAATATATAGCAGTACTATATTTGTTGTATAATATTGTTTTTGTTTCCACAGCAATAGGCTGTGATGTCACAAGCAGGGGATTTTGCTGTCAGGTGTAGATAACTGGCCAGATCAAATGATTATTTACATCAGTGTGAGTAACTTTAGTAATGTAATGTTTATTTTTTGTATGGTGTATTTAAACTGTACATGCCTTGAGATTTCTGGAAAGGGACTTCAAATATCTGTCTGTCAGTTGAACTTTGTCTAATAATTTGCTTTGGGTTAGTTCTGACTGCAGAGTTCAGGCTTACTCTACAGACACTTATCTCTTCTTTCTTGTACTTATTGATTAAACTAAGGACCTCTATACCAGAACAGCTGAGGATGGAGATAGTAAGGTCATAAAAAAGGTTATTTTTTTTCAGAGCAGAGAGATATTTTCAATATGTTTTCATAGATCATTCATTGTCTGCATTTAATACTTCCTTTGGTGACATTTGAAGATGCAGCCATTTATACTCCACTGCTTTCCTCTTTGTTTATCATGAAATATTGGCAGGCTTATTGTTGAGCTGCCATGGTGTTTTGCCCTCTATGGTGACATCACCAAACACCTTCCAAATGTCTGCGCTTTAGAGCCCTAAGGCTTGACACCTTCAAAGATACACTCTTAGCTTATCTGCTGGTTCAGAGCACTTCTTTCTGAAAGTTACTGTCCAGCTTTTCCAGACAATAGTTATTGTCTTGGCTTCTTAAAGAGCAACTGATGACTCCAGGAGAACATTAAAAAACATATTTAAACACAGTTCAGCTTATATCTCACATTAGTTTTGTATTTCTCCTCCCTTTTCATTATTACTGAGATAATTTCTATGAAAACAGAATTTTTCTTCCTCTAGAATTCATCTTTTCCTGTTGCTTATTGCTCATAATGCCCAACTTGTGACACAGTTATTCCTAAAGCAGCAGATAGTGATGTTACACTCACAAAAGAGGATTATTGACTTCTTGTACTGTGCTTTTTTTTTCCACCACTGCTGTATTATTACTGTACTGCTCTGTATATTGTTTCTGTCCCCAGGATGCATTTGGAATCAAGCAGTACTCTGCTCAACATGCCTTCCTGGTTAAACTCTTAAATAAATAAATGAGTGGGGAATGAGCTGCTGAGACATATGAGCTCTAAGGAGTAAAGATCCTAAGCCTGATTTACAAACTGTCAGGAATGACACAAGGTGCTTGCATCAAAGAGAAATGATGCAAGAGGCTCACTGCACTGCACCTTACAACATTGCCGATTTTCTATTGCAAGCTGCACCAGTAAGGGGACCACCTGTGCCAGCCAGGCTTGCACTATGCTTGTGGCAGATGCACAACTGTACCATGATAGAAGGCAGCTTGTTCCACTACAGGGCTGCAGCATCCCCTAATTTGGGATTCTCTAACCCCCCCCCCCCAAGGCCACACAGTTCACTAGAGTTAGACCACCAGAACTGGTCTAACAGCCTGTGCACCACACCTTGGGACAGGTCCAGGTGGGAGTGCTCCCATGCCCTCCTCAGCTGGTGAAATGCCCTGTGGAAATCAAGCCCACTGAGGTGATGTGCCTAATGGCACATCTGTCTGTCACATGGCACAGTGTGGGAGTCACCTGTTAGTACAGTAGTTCACCAGCACCATGCACTGACACTACAGGTAGAATAGTGTATTCTGGTACTTTGTATATGGCACAAATGAAAAGGTCATTCAGCAACAGCATGGAGTGCAGCAATGACCTGATAAAGAAGCGAGACAAATCAAGTGCTGCCCACAAGTACAGTAGTACAATAGCACATGGATGTTTTTGAGGGGTTCTACAAAACATGTCATGCCAACCTCTGCCCCTCAGTCCACCCTGGGTTACTGCAATGACCAGCACACATCATATACCTGTGCACAACTCAGAACCTGTGTAACCAGCTGGACAGATAACATGCCCAACATGGCTGGTGTGACTAAACAGTACATGAGCTACTGTAAGGGCAGTATACATATTGTGGATTACACTAGGCCACTTAGGCATTTAGATATAGAAACCACTGTATGCCAGAGTTCTTCAGAATGTGGACATTTTCCTGCAGTTTTCATGTGGAATGGCAACTCCACATGTGGCATCAGACCAACACCTTGTGACGTGACAGTCATCTGGGGACATCTAGCAGAGGATGTCTTGTCCGGGATACCATCCTTTGGTCACTTACAGGTACACGCTTCCCTTGGCATATTGCTAGCTGTTGTACATTGTTAGGGGACAGGGAGGGCTATGCATATGTGCAACATGTTGATGTTGGCAGAAGGGGCACGTGGTGTCACAACACATCATCCCTTTCATTACCGGGTCTCGAACACCTCATTGTCCTGCTAGATAAGGACCTCATCATGGCCCTGCAGGCCATTACATTTACTACAGACATGCCAGTTAAGGGCCATTTGGCCCCACTACAGGTTCCTGGGCAACATAGAGGTACCACTGCTTATCTACTGTACTCTAAATTGTACTCCACAAACTTATGGCAGTGTGTGTCTTCTAGTACCTGGCTGTCTTTTGCCACAGATGTGCAGGGAATGTCCATGGATGTTAGCCTCCATCAAACCACTCCCATGCACGATTTGTTCAATGCACAGAAGCAGTTGCAGCAACTGTTGCGGGTTTGGTGCTGGGACCAGTCCTGTGCCAAAATCTGGTGCAGAATCCCTGGTGCATCAGTGTTTGGTGCAAGCTGCTGTTTGCCACAGCTGCATCAACCTAAGGGCCCATATGAAAATCGGGCCTGCTGTGTTTGTGTAAATTTCCTCAGTAATAAATCATGGAAAGAAACAGAGGACACAATAAAAATAATCCAAGGTGTTGGTGGTTGTACCACAATCACATGCCCCAAAGGCATAGTAAGGCCACATAATGAGTGCCTTCCACCCCATGAAGTGTAGTCATGGCAAAACTGCCAACACCCTGCAGTGTCATATTGCACTTAAAAAATAGTAACTAGGTACAAAATACACAGTTTAGAACAATTAAAAACCATTATTAAAAACTCCACCATTTGGGAGCCTTTGGAGGGACTTGGCAGGTTTACTGTTAGTGTGCTAATTATTTTCAGGGAAAAAAAATTTCTGCTGTTTAAAACCTGAACATTCCAAAGGACTGTTACACATTGATTTCACTTGTACTGTGTCCATGTGGATAGCACTTGTTTTTTACTGTTGGTAGTGGTCTTGCCATGCATAGCTGTGGACCAACCAGATTGCAGCATTTTTCCTACCTATTTTATAAGAAATGTATCGACGATATATTCAAATATTGTAAAAGTTGAACTGTGTCTATATACACATTATACATCTGTATATACTATTTGCAGAAAACTGTATTAATGCACCAATTAAGGTTCAACTTAACACCACCAAAGTAGGGAAATGTGGCATTAGACTTTCCAACCATAATTCCTCACCCCCATAACCCACAAGCAGCAAAACGACAAGACCACACAAGCAATCACAGACAGCCATCATCAGGTAAAACAAATAACATGCAACGGTTTTCAGATGACACAAATGCAGTAGCACTGGTGTGCTACTGTACCTTCATGGATTTATATCTTCAGCATGCATACCATAAGACATACATACTTGTCGCTGCAGATAGAGATCAACAGTATTCAAATCGCAACACTGCATATGTGTACAGAAGTGCAGGCCCCTGCAGCCAAATGCAGATCCATAGTGCCCAGGAGTTATATTGTCTGCAGAAGTGCAACCCCCTATGGGGCCAGTGCTTCTGTAGCCTCAGGTACTCATGGACACTGTAAGACATACACACACTTGATGGGCCTGCGCTTCTGCAGCTGTAGGTGTAAGACATACACACTGGCCTCTGGCTGCAGAAGTGCAAGCACCACAAAATCCACAATACCAAAATTGCAACAATACTTCATCTGCAGAAGTGTAGGCCCCTTAGGGGGTCAGCGCCTCTTCAGCCACAGATGTAAGACATACACACCAAATTCTGGCTCCAAAAGTGCAAGCACCTGTGGGGTCTGCAGTTACACAGATGGAAGCACTGTTGCAATATGGGTATCATGGTTTCAGCAGCAGATCTGCAAACTGTTCAAGGGGGGAGCAGTTTGTCAGTTATGCAGCTGCATATAGAAAATCATGCACTAGTGGATCATGCTATCTAGTGAGGTAATTCATGTAGTAGGCATCAACAAATATATCTGCAGAGGCACAGGTCACATGGGCCTTCTGTCTGCAGAAGCACAGGTCCTGCAGTCACATGTACTCATGCACGCTGTGTGACATACTGTACAAATGGGTGTGGCTGCAAAGCACAGGCTCCTTTCCTTTCTTTTTGAGATTGTGGAATCCTATCCTTATTTACACAGGTCTCTTTGGGACATGTTTGAACAGATGCAGACATCCCTCTGGGCCCTGCATCAAGGGACGAGTCCATCTGCCTGTGGAAGTGCTGAACCCTTCTGGGTCCTGAACTTCCATGTGACAATGGGTGCCAAGGATTTTTTGGGTAGTCTGGTGGCTACAGTTACAGACATGCAAGGTAAAGTGTCCATCCGTCTGTCAAAGCGCAGGGCCATCTGGCAACTGCAGGTCCAGAGGTCGAGAGCCCTATGCCAAGAGAAGATTTTTCTTCACTATATCATACTTGGGCCTGTGTGGCCAACCTTGCACCTTCCCTTCCCAGGCTGGGTGGTGGTGTCACATGACAGCACAGTCCCCCCCAACCTTGGTCCATCCAGCTGCATCACTGAGCTCACCATCAAACTCAGCTCACCAGCATGGGATCAACAAAGCACTACCTGCTGGGGTAAAGGCTGGTACAATACCCAACATTTCTTAATAATCATGATTACTTTTGTCTAAATGTTGACCTCATATTTTCAAGAAAGTCATTTTATGACTCACGCTTATAAATATGACATGTTGCATTTACAAAATACTGGCTGAAATGTCACTTCCGTGCCACAAGTGTGAAAACATATCTCACCCAGGACTTGAAAAATGACACCTGTCATGTTTATGAGGTGTGAGAAAAATGGCTATGTTGAAAGTTTGGAGTCAAAATATTGAGAATTAGCAAAGTTATGAATAAGCATTGAAATATTTCAATGTTCATTCATAACTTGATCATTTTACCATATTTTGCACCAAATTTTCAACATAATCTTCTTATGAACCCACCTCATGAATTTGGTAGCTGAAAATTGTCAAATCAGCCCAAAACATGATATCACACAATATATCATTACAAAATTACCTTTCAGGATAGAGCTGAACAATTTCACTTACTTTGTTCATGAGGTGGGGTCCCAAAAGGTCCATGCTGTCTGGCCCTGCCATGGGGGGAAATGTTTCGGAATTCTCTGGGGGATGGTCAGGACAGAGCAATGCAGTCATGAGTGAATGTGAGCCCTCCTGAAGGGAGTGCCAAAAGCCCGCCTGCCAGCCACCCCACTGGGAGAAAAAGAAAGAGAAAAAAGGCCATGTTGAAAGTTTGTCAGAAAAATATTGAAAATTTATGAAACATTATGAGTGTACATTGAAATATTTAATCGTTCACTCATAACTTGGTTATTTTACTGTAATGTTCCACCTGATTTTCAACAGTGTTTTATTATGCCACCTCATGAACCCAGTAGGTGTGAAATTTCAAATCCTGCCTGAAAGGTCATTACACAAAGTGACCATGAAATCATCTTTCTGGATGGAGTTGAAAAATTTCACCTACCTTGTTCAGGAGGTGGGGTACCAAAAAAGGCCCTGTTAAAAAGTTGGTGTAAAAATATTAAAAATGACATAGTTATGAGTAAAAGTTCAAAACCCACTGAAATACATGAAACCGGACTTACCTTATTTTCTCATATCGCAGTCACTGGTTCCAGTAGCAAAAAGCTTTTTTGATTGGAGAGTGGCTCTACATTGCAGAACAGTTTTAGATGAGTGAGGGGGTGGGGGCTGTGGGGGAGTGGGGGAGTGGGTGTGTATGTGGAGGGTCAGTTTGATGATGGACCATTTTTTTATTTACAGGGTAATCCAAAAATAAAAAAGACACAGAGGCCCTTTTTTTGCAGGATTTTTTCTACTGTATTGGATCTAATACTGAGGGCTGGGCATCCCAGTGATAGTTTAGTTCTATGGTGGCACCAGGTGTGGGTACCCCAGTGTTACCTCTGCATTGTGGGGATGACATGGAGGGAAGGGGGTTGGGTAATCAGTACCAGGGCTGGGCACTCTGGTCCACTTTTTAGTGATATGGTTATGTACACTATCACAGAAACATGAGGGAGGGCTTGCTGAGCTGGGAGGGAGAGGGAAGTTTAGTTCATGGTTTATTCTACTATAACCCTTTACAGTATATTAAAAATACATATATAATTACATAACAATATACAGTGACACAATAAATATCATAAATAAACATAAGATAATTTGGTCCACTTTCCATTAAGTACAAAGGCAGTTGCCAGTGTAAACAATATAGCCATATTATGTCAGATCAAGAGTTTTCAAGACTGATGCAAACCATCTTACCTTAAATGCCTGAGAAATAGATCTTATCTAAAAGATATCAGTATACTTTCTAAAGCAGCATAAACATTTGTTTTATCAAAACTATTAAAACTTGTAATTAATTAGTAAGCTGCGTCATTTGTAACTTTTTAGTACAGTACAACATGATAAAAATATAAGAGGCCCCCTGTAGCTTTAGCTTTCCCATAACATCTTGGTAACATATAATTAAAAAAGACAACAGGCAGAGAAAACTATCACCTGACAATAACACACTGCTGTCTGAAAAGGGGAACAGTTATTTTTGAGGAATGCTACCATGCTACCATTTAAAGGAAGCACTCATCTGGGTCTTACAGAAAAGCTCAAAGCACTTAAACTATTGTACCAATGCCTAGCCTGAACTCTTATTGCTGACAGACACAAGTTGTGATAGTCAGACCTCGAAAGAGTCATGAGGTAAGTAAATGAGACTATTTTGACATTAGTCTCTGTTCAGCAAGATTTCAGTCTGTTGGCTAGAAAGGGTCAATTAGTGCCACTAGAAAAGTCTACCATCTTAAATGAATCTTTTAAGGGGAACAGCCCTCACAATAAAAGTGAACAGCCCTTAATGTCGTTTTACAGCAGACGTAATAAACCAGCCACATATTAAACTCTAAAAAAAGGCCCACAGCCTTACCTGCTCCCAAAGCTTCAGTCATATTGTCCCTTTCCCTAGCTCTGTTTCCCCCCTAGAGGCCCATACCACAGCTTCGCTATCTTTTCCAATAAAAGGAAAATAGGCTAATGGTGTGAAAATAAAATATAATAGTGTCTGTGTTACTAAAAATCCCATTTAGCTGTAACTCAAAATTCTTTCAGAACCCAAGGTCAAACACTTAAATGAACCTGTCAAACACTTAAATGAACTTGTAGGTAGATCTACGTGGAATGAAAATATTCAAATTCACAGAATTTTGATAAAAGTTCATGAAATTTCATGAAACTTTGCAGAATATCATTGAAATTTGGGGGATTTTTTTAGAATTTATTAATTTGCTCATAACTCATCTATATTTATTTATTTATTGAATAGTTTCACCAGAAAAGTACACAATCGAAATTGCTCATCTCATGACACGTCCTGGGGGAGGGGGTACATGTGGAGAAAGGATACATACACAGTTGCCATAACAGGTACAAAATACATATATGAATGCTGGATACATAATATTGATAAAATAGGTTAGAGAGCCAATACAACAGTTAATCACACATACATAGTACAGTTAAAATTAGGGTATAGTAAGTCGATACAACAGATTTGTTGCAGATACAGTCAAAGAGAGCAAGGTACTGTACAATCTGTCCATCATAAGAGCTAATACATGAGGAACTGTTAACTGCTTTAGAGTTGTTGACTGGGTGGTGGCGGGATAGAGAGTAGGGATGGAGGGGTTACGTACAGGTGCAGTTAGTGGAGTAGAAAATAAGTAGGGCAGATGAAATGGATGCAGGAGATGAGGAATGGTGAATTTGGGGGGAAGTGCATTCCAGATTTTAGGGAGGTGGTGCGAGAACCCTGATTGACCTTTGGTTGTTGATCGGCAAGGGATCAAAAGGGTGCAAGTATCAGTGGCTCTGAGTGATTGGTGGGATGTTCATGGTATTGTTAAGGAGGAAGAAAGGTAAGAAGGGAGAGAGTGGAACCAGAATTTTGAGATAAATTTAGTGCAGTGAGAAAGGCGGTTGCCCAGAGAAGGGAGGGTAAGCAAGCGATAGAGGTCGCAGTGATGAGTGAGAGGGTGGGCATCCAGAGCAAAGTGACAAAAAGAGTTGAAGATGGTATCCAGTTTGGCTTTGGAGGACTTGGGGGCAGCACTGTAGACTACATCACAGTAGTTAAAAATAGGTAGGGTCATCTTCTGGATCAGTTCATACCTAGCCATGGGTGGAAGTCAGTTACGGATCCTGTACAGTGCACCTAGCTTGGTGCACGGTTTTGAAAGGATGGCATCAATGTGACCAGAAAAATTGAGGTGCTGATCATGCCAGACCCCAAGATACCTAAAAGAGGATGTGTTCTTGAGAAGAGTCCCGTCAATGGTGTGATAGGAAGGAGAGGAGGTAAGCCTGGAGAGTCTCTGTCTTGTGCCAAAGGTCATGGAGATGATCTTCTTGGTGTTAAGGAAGAGCTGGTGTGAATGAAGCCAGAGCTGAACTTTGTCAAAGTTCTGCTGGAGCCTGTCTTCTATGTCAGTGGGGCTGTGGCCAGAGGTATACAGAACTGTGTCATCCACATACATATGAATGGGCATGGATGAGCAGACTGTGGGAAGGTCATTGAGAAAAATGGAGAAAAGTAGGGGGCCTAGAACAGAGCCTTGTGGCACACCAGTGTGAATTTGGAAAATGGGGGACAAAGCTTTAGCTATCCTGACTTATTGTGTTCTACCTGTGAGGTAGGCTCTGAACCAGTCAGTGGCAGAGACGAACAGGCCAGCTGAAGTCAGATTCAGGAGTAGTGGATGAGAGACTGTGTTGAAAGCCTTGGCACAGTCAACAAAAATGGCTGAGGTGATTTGCCCACTGTCCATAGCTGTAAGGACAGACTCAGTGAGTCTAAGGAGGGACGTAGTAGTGAAGTGTTTTTTCTGAAGCCAGACTGAAAAGGAGTGAAGATGGAGGATTCAGAGAGGAAGGAAGGGAGTTGGGCAAAGACAAGGTGCTCCTGGAGTTTGGCTAGGACTGGTAGTAGCGAGATAGGCCTGTAATTGTTTGGTGAGGAAGAGTCACCTCCCTTAAGTAGGGGGATAACAGTCGTGTGCTTCCATTCTGAGGGAACTGCTGCAAGGATAAAAGAGAGGCTAGAAGGACAGCTATGGGGGAGGAGATTGCAGGTGCAGAGTGGTGGAGTAATTTTGGGTCCAAGTGGTCAGGGGACCCTCCTTTGGCTGGGTTGAGGGCAAGGAGGGCTTCCTTAACTTCTGCAGGAGATAATGGGAGGAAGGAGAAATTACCTGCAGTTGGGTGAGTGGTTTGAGTAGGGGAGGTAGGGGCAGAGATGGGGGGATTGGGAGGGAGGCTTTGGGAGGGAGGGAGGGATTGAGCTTGAGCTCTGAAATTTGGCATGCTTACTTTCTGGGAGGAGTTCTAATAATGTGAATGATGTGCCAAATATGAAATTAGGATGGATTGTCTCAAATATTATAGGGCCTCAAAGTCTGTTATTTTATTTTTTGTTGGAAATTTCACAAACATTTTATCTACATATACCTCAGCAGTCTATTGGGACAGAGATTATTAATTTGGCATGATTACTTGATGATATGAGCTCTAACAATGTGCCAGATTTCATGACATTATGATGCATCACCTCAAAATTATATGTGCTCAAAGTCTGTCATTTTATTTTTTGTGGAAAATTTCATGAACATTTTTATCTGCATAGAACTCAGGTGCATTCAAAGCTAGACATGTGTAGCTTAACATGAACAGCCTTTTTGTAATGGTTATAGAATCATCTAAATATGGAGAGAATTGGATTAGAGATTTTTAAGTTACAGGGGTTCAACCTTTTACTATATAAATATCTGCAAAGTTTTGTGAAAACTCTCAGATATGTGGATGTTTGTAACTTCTCTGCTCTTGCAGGATTAGACTAAACATTTGACATGCATATCTGACGTCACTGTATCCTGGTCTCTAATACAACAGAATAAATTGGTTTAGCAGTTTTAAATTTACAGTGGGGGGAAAAAAATAAAATTATTGGTAACATTTTCTCAAACATTTATGGTAGCATATAGACAAAGCATCCAAAATTCTTTTTGTGGGATTTAACATTCATAATGCATGTATATCACTAATTCATTTGTTAAGCTGGGCTGCGCTTTCTACAGTCCTGCTGTTCCTCTCCAGGTGACTATTTGCCCCCCTTCTCTCTTAGCATAGCCTGATTGACTCAGTAGAACTACTGATCCCACTGATGTCCTCTTTGATCTTTACAGTGACAAAATCCCTTAAAATGTGAGTCACCTACTTCTTTTCCTATCAACCTATCCTGTTGGAATAGTTAGAATCCTTCCTTCCTGGTACCCCAGGCATTGTCTTCACCACTATATCTTTTTGACTATCTCTAAGTCCAGACTTGCACATACATCAGGCTCCCTGGATCATCAATTTACTGAGTAAAAGTACAGAACAGAGACGGGCTTCTGAGATCAGGCTTATTTTACTTCTCAATACGGTGAAAGATGGCATCAACATAAAGTTGGGGCTTATGTCACATTATCCTATTCTACTTAAACTTCCACAGACCTTTACTTCAAATGATGGACATATACTAGGACTTCAACGTCTCTTATTTCATTTTTTTTATTTTTTTTGTGTAATATGTATAGAGTCCATTTTAACTGGCTACCAACATGTTGGTTTCTCACCAACAAACTGTGTGTGTGGGTGGGTGGAGGGGGTTTCAGTTTTTTTTTTTAATGAGGGGGGAGGTTGTGTATGTGAGGAGAGTATGATGGGGGTTGTGGTTATATGGAGGTAGGCTTATATTCAGGTACGTGACATAATGATGGCGCAGTGTGTTAGGACTCTTAGTTCAATGGGCCCTATACACAATGCCAGTGTGCCACATACACCCGGTGCATTGACATCGCTATGACTGAATGCCATGGAGTGGGGTCCCGTGGACCTCGCGTGACATTCACATAAGGTGCGTGCGGCAGTTATGCAGCTAATCCCCCGGCCGCGCAGACAGCAGTGCACCGGGGGCGGGTGGTGTGCCCACACTCTGCGCCATTCACATAGGTGCAGAGTACTGGGTGCGGGGGCACACCTTACACTGGGTAACACCCAGCTGTAAGAGATATGTACCCTCAGGATACCACCACCAGCCACAACGCCAAGGTGGGGGCACTGCAGACCCCCCACATGCCACCCCAGCCCTTGGGGCAACAAGGAGGGCTGGGAGTGGCCGACCAGGTACCCACCTGCCCAGAGTTGGTGATGCACATCAAGCCCTCTGGCATCATCTGTGCCCTGCAGGCACAAGGGATCCATTAGCAGACCAGATCTGGGCATCCCATTGAATGCCTGCCCCAGTCCACGGAAATGTCCTCCACTTGTCTGCATGCAGGGGGGGTGGGGCCACGGACAGGTGCCCCATGGGTGCATCCGGTAGTGAATACCATGCACCCTGCACCTGTCTGGGTCCGAGGAGCTACGTGGGTGGGATACATGCCTCTGGGGTGTAATTCCTCCCCAATCGTCCATAGGGTTCATAGTGAATATTTACTTTTTTCTAATTAGTTTTTTCCCGATGGGGGTTAATTTCATTGGGTTTTTTATTCAGATTCCTTAGACTGTTGCTTTACAAATAGCAGTTTGATTATAAACTGTCACTTGTTTGAATTCTAAACATATTAGGATGCATTCTCTCATTCACTTGGTGGTCCTTGATAGGTTTAATTCCATTGGGTAAATATTGTAGTGATTGGTGTAAATGATGGTGTGTTAGGACTCTTGGCTCACATTCATAGTAAATATTTATGTCCTTCTAACTAAATATCTTCCCCGGGGGTGGAGATGGTTTATTTCCATTGTGTTTTTATTCAGATTCCTTAAAGACTGTTACTGTACATATAGTAGTTTGATTATACACTGTCACATTTTTGAACTTTGTACGTATTAAGGTACATGATTCCAATTATTTGGGAGTCTCTGACAGGTTGAATTCCATTGGGCTACATTATAGTGATTGGTACATATTGAACCCTTAACATACTGTATTAGGTTGCATGGTCTTAAGGGTCCTTGACAGGTTTGTTTTTTAATCTGGCTCTTATACTGACAATTTAATATTATCTTGTACAGTATCATGTTACAGTATTGACGATCTTAAGGTTTATGGAATATAGTAACTAGTCAAGTGTATAATTGGGAAAATGTCTCCAGATAGGTTGCATATTGTATGAATATGTGAAACAGTTGCTCATACTAGGGAAACTCTAGTTTAACCCCTCTTTATGCCATATATGGAAAGTTATGTTCTTTTTTTGCTTGTTTTAACATACATTAATGTTACATTTTAACATGTACTTAAGTTAGTATTGAATCTAATGTTCTTGCTTTTCATTAGACTGTATTCATAAAGCACACTAAGGCAATCATAATTTATGTTAGTGGATCTTTCTTCTTGAAGAGTCCTTATCTCATTTGGATGACATTTGACCTTCAAAGGCTCCTTAGTTTAAAACAAACCGGTGAACTGTGATTCCTCCATATTAAACTGCTGTTATAGTTTAAATGAGTATTTTAAACCAACGAGAATTCTTTCTGGGCTTTTTATGTATGATCTGGGTGTTAGTAGTATGGGAATTTCTGAATAACTGCCATAAGCTTCTGAGGAAGGACTTGGTTGGTCCAAAAGCTTAGGCACTTTTTCCTTTTTGTAACATCTAAGTTGGTCCAATAAAAGGTATCAAACCATTTGCTTCTGGATCTGTTCTTACAAGGACCAATACAGCAACTAAACTAAATCTTTTTGTCAGTTTACTGAATGTGATCCTTATATATCCAGCATTCAGGTTGGAATTGTTGACACTCTGTGCTTGCTTTCTCCAACTAGGGGGTCTACCACTGGTGTACTACCCAGATCAGCTGTCCATTTTTTGGTAAAACTGTGCATCTAACCCCTGAACTTAGTGCTCCCCTGCACTACCTGCCTCTCATACCCCTATCCTTTAACTGGAATCCCCCAGATAAGGCTGAGTAAAATTAGCAAATTTCAGTTTTATGGAATTTTCATGAAATTCCACAGTTTTCACAAAGACTCATGGAATTTAACTTTAAGTACAGATGTTATTTTGCAATTTCTGGCAGCAAGCAATTAATCAAATTGACACACACAGTCTCCTTGTAAGGTCTAAGGACCTGCCAAATGTAATGGCATTGCTTTCTTTAGTTTTAAAGTTTCAGCGGTTGATAAATTAGCAGATTGCATTCTTGCAAAATGTAATTTTAAAATGTTGTGAAAGTTTGACCACTTTTAATTCAGTCCCATTTAAAGCTGTAAATATGAACTTTGTCAGACATGACCATGTGGTATAGTAACATAGACACATAAAAGTTGTTGGCAGATAAAGACCCCTTTGGCCCATCCAGTCTGCCCATTTTCCCTGCCTAATGTGCTACTGCAGCCCATGCACAATCTCCGGACATCCCTTCCCCTCCCCTTGTGTCCAGTCCAAGGACCCCTTGTATCTGCCCCATGCATATTTGAATCCTGTGACTGTTTTGGCACTCACCACCTCTACTGGGAGGCCGTTCCAGGCTTCCACCACTCTCTGTGAAGAAAAATTTCCTCACAATTTCCCCCTCCAGCTTCATAGCTTGACCCATTCCCTGAGTCTGTCTTTCTGCGGAAAATGCAACCTTCTTGTACTTTATTAATACCTGTTATATATGTGAATGTTTCTATCATATTCCCCCCCCCCCAAATTCCCTACTTTCCTCCAGTGAGTACATGTTCAGTTCTTTCAGTCTCTCCTTATAAGGCTTTTGATGAAGTCCCTGTACCATTTTGGTTTCCACCTCTGAACCTCCTCAACCCTATCTCTTTTCTTCTGGAGGTGGTGTCTCCAGTGCTTGACACAGTACTAGAGGTGTGATCTTACCAGTGATCTGTACAGGGGCAGCACTACCTCCATCTTCCTACTAGTGATACCCCTTCCTAGGCACCCCAGCATTCTACCAGCCTTTCCCACTCCCTTTTCACTCTGCTTGGCTACCTTCAGGTCATCAGAAATGATACCCCCAGGTCCCTTTCCTGTTTGGTGGTTACCAGGACCTCCTCTGCCAATTGATACTTAGCCCCAGGGGTTTCTCTACTCCAAGTGCATTATTTTGCACTTTTTAGCATTGAAACCCAGCTGCCAAATACTTGACCATTCTTCTAACTTCCACAAATCATTCCTCATTTTTTCACCACCCTGGTGTGTCCACCCTTTTGCAGATTTTTGTGTCATCTGCGAACAGGCAGACTTTCCCTTCTAGCCCTTCTGCAATCCCACTGATACAGACATTGAAAAGGACCAGATCTTGTAGTGGCCCCTGAGCCACTGTGCTAGTAACTCTGCCTTCTCCTGAGTGGACTCCATTTACCACCACCCTCTGACTCCTGCTACTCAACCAACTTCTTACTCAGTTTATTACTTTCTGTCCCACTTCACCAGTCTTCTGTGTGAAATGGTGTTGAAATCCTTCCTGAAATCCAGGTATGCCACATCTACCACTCCAAGCCTGATCCAATTCCCTGGTCACCCAGTCAATAAACTCAGTCAGATTTGTCTAGCAAGACCTTTCCACTGTGAAACCATGTTGTCTTTGATCTTGCAATCAATTTGTTTCAAGGTATTCCACTATCCTTTGCTTCAATAGCGATTCCATAACCTTGCCCTGTACCAACGTCAGGCTGACAGGTCTGTAATTTCCTGCCTTCTCCCCATTCCCACTTTTGTGCAGTGGGACCACATCTGCCCTTCCTCAGTCTCTCAGAACCAACACTGTTTCCAATGATAAGTTGAACAAAGCTGTCAGAGGTGCAGCCAGCACCTCTCTGAGCTCCTTCAGTACCCTAGAGTGAATCCCATCCAGTCCCATTGCCTTGTCAACTTTTGATTTTGCTATTACCCATAGGAATTCCTCCTCTGTAAAAAGACTAGAGTCCACCTCCCTACCACTTCTGCCCCTGTTCTTTTCCTTTTGGGCCGTCACCTACCCCTTCAGTTGTAAATACTGAACAAAAGTATCTGTTCAATATGTCTGCATTCCCTTGGTCCACATCCTCACAGGCACCCCCTTTGCCTTTTATCCTTGTTATCTCCCCATTGGTCTTCCTCATCTCACTAATATATCTAAAGGAAGTTTTATCCTTTTTTTTATTGATTGAGCAATATTCTCCTCCATTTGTGCCTTTGCTCTCCTCCCTGCTTCCCCATTTGTTTCTTCTGGTAATTTATCCTATCCTCCTCCTTTGGTGTCTTTTTGTACTTCTTAAATCCCATTTGTTTCACTCTTACTATTTCTGCTAGCTCTCTAGAGAATCATAGCAGTCTTCTTTTCCTCTTGCCCTTACAGACCTGCCTGACACAGAGATTCACAGCCCTCTTTTATTTTTTCCCACTGGTATTCGACTTCTGCTAGCATCTCTATCCCTGCCAGGACCTCCGTGAGGCATTCTCCAACTGTTTTGAAATTGGCCCTCCTGAAATCATTGACCCTCATCCTTGAGTGGTTTAGTGCAAACCCAGTTTGTAAACCAAACCACACTGTACAATGATCACTGGTCCCAAGGTAGTCTGCCACTGTGACATCAGCAACTCTGTCCCCGTTCATCAGCACTAGGTCCAGTAATGCTCCCCCATGAGTGGGTTCAATTACCAGTTGCCTGAGGAACACCCCCTGCAAGGAGTCCAGGATGTTCCTGCTCCTAGCAGTTGCCATTGCTGGGAGTCTTCAATCCACATCAGGTAGGTTGAAGTCTTCCATCGGCAACAATTCTCCCTTATGTGCCAGCCTTTGGATTTCTTCCAGCATTTTCTCATCCACTTCTTCTGTCTGTGCAGGGGGCATGTATATCACGTATGTATGGAAAACTGCCCCATTCCTTTTCTCCAGAGTGACTCACAGTACCTCAACTCCCTCTTGTTCCTCTTGCATTTATGTAGCCTTTATGCTGTCCCTTACATAAAGAGCCACCCCTCCCCCTCCTCCTCTCCTCTTTCTTTCAGTGAGTAGTTTAAATGTTTCAAATCTGATTAAATTTGGATATGTTGTTTTAAAATTAGAGGGAAATAACTGAAATTTAAATTCTGACAATATGTTTGGTAACCTATAACTCAGTTTCATTTGAAGCTAGAAATATGAAACTATGTACAAATGTAGTGATAACCTGTATACCTGTAAAAGTTTATAACATTTCAATGAATACTATCAAAATTATACTAAAATAACAGAAATCTAAATTTTGGCAAAATGTTTGTCTACATATAATTCAGACCCCTTTGATACTTGAGGATTAAACTGTGGTGTGCATACCTCTGTTCTATATTTCTCTAAATCCTGAAACTGTGGAGCAATTTGGATAAGAAATTTTAAAATTAGAGTGAAAATAATTGAAAAAATAAATGTGTGGCCACCTGTAACTTTGCCCCCTTTCAACCTATGACTCTGACATTTTGTACACTTATGTACACAGTTACTAACTAATAATATACTGAATTTGGTGTCAGTTGTATGCGCACATTTAAAATTAGAGCAAAATAACTTAAATTTAAAATTTGGCAAAATTCTGTGGAATTTCTTGCAAATGCTGCAGAATTGTTATGGTAATTCTGCAGGCACTCCATGGGCAGAATTTTGTATTCCATGCAGCTCTACTTGTAGGAGCCTTACTTTGTCTTTTCTGTGCATTGCTTTTAGACACAAAATTCAAGTTTCAAATGGGCTTCCTAATGGTCATTTTCATTGTAAAGAGGACTCAAAATATACCATGCTAAATATAGGCCTAAAAACAACATTGGCTAAAAAGAACAGACATAAAATTAAACTAAAATAACTATTACAAAAACATTTAGATTAATTAGCCCAGACTACAACATATAGTTCTTGTAAGAACAATGCAGCAGTAAATATTCGGAGGAAAAGTCATTCTTGAGAATTCATGCTTAGTCAGGACCAATATCTCATCTTCAGATTTAAGAAATATTTTAAGAAAGTCCTTCGTGCTTAGTGTTAGTCCAAATTACATATAACCAGGTCTGGTACTCCTAATTTAACCATGTACCTGCCAACATCAATCATAGGTTCATAGGGCTGGTAATTTTATCATTCCTTTGTGAGGCTCCTTAAACAGCAGGCCAAAAAAGTATTCAGTCATTAAAATCCAATAAAACGGCAGTTAATCTAGGGCAATATTTTATTATTCCAGAAAATATTTTCTATTTCAAAACACATGCTATAAGCATTGCAAGAGACAATTTAGAAAATCTGCCCATACAATTTCAGTAAGAAACTGCCCTGGAGAGTGTTACCCTAGAGTAGAAAAAAACCCGCCACTGGCCGTTCTGCACAAGTCGTCAATGGCTGTTCACATCTCAAATGAGCAGACAGTAAAAGCAGTGGCCACGTGCCTAAACTGATCCACTCCTTTTTCTGGGAATCCATATCAGCTTTCCCTAGGGATACTTCACACTCATCTCTCCTCTAAGGGATGTCGGTACTCCCTTCTCAAGTGGGACTCAGCATCTCCCAGATTCCCAGCCTAAGCCTCTGTCAGCCTCAATTCTCTGTCCTCCAGACTTGTGTTGAGCACATTCATTTCGGGAATTTAACAAAGAAACCACTCCACTGAGCATAGTAAATGTAGCTAAATCAGATTAAAAACTGAGACCTCCCTTCATCCCAGGCAACAATGGCATACTTCTTTACAGGTTAAATAAACCAGTCTGCACATGAAGTGCAACCGCATTTCCCACCAATATTGTTCCCTCATGTAAATCATCTCAGATTCTAGTGAAAACTGGGGGGGTTCCCTCAAGCATCCATCTCCATACCTTTCCCATACTCCAAGCTTATTTTAAGATTATCTTATTTTATCTCAAATGTTCTAGTGTTGTTTCCAAAAGGAGGTATAGCTAAGCTTCTGTTAAAAGGCTACAACACAGAAGAGAACACACATTAACATATTAGCAGTCCCACATTAGCAGGCAGCAGTGACATCTAGCATTAATACTCAGCCTTGTATGTGAGTCTTCTGCACTTCTAAATGAGCTCAAAACAACAAATCAAACTTAAAAGAGACTTTAAAAATGAAATGATACTAGCTATTCATGAAACATCAGTGGTAATGCTAAAAAAGTTAAAATGCCCAAACAAACACAAGCTGGAATAAAAATATAAATATGATTGATAGACAGATAGACAGACAGATAGATAAAGACAGAATGAGTGAGAGAGAGAGAGAGAGAGAGATCACCATCTCACTACTGCTGGCAGCAGCTCTCCATCTGCTGCTGCAGATGTTGAGAAAGTCCCACTGTTCTCATACAGCGAATGACTCTTCTTACTAATCTTGGTACCCTTGATTTTGTTGTACCCAGGAAGGATATTTCTGGTTGTTGTTTTTAAAAAAAAACACCAGAATCTAGCCAAATTGATCCTGTTTGGCTAGGTTCAGATGTCTGTTTTTAAAAACATAATCTGTACGTATTTTTCATGTTTTACCAGTTTGAGAAAACTAAGATGGCATCCATCACAACCCAAAAAACAGTTTCTTGGGTTGTGAGAAGCAAGTGGTGCAAAATCAAAAATTTCTCATGACAGGGAATTTTTTGGCTCCTGTGAAAGGGTTATCCAAAAAAAAACTGCCGAGTATGCTCAGAAAAAAAGCATTTAAATTATTATAACTCTGGAACTGTTTAATATTTTTTCATGAAGCCTTCTAAAGGTATTATCTTGGTATAGGCTATGTCTACCCTTAAAGATTCAGAAAATAATTCCATTCCATCCAGGCTGTAGGTGAGAGCAAAGAAAAGTGTATTAAGTATAGGGAAAATGTATAGGCATTAACTTAAAAATAACATACTGTATGTGTATCTCAGAAACCATACAAGCTGCTGTCAAGAAACTTTCCACATATTGAGAACTTGCCTCACAGACAGTGCACACCATATTTGGTACAATTTCATCAAACGCTGGCAAAACTATTAACTGAATTCTTCCATTAGCTTCTTATGAAGTCGAACTATCCATTGTTTACCTGACACAAAATGGCCACCCATGTAATAATGAGTTAAGGTGCAAAGTTAAGGGTTTAACATAGAAACCAGTGTTGGGTAAGTTACTTTTTCTGTTACTTTCTATTTCATTTAGAAACTTTATCCAGGAAGCTCTGTGCAGTCACTAGCAAGAATGGAGAAGTACTAGAAAAAATAATACACCTGGCAGTTACAGTTACTTATTTCTTTTTATACAAAAACAATACAAAAATAATAAATAACTATGACAGATGACATTTATTTGAAAGTAAAAGATTAGTTACTAGTTACTTTCAAATAAATGTAATCAGTTACAGTTACGTATTACTTTTGTATAAAAAGACATAAGTAATTGTAACTGTAAGGTGTGTTACTTTTTCCAGTACTTCTCCATCCTTGCTAGAGCTTGCTGGAACAAGTTTCCAAAAGTAATAGAAAGTAATAGAAAAAGTAACTTACCCAACACTGATAGAAACTGTCTGTTAATCCTAATTATACTGGTGCTACCATGCCAGTATGATATAGATGTGCAGTAGTGCCTCTATAGTTAGAGTTGAGTAGCCAATTTAATGGTAAACTCCAGCTTTTGCACCTTAATAACTTTGGTGGCATTCAACATAATGGCCCAAAATTTGGCATGCAGTTAAGGCTGGCAGAGTCTCAGAATATAAATAGTTTTGTGATGGCAGCATCTTGTTCAGTTTTCAAGATATGGAATGCCAAAAAATGCAAATAAATTGTGTTTGTTTTTTCTATGTTTAACTTGGCTTTTTTTTGTTTGTTTGTTTTTTCCTTTTACTGCACAGCCTAGATGGTGCGGAATTGTTTCATGAAATGTTCAGTTTAGAAGCAGCCTGTACTGAGACAGCTCCTTTGGAAGGTTTTCTGAAAAAATACTGCAGTAGTCCCTCGCTATAACAAACCTCATTATCGCTAACATTTGGCTATAACATAGGGTCGTCATGGCTCCCATTGAAAATCATGTATTTTGAGCTAGTCCCAATGATCAACCATTGAGTCATACTGTTAGCGCAGGGCAGAAAGAAAGAGCCCAGGTCTGAGTTTCTGAGAGAGTAGGAGCGAGCAGAAGAGGGGAGATGAGACAGCAAGGGAGGGTGATTGAGAGGCTGTCAATCAAATGCTGTCAGTATAAAAGGCACTTCCTACCGACCTGACAGCTGATCTCAATCCTCAATCATGAAGTGCTCTGGGTATGCAGTGGAGCAAAAGCTAACCATACTGGGCAGGCTGAAAGGTGGAGAAAGCCTGTCAAAAATTAGCCATGAAATCAGGTTCTCCAAAAGTATGATCAGCACCTGGAAAAAGCAAGAGTGTGCATTAAGGACTTTGTGCTGCAGTGCTCTGAGGGTGATGCCCTCAAACAGAAAAAGCTTCATCAGGCTGATGAAGCTGAAACAGACAAAGCTACTCATCTTTGAACAGCAGCAGGCCAGTGGTGTGCCAGTGTCCTGTTCAATAGTGTGTGAAAAGGCCGAGCAGTTTGCAAAAACCATCGATGGTGCCAGCTCAAAATTTCATGCATCCACCGGATGGTTATGGTGCTTCCAGAGGTGCCACAGAATAAGGAGAGTAAGCACTGTTGAAGAACAGCATAGCTGCAATGACAGTGCAGCTGCTGAATTTCTCCCAAAGTTAAAGCAAGTGTTGCAGGGTGGGGGCTACTTGCCAGAACAAATCTATAACTGTGATGAGACAGGTTTGTTCTGGAGGTGCCTCCTGGATGTCATGCTGGCTGTTAAAAAAGAAAACAATGCAAGCAAAGGATTTAAAATAAGCAAGGACTGGGTGGCCCTTCTCTTTGCTTGCAATGCAGCCAGTACCCATAAAGTAAAACCCCTGTGTATCAGAAAACTATCACCATCCACACTGTTTTCACCACTGCGACATGGGCTTCCTTCCAGTAGAGTACTAAAGCAATAGGAATACATGGATGATAAAAGGAATCTTTAAGAGCTGGTTTCATCAAACTTGTGTTCCCTCTGTGCATGCTAATGTTAGGTGCCAGAAGCTATGTATCAGTGTCCTCTCCAACCCCCCCCCCCAAAAGAGAGTTTCAATCCCGTAATGGGAAAATTTGGGCAATGTTCCTGCCAAAGAATACTATATCCAATAAACAGCCCCTTGATGGTGGCAAAATTGCTACCTTTAAAAGACTTTGTCAGAAATGGTTGCTGGGTGACCTAGTGGCTGCTGAGAGTGGGACAACTGTTATAGACTTTTTTTAAAAACTGACACTCCAGGATGTTACTCACCTGGTAGGAGAGACATGGGCTACTGTGTGTGTGAGCACAATTGCCAGCTGCTGGTCATCAACTCTAGGTCCCGCATTTGTAGAACAGCTTTGCAGAATAGCTGGATGCACTGAGGAGCAAGAGGTGGATGGCACACAGAAAACTGTAGCCCTGCCATCAATGCTACAAATCCCAGCTGCTCAGGATCCAAAGGTGGAGAACATCATTTAGGAATGGATGACCCACAATGACGGTGTCCAAACAAGTGAATACATATTGAATGTTGACATTGTGGGTGCTGTGCTTCAAAGGACTGATGCTGACACTATGGAAGTTGACTCCTCCAATTCTAAACAAGAAGAGGATGAGAAGCCACTGCCCACTACAAAACAAGCGATCCAGGTGTCTGAGGTGGGGCTGGCCTGGCTACAGACACAGGAGATGGATCCAGTCTTGGTGACTCAGCTGTTGCAATGGATCTTACCAGACTCATTAAGTGATCATCACGTGATCTACTCAGTGAGAAAAATATATAGGACGAAGGCACCACTCCTCAGGATTATACTGACTAGATCTTATAAATCCCTAGACCATGCAACTCTCCTACATGACCTAGCAAACACAGACTGGTCATTCATCCTCCAGGCCACCTCTATAGACTCTGCTCCGAAGTACTTCAACTCCAGGTTTCTAGCAGTCTGGAACTTGCATGCCCCCACTCAAACATGCCCAGGTGCAGGGTGCCCACTTGCCATGGATCACAGCGGACATCATGGCCCTCCTTAGAGCCAGGGATCTGGCATGGAAGTCCCTCAAGGCATCTGGCTCACCTGCAGATAAACAAAAGTATGGGACCCTACGTAACTCCTGTACAAGGCAAATCCACCGGGCAAAATCCAAATACTTCAAAGACACCTTCCACATAAATCTAAACCACCCTGCTAAATTTTGGAAGGTAGTAAACTCATTATTCTCCCCTCCCACACAGCCACCCACCCCGGTCCTAAATGTAGGAGGTCCCAGAGTCACTGACCATCTCACAGTGGCCACTGAATTCAGCAACTTTTTTACAAAGTGTACATCATCTCTACTGGCCACTCTCCCTCTGGTCCACACTCCCCCTCCTCCCGCCCACTGTGTTTTAGACCCTTCTGCTGCCCCCTCTTTCACCTTCTGCCATTTCTCACCAGCCAAAATATACACTGCCCTGCTCTCCTCAAACTCCTCCTAGGGTAAATGCCCTACCACCTGGACTCCAATATGGTCTTCCTGTCTGCCCCGGCCATCGCCCTCTCCATCTCTCTGCCTCACTCTATAATAATAAATTTTATTTATAATGCGCCTTATCCATAACCAAGGTGCCTAACAATTTTAAAAACAAATCAAACATCAATACAATTAACATTAAAATAGCAGTATACCATTCATAAATAAAGAATAACCCTCCTTCTCTCGTGCCTCTATCCCCGCAGAGTGGAGGCATGCCACAGTTATCTCCTTCCCTAAAGGCAGTGACCCCTCCATTTCCGGGAACTACCACCCTGTCTCCCTCCTCCCTATCCTGGCAAAACTTCAGGAACACCTTGTCCTTTCTCAACTCTCCACCTTTCTCAACTCCTTCTCCTTTTTCATTCCTTACCAGTCATTTTTCAGGAGTCAAACTCCACCACTTCATCTCTCCTTAGACTAACTGATGCCATCCTCACTGGCATGGATATAGGCCACATTACCTCAGCCATCTTTGTCAACCTGGCAAAAGCCTTCAACACTGTCTCCCACTCCCTCCTCCTTCCTAAGCTCTCTCTTGCAGGACTATCTAGCATGGCCACCAGCTGGTTCCACTCCTACTTGATAGACAGATCCCAATCTGTCTGAATTGGCAACTCCACCTCTGCCTCCTTCCCCGTTACCTCTGGTGTAACCCAAGGCTTGGTCCTTGACCCGCTATTGTTCTCCATTTTCTTGAACAATCTACCCACTGCCTGCCCACACACATTCATTCACATGTATTCCAACAACATGGTACTGTATACCTCTGGCCCCTTATCCGCCAGTGTTGCGACCAGACTTCAGCAGGACTTCAATAATGTTCAGCACTGGTTTCGCATGAATCAGCTCTTTCTCAATGCCAAAAAAACTGTCTCCATGACCTTTGGCATTAGGCAGAGACTTTCTCAGCTTCCTGTCATCCCCACCTTCCACACCCTGGATGGGACTTCATTGGAGGCTTGCACCTCCTTCAGATATCTTGGAATATGGCTTGACCAGCATCTCGACTTCTCTGGACACATTGATGCAATCCACAAAAAGCTTCACCCAAAGCTAGGTGCTTTGTACTGCAAACGTGGTTGCATCTCTCTGCTGGCTCACCATGCAATTGTGCAGAAAATGAAACTCCCTATTTTCGACTATGGAGATGTAGTCTATAGTGCCACCCACAAGTCCACCCTAGCCAGACTGGACCTCCTCTTCCATTTCTTCTGTTGCTTTTCCCTTGACTGTACTTCCAACACCCATCACTGTGCCCTCTACTGGGTAATGGACCTCCCATCACTTCAGGACCGGCATCACTCCCATTGCACAAGTATCACAGCCAAATGTTGGGCTCAGTCACTCACCCTTATCTCGCCTCTGTCCTATCAGCCCCTGCCCTCCCGAGGTACTCACTCAGGAACAATGATTCTTGCTTGCTGTCCGTGCCACTAATGTCCACCATGGCAGGCCAGGCAGCATTTAGATATTGCATGCCTAAATTATGGAACTCTCTTCCTGTGTCCATTTGGTCTGCCTCCTCAAGCAGGGACCTCAACTCCCTTCTCAAACAGCACTTCTCCTCCAACTGCTTGTGTGCCCATGTTAGCTCCAGTACCAAGGCCTAGCCTCTGAACTTCTAGAAGTTCTCCTCAGGCTTGCCTGTTTTATGACTGGCTTATATCTTTTCCAATGATTATTTTGCTGTTATGTGTCTCACACTTTTGTCCCTGTACACAAATCATTTTGCAGTACCCACACGACGATGGTTTCCTTGTACACTGTTGAACCTATTATGGTCTCTGTATATTGTGTATAATATGCTGAATGTATAATGTTTATTGACTTTGTATACAGTGCATATATGTATACATAGATGTGTGTATTACGCTGTATCCCTACTCCCTTCTCCCCAGAACGCATCTGGAATCGAGCAGTAGTCTACTCAGTATGCCTTCCTGGTAAAACTTTTAAATAAATAAATAAGTGTAGCAGGAAAAGCAACGCAGCAGCGCCAGCCCAAAATGATGGATTTTTTTAACTGTGATAAAAATGAAGTTTGATCTTTTAAAAATGTAATGTCACCAAGCATAAACTAGGCACAAGCACACAAACCAAAATAAACACTGTAAACCCTGCTGACCCCCCATGAATCAATACTGCTTCACAGTTCTCTAGAGCTGTTCACTTCCTAATGCCAAATGCCAGCTTTCAAAAACCAAAAAAAATATGCCAGAATACCTTTATATTAAGGGGCAGAAACATGAAAATATATGTCCCTGAACCACACACAGCAATACATGATGAGATTGCACCAACCAGAAACTGACCTGCAATTGAAAAAGCATCCGTCGCTTTAACGAACAACTTACTATGATGAACATTTGCTGTGGTTCCCAAGCCATTCATTATAGTGAGGAACTACTGTATATGGTTCCAGAGTTGTAAGGACTATGGGGATAACTGTCAAGCTTGACCATAAAAAAAAAAACAGTGATCATGAGGGCTTATTTTCATGATTTACTTGTCGTGAGAAGAAAAAAAATTATCATGGCGGCCACCATCTCTTTTTTTTAATCAGAAACATTGAAAATGCATAAAAATAATGTATTTCCAAAAAACAAACACCTGAACTGAGGTAAACGGGACCATATAGCTGGATTCTGGTGTTTGTTTTTTGAAAATTGCCTTAGATATAACATTTCTGGGCACCCAAAAATCCTGGGTGCCCAGCTTAGCGAGAGGAGCCATTTATCCATGTTCTTACTATAAAAACAACAGGACTTTCTTGAATGCTGAAGCTGCAGCTGGAATTGTGCTGCTGGCTTCAGCTGAAGCAGTGAGCCGGTGATCTCCTGCTTTCTCTGTCCCTCTTTTTCTGTCTGTCTATGTATCTATCTGTCCATCTGTCTCTCTGTCTTTCTGTCTATAGTTATCTACCTATCTACTGTACATTAGTAGCGGACTGGTTGCCCACCCCCAGTACCACTTCTTTTTCCATGATCCCCTCCAGGGCACTCACCCCTTCCCATGTTTAAATAGCAAGTCTATATCATTTCTTATATTGATTGCGTGCATGCGCAAGAAACATGTTGCGGCAGGTTTCTCCACAAGCAGGTTGTGGAGGTGTGGCACTGTTGTGGCCAATGCCCCCACAGCCTGTAAAGGCTTGTCCCACTTCCCCCAATGCCGTGGCATGCTGCTGCTGACACTAGTTCAGCCAGCGTGCCACCAAGTTGTAAAAAATTAGCCGCTGCAATCAGGGGTCACCTCGTCATTGCAGCGTCAGCCATTCGCTGCAATGAGGGAATGACCCGTCATTGCAGGGAAGGATCTTGAAACCCTGATATTGTTTGTGAACATGGCGGTGGCTCGCTGCCATGTTCACAAACAAATCAACCTCCTGCCGGGTGCCTTAACTGCTGGCAGTAGCGTGCCCCCAACTGTGTTTACTTTTCAACGGGGCCCCAATCCCCATTGGCTGCAGTGCCCCAATATTTATGTTGCCGATGAGGGAGCCCACTCCCGTCAGCATTATGTACCCTCCTGCTTTTGTTGTGTGCCAACTGGGGTGCCCAATCCCTGTCGGCATAATGTAATAACCCCCTTTGTTGTGTACTGATGGGGTGCCAAATCCCCATCGGCTACAGCTGCCCCCCCCAAAAAAACAAAGATTCAGTTGGCACACTGGGAGCTCACCCCAGCGTGCCACATGCCCCTGCAAATTAAAAAATGGTCCCACGATGTCTTTTTTTTTTTTGTAACCTCTAAAAAAGGAAATGGTCCCTCGGCTGTTTCCCTGCCTCCCCACACTCCCCTCACCCCATGCTTACCTCCAGAGTCTGGCGTGACAATCTTTGGTGGACCGGGAACACGTCTGGACTCTTCAAAGCCGACCGCGAACTGAGGAAATGCAGGTAAGCTATATAATGGAATAAATAGGGTTTTTTCAACTTTGATGCATATCTCAGGCATTTTTTGTAATTTTGGCACCAAATTTTCAACATGGGGTTTTTGGGACCCCTCCTAATGAGTTCTATCACTGTCATGATGTTAATCAGCCCTGAAAGTTGATTTTGCGGTCACTGCCCAGAATCACCTTTCAGGACTGATTAACGAAACAACAGTGCTAGTGTTCATGAGATCGGCTCTCAAAAAGCCTATGTTGCAAATTTGGTGGGAAAAATCCAAAAAATGACTGTTTTATGAGCGTGCATTGCGCAGTTGCTACGCATGCTCGTAACTTTGCCAATTTTTCAATATTTTCACTCCAGATTTTCAATATTGGCATTTTTTCAGACCTCCTTGTGAACAGTATAGCTGTCATTTTTCACACCCTGGCCGAAATGTGTTTTCACAGTTCCGGCGCTGAATAGCGTGGTTGGTGTAGGAAATGAGTGTTCCACACAGATTAAGAAACTGACAGTGGAACTGTTCATGAGCAGAGGTCCTAAAATGCCCATGTTGAAAATTTGGTGACGATACTCCATAAAATGACTGTGTATTCACGAGTATGCGTTACGCGGTTACTGCGGCTCATGGGAATTCACCAATTTATAATATTTTACTCCAGATTTTCAACATTGCCATTCTTCTGCACCTCCTTATGAACAGCATAGCTATCATTTTTCACATCCTGGCCGAAATGTGTTTTCGCAGTTCTGGTGCAGAATAAGCGTAATCGCTGTGGGAAATCCATGTTTGGGACAAATTATGAAAATGACAGTGATACTGTTCATTATCAGAGGTCCTAAAATGCCTATGTTGAAAATTTGGTGATGAAAGCCCATAAAATGAGTGTGTTACAAATGTGCATTGCGCAGTTTCACCTTCGCAACTTTGCAATATTTTCACTCCAAATTTTCAGCTTTGCCATTTTGCCACACCTCCTTATGAATAGTGCAGCTGTCATTTTTCACATCCTGGCCGAAATGTGTTTTCGCTCTTCCTGCACACAATAGCGTGGTTGCTGTGAGAAATCGGTGTTCAGGACATATTAAGAAAATCACACTGACACTCTTCATGAGCAGAGGTCCTAAAATGCCTATGTTAAAAATTTTGCAATGAAACTCCATAAAATAACTTTTTTATGAGTGTGCGTTATGCAGGTGCCACGCACCCTTGTAAGTTTGCAAATTAGTAATATTTTCACACCAGATTTTCAACACTGGCATTTGTTCACACCTCCTTATGAACAGTACAGCTGTCATTTTTCACATCCTGGATGAAATGTGTTTCCGCGCTTCCGTTGCAGAATACCTCAGTCTCTGTTGAAAATCAGTGTTTGGGACAGATTAGGATTGAGCGACTGGAGGGGGGGAGTGACCGAGCTCAACTGAGCTCTGTCAGGACTGCTGTGGATGTCTTTGTGGGCAGGAAAAGGCGACAACGCAGGCAGGAGCCCAGTACAAAAGGGTAGCCTGCAGCGCCGGGAGACACAGAACGAGCGAGTAAGGGAGGGGGAGTGAGTGAGCTCAACGGAGCTCTGTTGGGACTGCTGCAGATTTGTTTGTGATCAGGAAAAGGCAGCAATGCATGCAGGGTCTGAGTACAAAAGGGCAGCCTGCAGCAGTGGGACAAACAGAATGAGCAAGCGAGAGAGGGGGACTGAGCGAGCTCAACAGAGCTCTGTTGTCACTGCTGTGGATTTCTTTGTGGGCAGATAAGGGTGGCTATGCTGGCAGGAGCCTAGTACAGAAGGGCAGCCTGCAGTGCCAGCAGAAACGGAATGAGCAAGTGAGACGGGGAAGTGAGTGAGGATAATGGAGCTGTGTCAGGACCGCTGCAGAGTTCTTTGTGGGCAGACAAAAATGCCGACAGAAGCAGGAGCCCAGTACAAAAGGGCAGCCTGCAGCACCAGGAGAAACAGAATGAGTGAGTGAGACAGAGGGAGTGAGCAAGCGAGCGACCTCAACCGAGCTCTGTCAGGACAGCTGCGGATTTCTTTGTGGGTAGGAAAAGGTGGCAACACAGGCAGGAGCCCCGTACAAAAGAGCAGCCTGCAGCACCGGGACAAACAGAATGAGCAAGTGAGAGAGGGGGAGTGAGCGAGCTCACCGGAGGTGTATTGTGACTGCTGTGGATTTCTTTGTGGCCAGGAAAGGTTGTAATGCAGGCAGGAGCCCAGTACAAAAGGCCAGTCTTCACCGCTGGCAGAAACAGAATGAGCGACTGAGAGAGGGGGAGTGAGCGAGCTCAACGGAGCTCTCTCGGGACTGCTGCAGATGTGTTTGTGGGCAGAAAAAGCTGCCAACACAGGCAGGAACCCAGTACAAAGGGGCAGCCTGCAGCAGTGGGAGACACAGAATGAGTGAGTGAGGGAGAGGGAGTGAGTGAGCTGAACGGAGCTCAGCTGGGACTGCTGCGGATTTCTTTGTGGGCAGAAAAAGGCAGCAATGCATGCAGGGGCCAGTGCAAAAGGGCAACCTGCAGCGGCGGGAGAAACAGAACGAACAAGTGAGAGAGGGGGAGTGAGTGAGCGATCTCAATGGAGCTCTATTGTAACTGCTGCAGATCTCTTTGTGGGCGGAAAAGGGCGGCAACACAGGCAGGAGCCCAGTACAAAAAGGCAGCTTGCACCGCGGGCAGAAATGGGATGAGCAAGTGAGACAGGGGGACTGAGTGAGGCCAATGGAGCTCTGTCAAAACTGCTGCAGATTTTTTTGTGGGCAGAAAAAAATGCCAACAGAGGCAGAAGCCCAGTACAAAAGGGCAGCCTGCAGCACCACGAGAAAGAGAATGAGCGAGTGAGACAGGGAGAGTGAGTGACCTCAATGAAGCTCTGTTGGGGCAGCTGCGGATTTCTTTGTGGGCAGGAAAAGGTGCCAACACAGCCAGGAGGCCAGTACAAAAGGGCAGCCTGCAGCGCCAGGAGAAACAGAATGAGTGAGTGACAGAGAGGGAGTGATCGAGCTCAACGGAGGTCTATCATAACTGCTGCGGATTTTTTTGTGGGCAGGAAAAGGCAGCAATGCAGGCAGGAGCCCAGTACAAAAGGCTAGCCTTCAGCCCCCACAGAAATGGAATGAGCGAGTGACAGATGGTGAGTGAGTGACCACAACGGAGCTGTGTCAGGACTGCTGTACATCTCTTTGTGGGCAGACAAAGCCGCCAACGCAGGCAGGAACCCAGTACAAAAGGGCAGCCTGCAGCAGTGGGAGACACAGAACAAGCGAGTGAGGGAGGGGGGAGAGAGTGAGCTCAACGGAGCTCTGTTGGGACTGCTGCAGATTTCTTTGTGGGCAGAAAAAGGCAGCAATGCATGCAAGAGCCCAGTACAAAATGGCAGCCTGCAGCGGCGGAAGAAACAGAATGAACAAGTGAGAGAGTGGGAGTGAGTGAGTGAGCACAACAGAGCTCTATCATGACTGTTGCAGATTTCTTTGTGCCAAGAAGAAGGCAGCAATGCAGGCAGGAGCCCAGTAGAAAAGAGCAGCCTGCAGCACTGACAGAAACAGCACGAGCGCATGAGAGACGGGGACTGTGCGAGCTCAACGGAGCTCTGTCTGGACTGCTGCAGATTTGTTTGTGGGCAGAAAAAGGTGCCAACAGAGGCAGAAGACCACTACAAAATGGCAGTCTGCAGCGCCAGGAGAAACAGAATGAGCGAGTGAGACAGGCGGAGTGAGCGACCTCAACAGAGCTCTGTCAGGACAGCTGCGGATTTATTTATGGTCAGAAAAAGGTGCCAATGCAGGCAGGAGCCCAGTACAAAAGGGCAGCCTGCAGCGCCGGGAGAAACACAATGAGTGAGTGAGAGAGGGGCAGTGAGCAAGCTCAACGGAGCTCTATCATGACTGCTGTGGATTTCTTTGTGGGCAGAAAAAGGCGGCAACGCAGGCAGGAGCCCAGTACAAAAGGCCAGCCTGCAGCGCCAGCAGAAACAGAACGAGCGTGTGATAGAGGGGGAGTTTGCTACCTCAATGGACCTGTGTCAGGACTGCTGCAGATTTCTTTGTGGGCAGAAAAAGCCACCAACAGAGGCAGGAGCCCAGTACAAAAGGGCAGCCTGCAGCACCAGCAGAAACAGAATGAGTGGGTGACAGAGGGGGAGTGACCCACCTCAACAGAGCTGTGTCAGGACAGCTGCAGATTTCTTTGTGGGCAGCAAAACCTGCCAATGCAGGCAGAAGCTCAGTACAAAAGAGCAGCCTGCAACACCAGGAGAAACAGAACAAAAGAGTGAGACAGGCAGAGAGAGCGATCTCAGTGGAGCTGTGTCGGGACAGCTGCAGATTTCTTTGTGGCCCGAAAAAGGTGCCAAGGCAGGCAGAAGTCCAGTACAAAAGGGCAGCCAGCAGTGCCAGGACAAACACAATGAGTGAGTGAGAGAGGGGGAGTGAGCGAGCTCAACAGACCTCTATCGTGACTGATGCGGATTGCTTTGTGGCAGAAAAAGGTGGCAATGCAGACAGGAGCCCTGTACAAAAGGCCAGCCTGCAGCACCGGCAGAAATGGAGCGAGCGAGAGAGGGGGAGTGAGGTAGCTCAATGGACATGTGTTAGGAGTTCTGCACATTTCTTTGTGGGCAGAAAAAGCCACCAACAGAGGCGGGAGCCCAGTACAAAAGGGCAGCCTGCAGTGCCAGCAGGAACAGAATGAGCGACTGAGAGAGGGCGAGTGACCCACCTCAACACAGCTCTGTCAGGACAGCTGCAGATTTCTTTGTGGGCAGAAAAAATGTGCCAATGCAGCCAGGAGCCCCATACAAAGGTGCAGCCTGCAGCACCGGGAGAAACAGAATGAACGAGTGACACAGGGCCACTGAGCAAGCTCAACAGACCAATGCAATCAACATTCGACATTGACAAATGCTTGTTTTTATTGTAAAGTAACAAACATTTGCTAACAGAAACATCTCAGTGTATTATTTTACATATGAAATGCATACTTTTAATATACATTAATTCTGACAGCAGGTCACACTGAGCCGTAGTTGAGAATGGCTGTTCACACTACAAAGCAAATCAGACTCGACTTTTTCTGTGAGACACGGCAGTTACCACTTCAGTAGAGTAACCCACGCACTGAAAGAAACATTCATTTTCATTGTCTGGGGCTGGCTACTGATGTGCAAATCCATCACATTATGTGTTTTGAAAGTGAAAATAATATGTGCAAATAGCTCCATTTGGGTCTGGTCTGAATACCTATAAATCTTATTTGTTATTAATCAAACATGAAGAGTAAATCCTCTTTCTTTTAATAACATCCAAAGTCACAGTTCTTCACTGTTATAAACTGGTCTCCAAATTGTATCCTGACAGTGTGTGTCATTCAGGTTATATTATATGTCAATAAGACTGAATAAATATGCTCTGCTAGACTAGATGTAGATGCCACGTTTGCTCATTCACTTTTAATACAGCTGAGTGATTAGTCTGGCCCAGAGGCAAAGAGGGCTGAGCCGCTATAGGCACCATACCCTTTCCAATGCCAGTGACCTGCATTTGGGAACAGATACAGGTCACTTGGAGATCAGCCGGGGGAGGGAGGATCAAGCGTCCATTAGACTGCTCTCCTGCCTTGGTGAGGGGGGACTTTGTGTCTCGGCAATCGACTGCCACCTGGAGGAATCCTGGTGGAGGTGTGCCTGAGTCACCACCAAGAGGGGGCTTCATGACAGAGCACCAGAGCTGTAACTCTGCAGACTTGTTGTGCACACATTGTGCTCTTTGCATGCCATGTGAGAAGCCAGGGGAGAAAACGCCAGGAGGAAAACCTGGGGGATGGGCTCCATGAAGCCCTGTCCATCAAGCTGTTGGCCCACCCACCTTCTCTTGGATCTGGGACCATCTGAATTGTGCTCCAGGTGGGGGAGAATGGCCCTCCTTTTCCACCCCCACCATGAGAGGGAATCCTTGGGGGATACTGGACCCTGATCTACTGGAGGAGAGTAAGGGATGAGTGTGGCTGACAGAACAGAGCAGAACCAGATGCCTGTCCTGCCATAAAGGAGGATAAACGCTGTTATAGCAAAAAACAAAAAAGAGAGCTAAGTGATCAAACTTGATTTTAAGGGGGAACTGTCAGCAATAAGAGCCTCACACCCAAGTGTGAGGCTGATCCTGATTAGCCCTTTGTGTGCAGAAACACTGTTTTACTTACTGATCACTACAGTGTAGTAGATTGCATCAGGCTAATTTCACTGACTTGTAAGCTGACATTTCCTGTAACCAGAAATGCCAGACCCCCCTGCAGCTGACATCACAGGAGAGCTGCAGCAGTGGGAGATTCAGTAGCCTTCAGTGAATATCAAAGTTTTTTATAAGCTGTAATCTTCTGTTTGCTGGTCTGCTGTTCACCTGAGGCTAGATACAGTCACAGAGGACTGCACTAAGCCCTGTGAGCACAGCAGGACCAGCAAACATCTGATTTTACCTTATAGAAGCTTTAACATATATACTGCAGGCTATTGAATCTCCTAGCTCTACAGCCCTCCTCTGATGTCAGCTTCAGAAGATTCTGGGGTGTCTGGTTAGTTGTAATGGTATCTTAGGAGTCAGCAAAATTAGCCTACTACATTCTGCCATGCTGCGGTAAACAGTAAGTAAAAAACATATTTTTGTACACAAAGTGCAAATTGGGATCAATCTCACACTTGGGTGTGGGCTCTTATTGCTGACAGTTCCCCTTTAAATGAGGCTTGTTTAAAAACTGCAGTTTGTATTGTCTATCGATTGTACTGACAACATGGACACCACAATGCCTTTTTACTAAAGGTGTCACATTCTTGCTTGTTCACTGTTTCCCTTATAGATTTTTTTTTTTATCAAATCCTTAAAACAAAAATTTATATGAACTGGAGTGTATGTAAAAGTCATCTGGTGCAAAGTCAATAATTCATGCTCATGTGCTTTGCAACAGCCCAAACACTGAATGCTCTCCTTACTAAATCTTTAAGATCCTGGATTAGTCTTTGCTTTGACTATTGTCTGTTATTTTGTCAAATTGATTATACTATTATAGAGCAACTTTACACTAAAATAGAGAGTGGAAATGGGTACTATGAGGGTGCAAGTTTGGGTATCACACTTACTGGTATTTGTGAACTGATGGTTTGGGAGGGGTGGCTTTATGCAGCATGAAGGTGGTTGAGTTTTTTTTTTAATTATAAGAAATAAAGCAAAATAGTTTGAGTGACAGCTTTGGTATTGGTACGAGTTATACCCAACCCGACACTCTCATGTTAAAATAAAAAAAACTGTAGACTTGCTCTTTTAAAATTAACAACACACATTGTCATGAGCAGGCTCGCTACCTGGACCAGTAGTATTAATTATAAGTACTCAAATCTCCCTTTCTGGCAGATAACACCAAGCACTAGGGCATAGTTGCTTGTGAGGAAGTGATTATAGAGCTGAGGGAAGAAAGGAAAAAGCTAAGAAGGTAGTTTTGAATTTGGCAGCTGTGTTCTTCAATTCTGAATGTCCCGTTCTATGCTTTTATTGCAGAGAGCCATACTGTATTGTATGTAGGTTTCTAATGTATTCCATCCAAATATATTTTATACCCCATATAAGGGGAAAATGCAATCCCTAACCTGCAAAATGACAGGTGTGCTATTTCCTTCTATGGTAAAACATTTATAAAGTACAGCCGTTAATCAATAATGTTCCTTTCTCTGCTGACTATAAACTGAAACTGCCGCAGAATGACGTTATTTACATAGTGAAACACTGATGTATCTGCTGATCATGTAATACACCTGTACATAAACTCAGAAACACACGTAAATGAATAAAAGGAGACTTGCATGTGTGTTTAGCAAGCTCAATCTGATGGTAACAGAGAATTCACAATGACCAGTAGCAAAATAAATGCCGGATGGTGTTTGCTGCATTTATGCCTTTAAATACTAAATAATGCTCTGTTATTTAAGCTCTTCCGAAGATTTGATTTGGCTCACAAATCAACTTAAAATATAATAAATAAATGCTTTAACTTCAGCAGTTGTGCTGCCAGTCTTAATCCCACCCCACCTGCCATGGACAAAATGAAAGATAAATTCAAACTGATTGCAAAGCAGTGTCACCTCAACAGCCTAATAACAGAATGAAACAAGGCAAAACATTCAGTAAATGTAAATCTGTATTTAAGAAAACCTTTAAAAGTCTACACAGACTATCAGAGTATACGGAGATTTGACAGTTCTGTGAGGTTACAGCGTCTTGTCGCAAACACTCTGTCTGAGGATGCAGATGCCATATTTATTCATTCACTGTCAAGCCAGCTGAGCAATCAAAAAAGATTTTAAATGAGGTTTCTTTAAAATCTGCAGTTTTTACTGTGTTTCATGTCATTAAAAAAACAACATTATTAATAGATATTATATAAGCGGAATGCAGTGCCCATCCCTGTACCCTCCCCTCCAGGTTGCCAGCCTGCCTTCCCATTATATACATGGCAGCACTGGGGTGCCCACCCTCCATATCCTTGAACAGTACCCACCACTGGGGAGCCCTAGCCCCAGTGCTGGAATGTTCCCTGAAATGAAGAAAACTGTCCCTCATTGCTTTTTTTTAACCTATAAAAAAGAAAATAGTCCCATAGCTGATCTGACCCCCCACACGCACACACACCCCACCCTGACCTCCCACTCAGCATCCACAACCCCACACCCCCTCACACACTCTTTCTCACCTGAACATGTCCAAAGACATGCATCCACTCTCCAGTTGAAGACATGCCTCGACTGGGCCTGCACCAAAATTCATATGAGGAAAGACTGGGAGACCTTAAAATGTATACCCTGGAGGAGAAGAGAGACAGGGGAGATATGATAGAAACCTACAAATATCTAAATGGCATAAATAGAGTACCAGAGAGTAGCATCTTTCAGAAAAGGAGGTGTTCAGGAATGAGGGGGCATGACATGAGGTTGGAAGGGGGTAGACTAAGGGGTAACATGAGGAAGTATTTATTCACAGAAAAGGTGGTGAATGCATTTAATAGACTCCCAGCAGAGGAGGTGGAGGCAAACACAGTGGAGGAATTCAAAAATACATGGGACAGGCATAGAGGAACCCTAGCGATAGAAACAAGAAGTACATTCTGGGGCTAGGAATGCCTGAATGTTCAGTGTGGGCTGCAGTTGTGCCATAAGGAAATGTATGTTAGTCATGTTAAGGCAGCCAGGGGGATTTAAATGGAAGAACAGAGGTTGGGAAGGCAACTAGTGCAGGGGTTCACCACTAGTAGGAGTTAGATGCATGGATTCACCTAGGGCAGGACAATAGATATGGGTAGCACAAGAATAACAGACCCCCAGTTGGAATAATGAAGCACAGAGTAACAACAATTCTGACTGGACAGATGGTAAGATAAGAATCACACCCAGCAAAACAGACTAGCTGTGGGAGCCTGATGCACTTAGAAGTCCAGAACTTAGAGGTGCTCAGAGTGACCTAGTGAGTGGGAAGAATATGGCTGGAATACCAGGAAGGAGGAATTCCAGCTAATCCAATAGGATACATCTGACAGGAAAAGGAATAGTTGGCACTAAATTTAAGGGAGTGTGTCCACTGTGAAGAACAAGGAGTATGACACAGGCACAAGCAGTTCCATTGATTCCACCTGGTCAAGATAAGAAAAATGGGGGGAGAGGGAATAGCCACCCAGGAATGAACTAAAGGACTGCAAACAGCTTGAATTATCAGATCCAGAGGTGATATGTGCTTTGCAAAAGTTACATTCCCCAAGTAGAGTTCTGGTGGCATTACCTTTTGCACTACCATAAATATTTGAGAAAATTTTTCCAGTTAGTAATTTGCTGCATTTTCACTGTAAATGTTTAACAGCTAAACCAAATTTCTCCTGCTTTGCTAGATTCCAGGACCCTTTTATATTGCGTATGCATACCAAATGTCAGATGTATACCTGTTATAGCAGCGGAGCTACAAACATCCACATTTTTGGAACATGTTCACAAAATTTCACAACTAATTAAATTGTGAATTTATGAACACTTATGACTTCAACTTTGCTTAACTGAATTTATACATATTTATCCTTTTTCCAGAATTTCTCCAAGAAGGTTATGCATGCACATATTTAGACATCTAGCTTCAAATGTGGCCAAGTTCAAAGCCAAGAAATATTTTCAGGAAATTGCACAAAACAAAATTGTCAAACTTTGAGCCCCTATAAGTTCGTAACAACTTATCCAAATGTCAAAGATTTGGCATTCCTTCATGAATCCTTACAATAAGCAGGCATGTCAATTGCCAGACCTCAAGCTGCATGAACCGCTGAGTTATATTACCAAATAAAGAATTTAACAAAATGCTACTTCCAGTGACATCACTGAGCCATGCAGCAGCTTTGAGACAGTGCTCTAAATAACCCTCGAATAAAAGTTAAATGGTCTACATCCTGATGAAGTTAACGCAGCTCAGACACCATCTAGAAAGTTTGGTGAGAGATGGCAACCAGAACCAAACACTGATCAGGCACAAGGAGTGGCCTAAAACAAAAAATAAACCTAAACCAGAAAGTCCAGAGCAAAGATGCACTACCAACTAGGCCACTGGAAGCAGCAGAACATGAGTACGAGAGTGGCTCAGATGAGGAGGAGGAAGAAGACTTCACTATCACTTCACAACAGCTTTGCCAAGAGCTAAGGTGCCCCACCCATATGCTAGATGTTATCAGAAAGGAGGCTGCCGACAATAAAGTTAAAATTGAACAGCAAGGCAAACAATTGCAGTCACTAGAGGAGCATCTCACGACTTACTCAAATGCCTCCGATCTTCACAATGTTGCCATATTGCAGCTACACGACCACCCACAAATCCTACTTAACAAAATAGAGGATTTAGAAAATCACTCACGCCGGATTAACATCAGGCTGCATGGGCTTCCTGAGCAAACTGAATCCGGTAACACTGCGGAATTCTTTGAAAGCCTGCTGAAAGAGGTGCTCAATTTAGATAAAGATCTGTCTCTGAACGTCATTAGTGCCCACCGAGCACTAATAGCCCCACCGAAAGATCCAAAGGCTCCTTGAACATTGCCTTTCTAGACTTCTGTACTAAAGAGATGGTGCTTTGTAAGACCTGGTCAATGAAATAAATCATATTTGGGGACACTAAGCTTTTTATTGAGCCTGATTATGCTCCATCTACAATGGCTTGAAGGAAAATGTGGTCTCCAGTAGTGAAAACACTTTGTGGCAAGGGCCTGAATGCATGAGTGGATTTCCCTGCAAAACTCAGGATTATATCAGATTGAGGGGTAAAGGTCTTTGACAATGTCCCAGAAGCAATGAAATACCTGGCTTCTGTGCACATTTCAGTCAATGAATTAATAAACCCTACTCTCATCAAGGACCTGGAGAGGAGACAATGGCAACAGGCTGGTGGCAGCTTCACCAGAAGAGAATTACCTGTTGGCCAAAATGTGAGCTCGGAGTCCAGCCCTTGACCCAAACTGCAGGTGCTTTCTAAGGCAAGGAAATGGGGCTGTGATGGTGCATCCAAATTACAGCAGTCTCAAGTTGAACAGGAAGATATCCTCTCACACATAGAAGAAGAACTAATTGAGGCAGACTCTCATACTTGATTTTATATAGTGATCACCTGGTAACTGTACAAATGTTTTCCTTATTTGCAGGGGTAAATGAATACCTTTCAGGGATCCTCCCCGGCATTTTGGCAGGATTACTGGCTGCTAGTTTCCTGTAGAAGCTTGCAGTACAGCCAGGACCTTCTCTCTCTATATATAGTGACTGTAAAAGAAAGAACAATAGGAGACTTATCAGGGAGATTGATTTTCTGGTACCAAAGAGGGAGAGATACTCCCTTAAGAATAAGTTTCAAGAGAAATGTCTTATATTATATCATACAATGTTTTCTTTAAAGAATAATGAGATGTTTTCTGGTGGTGGGGGAAGGAGTTAACTCGGGGGGGTCACATATTTGGAGCCTCTAGGACTTGCCGAGCACTTCCAAACCCACAATAATATTCTTGGGGATAATTTGCAGGGTGGAAGGGGAGGTATGCTGTATAGCACGGTTGACACCGCATGAGTTGCCTACCAGTCCTCTGTGGGATGGTCAAGCAACATGGTGAGGGGTTTAACCCCACATCTCCCATCAACAACAGACACCAGAAGAATGGTGGGAAATATGTGGCACCTCTGAAGCAACTTACAGGGGCTAATAGCCGCCAGACATCCACAAGTTGTGTTTACACTTTCTTATAGTTACAATTGTTAAGTGTTAGAGTTTGGTTAAACAAGTTCTTGTTCTCCCAGGGTTTTTTTCCCTTTTTTTTCTTTTGGCTGTGCATTCTCTCTTTCCTCATTGCCCCCTGGGTGCTGGACCTGGTGGAGGGGAACCGCTTGGGGTGTGCCAGAAGGGCAATAAGAATGCAGAATGGACTGTCATGTAATAATGGGTGATTTCAATATTGTATCCTATAATATTAGAGAGATTAATAGTCCAATTAAGTGGACTAGGCTCCTGAAAGAGTTGGGGAGGATGGGCACATAAATCGCCCTACTACAGGAAACCCATCTCACAGATAATGAACATAAAAAGTTATGTCATAGATGGGTGGGTAAGGTTTATGCCTCCTCCTATCAGGCACATTCTTATCATAGGGGCACAGCCATGCTGATTCATAAAGCGTGCCCTTTGAGGGTCAGCTTGGTACTTACTGACCCAGAGGGCCGTTATGTGATGCTTCATGCGGTGTTTCAGGACACCCCATATACCATAGCAAGTTTACATGCTCCTAATGAAGATAAAGAGGCCGCTCTTTTTTTCAAAACAATTTTCTCTGAAGTACTTACAGTGATAGACTGTCTCTGCATTATAGGGGGAGATTTTAATACAATCCTTTCACCAACTAGAGACAAACGGGGAGGGACAGTGAAAGCCAGATTGAGCACAAGCAGGGAAAACTCTGCTCTGATTAAGTCACACCCTGGGGCTTTCTGAGGTCTGGAGAAGAGTTAATGGCCACCAGAGGGATTATTCCCATTTCTCAGACAGGCATGGCTATTATACTAGAATAGATTTTTCCCTCCTTCCAGAAGAATGGATATACACAGTAACAGCCTGCCAGATCCCACCATATACTTTATCAGACCACACCCCAGTTAGATTGAGGTTGGAACTGTCCCCATTGATTTGCAGCTCTCATTGGAGACTTAATGTGGGTCTTCTGAATAATCCAGACTTCAAGGAATTGATAAAGACCACCATTAAAACCTACCTGCAGGACAACCCGGAGGGAATAACTTTACATGCGGTCCGGTGGGAAGTGCTGAAGGCTGTACTCAGAGAGGTAAAAATTAATTTTGCCTCTGGGGAAAAAAAATGCAGGGAACAGAGGAGGTTGGAGCTGGAGTCTGAGATAGCAGATTTCGAATTCCAGCATAAGATCTCCCAGAATTCACTAGTTCAAAAAGAATTAAATGACAGGAGAACTGCTCTGGAAGCTCTGCTCTCTTCACAGATAGAGGTCAACTATAGAAGAATTAGGCAGAATTATTGTGAAAATGGCAATGGGCGGGAAGACTATTGGCTGCCACTGTGAAGCAACAACAAACAAGCAGGGCAGTCCTACAGTGGAAGGATCCTGCTAGAGAAGACACTGAAGTGAGCCATCCAGAGGAAATAACCAGGCTTTTTGCTAAATATTATGAACCCTTATATACCCAAGACCCAATCCCTAATTTTGATACTAAAGTATCAGCCTTCTTTGGAGGTCTAACATTAAAGCAATTGTCATGGGTGGAAGCAGACCAGTTAGATATGGGGGTTACTCAACAGGAGTTGCAGTCCCAAATAGCCCTTCTGAAGAATGGTAAATCCCCGGGACTGGATGGGTTCTCGTCTGAATTTTTTAAGGCTTTTGCAGAATCTCTCACACCATGTTATTGCCTGTATTCCAGGAAATAATGGAGGGGGAGGAGCTCCTGTCTCATGGCAGTTAGTTCACATTTCAGTCCTCCATAAGGAGGGGAAGGATCCCCTGGAGTGTGGGTCCTATCGACTCATTTCCTTATTAAATGTCGACTTGAAGCTGTTCACTGGGCTACTGGTAAATAAGGTACAGAAGCATATCTCCTTATTGGTGCATGAGGACCAAACAGGTTTTATATCAGGTAGATATTTGCCAGATAACATACATTGATTGCTCAACATCATCTCCTCTCAGGGTTCCAGAGAACAGCTTCAATTGACCATCTCCATGAATGCAGAAAAATCATTTGATAGGGTTAATTGGCAATTTTTAAAAGCATCCATGGAAAGAATGAAATTGGGCCCCACATTTTTACAAACTGTCTCACAACTTTACAGGAACCCCCAGGCTCTGGTGCTGATAAATAGGATAAATTCAGCATTTTTTCCTTTGTCTAGAGGAACTAGACAGGGCTACCCCCTCTCTCCTCTGCTATTCACTCTTTGCCTACACCCATTAGTGATTAAAATAAGACAGAGTCCTGGAATATCAGGTATTATGGTGGGGGGTTCTGAAGAGAAGCTTTCTTTATACACAGATGATTCCTTTTTCTGTCTTCCCCAGAAACTTCAGTGCCACTACTCAGTGAGGGACTCCACTCTTTTGGAGAGATCTCGGGGTACAAAATTAATTTCTTCAAGTTGGAGGCACTGGTGTTAAGTGGGAAGGGAACCCAAAGATTTAGAGAGGTTTTCCCCTTTAGGTGGGCACCTAAAAATCAGATACGGTGCCTAGGGATACAAATCTCAACAGATGTGTCCAAGCTATTTGCCATAAATTACAGGAAATTATGGGAAAACATTGAACAGGACCTCACCAGATGGCTGCACCTTTCCCTAACTTTGGTAGGAAGGGTAGCTCTAGTAAAAATGAATATCCTACCTGACTTCTATTTTTGTCCCAGTGCCTTCCACTGAAACGTCCATTGAATTTTTGTAATAAACTCTCACAGGGTACCCAGAAATTCATATGGCAATACAGGAAGCCTAGAATAGCTAACCACCTCTTACACTTGCCTAGAGAGGCAGGAAGGCTAGCACTGCTTGGTTTCCACTTATACTATCTTGCTGCACAAATGGGATCCATACTGTACTGGGCCAAACAAAGAACATCACCCAGGTGGTATGAGATGGAAAATGAGACCACGGGAGGGAGCCCCTTGTTTACTCTGGCTCTCATTTCAGTGGCCCCAGGGTATATCAAACAAGTGAAAAAGAGACGAGTGAAACATGGTCTGTATATTCTTTCCAGGGTGAGGATGTTGACTGCCACTCCTGGCAGGGTTGGCCCTTTGTCACTTATTAGATATGAACCTGATCCCCCCCCCCCCCAATCCTGGACCCTGGTTATGCCAGATGGGAAACACAGGGGGTCACAAGATTTACCCAGCTCATAGAAAGTGGAAGATGTATTTCTTTCCAAAGAGCGAAGGAAAAATTCAGTTGGGGAAATTCTGAATTCCTCAGGTATATGCAAGTCAGGCATTTCATCCACTCCTCAGATCACCTGGAATGTTTGAATAGACCTCACTCAGAGTGAGAACATTGTTTATATGGAATGGTGACAATAGCGGCTAAGACCCAGCAGGTAGCAAGTTTATAAAAGCTACTACTGGAGGTAAGAGGTGGGTCCCTACAAACACAAAGGACAACTTGGGAACGAGAAGTGAACACAATTATCAATGAGGCAGACTGGAACCACAGACTAAAATTTGGGAGGAAACTTACTTCTGCTCCCGTGTGGATAGAGTTTTTTTGGAAAATACTGGTGAGATATTTTCATGTTCCCATCATCACAAAACATTACAACTCAACCAGTTCTGCAGTCTGTTGGAGGCAGTGTGGAGGAGTTACAAACCACTGGCACATTTTCTGGGCCTGTCCTCAGCTCTCTGTTTTCTGGAGGAAACAGAGAAACATAGAAACATAGAATTTGATGGCAGATAAGGACCGCTTGGCCCACCCAGTCTGCCCATTTCCCTACCTACTGGATAAGCTGCAGATCCTGGTTAACCAGCAGCCTACTTCTTCCTACCCCCACCACCCAGAATTGCCTTATGACTATCCCATGCATGCTTGAATTCCACCACTGATTTTGACTCCACAACCTTCCTCGGAAGGCCGCTCCATGCATCCACAACCTCTCTGTGAAAAATACTTCCTTAAATTACCTCTGAGCTGCCCCCTCTATCTTCAAATTGTGCCCTCTTGTTCTTGCACACCTCTTTTTGAAAGATGCTACCCTCTTGGACTTTGTTGATTCCCTTGAGGTACTTGAAAGTTTCTATCATGTCCCCTCTCCCTCCTTTCCTTGAGGCTATACATATTAAGCTCCTTAAGTCTCTCTTCATATGTCTTCCGGTGCAGACCCTGCACCATTTTAGTTGCCCTCCTCTGGACAGCTTCCATCCTGTCTATGTCTTTGCGGAGATTGGGTCTCCAGAACTGCACACAGTACTCCAGATGGGGTCTCACCAGCTGTCTGTACAGAGGGATAATAACTTCCTGTTTTCTACTGGTGATGCCTCTCCCTATGCACCCCAGTATCCCCCCAGCCCTCCTTGCTGCCCTCTCACATTGCTTGCCCACCTTTAGGTCATCTGATATGACTACCCCCAGGTCCCTTTCCATTTTTGTTGTTGTTAGTATCTCACCCCCCATTGTGTACTCTTCCCCTGGGTTTTTGTTCCCAGGTGCATTACCTTGCACTTCTTAGCATTGAATCTAAGCTGCCATACATTTGACCATTCCTCTAACCTTGCCAAGTCCCTTCTCATCCTTTCCACCCCACCCTGTGCATCAACTCTGTTGCAGATCTTAGAGTCATCTGCAAAGAGACATACTTTTCCTTCCAGTCCTTCTGCAATGTCACTTATAAAGACATTGAGAGGACTAGTCCTATCTGAACCCTCACGGGTACCCCACTAGTAACCCTCCTTTCTTCTGAGTGGACTCCATTTACTATTACTCTCTGTGTCCTATTCTCCAGCCAATTCTTTACCCAGGCTGTCATCTTGGGACCCACTCCCAGGCTGGCTAACTTGTATATTAATCTTTTGTTGGGACTGTTTCAAATGCCTTGCTAAAGTCTAGGTAGGCCATGTCACAGCCCCTCCTGATCTACTACTTTGGTCACCCAGTCAAGAAATCTATCAGATTGATCTGGCATGACCTTCCCGCTGTGAATCCATGCTGCCTTGGGTCCTGTGCCCCTCTGGCCTCTAGATACTCGACAATTCTTTCCTTTAGAAGTGATTCCATCATTTTTCCTATCACTGAGGCTAAACTAACAGGTCTATAGTTTCCTGCTTCTGCCTTGCTCCCACTTTTGTGAAGGGGAATCACATCTGCCCTCCTCCAGTCCTCAGGTACCACCCCATCCTCCCATGATTTGTTAAAAGGGTAGTCAGTGGTGTCACTAGTTCTACCCTTAGTTCTTTTAGAATTCTGGGATGAATCCTATCAGGCCCCATTGCTTTGTCCACCTTCAGTTTTAAGAGTTCTTTCAGAACCCTTTCTTCTGTAAATGGGCAGTATCAACTTCCGTATCCAGAGTGTTACTACTGTTTGTTTTATGCCTCCCCTCTTCCTTTGTAAATACTGAGCAAAAATATTTGTTTAGTATCTTTGCCTTTCCACAGTCTCCCTCTGCCCACTCCCTCCCTTTATTAAGCCTCACTATCCCTCCTTGGTCTTCCTTGGCTCCTGATGTACCTATAAAGGTTTTATCCCCTTCTTAACTGAGTTGGCTATCTTTTCCTCGGTTTGGGCCTTTGCTGTTCTGACTGCCTTCCCAGCCTCCTTTTGCTTTAACTGATACAGTTCTCTGTCCTGCTCCTTCTACGATTCCTTGTACTTCCTGAATGCTTTCTTTCTCTTGAACCTTCACTGCCACTTCCTTTGAGAACCATAGTGGTTTCTTACATCATCTTGTTTTGTTTTGCTTCACACAAAAGGCTCGTTACCTCTGTGATGGCAGTTTTATTATTCCCATTGTTCTTCCACCCCTCCTTTCTGCCCATTTGCTAGTGCATTCCTTAGGCACTCACCCATTTTGGCAAAGTCAGCCCTCCTAAAGTCCAGTACTTTTGTCTTTGTATGGCTTGACTCTATTGCTGTGTTTATTGTGAACCATACTGTTCGATGGTCGCTAGTTACCAGATGGCTACCCACTTCTACATCTGTGATCCTCTCTCCATCTCCATTTGAGAGTATCAAGTCTAATATTGCTCCTTCTCGAGTGGGCTCCAGTACTAGTTGTCTAAGGCATGCCCCCTGTAGGGCATCTAGAATAACTGCACTCTTCGAAGTGGCAGCTGCAACTGCACTCCAGTTAACATCTGGCATATTCAGATCGCCCATCAGCAATATCTCCCCTTTTTCTGCCATTGTAAGTATATTTTCTATCATTTTCTTGTCCATTTCCTCCCCCTGAGAAGGGGGTCTGTATACAACCCCTGTGCGGATTGTGGTGCCATTGCCTGTCTCCAAATTTACCCACAGTGCTTCTTCTCCTCCCCGTTTACTCTTTTGTTCTGTTGCTTTTATTCCTTCCCTTATGTAAGAACTTCTCCTCCTCCTCTTTTACCCTCCCTGTCCCTCCTGTAGATAGTGTATCCTGGTGTGTTTACATCCCAGTCATGGTTTTGTGTGTACCATGTTTCTGTGGCTGCCACGATATCCAGATGTTCCTCCTCCATCAAGGCCACTAATTCAGGAAGCTTGTTACCTAGACTATGGGCATTGGTACTCATTGCTCTCCATTTTTTGATGGCTTTACCTTCTGTTGCAGCATCCCCACTGACCGTTCTACCTTGGTCTTTTCTCATTTAGTACCCTGTTTTGTAGGGAGGCTGGGATTTTTCTGCTGCTTGTCAGTGCCTCCCCTTTGACTAGTTTAAAAGCTTGCCAATGAAGCATTTAAACCGATTGCTCAAAAGACTTGTTCCCTTCCTGGACAGATGCAGACCATCCTGCCAGTATAGGCTGGTGTCCCTCCAGGTGGAACCCCAGTCCCCAATGAAGCCAAACCCCTGTGCTCCACACCATTTTTTCAACCATTCATTAAACTGCATGATGCCAATTACCCTCGCCTCACCCATGCCTTTGACAGGCAGCACCTCTGAGAAGGATACTGTGTGTGCTACTTGTCTTAGGCCCCTCCCCAACTCTGCAATGTCCTCCTGCACTGCTCTAACCTCATGATGAGCCAAGTCATTTGTCCCTAGGTGGACAATTACATCCAGCTCAGAATCCCTTGCAGCTGTTGTCGTGATCCTGAGGATGTGCTTCCTGTCCCTCAAGCCATGGCACCAGGCAGGCACCTTACTTCAGTTTTCCCAGCTCCTCCCAGTTCTATCCCCTAATAATTGGAGTCCCCACCAGAGCTGCTTCCTTTCCTTGGTGTCCTCTGCCTCCTTCCTGTGGGCCTCCCTTGTGACAGCTGTCCTCAGCCTCCTTAGTCTCCTCTGTGGGTGCATCCATGGGGAGCTATGCTCCCCAGAATGGTGTATGGATTGTGGAGTGGAACAACTGACTGGGTGTGCCTCCGTTCCACCATCCTCACCCTTCCTGAGCCCACTGTGGTCCAACTGCTGTGTTTTCTTATAGCGTCTGAGGTAGTGGTGGTGGCTGTGGTGCTCCCTGGATGGGGGGTTCCTTCCTACTGTCAGTGTGGCCTGGGGAAGGTCCCCGTACTACTGTCCAGTGTGGCCTGAAGATGGGCAACTTCCTCCCTCAGGGCAGAGAGTTGTCTTGCAAATAGGGCAGCATCTCAGCCTCCAGAAAGACTCCCGGAAGACTGCTGCCCCACAGCCATTACATTGCACTACTCCCCACATTTGTTTTTTTTTGTTTTTTGTGTGTGATTGGTTTGTAATATAGAAATATATATTTATAATATACAATGTGTATGCTTATATTGTCAGTGCAGTGTGCTAGAGAGGATATGACAGTGACATGCACCTTGCACTCTTGAGGAAATGATGTCAGAACCCCAGGTATAAAGGAACTATTTCCAGGGGGGTGGGTGGGGTGAGGGGTGGGAAGGGTTGAGCCTAAACTGTGCCCTCACAAAACAATCAGCTAAAGCTCTGACCCACTGCTGCAATGAGTGCCTTCCTGTCAGCAAGATGCCCACACAACAATTTGATAGAGAAATACCCTGCTAATCAAACAGAAAAATCCACACATCCAAGTCAGACACAGGTAAACCTTCCCAGCCCCAAAACAGGCCCTAGTGGTTTGTGCTCGAGAGCTGTCAGCCCCAAAATAAGTCAGCTGTGCTTTAAACTCTTCCTGCACTGAAAATCTTAAGAATTGTAACAAACAAACGTAAACCTAGATCCACCACCCTCTGTTGCTTGAAAGACTGTCTTTTCCTGTTTCACACTGCAGGTTTTCTGTGACCACTCCTTAACCCCAGTAACTCTGTTAAAAGAGTTTAACTATCACAAACTCCTCACGCACCAGTAAATTATTTAAAATAGTTTCTGTCCCAAAATCCTAGTAGTCAATCCAGCTACCCACAGGACAACCAGAATGCAGTATTCAAACACTTATGAGGTTACTTCCAAGATAAGCAGAGTTTGCAAGTTTCTTTTCAACTCCTCAGCCAACTGTAATTCATTTAAAATAGTTTAACTGTCAGCAAATCCTAGTAGACAATCTAGCTACCTCAAGGACCTGCCCAAATGCAGTATTTAAATCCTTCTGAAGTTACTAACAAGATAAACAGAGTTTACAAGCCCTTTCTTGGTTAAACACTAAATAAATGTGAATAAAAAGCAATTACCAAGGGTGGTTAGTTTCACCTCCCACAGAATTAAAGCAAAAGTGCACATTTGTTGCAGATATCAAGTGCAATATAGAATTTCTCACACAGCTCGCAGTTGAAGAAAGTAGTGTCCTTCCAGCTCCAGAAAATGTGCTTTGTGTCTTTGTAAATTGCAGCCAGTATTAACTTATAGTAATCTGATCTAGTCTGGATATCTCCACCCAGGGCAATTTGTTGCCAATGGTTATATGTAACCCTTCCTGTTCCAATACAACCTGTTTGGTCTGAAAACAATGTCCTGCCCCCTAAGGCTGTCTGTGTTTCAATTCACACTGCAGGTTTTTCTGTGACCACTCCTTAACCCCAGTAACTCTGTTAAAAAGAGTTTAACTATCACAAACTCCTACGCACCAGTAAATTATTTAAGTTACAGATAGCTATTCACAATATTATGGGCATCCTCCTTCCCCTCAAATTTGAAGAGTGGGTGCTGGGAATCCCTACAGCAGTGCCCCTGAAGGGAGATTCCCGTAAGGTAGGGTTGACATTATTGGTGGTAGGACTAAAATGCATCACAGCCAAATGACTCAGACCAGAACACCCCCATCACATGATTTACTATGGAGAGTGAAGGAGGTGGTCTCCATGGAAGCTCTGACTGCCAGGCTGAGACTCCAGCAGGACCAGCACATACAACATTGGCAAGGTTGGGAGTCCTGGTTGCTGGCAGAGGGGTATTAAGGGCACATAAAACCACAGGTCCGCAAACAAATATGAGGCAGCCAGTCTAGTTTGGTTAGATGGAAAGGATCTGAAAACAACATTCATTTTCCTTCTAACAGTCCACCATTTAAACATATGGCCTTTGGATTTAAGGAGAACATATTAATTAAACGGCTGATAAATTTATAAGAAGAGCACACAGCCTCTACTGATTTTTATTGATTTCCAAAACTTTGTTTCTCTTATAATTGAATACCAATGGGGGGGTGTTAAATGTGCAGCCAGTGGTTGGGGCATAAGTTGCTGCCCCATTTGAGAATGTTGTGTTTTGTTTACATGTCTTATTAACACCTGTCTATATCCAGAGTAACACACATGCCTCCTTGTTGGGGACAATGCATATTCCTTGCTGAGACAGGTGATGAGCGACAGCTTTCCATAACTAGATTCAAACAATGAGAACAATAATGTTGCTTGTATATCTGTTCATTGTGATACATGTTTCTCTATCACCAATCTACTTGCTAATGCAATGTATATTGTGCTGTGGTGATAATCTAGTCAATAAAGCTGAATAAAAAAAAAAGAATTTAACAAAATTCTGCCAAATTTCTCAAAATTCATGGAATGTTGAGAACATTCCACAAACTCTAATTTGCTAATTTTGCACAGCCATATTCCCAAATGGCTCCAATCTACTTAAAGAAAGACCAGACACTTGAATAGTTCTTATTTTTTTTTCAGTCCTCTTTCTTGCTCCTTCCAGGTGACTGGGGGTGGGGCTACCCCCACTCTTCCCCAGGCAACCTCCTGCTGGCATCCCCTACCAGGCCCTCCACAGATGGTGATGCTCACAGATTACCCCCTATAGTAGGGCTCTCCCTAGGGGCAAGGGAGAGAGACCAAGATCCACAATTCACAAGCCCTTGGCTGGCCTGGAGCCTCCTTCGGTGAGGCACCTGGGTGTCATTGTACACACCAAGAAGGGGATTTTCCTGCTTTTCTTCCCCATTCTCCTGAGGCACAGATGTGCAATGACATCCAGCTCAGGTTGCGTGTGCTCCCACACTAAGCCTGCGGACGTCTGCCGTCACCTCCAGCCCCATCCCGTGGTGGCCCAATTTTGATGTACATGCAGCCTCCACTGGGTGTCACTGAAGACTAGCACCACATCCTTCCCTCCCTCCCAGGAGAGAGCAGTCTGTCAGACACTCAGTTCCCTCCCCCCCAGCCAGCCCCTGGTGACTTGAGCTCATTCCTGAGCTCGGGTCACCGGCATGGTAAGAGGTATGGCACACATGGTGCCTCAGCCCTCTACTTTAGCCTTAGTTAGTTCTTATTAGTGTAATTTAAAAAGGTACAGCAAAAATGGCTACAAAACCTTTAAAATGAAATATGAACTCATACTCTGCATTCACAAAGCTTGGGATTATTGGGAAAGGAGACTCAATGAGGCTTATCCCTCATAGTTCAGATGTGAGCCCCCTGTGGATAATGCATCACTGGAATTTACTTACACAGTAATGGATAGGGGAGCTCTATTGAAGGATAAGACCCCAGAGTTCCCAAAGCCCATAAAATGTAATGCTAATAATGCAAAACTATATAAGGATACCAGCCCTTACTGCTCACTTTTTTCCCCCAACCTCTGTGGGTTAGTTCCTTCTCCTTCAGAGGACTGTTTCCCATTCAGGCAGCTGTCCCTACCATGTAAATTTTCAGTTTAACTACTTTTAATTTTGTTAGGTTTCAAAATGGATGATGAGGTTACCAATACTGTAGAGTCATTTTGTTTTCCAGATAAAAGCAAGAGCACTTTGAAGAAGTGCTCAGTTACGTTACTGATGAAAGGATAAAAAATATGACCAAGATTATACTTGTAATTTCCAAAAACCCCATTCAAATCAGTATTTTCAATGTCTTAGTGGAAAGTGGCAAGGGAGGGTCTGCAACAGGTGATAGTAGCGGGGCCTTCAGCTTCAAAATGTCCTGGAGCCTAGGCTGCTGAATGTAGCCCTTGACACCCTGGATGAGGATACAATGGATGTGGGACTTCTGGATCACTGTGAAAATCCAGGAAACACTCCCTCTGGACTGGAGACACTCTGGACTTGGGACTGCTGAATCACTGTGGAACTCTGGAACTCCAGTAGACTCTACCTCTGGACTGAAGACACACACTGCACTGAGGGCACTCTGAATATGGGACATCTGGATCACTGTGGAACTCTAGAAACTCCCTCTGGACTGACGACACAAGCTGAAGTTATAAGATAGGGAACCCCAACCCACATTTTGACTGAAGTCCTTTTCTATTAAACTAGAATGGTTCCTGAACTTATTATCTCACTTTTGGGGTTATTAAGAGTACAAGTTTGAGGCTATCTTTCACAGACATCTCACACTATCTCACTATTGCCCTATGACAACTATACAACTGGACCCACTGCTGGATTCTGCAGCTGCTTGAATATCAGGACCGTGATAAGCTCATAATGTTACTGTGGCACCTAAGAAGGACTCAAAATGGACAGAAATGTCGTGATTCAGTTCAGAGGTCACATGCAGTGGCACTTCATACAGTCATTTTAGCTAGTTCATTAGGCTGTCGGGCACATGCAGTTTCTTTCACAGTACTGTCACTTTAAGTAAGCTTGTTAAATGGCTGTGCACACACAATGTCATTAAATGCACAGTCACTTGAAATGCTTTAAATGGTTCATGTGGAAGTCAGGCACATGCAGTGCTTTAAATGTTCAGGCACTTTTAACTGTTAGTTAGGCAGTCAGATACATGCAATGCTTTAAATGTTTAGTGGCTTTAAACAGTTTGTGCAAGGTATACTACTTAACATACTGTACAATATAGACGCACAGAATTTGACAGAAGAAGGAAACTGAAGGTCCATCAAGTCTGGGGGTTTGGCTGGACCAGCATCTCATCTTCTTTGTGCATATTAATGCTATCCTGAAGAAACTGTGCCCCAAGCTTGGTGCTCTGTACAGGAATTGTAATTGCATCCTGCTGACTGCGAGGCATGAAATTGTCCGGAAGATGATACTCCCCATCTTTGACTACTGTGACGTAGTCTATGGTGCTGCTCCCAAATCTTCCCTGATCAAGTTGGACACTCTCTTTAACTCCTTCTGCCGCTTTGCTCTTGACTCCCCTTCCCGCTCCCACCACTGTGAACTCTATCATTCTCTAACCTTCCTTCCACTATCTCACAGACACATCTCATACTATGCCAAACTAACCTCCAAATTTTGTTTCGGAGTGCTCTCTTCCTATCTGTCATCCTCTCTCTCCACTCCACCTCCCCCCACCCACTCTCTTAGATCTAATGACTCCCACACCTTGAGGATCCCTTGCCGCTCCACCCTCATCAGTCAGACTAGTTTCGCCCATCACTTCCCTAAAATCTGGAATTCCCTCCTCCCTGAAATACGACACTCCTCCTCCAACTACTCCCTTACCTCTGCCCTACACAATTACCTTTCCCTCAGCTGTTCCTGCTTTAACCCTTCTTAATACCTATTCCCAGTTTCTGTCTTCCTACCCTGACCCTCCCCCCAGCAGGGTTCTCAACATCCTGAAGGAGGAATCAAGAAATGGCTACCCCTTCTCCTCATATTCAGTTCTTGCCTCTCCCCCTCTCTTCTCCACCTACCCTTATGGGTCACACATGTGCACAACCTACCCCGTCCTTTTTACTCCAACAGCACTTGTGTACTACCTCGAGCCTGCTCCTGGTACAGTCATACACTATAACTGTTGCATTATTACTATTTTGTACATTTATATGTTCTTTTGTTTGATTTTGGACATGTATTGTAATTTAATCTATTTTCCACTACTGTTTATTGTACAATACCTTGTGTTTCAACTGTTGCATAACCTTACAATGTTGTATTGTTTGTAATACCCACATACTATTGTAACTGATCACCCTTCACAACCCTATGTAATCCCTTCCCCCCAGGTTGTACTGTGAGATGAGCAACTTGTTATTCAATGTGCCCTCCTGGTGAAACATTTCAATAAATAAAATAAATAAATATTACCTCACACTGCTGACATACTGTACTAGTGAACTCTTACCTTCCTCCACACCTCAAACCCATACCCTCCCCTTCCCCCGGAATTATGAGTTCCCTTGCCCTGCCACAACAATTTAATTTCATTATAAATACACCTAGGTAGTAAAATTTGCATTATCTGATTGTGCGAGACAAAAAGATATGGAAAAAAATTAAAAATTTAAAATGTTCCTTTGGCTAGTTAGCAATGTTAAGAAACATCAACTGAAGCACCATCTTTATGCATTAACTGACTATGTGAAAAGAAAAATAATGACTCATTGCAGGGTTGAATTCTATTCCAGTAAAATCCTAGAAAAAAGTTTTAATAAGAAATCAAATAGTGAATTAACAGACTTATGTGGATGCCGTCTGGATCTAATTAAAGACATATCACATGACTGTGATTTGTCCCTGGTATAGAGGTATCATGGGAAAATAATTTAGGAAACTTTCTATTTAAATTAAATACACCATCTGACTATATTCTGGATCAACATTGTAATTCAGCGGACATAAAGGTTCTGAATAATTTAGCAAACTATAATGGCAGCTATGAAAATAAGACAAACTAAAATGGTTATTGCAGTGCGAGGAAAAGAGCACAATGTATCTTTTGCACGGAGAGAGTGGTGAACGCATGGAACCGCCTTCCTGGGGAGGTTGTGGGGTCTAAAACAGTGGGGGAATTCAAACATGCATGGGACAGACATAAGGCAATTATAGTGGGGGTTGCAGGAAGCAGGCTGTTGGTTAACTAGAATCTGCAGCTTCTCCATTAGGTAGGGAAATGGGCAGACTGGGTGGGCCAAGTGGTCCTTATCTGCCGTCAAAGTCTATGTTTCTATGTTATGTTTCTATAGGATAACTCTATCTTGGCTACGATTAGCTTGTTATCTCTATAACTGATGATGAATGTATTGCATATTGTTGCATATTTTGTATAATGTATGGAAGCCGACATCTATTTGTATATGTACTTCTGGTCGTCTTAATGTTCTTTTTGTATATGTTGCAATGTTTGTTTGTTTTTTAAATAAATTTTAATAAATATTTACCTTCCTGCCAACAATTTAAATAATAAAGCTGTCTTAAAACACAGTGTCTGTTATCTTTCTTTATATCACTGTTCTTTTCTCTGCAGCAGTTCACCGTGTGCCAAATAGGTTGGACAGTAATAAATGATTATGTACTGTTTCCCTCCCCCACAGGGAACCTGTGGCACCAAGACAGCCCTAGATGTAGTGACCTTGTGGATCCATGGCACGTAGGCTTTATTCTCTATAGTGCACACAGAGCTCTATGAGATTAGTAAAGCAACCCCCTTAAGTACCAGTGTGGACCAGGTTCATGTGATAGGCACGTACTCGGCCCAGACACATCTGCACCCATAGACAGGCATACAAGGCATGGCATTCACAACAACCAGTCGTAGCATGCTGCTTGTTCACAACCATAACCACAGCCCCCCCCCCCGGTGCATTGATGTACAAGGGGGCAGATCAGCAGACACAGAAGGGCATCCAATCAGATTCTCATCCTGGACACAAAGTATTCTCCTGCTCCACATGGAATAAGGGACTGTGGGACACAGCACATCCCAGAATTTAAAATAATTCATGTGAGTGCTCAGTGGCTGCCCCCAGCCCTCTTTGCTTGACCAGAGGGCTAGAGAAGAATGGCAGGGGGTATCACCAGTCCCACTGCAACTGGTGGGTGCTGTTCATGGGGGGGTGCATAGCAGCTACAGCAGGGTCTCTGCTTGTGTAGCCTGTGCCCCCTCTCCTACCACTCCATGCCTTAGTTCATGGTGAGGAGTGTAGGAAATCCCCCCCCCCCCGTCACTCCTCCTGTCTGTCTGCACACTTAACTATATGGATGGACTGGGGATCCAATGTGGAAGGGGTGTGTCCTCCTTCCATGAATGCCATGGGGGTCCATGGGAACCTCAGTACATAGCTCTCCAGCGTAGGGAAGCCTATGAGCTGCAGATATGTGGCATGTAGGTTTTCTGCAGTCTACTGCATACAGCCTGTTGAGAGTAGTAATGGAGCCCTAATCATAGCAAGAGTATTAATGCAACCCCACACATTATGAGAGCAGTCATGCAACTGCACTCACTTTGGGACCTATGCGCATAGTGTTTGAACCCTAATCACCATGCAGCATGGCCCATAGGGCTAGGTTATGCACATCCAGGGAGTCCAGTGGACACCTGTGGATACACAAACACCCAGCACCTGCTACACATCCCCACCTCAGACCATCTGCATCTATCCATGTGTAACTGCGTGGCCAGTCAAGGCAGGAAATGGGGAGTAAGCATGTCAGTGCTGGACCAGTGAAGCACATTGTGCATGGTGCCAAATACACTCCATCAAGATGGTGTCAGCAGTTGTTTTTTAAGTCAGCTAGAGGGATGCTGTAACAGGAGTACACCCTCCAACTGGCATCCAGGGTCCTGACACCACCCCACATCCACAGAACCCAGTCCTCCTCTGTGCCACGGAAGGCTGGTGAGTGGATGCTGGCAGTGTGGCACTGATCGCAGGTTACCAGTAAGCCACTGGTATGGGATTGGGGATGTGGCAGTCCCTACATGAACTGCTGTATCCAGTGATGCCCCATTGACCGGCAAATTCCATACCCCCAACTAACCCCACCCCAAGCACTAAACTATGCAACCTTGCATGGGGTCAGCTGGGATTTGTGAATCCTGGCCCAGTGCATCTTGCAGAGGCCAGGTATATGGCATGCAGTTGCACGACCAGGTGCACACTCTTACCAGTACGTATAGGGCACCATGATGAATAGGGCTCTACAAGAGTAGTAAAGCAATGGTACTGACAATAGCAACAGAAATGTAACCTCGCTCACTCACTCACTCACTATGAGAGTAGTAACAATCCCACTCCCTCTGAGAGTAGTAATGCAACTTCAATCACGGAGTATAGTAAATAAACCACACTCACAATGAAAGTAGTAATAAAACTCCACTCATGAGAAGAGTAGTAAAGCAGCTCCACTCACTATTAGAGTAGTAAAGCAACCCCACTCATGATGAGAGTAGTAGTGCAACTCCACTCGTGATTAGTATAATGCACTATGGCTATGTGGGCATTATGCGCAACATAGCATGAATATGGAGGCATTTACTCAGGCTGCATGGGCCTGCTGGTAGTACACCACATGCACAGCCCCCCTCCACACTGTATGCACAACACTGATATGCAACTGCATGAGGGACCCTGGTGTAGGGCAGAATGGGACTTGTCCACATACATAGGACAGCAATGCGTATGCACAATGATGTGCATAGCTGTAACCGAGCTCATAGCATGGTGCAAGACATACCAAGCACTACACAGCAGGAAAGGCAGCCATAAGGTTAGCTACACACATGCCCCCACCCCAATGAACAACACTGGAGACAGCAAATGGAATGGTACATGCTGTTTATTCTACAGGTGGTAACAAGCACAAGAAGCCATCTCCAGCAGTGGAAAACATAAACTGAAGCAGCAGACCTGTACAAAATAGTGTATAGTCCATGTACACTGCAATGTCCAGAGTCCAACAATATTAATGTAAAACATCCTGTGTGAACATTAGAGGCTGTGCCCAAACAGTGCCCACAACCTGTGGCACAGGTCAAGCAGACAGGTACCTGCTGCCTGTAGGTATTGCCATCATGCAGGTCACTAGCACCACGGCAACTATGCTGTCCATGTCTGGATGATGGTCACCCAGTAGTAGCTGGCCTGTGCCACCTTCTCCCACTTCTTTAGTGGCCACCATGGTGGTTTTATGTCAATGTACATGACATCCATCCTATCTCTACACAGCCTGATCATTGTCAATGGCACTGGGGTAGCCTGCAGAGGGGGAAGGCAGTTGTCAGACAGCTGTGCAATCATCCCGGCCAGCCCCCTCTCCTTCCCAGCTGGCCTCCAATGGATGCCTTCACATGCCTCCATGCATTCCCCTACATGCCCCCATTCATCCCTCTCCATGCCCCATCCATCCTCCTATATGTGTTTCCAGCCCCAGACATGGGGCTGTATTCATGGTTGTGGGTTCCAGGATGAACCATGTAGTTCTGTAGCCTTCAGCATAGTGCAGTACTCATTGATGAGTTCCAGCCCATATGGCAGTCACATGTCCTGTGCCATGGCCACCTGGTGTCTTGTCCATTGTCTGCTCAGCTCCTGTGGCCCAGTCACAGAAGGATCTTGGCAGGACATCCCTTGAATGGGTGGAATGACAAGAACATAGGCATTAATAGCAGGTGTAGCACTTCCCCCCTCAGTGGTCAATGGATGTACCCCATGCATATCTACCCTTGCAGGCTGATACAACCCCCCCCCCGAAGCAGCCGTCCTTGTCCTCATACAGCAGGTGCCCGATCCTCTCTAGCACATAGGGAAACATCTCCATAGCTATCACTCATTCCAATGAGGGGTTGCTATGGCTCTCTGTGTTGGGTGTCAGTATGTGGTGTCCATGTCACAGGTACCTCTGATGCATGTCCCTGCCCAGCCACAACTGTAGGATGTTGCTGCCCATATGATGCTGGTGCAGCATACGTACCTGCTTTATTCCACACCACAGTATGTGCCATGCCGTGCACAGTGGGCATGTACCTCAGCCCACACTTGGCTGTGTATTGTGGGGTCATGGAGCATTCCTGGTTCTTTATGGTCTGCCACTCCCTTCCTGTGCATTTCACTATGTGCAAGTGTGTGGCCAGTGCATGCCCTAGTGGCCACCTCCCACACTATGGCGCAAGTCAAGAGGGCTACGCATTTCCAACCCACATAGTTGCACACAAGTTTTATGCCACTCAGCTGCGCATAACAGACTTATTAGTGCATAGGGTCCTATGAAAGTAGTAAAGCAATCACACTCATTATAAGAGTAGTAATGCAACCCCACTCACTATGACAGTCTAAGGGAGATCAGCGACTTCATCACCGGCCTTGTGTTGGAGTCCCCCAGGTGGATAATTCTGGGGGATTTCAATGCCTGGGTCAATGACAGACTCTTGCCATTTGGGTGTGATCTCCTGCAGAGTATGGAGGCACTGGGCCTGGCACAGATTACCACCTCAGTGACCCACTCATGCAGCCATACATTAGACCTGGTGTTTACTTTGGATTTTGAGGTTGGTGACCTCAGTGTAGATCCAGTAGTTTGGTCAGATCATAGCACCATGGGGTTCACATTTAGGGCCCCCCTGATGGTCCATCCTCTGTGGAGATGGACCGGTACCACCCTTTATGGGGATTGTCCCCAACAGGAATACAGGCAGTGCTGGACCTATCGAGTGTGGAGGCTGCATCTGCAATTGGAACAGAGGAGGCAGTGGCAGCCTGTAATGGGGCTGTCAATGCCACCTTTGACTCAGTTGCACACATTCATGTCCAACCCTTATCTATTCACCGGAGACCTCCTTGGTTTGATGGGGAACTTAGGGAGTTAAAAATTATGGGTCAGAAGTTGGAGAGATGTTGGAGGAGATCTGGCCTGATGAAGGACAGATTGGCCCTGAGGTCACATTATAGTGACTATCAGGGGGAAATCTCCCAAAAGAAGGCATATTTTTTGTCAAGGGAGATTGCTGCAGCAAGGAACACACCAGCTCAACTCTTCCGCATGGTAGACGGACTATTACATCCTTCCTGTCTCCGAATGGGAGGAGCAGGTTCCAGCACAAGGTGCAAGGAGTTTGCTCTGTTCTTTGCCAACAAGTGTCCTCTATCAGAGCAGAGATTTCTTCTAGCATCACTCAAAGGGATTACAGGGTTCATTCTGAGATGTGTCAGAACACTCCTCCTGTATGGGCTGAGTTCGATCCAGATGGAGTGGAGGAGGTGGTTGAGATTGTCTCGAGGCTGCGACCAACACATTGTGATCTGGACCCAGGCCCAACCTGACTTTTTGTTGGATGTTTGAACCTGATTGGATCTGTGGTGGCTGAAATCATCTGAAGTTCCTTGAGGAGTGGGGTCTTTCCACTGGCCTTGAAAAAAGGTCTTGAAGAAACCATCATTGGACCCGGAGTGTTTCAGCAACTACAGACCAGTCTCTAAACTCACATTTTTAGGGAAGGTTATAGAAAAAGTGGTGGCTATTCAGTTTGAGACGCATCATACCTCCTCTGCCACTTATGAGTCATTCCAGTCTAGATTTAGAACTGGGCATAGTATGAAGACCACCTTGGTGAAGGTGCTTATTGATCTCCTCATGGCAAGAGACAGGAGAGAGCACACCATCTTGGTCCTCCTGGATCTCTTGGCAGCATCTGACACCATGGATCATGAGGTGCTGCTTGACTGCCTGCGGTATTGGTGTGACCTGTCCAGTAATGTCATCAATTGGCTCAGGTCATACCTGACAGGCAGAGTGCAGAGGGTAATGATGAGGTTAGTCTCATCTGACCCATAGCCTCTGTTCTGTGGAGTTCCGCAGGGGTCGGTCTTGTCAGCCTTGTTGTTCAAGGTGTATATACTACCACTGGGAGACATTATCAGGTGGAATGGACTGGGTTTTCATTGCTGTGCCAATGATACCCAGCTATACCTGTCCTGTGTGTGGCAAGCTGCCTGTCTGCTAGCCTTTATTTGTAGATATTATGTTGTGTATATGTTTTTTATGTAATTATATGTACATGTCAGTGTCAGCACAAAGGCACGTAGGGAAAAGACTAGATTTAAAAAAAGGGGTTTGACCTTCCTCTGACCTACAAGGCCAGTCTTGCTTGTAGGAATCTGACAAGTTCTTATCAAAAAGCTTGTGGGTACATGATCAGAGAGTATTCCTCGAATGTTAACTGGCCAAGGGAAACAGAAGTAATGAAATCAGCTTGTATAATCATACAACTTACATTATCTTCATTATAACTAATTAAATCAAGCCAGTTCAAAATCCTAGGATGAGAGAAGATATTTCCTTTGTTGCAAACCCTTAAGATCAAAAAGGAAATGGTCTTAGACAAGATGTGACAGAAAAGGTTCCTACAGTACACTGACATTTTTTTCAATAAGTGCTAGGAAACATCCTTCTAATAGGCCTGTGAGAGATTAGGGACCCTATGTTAACTATGAGAATCTGATATCAAAGATTATCAGGAAAATAAAACTTTGAGGAAGCATAAGAGTGACACCCAGTGACCTAAAAAGAGAAAGGCCGACCTCTATTCACTGACCTGGAAGAGCCAGTCTTTATTCACAGACTGGAGGGGTGGTCTTCTATATAAAATCTCCAGCACAGACACTCAAGGCCATTTTTCACATTTTGCTTGGACCCCCTCCTGACCACAGAGAACACCTGTCAGCACAGAGACTGCTGAAGAATCAAACGCTGCTACAGAAAGACAGCAATATTTTGAAAACCAGCGATTCTCGGGACTTTGAAATCTTCCTACCCAAGGTAGACTTAGCTAACATGTTTTAATGCATTTTTCTGTGCATTTTTCCCTTTCTGTTTCTTATACTATAACCCAAATTAGTATACTCTCTTTTAGTTGTAACTGTATTTATCTAAGTATTTTAGTAAAACATTTGTTTTCCTAAAGAATACCTGCCTGAGCAAGAATTTCTTATATGTACTGTATGTGTGACTGTAGAAGGTTTATTAACAATCTGTTTCAACTGTTACTTGCACGGAGAGGCCACGGTAAGCAACCAAATTGAGAAAAGTGTCTGTAAGTGACATCTGTAAGGATAAGGAGAATACTAGCGTCTCATACGAGTCTGCAAGGATTTTGAACCAGGCCGTTGCATGTCTTGTAGGGAGAAGGCCAAATCAGATTTACACTGCTATCCCAAAGAGAGTGTGATGGCTGGGTCTTCCTCCTTTGTGTAATAGCCAAGGAAAGGGTTCATATTTGGCCACAAAACTCGAGACTGGCATTGTGCCCTTATCTAGAATTAGAGGGATGCTCTGGATCCTCGTGGCAGATGTGCAGTCGTGACCTCGGCGAGCATTCAAAAAGGATGAGGAGTGAATCCCTGTCCCCCACCTTCACAGACTGCAATTAAGGATGGGCACTGTAAGCTCAGTGGGTCTGACCCTCAGGAGTGGGTTTGTGACAGATCTGGTGTGCAGCATTGGGATCCGAGAGATTTGGTTGCATACTGGTGTGATTCGAGATATTGGTGGCACAGGCATAACAGTTGGATCCAAGCCCAGGGTATCAGATTGATAAACTGAAAATAGTCCACACTCAATCAAGGCAGAGATTTAAAACAAAATATATAATTTAGTTATAGTGTAAAGTTCTCTACCTGTTTCCTTTTTTTTTTTGGTGTAAGCTAGTGTAGCAGTAGTTAGGGAAGAAAATGGCTTCCATCTATAGTGAATACACTGCAGACTACCTAAAGGAGTTGTGTTAGGAAAGAGGGGTCCAGTGAGAGGGGTGAACTAAAAAGCACCTAGTGGAGGCTGTTATGGCAGCTGATGAGCAAGCGACTGCCCAGGACCTCGAGTCACAGCCAGTGACTGAAAGGGACCAGACCTTGGGTGTGGGGTGCCAAGGAACATCACAGAGTCCAGTCCCAGGGAGGAGGACAGCAAGACCAGAAGAAACCCAGAACCACAGCACCAAGGGAGAGTCACCACAAAGCTGGAGCCAGAAGGGATCAGGCTGCAGCTAGAGTTGAGGAGATTGGATCTGGAATTCTAGCAGAGGAAGTTCCAGATGGAGCTGCAGATGCAGGAAAAAGAAAACCAGCATTGGAGAGAGGCCAAGGAAAAGGAAAACCAGCATCGGACAGAGGCTGAGGAAAAAGAAGGCAGCTTCAGAGAGAGGCCAAGAGAGAGAAAAAAAGAGCACCAGAGGGAATTCAAACTGGTGAAGCTAAGACTCCAACGACCAGTGCCAGAGGAGGTAAGTGGCAGGGGGAACCTGGAACTCCAGGACTGGGGTGCAAGTTAAATTCTAAATTAATAGCTGAATTTAAAGAGAGGGAGGATATGGACGCATTTTGAATTTGATTGAAAAGGTCTGTATCCAGGCTAAAATACCCAGGGAGTCCTGGAGCTTCCAGCTATCCTTGCTGCTTACTGGGAAATGGCGTGAGGCACTAGGCCAAATGGACAATCAAAACAGTAGTAATTATGAGAAACTTAAATTTGCATTGCTTAAAAAGTATGAATTAACACCTGAAGCATACAGGGTTAAGTTCTGTAAGTTCCAGAGAAGCCCTGACATGAACTAGGAGGAACTCAAAACAAAAAAAAGTCAGTTTTTGTAACATTGGTGGGAGGGAGTGGAAGCAAACTCTGTAGAGAAAATTGAGGAGGTTTTACTTCTGGAGCAATTCTTTTGGGCTTGTCCAGCAGAGCTAAAAACCTGGTTAGAGGACCGAGACCCCAAAACAGTGCAGCAGGCTGCTGAGCTCCCAGACCACTATGCCAGGAGCAGGCCTACTCTGAAAGGGAGTGGGACGGGTGTGGCAGCACAGAAGGGAAAAAGTGCACCTTCAGGGCAGCTAAAACCCTCACTGTCACCATAGAAAGGGGAAGCCCCAGCTTACAAAACAACGATTTATCAGATAAAAGAAATGATGATTGTTGGTTTTGCAGACAGCCAGGGTATCTTGCTAGACAGTGTCCTATAAAGGCACAGACTAGGCAAAGTGGTGCATGAACAGAGTTGGGTGCACTGTGTATCCCTGAAAACATGCCTATAAACATGAGGGAGCACATACACCAAGTTACTGTGACTGGGGTGCAGACCCATGAGTTAAGGAACACAGGGACATCTCTTACCTTAGTAAAAGGGAATTTGGTTGGGCCTGAATAGCTTATACCTAATCAGTTCATAACAATAAGGGGATTCACTCGGGAGGAAAAAAACTCTGCCACTAGCTAGTGTTCTCCTGGACTGGGGTGAGACAGGAAGAAGGTGCAAAAAGTGGCTATTGCAGGCAACCTCACCCTGAATGTGATTATAGGGAACAACCTCCAGAAAGGGCTGGTGTGTGCAGTTACCTGCAGTCAGACGGCAAAGGCCAATTGTGGTTCCCTGGATCCCATAGAAGCAACTGTGGAAAACAGTGGGAGGCTGGTTCCCCAGCCTATGTCTCCTGAAATAGAGAGTAGTGAAAGGGAGGTTGGACTTCCCAAAGTAGCAGTTCATGAAACAGCTACAGACAGTTACTCTAAGGAGGGAGGGGTAAGCAATGGTCAGAAGGTTGGGGATGGCAGTGACCCTGAATGCCCTTATTTTTTTTGAAATTCAAGTCTGAATGCCCTTATGCTAGAGTTATGGACCCCAGTTAGGAACTGAAGGGGACATGTCCCATGCCTTGGGAAAATGTGAAGAATTTGCAGCTGCTCAGAGGTCTGATCCTAGTTTGGAAAGGCTGAGGGCTTGTGCAGAATCTGATGGGACACAGGGAGGTGAAGTGAGATATGGAGTATATTGGGACAATGGACTGTTGCGTAGGCAGGACATAGGACAGAGGGAGTGGTGATGGGCAGGCAGCTTGTTATCTAGGGGTACCATGAGTGGTTGCTCAAGATCACTCTTGATATCCCCATGTCAGGACATTCTGGGAATCACTCACACCACACAGTGATTGGCCCAGAATTTCTAATAGCTAACCCATGTGGTGAAGGAATGTACAGATCTTCCTTGTCCAATCTTCCCATTCATTACTTCCTGGGTGCATGGCGAGGCGCACCCGCCACGGGAGCTTTTTAAAGTTGTTTAACGGCCCCTCAGCCTCGAGCTTACTCGCCATGGCATGCGCAGCGGCCGTCAGTAGCGAGCTCCTCCTCCAACTCAGTTCTGTTTCTCCCGCCGTCGAGGCAGCACCTGTTCGGCGTCCATTCTCCACTCGTCAGCGACTCCTCTTTCCACACACTCGGCGCGGATCAGTGGAGCCGTTCTTTTTCTTTTAAGCGGGCGCCGGTGTGTTTCCTACTATTTTTCTTGTTGAGTTCGCGTTATGTCGGGTCGAAGTTCGCGTGTTTGACGAGCCGCGCCCCTATCGTCGGTGTTACTGTGGCGGCATTTCTCCGTCTCGGACCGGCATGACGTTTGTCTTCGTTGCCTGGGACCCAACCATGACATGGATTGATGCGGCCTGTTTCTCCATGGACCGCCGTGTCCCGAACAGCGCATTCAAGCTCGGCAAAGCCCGCCGACCTGGAGGGCGGCGTCGCTCAAGGGATTCTCAGGTAGATCTCTAGGCCTTCCCGGGTCCCCTCCGGGCCTACTCTGATCTGAGGAGGAGGGTCTCCTCGTCTTTCTTGCCGAGGAGGCCCCTTCTGCCGGTGTCGGGAGGCGTCGTAGTCCCTCCCGGGGCAGGCGCCCGACCACCGTCGGCAGTCACCTCTTGAAGTGCAGGCTCCCCGTGGCGGGCCCTGTCTTTGGGCTGCTCGGGTGGACCCTCAGCCGCCGCCTTCCGGCGCCGTTTCGGATCCTAGCGCCCGTTCGCGGTGCGGTGTCAGAGCGGCACCGTTCGATGCCGTTTGAGTCGGCGCTGTTTGCGGCGCGGTGTCAGGCGGCGTTGCGGCCCAACTGCTCGCTGAATCGGCGCCGTTCGCGGCGCGGTAATCCAGCGGCGCCCGTTAAGCGGTGCCGCTTTGAGCATGTAGCGCCGTTCACGGCGTCGATGAACAAGCGGCGCCGTCGGCGGTGCCGCTGTCGCCGTCAGGCGCCCGGCGCCGTGGGGCTGGTCCTTCCTCCAGGCGGTGCCGGCCTGCCCGGCGCGCCGTTGAGAATGTGGAGCTAGGCCTGGCTGCTACGGCGTGAGGGAGGCGGCGCGCCTCCCTTGGTACCGGGGCGTTCGGCTCAGAGCTCGAGGACCCTGGGTGGCCAGCATTGAGGTCCTGCTGGGTCTGCCTCCTCGAGGGCGAGATTCAGACGTGGACCCATCCTGGCACCCCACTCTTCAGTCTGGGTCCCCGGTGGCTGAAGGTGCCAGGCGGCGGCGGCCCCTCCTCTGTCCCCTTCGTCGCCTCCTGAGGGGTTCCCGGCTGGGGTGGCGGAGGAGCCTGAGGGCAGGCGGCAGGGGAGTGGCCTGAGGCTCCCCTCTCTGAGGCCAGTGACAGCTACCTTATGGGTGCTGTCACTCTCTAAAGGACAGGGGCCTTTGGTGAGGAGGAGGGCCCTCTCTGAGTCCGAGGGTCGAGGGCAGGGTCTGCTGCTGGTCTTCTTAGCCACCTCAGGGGGTGGCCAGGGCAGTCGAGCCGCCCCTCCCTCCAGGGATTCAGACGTCGCCCGGTAGCGTTTGTCACGGACTGCCTTCTGGATCCATACAGTCAGGCGTCGTCACAGGAGGGAGTTCTCCCCAGGGCTCTCCAGGCTCCGCTTCCCCAGAGTTCCGTTCTGCGGCCTGGTCTGATTTCCGGGATCCCCCTCTCCAGGGCTCCTTTCCCCGGATTCCAGAGCCCTCGCAGAGAGCAGTTGCCTCCGCGGAGGTGCCCCTCTCCCATCTCTCTGCCTTCACCACCCCCACTCCCAGGCCATGTCGGCCCCTCACGGGTCCCGTTATCCTGGGAGCAGTTCAGGGTTCTCGTGGCCTTCCCCTCATACGTTAGGTACATGCATGAGCGGGTCTTTCGGCTCTCCCCACCGCCGCAGGAATCCTCTGGGCATTCCAGTTCCCCATCATCCTCGTCTCCCTCCTCCGAGGGAGAGGAACCCCCTGCTCATCTGTCCTCCGATGCTGATTTCTCAGAATATCAGCGTTTCCTCGAGGATGGTGAGGATCTCCAGATCCCTCGTTGAAGAGACAATACCGAGCAGGAGCAGCGTGAATTCCTTGGTGAGTTCAGTGCCCAGCATCTGGTGGTACCTTCCTGGCCTATCCCTTCCAGGGCGTCTATCCGGTCATGGCAGTCCCTGCCGCTTCTTCCCAACCCAGCGGACTGCCAGCGTAGGTATTGTGCCCCTCTGAGTCTCTAGGTTCCCTTCCCAACCCGTCCTCAGGTTTGGTATACCTGGATACTCCTTCTGGCGCCGTTGCCTGGCGCACGACCGCCCACAGTTCGGACTCTCTCCAGTTCGAACCGTTGGGGCGAAGAGTATTCTCTTCTGCTCATGCAGTGCTTGTATTGCATCACATCAGGCTCACCACGCTGCCTACAACCGGCATCTGTGGTCGATGATGTCCCAGCTGCTGGCATCTATGCCTGATGCAGAGCAAACCAGACAAGCCGTTGCCCTCTCCGCAGTAGCCTGGAGCTGGCAAGACACCAAGCAAGGGCATCTTACGGACGCCAATGAGGTGGCTTCCAGGCTTGCGGGGACAGCGATCTGCATCCAGGCGGACGGCATGGCTCGTCTTTCAGGTTGTCACCCTGGCCCGGCTAGGGTGATTAGCTCCGCCTTCCGGGGACCGTCTTTTCTCTTCCAGAGCTAGGAGACTTTACAGGGGCTCCTCCGTCTCCCGTCTTCGGGAGGCACCTCCTAGCTCTTCTCCTCTTAGGCTTTCTGAATAAGCCAGGGTCTTCTCCTTCTGTTTCTCACCAGCAGAAGGCTGGGGGTCTTGTTCCCTCAGGGTATGGCCTCTTCCCCTCCAGGGAAGAGGGCTTGTACTCACCAGGAAGTAATGAATGGTGAAGATTGACCAAGGGAAGATAGGAAATTACATTGCCTACCGTAATTCTTGATCTTCTCTTGTATCTTCACCATTCATTACCACCGCCCACCATCCCTCAGTGCCTCTTCCTGTGGCTTCTCCACCTCCCGTCTCCTTCCTCTCTCTGCATTTATATGAAATATAGGGAAAATTTCCTTAAATTTTCCAAAAAAAAAAAAAAAAAAAAAGACAAAAGTAAAAAAAAAAAAAAATATCTTTTTGGAGGAGGGTGGTTCTGAAATCCAGAAAAATTACTTACTCTAAGATTCATGGGCCATCTCGTGGATTGCATTGGCGATCAGACTGCACAACTATCTCTTGCTATTCTTATGGCAAGATACCTCTGGGGTTTTTTGGCCTGGCTCAGGCTATTCAGTTTTGATCCTGCAATCCCGTGTTCAGATAGTTGCCCTGAAATCTGATTCCCCTTCTATTCTTATCTTGCAGAGCAGAGGAGCGATCGTCTGTTCCTTTCTCTTTTAAAAAAAAAAAAATGCTGAGGGAACTCTCTCCGACTGCTGTAGGCATCTTGGTATCTGGGTCATGCATCTACTAAAAAAAAAAAAAATATTTTTTATCTGTAAAAAAAAAAAAAAAGTGGAGAAATCAAACAAGAAAGCAAATGAGAAGGTAGGCTATCCCTCTCGCTGTTTTGCTAGTGGTTTCTCCCTTTAAGTGTCCTCCTGGACAATTTTTACAGTAGAGCTCTGCTGACCATATCCAATTTAGCCAGCCTAAGCCTTGCGCCTTAGCCAGTCAGTCTGAGTCCCATTTCTATCTTGAAACACCTGAAGGCTTACATTTTCTATTTCTAAACCCTGAGCAGCGCTCTCATGCTGCTGGGGTTTTATTCTTCCACCTCGGCTGTCCTCCACTTAAAGGCCCTCCATGACCAGGAGCCGAGGTGGGTGTCAAGAGCTAATGGCATGTTGAAGATGAGGACTATGCCCTCCTGAGTCTGTCTAGCGGGTTCGGTGAACCTTCTCTTCAGCTCTATCTCCGGGATTTTGCTTCCCTTTAGTCGAGCCTTCAGCTACAAGCTAACTATGTCGTTGGGCCTTCTGGTCCCTTCAACATCCATCTCTCTCTTCTCTTCTTCTTCTTCTTCTATTTTCTCATTTCCTTACTCATCTCTCCTCCTAGAGTCGCCCAGGTAAGGGCCCTGCACTCCCTAGGCTAGGGATGTTCTTATCTCCTCTGTCCTTCCTCCATCGGCTTATTCCTTTTCAGTTCATTCTTCCTTGCTTTGCTATCCTCGGCTATCTTGCCTCGCTATCTATATTTTCTGCTTTCACTTTTGCCTCTCCGGCTCACAGAACTGAGTTGGAGGAGGGTAAACTAGCTACTAACGGCCGCCCCTCGCGCGCATGGCGCGCGTCGCTCTCGAGGGCGGGCCATAAGCAACTTTAAAAAAAAAAAAAAAAGCTCCCGTGGATCGGGGCGCCTCCGGCTTACACCCAGGAAGTAATGAATGGTGAAGATACAAGAGAAGATCAAGAATTACGGTAGGTACGTAATTTTCCTTTCTTGTCACCTGTGCCAACAAATAGGGAAGTCCGGTAGCAAAACCAAAGCTGCCTAATTCCCTTGCCCATTGTGGAGGAGCCATTCCAGAGGGTAGCAATGGATATTGTGGGACCCTTGAGTACCCCAAGCTCCTCCGGGAAGAGGTTTATCCTGATGGTGGTAGATTAAGCCACCCGATACCCAGAGGCAGTTGCCGTCTCCTCACTTAGGACAAAGTGACAGATGCCTTGCTAGGGATTTTCTCCATGTTGGGTTTCTGCAGTAGGTTATCACTAATAGAGAGGGTACCTTCATGTCGGGCCTGATGCAGTGTTTGTGGGAGAAGTCTGGGGTGGTGAGAGACTCACGACACCTTACTACCCGCAAGCCAATGGGCTTGTGGAAAGGTTTAATGGTACCCTAAAAATGATGCTCCAAGCATTTTCTGTACAGGATAGGAGGGACTGGGAGAAGTATCTTTCCCACCTGTTGTTTGCATACAGGGAGGTGCCCCATGAGTCAACAGGATTTTCCCCCTTCAAACTCTTATATGGACATAGGGTGTGTGGGCCCCTAGACTTGATCTGGGAAAACTGGGAAAGCAAGCATGCCACCAAAGGAACTCCCATAGTAGAGGATGTCCTAAAGTTTAGGGGAAAGTTGAAGGAGTTTATGGGAGCAGCCCAGAGCAACCTGTCAGCCACCCAGCAGAAGCAAAAGGTCTGGTGCAACCATAGAGCCAGAGCTCTCTCGTACAGTGTAGGTCAGGAAGTCATAGTCCTAATTCTGGTCCGAAAGGATAAGCTGCAGGCCAGGTGGGCAGGACTATACAAGATAGTCCAACAGGTAAATTACTTGAACTATATTGTAGAACCTGACAGGAGACATACCCATTGAATGTACCATGTCAACATGATGAAGCCATATGCAAATAGGGCAGACATGGTATTTGCAGTGTGTAGTCCTGTGGAGGGAACTGACGAAAGAAGACCCCCTACTGGACTTGCTGGAGGAGAGCAAGTGGCAGTCCTCTGTGGAGGCAATCAAACTGCCACCCCAGCTGACCCTGGAACAGACCCAGGAAGTAAGGGACGTTTTAGCAGACTTTGCCCCTTTGTTTACGGCCAAGCCTGGACTAACTCCCTTAGCAACACACAATGTAGACACGGGGATACAAGCGCCCATATGGCAGATAGTCTACGGGGTGTCTGATGCTGTCCTAAAGGACATTAGGAGGGAGGTGGAAGAAATGCTGGATTTAGGGGTAATCTAGACATCCCAAAGCCCCTGGGCCTCTCCCGTAGTCCTTGTTCCCAGGCCAGTTGGCCCTACTCATTTTTGTGTGGACTATCATGGACTCAAAGCAATAATGAAGTCTGACGCCCACCCAATGCCATGGATGGACAAACTAGTGGACAAGTTGGGAGGGGTGACATACCTTACCACAATTGATGTGACAAAAGGGTATTGCCAGGTGGAGTTAACTGCCAGAGCTAGGGAGAGATTGACCTTCATCACTCCAAAAGGATTATTCAAGTTTAAGGTAATGCCTTTTGGAATGAAGAATGCCCCTGCCACCTTCCAAAGGTTGGTCAACCAGGTGTTACATGGTACTGAAGAGTACACGGTGGCATATCTGGATGATATTACCATCTTCAGTACCAGTTGGAAGGAACACCTGTCCCACCTGAAGGAAGTGTTGGGCAGGATAAAGAGGGCAAGACTCACTATCAAGGCTGAAAAGTGCCTGGTGGCCAAGGCAGAGGTGGCATATCTAGGACAAGTAGTGGAGCAGGGGCAACTTTGTCCCAATCAAGCCAAAATTGAGGTGATAGAGGTGTGGCCCAGGCCTGAAACCTAGAAGCAGGTTCGGAGTTTCCTAGGGACTGCTGAGTACTATTGAAAGTTTGTACTGGATTACAGTATCCAGGCTGCTCCACTGTCTGGCCTGCTAAAGAAAAGAATGCCCAAAAAGGTAAAATGGGAGCTGGCCTGTGAATGAGCCTCTGCACAGCTAAAGGAGGCACTGTGCAGTGCCCCTGTGTTGGCCAGTCCAGACTACAGTAAGTCATTTGTAGTCTAGACAGATGCCTCAGATGTGGGGATTGGAACAGTCCTCAGTCAGACCTCTAACCAAGGGAAAGATCACCCAATAGTGCACCTTAGCAAAATGTTGCCTCCCCGGGAGCAGGCCTATTCCATGGTTGAAAAGGAATGCCTTGCACTGGTATGGGCCCTGAAGAAATTAGAGCCATACCTCTACAGGAGACACTTTGAGGTACAGACTGAACATAACCCCCTGGTGTGGCTGACACAGATGGGAAAAATGAAGGGCCATCACTTAAGGTGGAGTAATGCCTTACAGGGCTACGATATGACCATTACACACTGGGCCAGATCGGCCAATGTCAACGCAGACAGGCTATCTCACCAGTTAGAGCAGTGAGCAGAATTTGTGAAAAACATACCCTGCATAGGGATGGATTCCTGCAAATTCAGTCTAGGAGAGAGAGATGTGGTGAGCTGCCTGGCTGCTAGCCCTTATTTGTAGATATTATTATGTTGTTTATATGTTTTTTATGTAATTATATGTACATGCTAGTGTCAGCACAAAGGCACATAGGGAAAAGACTAGATTCTTAAAAAGGGGATTGACCTTCCTCTGACCTACAAGGCCAGCCTTGCTTGCAGGAATCTGAAAAGTTCTTGTCAAAAAGTTTGTGGGTACATGATCAAAGAGTATTCCTCTAATGTTTAACTGGCCAAGGGAAACAGAAGTAATAAAATCAGCTTGTATAATCATACAACATACAGGATCTTCCTTATAACTAATTAAATGAAGCCAGTTCAAAATCCCAGGAAGAGAGAAGCTATTTCCACCGTTGTAAGCCTTTAAGATCAAAAGGGAAGTGGTAACAGAAAAGGTTCCCACAGTACACTGACATTTTTTATAAGCCAGACCCCACTCTTCTGCTTCTTACTGTACCTCCCACATATCCTTGACTTCTACTTTTATTTCTTTTCTCTCACTCTCCTCTTCCCTCTTATACTTGTACCTCATATGTATTTATGCCTTTCATCCATTTGTAAATACCCTGTACATATGTATTCTTAATTATGAACTGTAAATAGTTGCTATAATTGTACTTTTAATGCATTGTTTAACTCATGTTATCTTCTATGTTCATCTATATTACCTGATTCTGTGTTTTACTCCCAATCTCTGCCTTTGTAAAAGAACCTCTGGTTCAAAGTTATTGTAATCCTAGTAATGAATGAATGAATGAATGAATAAATAAAACATCCTTCTAACAGGCCTGTGTGAGATTAGAGACTCTGTGTTAACTATGGGACTCTGACATCAAAGATTATCAGGAAAATTAAACTTTGGGGAAGCGCAAGAGTGACACTCGGTGACCTAAAAAGAGAAAGGCCAACCTCTATTCACTGACCTGGAAGAGCCAGTCTTTATTCACAGACTGGTGGGGGTTCTATATAAACTGTCTAGCAGAGACACTCAGAGCCATTTTGCACATTTTGCTTGGACCCTCTCCTGACCGCAGAGAACACCTGTCAGCACAGAGACTGCCAAAGAACCAAAGGCAGCTACAGAAAGAATGTAGTATTTTGAAATTCAACTTCTTTATTGATTTATTTAATAGCGACACAAACATGGAATACAAACATTGTTGCAAGCTATAGTGAGATAAAGTAACATACACACTACAAAACAACAGAATCATTGAGAATGAAGTGGGTCTGAATACTACACAACCAACACAACATACCAGCCCCACTCTTAATCCCTCCCCACCCTCCCCACCCACCTCCAGAGGTGCCACCTCAAAAAACGTAAGTAGGAGAAGTAAGCAGGCAAGAAGTAATCTGGTGTTAAAAGTGACTCAAAAGAGACAGAGTAGAATAAGGTTGTCAGAGGATGCCAGTACGTGAGCTTAGCGCAGATATAAGGCATATAGTTTGCCCCACTTCTGGTTGAAGGAGGACATGCAATTCCGGGAGCTAGCTATTAACCTTTCAGTTTTGAAACAAAGAGAGATTTCTTTAAGCCATTCAGAGTATGATATAACCAGTTGATCCATCCAATGCTTGAGGACCAGCCTTTTAACTGCAATGGAAAAAGACTGTAGTATTTTGCAAACCAGTGATTCTCTGGACTTTGAAATCTTCATGCCCAAGGTAGACTTAGCTAACATGTTTTAATGCATTTTTCTGTATATTTTTCCCATTCTGTTTCTTATGCTGTATCCCTAATTAGTATACTCTCTTTTAGTTGTAACTGTATTTTCTAAGTATTTTAGTAAAACATTTGTTTTCCTAAAGAATATCTGCCTGAGCAAGAATTTCTTTTATGTATGTGTGACTGTAGAAGGTTTATTAATAATCTGTTTCAACTGTTACTTGCATAGAGAGGCCACTGTAAGCAACCAAATTGAGAAAAGGGTCTGTAAGTGACATCTGTAAGGATAGGGAGAATATTAGAGGCTCATACGAGTCTGCAGGGATTTTAAACCAGGCTGTTGCATGTCTTGTAGGGAGAAGGCCAAATCAGATTTACACTGCTATCCCAAAGAGAGTGTGATGGCTGGGTCTTACTCCTTTGTGTAATAGCCAAGGAAAGGGTTCATATTTGGCCACAAGACTCGAGACTGGCATTGTGCCCTTATCCAGAGCTAGAGGGATGCCCTGTATCCTCATGGCAGAGGTGCAATCATGACCTTGGCGAGCATTCATACAGGACAAGGAGGGTATCCCTGCTCCCCCCCCCATCATGGACTGCACTTAAGGGTAGGTATTGTGAGCTTAATGGGCCTGACCCCCAGGAGTGGGTTTGTGACACTGTGTACCTGGTAATCAGATGGCAGCCTCCATATTTAACAACTGCCTGGAGGAGAATCAGGTATGGATGACTCAAAAATGGCTATGATTCAACCCTAACAATACTGAGGTGCTAGTGGTGGATCTGGGTCATTGATGGGGAGGTGGGAGGTAAGGAGATCCCCCTTGTCTAATACTGGGGGGGTCCCATTGACCCCTTCCCCACGGGTTAAGGATCTGGGCATGACCCTCGATGATGGCTTGACACTTGATGCTGAGGTGTCAGCCATCATCAAAAATGGATTTCACTATCTGAGGAATATCGCCAGGATCTGGGCCCTTATACCATCTGAGCACCTGACCACACTGGTACATGCTTTCGTGACATCCAGGCTGGACTACTACAATGTCCTGTACTTAGGGCTGTCTGGAGGCAATCTCCGCTGTCTGCAGCTGGTGCAGAACGTGGCAGCAAGATTATTGACAGGCACACAAAGGTTTGATCACATTGCGCCTGTCCTCTGTGAACTGCACTTGCTGCCAGTTAGGTGGAGAATTGTCTTCAAGGTCAGGTTACTGACTTATAAGGCCCCACATGAGGGAGGACCAGTCTATCTGCAAGATCTCCTTGTGCCCCACTGCCCATCCTGGACTCTCCATTCCGCCAAGGGTTGCCTCCTTGAAGTTCCCATGGTTAGGTTGCTGCACTCAGGTGACTGTGCATTTTCTGTTGCTGCACCTACCCTGTGGAACTCATTACCTAACCATCTTTGGGAGGCACTCTCAGTGGAAGCCTTTAAAAGAGGTTTAAAGATGTTTTTGTTTAGCCAGGCTTTTAATTAACAGTACAGCCACCAGCTGTCTCCAGCAGTGCTCCAGCCAGTGTTGAACAAACCAGAGAGGCGCAAAGAGGCCTCCCTGGATCCCCCAGCCCCAGTAGAGCCACCAGCTGCCTCCAGCAGCATTCCAGCCAGCGTCAGATGGACCAGAGAGGCACAAAGAGGAAACTACAGACCTCCCCCTGCACAGCCTTTCCTAGGGGTGTTTTTCCACCAGCAACCTCTACATTTTTTGCCCTCTGAAGTGGGCTGATGGACTCTGCCAGACTAAATTTATTCACTCGAATCAAGGGGTTTGGACTGCTTTCTAATTGGAGCTTTAAATGGGTTGTTATTTACTCAGAAGACACTGTTTTTACCAATCTGCATGCTTTGCTAGCTAGTCACACTGTTCTTCGGGCTTACAGTTGTTTTATGCCAGTATCTCATTACCTGTGTCTCTGTCGTGGAGGTTAGGAGTCTCTATCTTGGTTTCCTCACTCTGTCCCCACAGTATCAGCGCAGAGGTAAGCAAGGCAGCTAAGCCTGGTACAATAGCCTGCACATGCGCAGTATGATCCCAGGCCTCCCACTGCATACTAAGTGCTCCTTTGTTCTTGTCTTCCTATATAGACACTACACTTTGACTGCCCCAAGCCCGGCTGTCCATTAATAGCCAACCTCTGAACACATGATATCCTATTTCTACTTTTTCTAAGACCCCACTTTCCCAGCTGCAGGTTATAGTATTCCACCACCAGAGAGCTTCACTTCCGGCACAGGAGACAGACCTCCAATCCCTCCCACCTCTCTATCAACTACTGACCCTCTGCTACCACACACTGCCACTCTAACCACTGCTGGCACTCTGCTAGCCCTACTCCGCATACCCTTCCTCAACTCCTCCCAGTTTCTCCACTCCCTGTTCCACCCTTCCCACCCAGACGCACACTTGCTCCTCTATTGTACCCTCCTCTCTCTCCTGCCTATCCTCCCACCCACTACTAGGAGTCACTACTGTGCACCCCTCTCTTAGTCTACCAACTGAGGTTTTTGTTGCCTGTCAACTGCTGCTGTGGGCCCTGCCCATTCCTTGTTCCACCAACTAGCCTGCTTGCTTGGAGTCTCCCCTACCAGATTCAAACCTGGTACCCTGCGCTCAAAAGTCCACAGCTCTGCCACTGCACCACTCAGACTCCCTCTCTCAGGTTATGCAGCAAGCGACCTCTTCTACCTCTGACAGGCACTCAGCCCATCACACCACTGTGGCACCTCTCCTGCTACTACTCCTGTCCCTCACCACATACTATGCACCCCCCCAACCGTGACCCTGGCACACCTCTAATCCAAGCCAACCCACACTACCACAGCCTGTCGATGCTACCCTCCCCAGTGTTGACACCCCCCAGCCACCCACATATACACCACTACTGCTGACCAAGGTATGCCTCCCCTGGCTTGCAATCGGCCCTGCTATCCCTGTCTTGCAGTCCCTTGGTATCCATGTATAGGGGGTGTACTCAGGCCCCATAGCCTTTTGACCAAACAATTAAGCACACAGAGACCCATCCACAGAGTTATCACACTGCTTCTCCTCCTATCCGGAAACATTCACCCCAACCCAGGCCCAAGGTCTTCTAATGCTCAGCAACTACCCCAGTCACTGGCCTTCGCATAGGGTCCATAAACTTCTGTAGCATCTTGAAAAAAAAAGCTTAACTCCAATACTGGATACACAACTGCCAACCAGACATCCTAGCACTAGTGGAAACGTGGTTATCCAAGTCCACCCCAGATGCAATTGTCTTACTGCCCAGGTACTCTCTTTTCTGGTTAGACAACGTGGGTAAACGAGATGGTGGCTGTTCCATTTATGCAAAGCACAATCTGCTGGCCCAAATCATGCCACCACCCAACTTAGACCACAGAGCCCAGGCTCAGTCTCTAAAGGTCACCCCATGACCCATCCAAGGCACCTCTGATAATCACTGCTGCCTACCATCCCCCCCCCATAAACAGGCTCATGCCCTCCACTCACTAACCGAGTACATCACCAGCCTCAACCACAAGTCCGAGCATATTCTACTAGGAGACCTCAACCTGAATTGGCTTAGCACTGTGGCCTCCTCACGCATCGGCATGCTCACAGCCCTTGACCTACATCAGATGGTGATCCAACCCACTAGGTGTAACCCCTCTACTGGCACCCGCACCCTCCTGGATGTAATACGCACCAACAGCCCCAACAAAATAGGGGATGTCAGAGTCCTCCCAAACTCCCTTAGTGACCACTCCCCGTGCTCTGCATGTGGACAGGCAAACCTTCCACACCTACTCCCACCTCCTCCCTCTGTTGCCACCTCCACCCAGGAAAACTCCACTCTGTCAACCAACATCTCGCACAATGGAACTGGTCCCCAATCTACCAAGCCACCAGCATTGATGCTGCTGTCTCCTATTTCTATGACTCCTTTACCCGTGTCTGTAACGCTTTTGCCCCACTAAGGAAAGTTACCACCAAGAAACATAATGCCTCCTGGATAACATCGTCACTGCTGCAACTCCTCAAAAGCTGTGATGACCAATGGCACAAAGCCAATGACTTGGGAAAACCAGTGGACAGGCAGGCATACCATACTGCTCGAAACAAATACACCTGGGCTGTTCGAAAGGCAAAAGCTAAGCACTATAGAGCTATCCTTACTGCATCCTGAGGCTCATCCCACAAGTTCTGGGATAATATAATGTCCCTGAATGGCAAATCACAAACACCACCTCCATTCCAGATCATCAATAATGGGTCGGTCACCACAGACCCAAAAGAAATTGCTGATACGCTCAATAACAGTTTTGCAGACCTCAGTGCTGTCCTCCCCCCAAACTTTTCCGATCCGGTACCCAACGTTGCCCAGCCCCACCTCCCACGGCCGCATTTCTATCTCTGGACCATCTCTCCATACAAGGCGAGGCCGTATCTTACCAAGGTCTTAAACGGAACCAACCCACTAAATGATCTACTTGATATTAATCTGCTCCAACTGGCACTAGACGTACTACTTGCACCACTCACTGCCATCGTAAATCTCTCCCTCTGTCTGGGACAATTCCTAACAGCTTGGAAAAATGCTGTTGTCACACCAATCCAAAAAGGAGATGACCCCCTATCCATGGGTAACTACTGCCCAATCTCCATTCTTCCCCTACTTTCCAAAGCCCTGGAAAAAATTGTGGCTGACCAGCTATCATGTTTCTTGGATGCTCACAACCTGCTATGTGAGGAACAGCATGGTTTCTGGGCTGGGCACAGCACCACCACAGCCCTCCTGAGTTCTCAAACCAACTGCACCATGCCCTTGACCGAGGATACATTGCTGCAGCCACATTCATTGACTTATCCAAGGCTTTTGACACGGTAAGTCACCCCCTCCTGCTCAACACCCTCACACAATTGGGTTTCCTCTCAAGGACCACTTGATTGGTTCACAAGCTACCTTTCATCCAGATCCCAATGTGTCAGGATTAATAACACTATCTCTGGCTCACACCCCATCCACTCTGGAGTACCACAAGCCTCCATCCTGGGGTCCCTACTTTTCAGCTTGTTCTTAAATGCTCTTCCCACCTCATGTACCGAAAAGATCCTCTTATATGCAGATGACACAGTCATCTGCACCTCCCATCTAAACCCATCGGAGCTACAGACCTCTCTCCAGACTGCTTTCAGTCAGGCTGAGTGCTGGTTCATGGAGCACAGACTAATCCTGAACCTAAAAAAAAACTAAGACCCTCCTGTTTGCCCACTATCAAAGTAAACTAAAAAAATGTCCAACTGTCCATTCAATCCAGCTCACACTACACCCTAGAGCAGGTCACAACATATAAGTACCTGGGTGTCATCGATGACTTGGCCCTCACCTTCCATGCACACATCAGCACCCTCACATCTGCCACCAATGCACAAGTTGGTCTCCTTTATTGCCACAGAGTCTGACTCCCCTCAGATGCCCTAAGGTTAGCATTCACCTCCTCGGTACTCTCCCTGATTGACTATGGCCTGTTGGTCTATTCCGCAGCGAATGCCACAGCCATCGGTAAGCTAAAGGCAGTGATCAATAAAGCCTGCAGACTCCTAACTAGCACCGACCGAATGACCCATACTTGCGCATGTACGTCTTTGCCTGGATTCTTAACTTTGATGAAAGGGTTCAATACTAGGCCTGCCTCATGGCCAAAAAATCTCTGGTTGGTCTGACACACCCTGGTCTATCAGCTGCCCCAGCAACCACCACCCCGCCATGAACACATGCAGCTCAGATAAACCCACTATAGCTGTCCCTAGGGTCAGAACAACCCGGGCACAGAGATCATTCCTGGTTAGGGCCCCCACCTGTTTTAACTCCCTGGTCACTGTTTGTCTGCCATGCTAAGCTTGGTCCCTTCAAAATGGCCCTGAAGGAACATCTGACCTCACACGCATGCACCTGCCCACAATAGGTCCCCCGCTGTCGCTCACAGCCAGATTGACATCGACCTGGGGGCTGAACAGGATGGGGTCCCCCACTAAGCCCCCTGATACTGACAAAGTCTTTCCACAGACTGCTCACGAAGCACTATCTCAGACCTGCACCTTAGCAAGACAATTGCTTAGTTCTAACTACGGTATAGTTTAAAGGTGCATAACTTGAATGTTTTTACTCTGCTCACTGTGTCACAACAATGCTACTGTTAACTCCTCACATTCTTGTATGTGCTTGTAACTCTGTATATGACCTCAGTGTATTGTACTACATGACTATGTTCTGTATGTATTAAATGTTTTTCTTACGATGTGGAGCCTTTGGAAATGAGTCCCTGACTCAAAGGATTGTAAATCCAATACTTTCAATAAATAAATTATAAATATGGAATCCCGAATTTATTATTTATTGCTTTAAAATGATAGCTGGGTACTAAAGGAGCTAAGGGTGGAACTAGCAGCGCCATTAGCAGAACTGTTTACTGAGTCTCTGAGCACAGGAGAGGTCCCAGAAGACTGGAGAAGGGCTCATGTGATCCCACTCCACAAGAGTGGTAGCAGTGAGGTGGCAGGGAACTACAGACCAGTCAGTCTTACCTCAGTAGTGGGCAAGATTATGGAGACACTCCTTAAGGAAAGGATAGCGCAACACCTGGAATCCATAGGGGCACAGGATCCAAGACAGCATGGGTTTACAAAAGGACGGTCCTGTCAAACTAATCTCATAGATTTCTTTGACTGGGTAACCAGAGTGGTGGGCCAAGGGGGAGCAGTTGATGTAGCCTACCTTGAATACAGCAAAACTTTCGACATTGTTCCACATAGAAGATTGATAAATAAGTTGGGTAGGCTCGGAGTGGGTCAGAAATTGGTCAACTGGGTGACAAACTGGCTGACGGGCAGAAAACAGAGAGTGGTGGTAAATGGTATACAGTCAGAAGAGATGCAAGTCACAAGTGGGGTACCTCTGGGATCAGTCCTGGAGCCAGTCCTCTTCAATATCTTCATCAGTGACATTGCAGATGGACTAGAGGGTAAGGCTTGTTTGTTTGCAGATGACACCAAGATCTGCAACAGTGTAGATGATCCAGATGGGGTGGGCAGAATGAGAAGAGATCTGGATAAACTAGCAAAATGGTCGAAAGAGTGGCAACTGGTATTTAATGCAAAGAAGTGCAAGATCATGCACATAGGGAAGAGAAACCCTGAAGCCACCTATAGGCTGGGAGGGGAGTTGCTGGCAGTCACAAAGGAAGAAAAAGACTTGGGCATCATCATCACTGATGACCTGAAATTATCCTAGCAGACCTCTACAGCAGTAGGTACAGCTAGGGGGATGTTAGGGTGTATCAGTAGGGATATCACAAGTTGTAAGAGGGAGGTAATAATCCCTCTTTATAAGACACTGGTTAGGCCCCATCTGGAGTACTGCATGCAGTACTGGAGGCCACACCTTCACAAGGACATTAACCAAATTGAGGCAGTCCAGAGAAGGGCAATGAAAATGGTGCAAGGACTGCATCAGAAGACATATGAGGACAGATTAACGGAGCTCAATATATATACCCTAGAGCAAAGGAGGGAGAGAGGTGATATGATCGAAACATTCAAACACCTTAAGGGTATTGACAAGGTGAAAGAGTCTAACATGTTTCAATGTAAGAAAACTAGCAGGACAAGAGGACACAGCATGAGATTAGAGGGAGGCCGATTAAGGGGTAATGTGAGGAATTTCTTTTCACAGAAAGGGTGTGGATACGTGGAACAGCCTACCTCAGGAAGTGGTGGCTATGAATACAGTGCAGGGCTTCAAACAGGCATGGGATAGGCATAAGGGAGCAATACAGATGAGTATAAATAGATAGACCACTGACAGAGCAAAAGCCAATGGCACATTTATAAGGTAGAAAAAGAAATGGGCAGACTGGATGGGCCTTGCAGTCCTTATCTGCCATCAACTTCTATGTTTCTATGTAGCTTGATTTTAAGTCTATTGTTGCCTGCTTCACCAGAATTTGATCATTATATTGTTGTGTTTTTATGTAATTTCAAAAATGTATTTAATATTCAGTGCTCAGAGTCCCCTGAATGGGGCGCTATATTAATAAAGTTTTTGTATCTATCTATCTATCTATCTATCTATCTATCTATCTATCTATCTATCTATCTATCTATCTATCTATCTGAGTAGTAGTACATTTCCACTCACTATGAAAATAGTAATGGAACTCCCCTCACTATTACAGCAGTAATACAACTCCACTCACTATGACAGTAGTAATGCATCCCATTTCACTATATAAATAGTAAAGCAACTTTGCTCGTTATGACAGAATTCAACCTGACTTGTTATGAAAATAGTATTCAGACATAGCTCACTATGAAAATAGTAATGGAATTCCCTTCATTATGACAGCAGTAATACAACTTCACTCACTATGACAGCAGTAATGCATCCCATTTCACTATTTAAATAGTAAAGCAACTTTGCTCGCTGTGACAGAATGCAACCTGATTCACTATGAAACTAATTATCCAACATAGCTCACTATGAAAATAGCAATGGAACTCCCCTCACTATGGGGTCTATGCACGAAGCACTGAATTACCTATGTGCCAAATATCTGAGGCATGTAGGCGACTCTTATTCGGCATAGTGCACAGTGAGGATCCAGTGAACCCCCAGTGGAATTCACAGCAGAGCAGTGTGCCCCATGTGCACATGATCCCCCAGCCAAGCACTCAGCTACACACCATGGCAAGTCTGGGGGCATGTCAGGGGTGTGCCTGGACTCTGCGCCATTCACTAATGTGTGGATTGCCTGGCATGGGGGGTTCAAGATATGGCAGGAGGGAGCCTGTTGTAACTTTTGCACAGCCCCCTCAAGGACACCCGCCAGCTGCGGTGGGACAGGAACACCCTCCATCCTGCTATCCCAATCCACCAGGCTGACAGAGAGGGCTGGGGCAGCCTTTCAGGCACTCACCCATATTTTGCCACCGATAGGGTCCCATGCCCTCCCAAGATCCCCTACTCACATGCAGCAGAGGATCCACTTCAGAACCTTGGATGGGCATCTGACTGGATGTCCAGCTGTTTCCCTCAACCTGCCCCCGTGCAGCTGCATGCTAGAGCATGCAGCTGTGGACAGGCTTATATGGTGTATACCATGCACCCTATGCTGTCCATGGGCACATAGCTACACAGGCTGGGTATGTGCAACTTGTGTGTGCCTGCACACATCTGTGAATAAGCCCCTATGAGAGTAGCAAAAAAAAACTCCACTCACTTTGAGAGGCAGTTCTTGAACAGTCAGGAGGAGATCATATCCAAGTCAGGTTGGAGGACTGCCTCGATCTAGGATATGGACAATGCACTGTAATAAAAGCTGCCATTGTCTGCATACATGTGAATATGACACCTCCCCCTATGCCTTGGAAATAATTTTCAAAACTGAAGAACAGTAGAGGTTTGATTATTGAGCCTTTTGATACTTCCATCTTAATGCCAACTAGATTCAAATTAGTACCTTGTATGGACAATAACTGGGTAAGGCCACTCAGGTAGTTCTCAAACCACATTATGGGTGCTAGTCTGGGACCTAGGCTCCTGAGTTCCTGCGAGAGAAGTACATGATCCACCAAATCAAAAGCACTGGACAGGTCTATGAAGATGGCCCCTCTGAGGAGACTATTATGCATGGCAAAGTTCAAATCATTGGTGGCACTAAGCAGATGGTAGTATACTTCCTGAAGTGAGATTGCAAGAATAACAGAAGGTGGTGTGGGTTGAGATAATTAGTTTACTGTGAATGGACACACTTCTTAAGAACCTTGGAGACAGCAGGGAGGATGGATAGGGGTCTACATTGGTTTAAGGCATGCTTGCTCCCCTTTTATATACAGGAACAACTCATGCACAGTTCCAGAAATATGGTATCTCACCTGAACTAAGAGACAGGTTTAACACTAGAGCAACAAGGATGTTGATGTGATGCATGTGAGACAAAAGAAGCTTTGGACCCAGGGGGTAGGATATTCAGAACTGAGCCTGGCAGGGGTGCAAGCTGGGCACAGTGCAACTGGGATGCGCCAGGGTGTGGTCTGGGCGATATTCAATGGTGCTGCACCATGGCTCAGCACCATTGAATACGGCACTGTGGCCACCCGCATTGCACATGGCACAGTGGCACTGCACCAGTGCAAGTGGCCAGAGAGGAGCAGGGGATGCGCTAGCGCAAGTGCCATTGCACTAGGTGCATCAACCGCAATATTCAGTGGTGGACATGCAAATGGGGCCATAATGCATGCAAGGTGCAGATGGAGCCATTAGCATGTCATTATGGCTTCATTTGCATAGAGGTGCACCGATCCCCAGCGACTTGCACCTGGCGCCCTGCCAGGCAGCAGCCATCGGGGACCGACACCCCCTGCCCCAACTGGCAACGTGCTCCAAAGCCCGATCGCGGGCATGAATATTGAATTAAATTGTCCAATATCCCTGGTGGTCCAGTGGATCACTTCCAGCCTGATTGTGGGCATATATTTCAAAATAGAATATCCAAACCATCCCTGGTGGCCCAGCAGTACCCCTCCCCTCCGCCCACTGAGCCCCACCACCCGCTCCCCCTGGTCAGCTGTGGGAGGCAGCTCCCCTGCCTGCAAGCCACCCAGCTGCCTGCTGACTGACTGCGTACAGTGAAACAGCCGCCCGTGATCCTGGCATGGGCCAATGGGCGTACCGAACCGTATGCTACACAGTCCAGATATGGAATTGTGTTGGTTTGGGGAATTGCTGTAGTATATGCCATCACTGATAGCTTTAGCTTTCCAGAATCTGTCCCAGGGAACATCCCTTTGTAAGAACAATTCAAAAATCTTCTTTGATATCTTAGGGTAGTGGCAGCCATTGGCCTTGTAGGTTCTAAATGGATCATGCCTATAGCAGGCCTGGAAGAATTCACTGTCAAAAAAGTTGGTTTTGGTCCCATCTTATGGCTGACAGGTCTGCATAGCAGGCTTCCAAGTTGAAATTCCTGTGTGATGGAGGAGCTACAATTAGTTTGGGAGATTTTTTGCATCAAATTGTCCAGATGCAGAAGGTGATGGCATGATTGTTAAACAATCTACAAGTAAGCCATCAGCTTTGACTCTGTTAGGGTGATTAACAAGAATCCAGTCATGGAGACTATAATTGCTGGAAGCATGGCTGAACCTCATGCAAAGCATAATGATTTGGGAGAGGTTTGTATTGGAAAGGGCATATTTGTATTTGGCTGAGTCCTTGCCCAGCTAATTGTAGTTCCAATTGTCCAAGATGAAAGTTTCAAGATTGAACTTGCTAACATTTGAACAAATTTCAGCAATTTAAGCATATGAGTCACGAGCCCCATTTGAAAGTCTGTAACTACAGCATATACAAGTGTGGACTATCATCTCTAGGTGGTGATACTTTCTTTTTGTATTCATTGTAAACAGATGCCAGAGGTGCTAGAACTTTAATCACATTTTGAAAGAGGTGGTAGAACTGAGTTCCTGTAGGCTTTGGTCCAGTTTAACTCCTGTCAACCCTGCTCACTGGATAGCAACTGACTTTCATTTTTTGAGGAGTGGTATGAAAACCATCTTAAACATTTGCCTCTTCTTCCCCCTAGAAGGACTATCAGTAGAGATTAAGTGACCAAAGTTATCCCTACCATAGTTATGTGGTGGTTCCACAGGGGTAGCTGGGATAAGGAAGTCTATTGACACCTTGGCTTGGTGTGGATAGAATCTGTCATGTGCAAATAAGTACCAGCATTGACTGTGATCACTGCCAGTATGTTCTCCCAATTGGTTCAGCTTTACCATGAGATGGAAGGAACCCAATATCTGAAGTCATTGCCCATTCAAGCTTTACTAGAGATGGTGCACCAGAAAAGTGACCAGTCTTTAAGTTATAGTGTAAAACAGCCTTTGGGGATAATACATCCAATATAATCTGCAGTGTTAACTTTGCCACTTGGAACAGAATGCACCATCACTAGAGTGGTACTGATTTTAAAGGATGTGAAATGTTGGCTGGTCACCGCTGATGTGCCAACAGAGGAAGGTCTGCCAAGCGGGACGTTGGTATGAAACAGAGTTTTGCCTGCCCATGCTGGGAAGGGTACCAGGAAAGTTAATATGATAGTGAAGAATGTAACTGTAAAACCGCTCATCAGGAAAGGAAGAACTTTGGCATGTGTCTGTGCTACCAACTTAGCCCCTAGCATCATGCCTGACATGGCTGACATTCAAGAGAATAGCCCAGATGCCTTTGACTATGGCTCCTTGCCTGTACATGAATACTGAGAAATGTATTTGATTGGCAAGATGACTAAAGAGAGGAAAGTATTCTCATTGGGTGAGTGATACATTGGGTGTATTCAAGGAGAGATGCGCCATATTAGATTTACCGATCGTTGTTCTTTCCAGAAAAAAAATCCCAATGTTTTGCACCTGCAGATGTGGAGGACTAGAGATACAACCATCAAGAGCTCATGGGTGCAGATATTATCAAAGAATTAAGGAACCCATGTGTGTCACCCATTTTGGTACTGCTGAAAAAGAATGGGACCATGTGCATGTGTGTGGACTACTGGACATTCAACAAACACATCATTCAGGTACCATACACAGAACCTGGAGTGGGGCATGCTCTTGACTGTTTGGCAGTGAATCCTGATACCGCTGCCCTCCAGTACCAAAAAGAAGCACTGTCCACACGCATATTTTGTGCTTTATACTGCTACTTTATTGTATATACTTCGGGTGAACAACTGCTACCAAACACACCATGGGACACAAATCCCAGCACTTTGCCATTAAGGCTTCATCAAGGAGTGGAGACTAATGCACAGCCTATTGATTTTAACAGCATCCTTATTAATTAACCAATGAAATGCAGAACCTGATACAAAAATACCTGTATTGGTAATAACAAGTAATAAAAGCCACAGACCAGTGCAAACTGTGTTACCATTAAAATAGACATACAGCAAGCAAGACAATTAAAGTTAGAGTCCATAACATAATACCAGTTATTTTCACATTTCACAATATAAAGACAATACCACAAACTTGGTATTTAAAGTCTGCAATCAACCAATAACTTTAAACCATCCTGTTCGCTGGTGATCTGCAGAAATCAATTGTGGCTTGTCTAGGTAGTATATAACAGAACACTTAGAAATCTGGAGCTATAAGAAGGACCTGTGAATAAAAAAACAAAGAATCAAAATACATCCAACAGAAAGGTGCAATAATAAACTTACAAAACTTATTTCTGAATAAATGTTCAGTAGGAATATATGCACACTTTCCCCAATGTAGACAGGGGACCATAAGAGTTACTGGTGGGGGGAGGAGATTCAGTGCCTTCTGGAAAGCAGAAGGCACTGAGAGTAGGATGGTACAGGAGGATGGAGGAAGGGGAAGGGGAAAGAGAATTCGGTTAAAGAACAATTAGAGGAGGCATACTCAATAACATGGTAAAATACTATATGACTGGGTTAAAAAATGGAACTGGGAGAACAGTAAACGAGGGAAGGGCCAGTATTTTAAAAGCATTCTTAACATCGTCTATATGTTATTACAAATCCATTAAGAAAGGTTTTAAATCCCAATACTCATTTAATCCCTTAGAATTTAGCGGAAGTTATATGCCAAAAAGCTTTCCCTTCTGAGAAGTAAGTTGAATCTATTGCCTCTCCTCCTAGATGCTCTGACATACTCTAATCCCATAAATTTAAGCAAACGTGAATCTCCTTCATGTTTTTCTGCAGAATGTCTCCCCATATGTGTATCAAGCTTCTTATTTACAATTGATCTGAAATGCTCCTGGATTCTTTCCTTTAGCATTCTAACAGTCCTACCTACATAACAAAGTCCACAGGGATATCAGAGTACATAAACAACATAATTAGTTGTGCAGGATATGAAGTCTGTGATATCAGCCTCCCAAGGCACATTATTACTTCTAAATTTCTTGTCCTACAAACCATGTTCACAAATATTACAGTGTTTAAACTGGAAAACATTCCTTTGGCAGCATGTTCTACTCCCACCATGGGTAGAAAACTGACTATGTACCAGTTTATCTTTTAAACTTGGAGCCTTTTTGGAAGTAACTATTGGTGTCCTGCCCACTACTCACTCCACTGTTTTATCACTATGCAATATATGCCAGTTTCTCCAGACAATATTACCAATCTGCCCTGCAATATTGTTGAATTCAGTGGAGAATGTAATCAGACCCCAGTTGTTAGTTATCTCCCTTGTTTCACCTAGGTTTCAAAAGGGATTGCCTATCCATATGTCTCACCTCATTAAGAGCACCATCCAACAAAGTCTCCTCATACCCCCTTTTCAAAAACTGTCATTTCAATTCTGCTGATTGTTCATCATAATCATCTAGTTCAGAACAGTTCCTCCTTATGGTGAGAAATTGACTGAAAGGAATTGATTTTTTCAAGGCCATGGGATGTGAACTGTCAAATCTTAATAGACTGTTAGTTTATGTTTCCTTTCTCTAACCATTGGTGACAATTCAACCTTTCTCAATATTACCAATCAGTTTAAAATCAAAAAAGTTGACTGTCACTGAATCTATGTTAGCTGTAAATCTAAGATTTAGATCATCAGTATTTAAACCACATGGCAAATTCCTGTGCCTCCTCTTCTGTACCTTCCGATATAAGAGACACAATCATCGAACAATCTGTAATAACATTTTAGATTTCTGAAAAAGGGCTTTGAGTTTTGAATGTATATTACTCTTTCTTCCCACAGACCCAGGAAGAGATTTGCATAAGATGGGACCCTGGATGCCCCCATAGCCATGCCACAAAGCTGGAGCTAGAATTCCTTATCAAATTCAAGCATGTTATGACTTAAAGCAAACTCCAGTGCCTTTTAAGAAACCCCTTTGGAATGCTATTTTGTAAAGGAGATTTGTCCAGCTCCATCCTTATGACAAATGGATGGATATTAAAGAAATTCTATGCCCACAGTCATCCAGAGGAACACTTCTTGTCACGTGACATCCTAAAATGTTCTTAAAACATCCTCTGTATCTTTCAAATATGATGGTAAAGAAGGAAATCCAGGAACATGCACAAGTGATCAGTAAGGGACCCTACCCCTGAAACTATGGGTCTACCTGGTGGATCATTCAACCTTTTATGGATTTTTGGTAGAATGTAAAAATGTGGGGATAATCAGTGTGTCACACCATAAGAATTGGAATTCTTCCTCAGTTATTTGTCCCATACATAACCCTTCCTGTGACAAACCAAGCATTTCTCTTTTAAAATATGCTATGGGATTACTTGGCAATCTTTTATACTTAGTGACATCATATAACAATCTCATTACCACATCCCTATAATGCCCCCCAGTCATTGATGATAATGTTACCTCCCTTGTCTGCAGGTTTAATTACTACCTCTGTATCCTCAGAGATTCCCTTTAATGCCTGTGTCTCTGTATCCTCAGAGATTCTCTTTAATGCCTGCATCTCCTGACATGTTAAATTATGTGGGTTGTTATTATTTCTAGACAGTAACTCGTTAACTTGTTTAATGACTATCTTTTCGAAGGTTTGAATGGCACCATTAATCATAATGGGGAAAAAGTCAGATTTTTTTCTTAAAACTAAATTCTCTAGTTTTATTAAACCATTAAATCTCATCCTCAGTTGGCCAGTTATAGATCATGTTACTGGACTGGTTTTCATTTAACAGTTCTACCAAGATGATCAAATCACCTGTATGCACATTATCAATACATTCTGATTCTAAATGACCCCAGAAAACGCAACAAAGTCTTTTTTTATAACTTGTTATTACCAAAGTGGCTTTTTATTGTTATTACCAATGCAGGTATATTTGTATCAGGTTCTACATTTAATTGATTAATTAATAAGGAGGCTATTAAAAGCACCAGGCTGTGCAGTAGTCTCCTCCTCCTGATGAAGCCCTAATGGTGAAGTGCTGGGGTGTGTGGTCCCACAGTGAGTTTGGCAGCACTTATTCAAGGATGGAGTCAATTTGGTGAAGTGAAAAATGGTGCCAGCAAAAACTTTGTGGCAAGTCCCATAATCTAAGTGCAGTCTGAGACTGTGCTAGATTATATGGACCAACTCCGGGACTGCGCACACTTTTATTCTCAAGTGGTTTTTTGACAGCACAATTTTCATTTTGGCAAATTGACTGGGTATGCTTATTCATGCCAAGTGTATATTTACAGTAAAGTAGCAGCGTGAAGCACAAAATATGTATGTGAACAGTGCTTCTTTTTGGTATTGGAGTGCAGTGGTTTCAGGACTCTGTTAGTTTGCTGGGATAGCCATCCCTATCCTGCTACGCCCCTCCGGTATTAACAGACGTGCAGCTGTTGTGGTAGCATTGTTTCCGTTTGACAGGGAACAGAGGGTTTTCTGTGTTTGGTTTCATAAATGGTTACTATCAAGTTCTGATGGCACTAGAGGGAAAGTAAAAAACTGTTTTTATCTGTCCCCTTGGCTTCTGAGAGTTGGAGAAAATGGCTCAAGAAATATCAGAAGCACTTGCAACATTCCAGCATCTTAAGGAGAAAGTTGTCAGTGACATAAACTTGTTAGAAGTCCTACTATATCTTAGTGATTTATTTTGGGGAGGACCATAGAAGAAAAAAAGGCAAGTCTGATGAAAGATATGGTCTCCAGTTGTCTTCTAATAAATGTCAGTTCTGCCAGATGCCAGTAAAATGTATCCTATATAATTTATCTGAAAAAAGAATAGCCGTGCATTCTGCAAAAATAGATGTGCTTACTACCTGGTCAAAGCCCTATAACCTGGGGACCTTGCAGTCATATCTGGGATTTGGCTGCATTTCTGTTGCTTTATGAAGACTTTACTGCTCTGGTATGCCCTTTAACAAATTTGCTGCAGGGTTATCCCCCCACACACACACACACACGCACCCAACTCATAAAAAATAAGGCTTTGGAAAGGTTCAAGTCAGCTGGAGTACTACATAGTGAATGAGCCTTTTGGAGATAGATGTGATGCCAAGCATGACCTTGGCTTTGAAGAGATCAGCAGAGGTCTAACCAATGTTCCTGTGTTAGCATTCACTCACCCTACTAAACTCTATATGTGTCACATGGACACCAGCCTAAGTGACTTGGGGCTGTTTTGTATCAAGAGCATGAGAAGGGGATTTTTCTGGTGGCATCTGCAAGCCAGAATCAGACTAATTCAAAGATAAAGTATCCTGTTCACAAGCTGGAATTCATGGCAGTAAAGTGGGTGGCTTGGTTACATATTAAGTTGTGGGAGTGTTTCTAGTCTGGATGCAACTTTTGCCCTTTTGTTTCATGCTAGCTCTGTCCTTGCATTTACAAAGCATCAGGGCTGGAAGCATAACAGCAAGTGCAGGCTCATAGCAGCAAACTACATTCCACTATAAGCAGAGATTCAGAAGGCTCCTTCTACCCAGTTTTGCAGCCTGGATGACTCAAGCATAGGAGGTCAGGTGACTCTTGAGGTGACGGTGAGTCAGTAGCTGTGGTGGGATTTGAACCTGTGCCCCTTGGTTTCCAAAACTATGCTTGACCACTCATCTTCACTGCCTTACACAATTTAGTCTGTGTAAATCAATGAAGTGCACTGGGATCTAATACTTCAGCAGCAGTGCCAACATTTAAAAGCCTGTTAATTAAGTTATTTCTGTAACTATTTCCACTAATCTTTCAGCAGTCTTAAATTATGCAGAGGTGTTGTAAGCCAAGCACGTACACATTCAGTAGAAGTGCAGTTCTTGGCAGATCAAGTTAAAACTCTGAAGCCCTCTGAAAATGAAAGTTACCAGATGCTCTGGGAGCCTTCAGAGCAGTAATGGTACTGCTCAGGGTTCACACAGTCGCTTCATGAAAGCAGTCAATATTTTATTTGTGTGCATCGCAGCTTACAAAATGTAGCACTTGACTGCTAGAGTATTCAATAATTATCAGAATGATGTACTGTACAGAATTTCAGTAAGAAAGCTGTTGCATTTCTGAATCTCCCCTCCTCCACAAACAAAACCAAACCAAAAAAAAACAAACAATTAGGGCTAAAGAGCATTAGCGTACTGTGGTAACCATTCCTAAATCTGTGAATCAGTTTTGTTTCACTGCTTTTTGGTCTCATTTTGGGGTCTAGAAATAGACTTTCTCACCCACAGGAAGGCAGCTTGGCTTAGTGGTTAGAGTGCAGAGCTGTGAACCTGGAGACCCAGGACTGAATTCCACAACCACTTACTCACCATCTGACACTGAGCAAGTCACTTTGGGGATGTTTGCTTTCAAATCTGCAGTGTGTGTGTGTTGCAGCTGAGCCAGTGGTGCATGCCAGGCTAATCAATCTAACCTGTGTCTGCATCAGTGCCCCATGCAACGTTACTTTCTTCCTTCATCACTGCCAGTATTTCAGAGAGTCAGAGAGGGGGGGGGTGAGTGGGGGTTCACAGGAGCCTAGCAGTTTGCATCTTTGCTCGTGGTGGTGACCATCCATGCCATGTCAGCATTACAGCTCCCTACCATAACAGTGGCTTATCAGTGCCACATCAAAATAGTTTCACAGTGCACCATCTTGTGCCCAGATGACATCACTCACAGCGGATCAGTGTCTTATCATAACTCTCAGCAGTGTAGAGGGAGGTAATATAAACATACCTTTACCATCCCTGACTTAAAGTGATTTTGCCATATCCAGGAAAAGTTTTAAAAATATACTACTGAAACGCAATTCAGATTATTACTTTATATTTTCCTTCCCTCATTCTGTTTTACTTAGGTCATTTGTATGAAAATGGGATCTTTGTCACACTTCATCTCATCCTTTTGCTGTTTCCTTCACTGAGGTCATAATTCTTGGGTTGTGACGTCACAAACGGTCGCTGCAGAAATAACCATGATTCTGCAAAGGATTATGACCTCAGCTGAGGACAAAGCAGGAGCATGAGATTGTCTGTGACACAAAGATCCTGTTTTCATGCAAATCTCCTCAGTATTTGAGAACAATGGGAGAAAAATACAGTTAATAAAATGTAAGCTGCATTAGTCTGAAAAGCCTATTTTTAAAAGTTTCTGTCGTATTATAAAATAGCTTTAACCACTATATTCAGTCTCTGTGCTGTTTGGATTAGGGCTGTGCAGATACTGTTTGTTCAGTTTGGACAGTTTAGATAGTGTGACAGGTCTGCAGATCAAGAGTGGCTAGTGCAGAGTATTATTCAGGCTGAATGGATTGGCACATAGGGGACATACAACAGGCTGACTCAAAATGTACCATTTATCTTCACCTGTGAGGGAGCAGGACCGTAACTCAAGAGGGGCAGCGCTACCAGTGAGCTATACAAGTCCTGTTCTTTTACAAGTGATGATAAACTGTGCATTTTGAGTCAGAGCATTGTATATTCGATTTATACATCAGTTTGCTACATCTGTTTTTTGCATGAAGATTTAGCTGTTTCTCTTCTATTTCAACTGCTGGCTTTAGTGTTGCACATGGTAATTGTGATGTTATCCTCCTCCTCCTCCTCCTACTCCCTCCACAATCTCTCCTGCTCCCCTCTCATAAATCCCTTGCTGGACAAGCTGCATTTTCACTTCATTTTCCTAAACTTTGGAAATTTCCCCTTCCCATTTGCTGTGCTTCCTCCAAACACTTACTAACCTCACAAATCCACACCCACACACACATTCCTGTGACTATCTCTAGTTATCAGGCCCATTTGTTTCACTCAATCTCCTTCCCCTCACTGCCCCCCACCTTCTCCTATCCTTCCTATCATTCTCACTCTCTCTCTCCCCCTTCCCTCACTCTCTCTCTCCTCCTCCCCTCTTCCCCTCACTTTCTTCTCTCTCCTTCCCCTCCCCTCCCTTATCTCCTCTCCTCTTCTCCCTAATCCTCCCTCCTCTACCCCTCTCACTCTCTCTCTCCACCCCTCATTCCTCTTCCCCTTATCTCCACCACTGACTACATTTTCTTATCAATTGCCCTGCATTGGGCATCTACTTCAACTACCCATGAGGATTCAGCTGCACTATTAGCTTGTATCTTACCTGTATATGATTGTAAATGCTGTAAATAACTCTTTATTGTAACTAGCGAAACTACTGTTCACTGTATTGTACTTTGTATATGCTGTTATTCTTGTATCAATCCCCCACCCCACCCAGGATGCATTTGGAAATGAGCTAATTCAAAGCTCAGTATGTCTTTCCTGGCGAAATGCTTTAATAAATAAATAAATAACGCTGCTTTGTAATTGGCTCAGCATGCATAATGATGTACCCAACAGGGCAAGATTATCACCTGTGACACACCCAGCTCCTATCTTGTGAGCATTATCTTGCTAACACTCTTTTTGCGCTGATGTTTGTTAGTTGTTTTATTTAAAAAAAACAATTAATTATAAATACAGTATAACAAAAAAACACTTCTTATCTTGCCATTTGTACCTCCACTCACGTATAAATCTGGATTATACACTATACACACAGTGCTAGCTTAAAGCCCACAGCACAACAACAAAAGTTTTCTCCTCCCCTGCTGAACTGTAAAACACTTTTGGATGCTGTTTATATGAACCCAAATGTTTTGCCTTTCCAGTAGTGCATTGGGCACAATTATTTTAAAATCTGAGTTAGAAGAGATGTTGGCAGCCTACAATGCTCTTTAATACAATGTCCACTGATGTGAAGAAGCAGGCTATACATTTGGGCTGTGTGAGTAAATATATTGGTTGCTAATGCTCCTGAATAATGGGATGCACAAGACACAATACTGACTATTTTCATTAATTAGGATATCTGGTCTTGGGAGTTAAAAACATAAAAAAAAATCCTCCAAACCTTCCCAGGTAGGCTGGACTAGTCCTGCAGTCACCACTCCCCCATATCATCGGTGTTCTAATAGCTCTGGTCTGAGCTGATACAGCTGTGCAGAGCATTTAGGTGCTCTGGGGAGATGGAGCTCAAGGATATCGGAGCACTGGCAGCAGCAGAGTATAGGCTTTTCAGAGCGGTGATGGCGGTGTATGGTGGTGGCTCAGAGCACCGCCGGAGGATGCTGGTGAAATCTTTAAATGAAATAAGTAAATGAAAATGCCGGCTCAGTATGCCATTCACAAGATGGTGGTGACAACAGAACTGCACATGAGCGGCATTCGCGGATGCATAGTTCTGTTGAATGGCATACTGTGCTGGCATTTCTATTTACTTATTTTATTTAAATGGTTCAGCAGCATCCTCTGGCAGTGATCCGATTCACCAGCATATTCCACTCCAAAAAGCACTGTACTCCACTGCCTGGCAGTAATGCAGAAGTGCCACCTTAAAGTAGTGCGTCCTTGGGGGAGGGGGCGACCATGCCATGGAGGGGGGATCCATCCATGGAGGCCACACAGCAACAGAGTCAGTGCTGTGGAGAGCTTGCTGCATCACTGTAGGAGAATACAGGGATGCATTCTAGTCACAGTTCCTTTCCTCTTCTACAGTGATAGCAAAATGTCTGCGGAGCTCTGCATATGCAGCCGTAAAAATCTGCTGGGATCCTGGCATGATGTCAAAAACTGACACCCTCTTTGCCTTCTTCCCCCTTCCCTTATCCAATCTCCCTAGTCCCAAAGAGTTATTAATTATAAGTGTCCCCTGATTCTCAATCCATGATTTGGGGCGGGGGTAACTGAAGTGAAATCCAGGTTAGTTAGTCAGTCCCCCTCCCCAACTCTCAGTGCACTGTTAAATGCAGTCAGACTTATCTGACAGTGGCATGTTCAAGAAGGAGGGGCAAGGAGAAGTTCTGTGTTACAGATGGCACTAGGCAGACCGATTCATTGGCACCTATGTACTGCTCTTGGAATCACATCTCTGACTGCCAGACATAACTATAACTGGTTTGATCAGTCATAACCTTTAAAGGTTTAGTTTAGTTTAGTTTTAGTTTAGTTTATTAGTCTAGGAATTAATACCTTTGAGCCAGGGCTCTTTTACAAAGGTTCCACGTCACAAAGAACATTTAACAAAGCACGATACACATTACAGGTAAAACCAGACAGGAAAGTTACATCGTAAATTTGCTATTAACAGTTTAAGGCAGTAACGTTTTTAAGTTTCATAGAAAAACAAGCTATAACAGGTTCAAGCGAGTAGACAATTTCGAGGTTAAGGAAACTTCCAGGGAGAGGGTTATCATTTGGTGCCAAAAGGAGGCTAGAGAGGAGGGAAAGGTGGTGAGCGGGAGAGTAAGTGAGAGGGGACAGGAAAAAAGGGGGGGAGTGAGTTTGGGTGGGTCAAACACTTTGCACCAGTGTGAGATTTTTCAAATTTCTCTAAATGAACTCACAGTTGGCATCACTTTCTCTGCCCCCAGTGGTATTGAGTTTGCACTGCATGTGGTGATCCTAAATTAACCATTTACATAAGCATTTATTTTGAACTACAAAAAGCATATACCTTCAGCACAGTGGCAGAGGGAAGGGTCAGCACTGAAGGTACTTATTGAATGAGCTCACCAACACTGGTATAAATGAATCTTTTATTAAGCAAAAATATGAAAACTGTGTTTTTTTTTCAATTTTTGCATAATAAAGGATTACTTTATACCAGTTTTGGTAAGCTCATTCAGTAAGTACCTGCTGTGCTGACACTTTCTCTGCTGCTGAGCAGAAGGTATATGTTTTTTTGTAGCAAGATTTTTTACTCCTGGGTATTTGAGAACTAGCTCATAGAAGCAGCTGGGTTTCTGTGTCTACTGCACTGATTTATTCTGGACTACCTCAAACGATGTGGCATTACCCAAACACTAGATTTCTGCTGTGGATAATGAAAAAGAAAGAATCCTGACCTGAAACACTTGTATTGGCTTTCTCTTCATAATAAGTAGACAATATAAAAACTAGAATCGGGAATCAAGCCTCCTGATTGGCTGGGACCTCTGCATGGGTCACATGAGCCCTGCCATGGTGTGAAGCACAACTTGCACACAGAAAACTAGTAAAACAAATTTAAACACCTTACTGTGTTTTATAATAGTGGTACGGTGACTTGGGATGGGGGTTACCAACTGGTATGCCTGACTGCAAACAGCAGGAGAGATCTTACCATTTAAGTAACCCCCAATATTGTGTGTACATTGATGCTGTAATAACTGCATGCCCTGGGTGGGGTTGTGACTCCAAGGGACAAAGATGTACATCTAGCACAGCATCACTGCACACTTGGAATGTGTTATTGCACTTGCCATGTTTCTAGAAAGCACCACATTATTATAATTACATTCCATGGCTCATCCAAGGGCTTCAGTGGCTAATAGCATGGTTTTCTGTGAGAAACCTCAGTTGAATTTGTATCACATCTGGCACCTAGGTAATCATATTGCTTAACAGTCTCAAGCCTTACAGCATAAAAAAAAACAGCTACAGTATTTGCAGTATCTTGTTCCAAATAGGAGGATTTGTCTTAGTGTAATTACATTTTAGCTTCCAGCTATTACGTGCTTCTGTTAGTTTGCATAGCATCCTTTGTAATCTAGTAGGTGTCTGGGACAAAATGATTACATCTTCTGCACATAGAAGAGATGATACTGGTCCAGTTCCCATTCTAGACATATATTGTTCACCTCCATACAAAACTGTAATTATATCTATAGCATGTGCACTGAAAAAAGGACGGGGGGAGAAATGCTTCATTACAGCATGTAACATATTTACCAATGTAAAATCCTTTTGCAAGTTCCCCCTGATGTTCAATCAGAACTATAAGCCAGTGTTTGTATTCCTTTCACCCCTTTTAAAAATTGGCCCCCCATCCTTGTGTAATAGTAAGTAAATTGTTGATCTTTTGAAACAGACCAATGAATATGTGAACCCACCATTCAGTATTTGTTTTGTAAACATCCATGTTATTAGGTCTTGCCCTGATGCTTTTCCACTTTTCAGTTCTGCTAATACTATTTCCACAAGACTAACTGCTTCCCAGTAGGAGGACATGGCCTCTGCGTTGGTGCTAGGTATCTGATTATGACTTTTTGAGGTACCCATGTCTGAATAATGTTATACATGAGTTTGATCATTGATTATTTTATAATTAGCCATTCCCTGAGCAACAATTTCCAACAAGGGTTCTAGCTCCTGTTAACTCTGTTAACATCTACAAAACATAAGCTTCTGAGGAAGGACTTCATTGGTCTGAAAGCTCAGACACTGTTTTGTTTTGTTACGTCTATCTTGGTCCAATAAAAGGTATCAAACCATTTGTTTCTGGATCCATCCAAAACAGGAAATTAAAAAAAACAGCCTTCTTTCATTTTAGCAGTGACAGATACTCCTTCTTCCATTTTTTAATTAATTCTGGGCATTTTTCACAACTAAACGATTTTGCCACCTAACTCTAACCAGAAAAGCACATGTCTGTATTTGTCCATCTCGGGCAATACTGGATCAGATGTACGAGCCCTTTTAAAAGGTTATTGTCTGTTCCAGGGAAGCTTTGTCAGCCTGTCTTCCACAAAGATTTGCATACCCATGATGCCTTGCTTTGTAACTGAGGCTGTAGAGTATGTGTGTGAGGCAAAGAGATGCACCAGTGCCAGACACTTTGGATATTTATTGTCTTCTAGCACTCTTTACAGATCCCATGTACTACTCTTCCTGCAAACTGTCTCCTTAGTAACTCACTGTTAGTGTTCTAAACTTCAGTTAACTAACCTGTTCAATTTAGACTTCTTTAACTTATCTTAGGTACGCTCCTGATTATACCAGTCAAAGGCTGTTTTATTAAGGCTTCAGCATTTTTTCTGTGCTAATGTAAGGCTATCTAGAAGTCATACACGTGCTTGGTGCCAGAACAAGGTCTTTTTACTACAGACCAAGTAGTCCTCCCTTCTTCCTCACTGAGGTAGACAGCCTGGGTTCCTTGGGTTTTTGGGCTGCCTCCACCTGGAGGAATTAAAGAGTGTCCCAGAGTACTCCTGAGCCCAGGAACATCTGTGTAGGTGTCTCATGATACAGTTTTGATAAATGAAACCCATAGGTAAAGTTTCATTATCAGGAAGAATCTGTAATGATATCTTTAACTACAGTGGCTGGACACTTTTACTCAAGAGGGCGACTGGCTCTAATTTTATTTCCTATTATCAGTCCTTAGTGCGTAACAACTGATAAGTTTAAACATTCTCTGTCTCCAACTTAGGCTGGCAAAACAGGGCACTTAGTCATAACATGAGATTTGCAGCTGATTTTTTTCCAGAGCATTGGTGTACACATGCCTGGAAACAACAGCGCAATGAAAATGTTTTCCAAAACGCTACCATCATCTACAGTTGATGAAAATAGCATACCTGTCAAGTCTACTTTTTTAGATACCATCTATGCTGTGCACAACGTTTTTTTTTTTCTTTTCTTGATCCTAACCTTCATCTGATCTACAGTGGTATTTCTAAGCCAAATGTGGTGGCCATCTTTTTTTAAAAGAAAAAAATTAATCAAAACATGTATAAAAAGCTCAAATGTTGATGTTACTATAAAATGTTACCACCAAATAAAAAATGGAAATTGCCTGGAATCTTTTTATCAAGAAAAAAAGGCAGAGTCAAATTGTTGGCCCAATTTCATTGCACTGCTGCTTCATGTTAGCACTACAGATGTTGCTGTATTGTTCTGGCTGAGGTACACTGTGTTGTGAAAATAAATGTATTTCAGTCCTTTGGCCATTGTGTTGAGTCCAGTATTTATTTGTCACATTCGACAGTGCAGCTGCAGGGTGAAAATCACACACCCTGGGGGCATTAGAGAGGCAGTATAGCGCAGTGGTTTAAGGCTCTGAGCTGCAAATCTGGAGACCTGGGTTTGAATCCCACAGCCCCCACTTGCATACTGTGTGACCCTGAGCAAGTCACTTAACTTCCCTGTGCACCCAGATCACACCTGAAAACAAGCTTTCAGCTTAGTGTGTCACTCCTGGTTAAACAGTTGCAAAAAAAATTAGCTCACGGCCCCAGTGTGGTAACCTGTAAGATACATTCGCACATGCATATTGTAGATAGACACTACCAAGGGTAGAAGATGTTATTGCTGTTTGCAAGGTTTTCAGGGCAGGAATATTGCTGGAGCAGTTAACAACTTAAGCATCTAGGCCATAGTTGTGCACATTAACTCCTTTGTGCCTAGAAGGAAGAATAAGATCAACCAGCCAAGACTACGGTAAGCTCCCTACTGAGGGTACAGGGGTGTAAAGTGACTTCTCTGTCATGCTTAAGAATGACAGAGAAGTCACTTTACCTCCCTGTGCTCTCAGGCCACACCTGGAAACTAGCTTCGACTCAGAGTTCATTTCAAGGCCAAAAATTCTAAAATAAAATTAAGCAATGAAAAAAATCTTTTTGCAGTTCTTGAAATGACACCACTGTCTCTTCAACAAAATTAGAATTAAAAAAAAACATTTTCTCTAAGCATTTGAACTAAGCGTCTGAACTTTCTCACGGGGGATGAGTTGTTCCATTTCTGACTCCTGATTCTGTTTGTGTTATCATTTAATTATTAAGGCATGACTAGTGGTTAGATTAGTATCAGTTAACCGTAGAGGTCATGAGGTCTGAGGTGAGTGCCAACAATTTGGGAAGGCTGTGGTCACATAGCACTGCTGTGATGATATCATCAGTCTCACAATGAAACCAGATACAGGCTGAGCAGGCAGGCTGAGACGGGTTTGAGCTGAGTGTGAGCTTTTTTCTTTTTGTCGTGTGACAAGTCTGATCCTCTTTGAGGCCACTGAAGTGCCTGCTGTTAACTAATGATCACTGATCTCATGCCCTCACCAGTCTTCCCAGAGCAGCACTGTGCCACCAGTATTTTTGTTGATGTGTGCAGATGTCAGTCAAGGACATCCAGAATGTTCCCCGAAAGAAAACAATGGTGTTTATTGATGGGGTGGGTAAAGAACGAGTAGTAGAGCAGCAGATGAACCAAATGCACTACATAATTCATTGTGCAGTTATGCCGTGTGTAAGTTCAGCATCTGCTCAACTCGGAGAATCCTTTCTGCTTGCCCTCTGCTCTGTCTAGCAGCAGTCTTCAACAGTTGGTACTGCCACTGATCTAAGTTCTCCTTAACTGCCTCCTGTGCCTCTGACTGTATTCTTTCTGCTTTGCTTAGTACTGATGAGGAGCAAAATAGGTACACTTGGATTCAGCTGTTCAACCAAGAAAACATTGTTATTAACATAACAACAGATCTTTTACAGTCAGCTATTCTCAGTCTGTACACTCACACAGGGAACTCCAAGCTTTCTTCCTGTGCCACAGTAATGACATCTCCCCATAAAACCACTCATGGGTAACACTTCTGGCCACTGGAGGGCAGATTTGCAACACAGTGTCTATGCAATCACTATAGACATGGGTCATTAGGGATGCTAAGTAGACTGACCCACCCAGTCTGCCCAGCATCACTAAGAATGCAACTGATCTGTGCCATCCTTCCTGACTGCACGCTCATTCTCACTCCACTGAGAGATACAATATAGTATTGATCAGGATTGGGAGGAGACCCAATCTTTAAGGACTCTACTTTAAGAACTGACGGATTGGGATAGGGAGTGGGGTATGATTCAGATTACACTGTTGGTTCCTTGAATAATACCTGGAGCCAGCATTTTGGAGTGCTATTTGTTTGAAAGTCTGTGACCTTGGGGAAAGGGGAGTTGGGTATAAAACAACTGGAATGAGAAGTGAGTTGGTGAAAGACTAGCCCTGGCCACCTGGGGAATGTTTATTCAATGCTAGGTGACGTGGCTGCATAGATGCTGTATGTGGACACCAGGCCACAGTGTATGTCAATGTACTGCCCCTCCCTTATGGGCTTGAATAAGGTTGAGGGGCCTGGGTCAGTAGGTCCTATGGGGATTTGTTACCTAAAAAGTCAAGTTGAAAACCTCTGTGCAGTGCCCCCACCCACATCATGTGATCGGCTGGTTTTACTACACTAGGTAGCATGGAAGTACTTCTTTCAGTAGAAGGCAGACAACCATGGAGGAGGGCAGGTTGCACCAGTTGCCTTCACATCACACCCAGCGTCTTCCTTTAAGAAGAATAGGGTGCGGTGGTGAGGAGGGTGGGAACTGGACATATCTGTTTTACAGAAAACAAGCTCTAAAGATGGCGACTGGCCCTGGAAGTGGGCGGATTGTGCCAGTTACCTATTATGGGAGCTTTTTTAATATTTAAAATATCGAATTGTGGGAGCTTGGGGGAGGAGGGTGGGAAGAGGATGCTGCCAGGATAGGAGGACACATTTGTTTTATAGAAAACAAGGTCTAATGATGGTTTTCTTTTAGTATTTAAGATAACAAAATTGTGGGTGCTGGGGGAGGAGGGTGGGATTGGGTCTCTAGCAGAAGATAAGGGGATGGGGCTGTGTTTTTTTAAAGGACTGGGCTGGGTAGCTGGATGGGGGCTTTTTTCCTTTCTTTCAAACAATCACATGAATAACAAATACAAATACCCAATACCCGTATGTTTGAGGGCCCAAACATTCAGCACAAAATAGGTATGTATTTATTTATTTATGTATTTATTTCAAACGTTTCACCAGGAAAAACCTATTGAGCTTCTGCCAGCCCATTTCCATATGCATCCTGTGCATCAAGGGAAGTGAAGCTAGACCAAGAGGTTGAAAAACTAAATAGTGTTTACAACATTACAAAAATAAAAGTCATACAATTAGCTTTTATTGACCAGGTAAGTACACGAGACACAGAATGTGCCTATTTACAGATATGACCTAGGAGGTTACCAGGCATGCAATACAATACATTACAAGTCTAATTAATTATTCATGAGCTGAACTAGCTCACTAATTGGCTGCCATGCCAGTCTGAAATCTTTTAGGAATGACCGGCACAGCAGCGACACTCGGCTGACATGCTGTACACTGAAAGCAGCGGCACCAAAACAAAACTGCTTTTGGTGCTAAAACTGTGAAAAAAAAACTGTCATTATTGCGATTAGACTTATAATCACAGTAATGGCCTCAGAGCCAGTCATTTTCTTTGATTAACGACCGACTGGGTGGGGTTGGCCCTCGTGCCATCCTCCCCCCCCCAGTTGGTCATTAATCACCAGGAAATGACCGGCTGTTTGGTCATTATTGCTTAAAGGACACCTAAACAACATTTTACCAACAACCTATTGACAAATTCAGCTTTATAAGGGGCTAAAGGAAAAGCTGCTGTTTTGATGCTTCCGTTGCATTCAAGTGACTAACATAAATAGTTTTGTAGCATCTGAAAAAGTAAGTATCAGCCTTCTAATTTAAAAAAGACCTACTTTGCCTGTTCCCTAAAATGGCTGCCAAATGTGTGAAGTGACGACATCATTGGAGCTAGAGGCAGAGAGCTGCATGGCTCTCCGTAGTGCTAACTAGTTGTGTTATCCCCTCTTTGTTTAGAATTGTTTCACCAAAATGATCAAAACCATGGTTTAACGTGGATTATTTTGATCAATACACACGTTAGGCTGTAACTTTGTTCATTTTGTTTACTTTAATGTGCTTAAATTGTGTTGTAATCCAACTGACTTTCTCTTTGGCAAACTTCAGTCCAGTACAACTCTTCAAATACCTGGTGATCTAGCGGTTATGTGATTTCCCGATGGCTGTGACGAAGTTCTGGTCTGGTCCAGTGCCAGTGATCATGCTCTGTTAGTAATCCAGAAATATGCTTCTCTTATAGTCTTCTTTTTCCTTATGACACCCCCCATGACTAGCCCACCAGCCATAAAACAGTCTGCCATTCACACTCTGTCCTTAGTATTGCCTGGGGCCACATATGAGCTTCCGAGTCCCACAGAGAGAATTATCACACTTCAGAATGTAGTCTTGTGCCTCAGAGAATAGAGCACAGCTATACTGATATTCTTCGACTGGCACTGTGAAATGATGCCTCCTAAACCACTCTCTGGTCCTCTTTCATCAATGTTTCACTTCTGTTCCCACAATAAATATTGGGTGGATCACCACCCTTTTGCACAGTGAAGGCAGTATGTACAGTCCCCCATTTTCTTCTGCCTCATTGACCAACAACTACATCTTCCTGGACAACCAAGCAATAAGTACCAGAACACACCAGAAAAAGTGCTGTTCATACCCTCATAAGGGCTGGACTTAATATGGATAACAACATTATCATGCAGGGAAGACGAATTAATGTCTTGATTAAATCCTTCAGACCTCCAGCATTTTTCTACTGTTTACCTTTGATCAGCAGAATCTGGCAGGACAGTCTTCAGCAATCCTCTTGCAGTCCTTGTCCATGCTCTACTCCACAATGCTAGTTGTCTGGCTCACTATTCTTCTGAATCTTGGATGTGGTATACACAGTCTCCTCAATACTGCCTCAACAAATCTTAACACCCTGCCCCCCCAAAAAAGTAATCTCCCTGCACTGAATTCAGGTACCCACTTTGATGCCACAGTGCCACTCTGAATATTTGTCATCACTGCCAGCTATCATCCATGGTCAGGTAGCGATCATGGTGCTGGAAGCCCCACATCTCAGATCTCCCAGTGATCTGCTCACCTTCCTCCCAGTCTTCCCCCATCCCTGAATATAGCTGTGTCCTACAGGAATGGCTTCATCAGTCCCCCTCTGGTATTCATTCTTCACTCCTGGTCCCCACATCAAAAACTGGTGAGTTCACCACCCTTCCATGTCATGAATGCCATTAGTACATTCCCCTGTTTTTTGACGTATCAAAAATAAACATGATCCTTCCGGTGAGCTAGGCTGATAGCAGCAGGGGGAAAAGGGGGACAAATGGGCTTTCTTACCTTTAGGTTACCTTTGATTAGGCAACATTAAATCACAGGTGCACGCATCATTATGCACGTCATTTAGTAGTCACTAATCATAGGTAGCATAGACCTTATAATGGTAGAAAAGCCCATTTTTTCCCTTGTGCCCTGCTACTATCAGCTATCAGCATAACTTACTGGAAAGATCATGTTTATTACTGCGATGACAAAAAACCCGGAACACTGTACTAACTGTATTCATGATGTGGAAGAGTGGTCTACTCACCTGTTTTCAATGCAGGGAGAAGGAGTAATGAACAATTTCCAGAGAGAACTAAGGAGACCATTCCTGCAGGGTACAGTTATATTCAGGGTAGGAGGAAGACAGGATGAGGGAAAGTTGAACAGATCATTGTGAGATCTGAGATATGGTGCTGCTCGCACTGTGATCACTACCTGACCATAGATGAGAGCAGGCAGCAATGGCAAATACTTGGAGTGCAGGGCAGTACCTAAACTGGTACCTGGATTCCCTTGAGGGGTTTGTCAAGGTTTATTGTGACAGTATCGAGGGGACTGTGTATACAGCATTTAAGATTTGAAAGAGTGGTGAGCCAGCCAACTTGCACTGTGAAGAAGAGCACAGAAAAGGTATCATAGGTAGTACCTGAGCTCTAAATAGACTTTCAGCCATGGTGCTCACTTAATTAATAAAGTAGCCCTTTCTCCCTGTAGTGCATGTCTAATTTAGTTTTGAATTAATTCATAGTTGAACTGCCCACTACTACTAGGAGTAATTTATTCTAAATCAGTACACCTCTTTGGCTAAACCACCTCTGTCTCCTCACTAGATTACATTTGTTTCCTCTAAGTTGGAGTGGATGAGCTCTTGTGTTGTGGATTTGGTCTTTAAATTCCAGGCCCAAACTCTTCCAAAGTTCATTGTCTGTCAAGGCTTTGTACAGTATAACAGGCACATATCCCCCAAGGTTTTTCCGTATTCCAAGGAATACAAATCTAAATTTCTCATAATAGTTTCATAATCCATTCCCTTTTGATCCCTAACTGCTCTAGTAGCTCGTTTCTGTACCCTCTCTATCTTGTCAATCTCTCCCCTTTTGTACAGAGACCAAACTTGGGCACAGTAGTCCGGTATGGGTCTCACCAGGGATCTATACAGAGGCAACATCACTTCCCTTTCCCTGCTCACTATATGCCTGATCATACGGTTTAACACCCTGTTCCCTTTTGGACTACATTTTTACAGTGTTTTAAACTGGAGACATTGTCTTATAATTATCCTCAAGTCTTTTTCCTCAGTTGCCCTTTTCATGATGTTGTTTTTTATGATATAACTGTTTTCTGTTTTTTTTTTCCCACATGAATCACTGTGCACTTGTCATGATTTAGGTACAGTTTATGTTTAATAGTCCATTCCTGTATGTAGTATAGTGCTGCTTGCAATGTCTTTGCATCTTCTGCATTTTTTATGACTGCTCCCATTCTACAGTCATCTGCAGATTTGATCAGCCATATATTCCTCTTATCATATTGTATTGATAACACATACATCTTGAATAAACATGGCCCTAGGACTGAACCCTAAAGGACCCCACTTGTCACCACCCCCAGTCAGAGAGTACCCCCTTATACATACCCTCTGCTTTCTCTTTGACAGCCACAAGTGAACCCAGTTAACAATATTTTCTTGTATTCCCATGTTAGCGAGTACTTCTATTAACTCTGGATGAGGGAGTTTGTCAAAGGCTTAGGAGAAATCCAAGTACACCATGTCCATAGATTAACCCTCATTAAAAGCTCTGCTACTATGTCAAGGACTGCATGAAGACTGCTGAGGACTGTGCTGTGGGGTTCTGCAGATCACAGGTAAGGGAGTAGACTGACGCTGGAGGTCAGGTGAATTTGTGCAAGGCATTAGTATGCTTCCCCTGCCTAATAATGTTGTTATCCATAGCAAGTCCAGCCCTTATGAGGGCATGAACAGCAGTTTTTCCAATGTGTACCAGTGTTTCTTTCTTGGCTGCCAAGGAAAACCTAGTTGTTTGTTAATGAGGTGAGAAAAAATCTAAAATTAGTATTGTACATACTGCCGTCATTGTGCAGAAGGGTGGTGATCTGTCCAATGTTTATTGTGGGAGCAGAAGTGAAACACTGATGAAAGAGGACTGGAGAGTGATTTGGGAGGCATCATTAACCTGTGCCAAGCAATGAAGCGTATCAGTATAGGTGTGCGCTACTGTCCGAGGCACAAGATTATGATCTAAAGTGCAATTTTCTCTTTGTGGGACTGGGAAACTCATATGCAAGCCCAGGCAGTAATAAGGACAGAGTGTGAACAGTGGAGAGTTTGATGGCTGGTGGGCTACCTACAAGGGTGGGGGGAGTGGGGTCATAAGGAAAAAGAAGACTACAAGAGAAGCATATTTTTTGGATTACAAACAAAGCATGAACTTTGGCATTGGACCAGACCAGACCTTTGCTATATCCATCAGGACAACACATAACCACTGGACCACCAGGTATTTGAAGAGGTGTACTGTACTTCAGTTTGCCAAAGAGAAAGTCAGTTGGATTACAACACAATTTCAACACAATAAAGTAAAAAAAATGAACAAAACCACTGCCTAATGTGTGAACTGATCAAAGTAATCTGCATGTTAAGTCAGGGTTTTGATCATTTTGGTGAAACAATTCTAAACAAAGGGGGGAACAGAACTAGTTAGCACTACAGAGAGCCATGTAGCTCTCTGCCCCTAGCTCCAATGATGTCACCTCACACATTTGGCAGCCATTTTAGGGAACAGGCAGAGCAGGTTTTTTGAACTGGAAGGCTGAAGCTTACTCTTTCAGATGACATAAAACTGCATTTATGTTATTCAGATAAATGCAATGTTAACATCAATGTAAACAGCAGCATTTCCTTCACCTCTCTATGAAGCTAGATTTTTAAATTGTTTTTTTTCCAAAAAAAAAAATACATTGTTTAGGTGTCCTAAGACAGGCAGTACAATATAACTTGACTTGGTTTAACTTGGTTTAACTTGGTGTTATTAGGCAAAGTAGGCTAAATGCCCATTTAATTGTCTCCCACTCACAGTGGATCTATTGTCTACTGTTATTACCCAGTAAGAATGTGTCCAGTCTATATTTGAAACTGTCTATTGAATATGCCTCGATGATATAATTAGGTAATGCATTCCACCTTCTGGCAGTGTGTATGTTGTAAAAGGTGAAGTGTTGATTAGTGGAAACCTCGGAATTTCTATTTGCTTACCGTGTGACCTGAGATTTTTTTTTTAATTAGGAATTGTATCCCGCATTGAGTCATCACTGATGGATCCATATAAATATAAAACAATATAATACAATATAGGACAATGTCAGAGGAGAGTCTTAGTTTTAGGTAATAGCATTTATTTATTATTGCTCCAAAACCATGGAACAACCTTCCACTGACCCTAATCCAACTATTGTTATTATTATTATTACTGTGATTATCATTATTATTATTAGCGTTACACAAGACAATATATCAGAAAAGCATGACCATAGATACTGTAAGGCAAATCAGTGCAACAGATACATTTAGTAGATTAACTTGAGTTTTGATAGGCAAGGGGAAGCTACTCATACATGTATAGCCTAGGGATGAGAGGTGCAAAATGGCCAGGGCAATACTAGTGGGAAGAAGGAAGTCAAGAAGAAGTGGATCATGAACAGTTGCAGACTGGAGCTGAAAAATCATGAAGACGAGACTTAAGGGAGACTGCAGAAGAGGCAGAGTGGATTGACAGGGGAAGGAAGGACCAGAGTTTAGGAAAGCAATATGAAAAAAGGCAGACTGACTAACAGTAGATTTCCTAGATGGAATAGAGAGGTAATGGGAACTATTACTGTGGAAAGGCAAAGAGTAAGAAGGATGAGAGGACAGTAGGGATGTAAGCTATGAGGGTAGGGAACCAAACCCGAATCTGGATATAAAGGAGGCACAATGTGAAAAGCACCTGGCATCAAGAGAGAGAGGAATGAAAGAGCAGAGTAGAGTGAGCAGTGGTAGGTACGAGGCCCAAAGGGGACAGTCTAAGACTAAATGACAAAGAGTTGAAGAGGGGGTCCAGTCTGGTAAGGCAGGACTTGGGAGCTCCATTATAGACTACGTCACCGTAGTCAAAAATAGGGGGAATCGTCTTTAGAACAATCTCTTGGTGGACAAAAAGTGGGATACTCACTTTGTTCTTGTAAAGTACACCAAGCTTGGAGAGGAACTTATGCTGTATGGCATCAATAGGCACCAAGAAATCGAGATGTTGGTCCAGCCAGACATATATTCAGGATAAGGTATTCACACACTCCTACCAGTAGGCAGTCATGCAACATATCTAGCAGTGCCTGACTCCTGGTGCCCTTTCTCCTTGAATATCTCAGTTGATATCTGGCAGGTTCAGATCCACTACTAACACAAAAGTGTTAGTTGAACCCTGGCATCTAGTGGTACCAAAACCTGATTTAAAATTGGGAAATAAGCTTTAAAAAAGACACTCCAGGCATGCTTGCACCGACATCTGCCACATCCCCCCCCCCCACCTCTTAGAGCTTGGGCTGCCTTTCCCCTGGCTTCTGACAGGGGCCAGTCATGCATTGAACACTGCCCACCCTCTCCCCCAAAGGAGGAGAGTAGTCCATAGGATACTCGATTCGTCCTCCCCCAGCCGGCCCTCCAGCTCCTGAGGTCTCTCTCAACCTCAGGTCATCGGTGCTGCAAATGCTAGTGTTACCACTGTGCCAGCAGACCAAACAGCTTTTCAGATTATGTAGAAATGTAGTACAGGACAGACTAGATTAATGAAAATCCATATCTGTCTCCAACTATTTATGTATCTATAGTATATATCTACTACACCACAGAGTCAGACCCATGTTACTGTGTAATGGAATGAGCATGATTGAACAGTTCAAGAACTAAACTGTGGACCAGTAGGTCCCAGGTTTGAATCTTACCATAGTTGTTATCTCACTGTGCAGTTGTGAGCAAATCACTTGACCTTTCCATGCCGCCATCCCTTGCAGATCAGAAGTAGGACCCCACTGAATACAAGATGTATCACAGTTTGGTTATCCTGGGAAATATTTCAAAATTAATTTACAAATTAACTCCAGGTATAAATTATTGTGAGCAATGTTAGTGTGCTGTTGATGTGACTGTGTGACAATAAACAAAACCCAAGCAGGGCTGTATATGGTAAATGAACAATATGTGAGTCCCTGCCAAGTTACTTGGGCAATGATCCTAAAATGGTACTGCTGCCCAGTGAGATTTCTGTACTCCTGAAACATCTAAACCATTCTACATCAAACTCATTGATTTTTTGTTTGTTTGGCCACATCTGTGCACAGGAACTTACACGGTTGACAGAACTTTGCAGATCACGATGTGGGCAGCTGATTCAGTTTTTTCTTTTTTTTTAGACTTGATGCTAAACTTGCAGACTTCAAGGTACTTGAGTTAGATGTCACCCTCCCAAAGGCAGTAAAAGGGATTCTAGGGCCAGCAATAACTCCAATCCTTCTACTCCACACCTAGTTTACCTTAACAGCCTTTTGACAATTGTATATAATATTTTTCAGCATGTCTTGAAAACATGGTACCCCACAGCTTTGCTACTTGTATTTTGACTTGTTATTTTATTTTATTTTATTTTATATGTATCTGATTTTACTGCCTTGTTGTTTTATTGTTGACTGAATCACCTCACGGGTCATGCCTGTAAATAGGTATTTATTGTCTATTGCACCTACCTGCTTTAAAAAGAAAACTAAACAAATACATTTCCCTTAGTTCCAGCCTTGTTTTTCTGTACATAATGTGTTTTGCACATTGTAACATAATAGTTTACACATTTTTGCACTGTTTTATTTTTCAGAAATTTATCACTTGCCCTTCATTTTTCTGCGCTGTGTATGCACCTGCTGTCACTGTTCAATCAAGCAATCCATTTATTTGTATACTGGAAAGTTTCGAGCAAAAATGCTCATTTTCACAAATGTCCAGTGTTTGAAAACCACAGATAGACAGTTACAGAGACAATTTGAATACTTAAAACACATCAACACAGTAAATACAATATATTTACAGAGTTAAGGGTACAATGAACTAGCAAGTACAAACTATAAATATCATATTTAGAGGAGTGGGCAATGTAAGAGTCAAACAGGTGTCAATCAGAGTAAAGTGATTTTTACATGCCATACATTGCTGAAAGAGATTCTCTGAGCAGACCATTGGATAGAGATGTGTGGCCTGGGTGAGAGGATCCATTTATGGGAAATTGGGTCAGGCTGAAGTACCAGGTTCAGTGAATATTTTAGTGCACAATGTTGGGAGAGAAGTGCAGGTCATGGGGGAGTGAGTGCCAGTGGGAGTTAGCCGATGGGCCAGGGTGGGGGCCTATCAGGGCAGCAGCAATTGGATGATAGGAGCAGGTGATCCTTGATAGTAGTGTTGAAGGAGTACATAGACCCACAGGCCTGAATTTCAGGGGGTAATTTGTTATAGAGCATTGTTCCTATGAAGGTAATGCAGTTCTGGGCCTGGTTGGTCCTGCAGAACGAAGTGCCAAAAACCAGACTTGAGGCACCCCTAGTAGGTCACCTGGGCCTGTGAATGGGAACAATGATTTAATGCTAGAAGGAAGAATATTGAGGTGTACCTTTTGTAGGAAGGATAGCATCTTTAGATGGAACCTCCCATCAGGAGTGAGCCAGCTGAAGGAGGAAAAGAGTGAGCAGTGGTGTATTTTCCAGGGGCAACCAGTGATCAAATGAGCTATGCTGTTGTATGTGGTTCTGAGTTTCAAGAAGAGAGAGAGGGGGGGGGGGAGAAAACAGTGGCTCCATAGTCAATAAAAGGCAGGAGTAGAGAGCTAGCAAGTGAAGTCAGGATGCAGGCATGAGGAGCTTTTTGATCCTGTAGAGAAAACCAAGCCTGACATGGACCTTCTTAATGAGGTTACTAATGTGGAGATTGAAGGAGAGGTGGGGGTTGAGGTGGAAACCTAGGTACTTGAATTCTGTCCCTAGTTCAGTTACGTATCCAGAATTGTCAAGTGGTTTAAAACCAGGGTCAGGAGCTTTTCTGGGCCCCCTAGAAGATCATGAGCTTAGTCTTCTTGGAATTGAGGACCAAACCATGTCCAGAAAACAAGGAGTGCAGCTTCGAGAAATCGGACTGCAGATTCTGGAACATCTTGGTGGGGTTTTTGTCGCTGCAGAAAAGAGCCACATCATTGCCATAGAGGACAAGTTGGGTGGAGTGGCATATGGAGGGGAATTATTTATAAAGGGTGAGAAAAGAAGAGGGCCAAGGATTGATCCCTGTGGGACCCCATATTTAATTGTACATTCTGAGGAGAAATGACCTTCAATTACGATCTTGTGGGATCTCCCAGTAAGGTAGCTACCAAGCCATTTTATGGCATTTTCTGAAAGATACAGCCCCTTAAGGGTGTGTAGGAGGAGGGCATGGTCCACAAGGTTGAACGCCTCGGTAAGGTCGAGAAAAGCAGAACCAGTGTAATGGCCTTTTTTGTTGACTTTAATGATGTCACTGGTGAACCTAACTAGGGCTGTTTCTGTGCTGTGTCTGGTTCTGAATCCATGTTGGGCACTAGAGAGAAGCCTGTTGGATTCTAAGTAAGTGGTGAGTTGAGTGTGTAAAATCTTCTCAATGATTTTTGAAAGGGGGGTGAGGAAGGAAATGGGATGGTAGTTACCAACCTCATTTCTAGAACTGGACTTGAATAAGGGTCTGATGGTGGCAGTTTTCCAGGTGGTAGGGAAATGACCGGTGTAGAGGGAGCAGTTTAGAAGGTTGGTGAGGTGTTATGTTTTGTTGTTCAACTCCCAATTGTTATCCCTCCCTGGGGTCATATCTTAAAACATGCTCCGGCTCAGGATACCTGTCTGGGTCACCAGACCTAAATGAATAAATGAAAATGTCATAATTGCTTAAGTGTATATGAACGGCTTGCCTATTTGGCTTAAAGCTAGTGTGGACTGCTGAAAGGCTGAAGAAAGTGGGCAGACAGTGAAAGAATGTGCTGTAAAAAGATGAAAACTACAGGATAAGGAGTGTGAGCGAAACAGAGGAAGGGGGAGAACAACAGTACCCCCAGAGAAGAACATTAGAGGAGAAGGAGCAGAAAAAGGGGGCAAATAATAAAGAAATAACAGAAGTCCTTGCAGTAGAACAGTGAGTCAAGTAAAGGAGGAGAAAACACTTGCATGAATCAATACCTGTACTTAGAGAGAATCAACAGAACCCTGACTGCCTTTACCTTTCTGTTCTGTGGGTGTAGGATGTTTGGGAACTCACCTCTTCATCGTTTTGTGTTGCTGGTTTTAGGTCTAGCCCTCAGAATGCTGCCCAATTCAAAGTGTGGAGGGGTTGTCAAAGATAGATCTGGATGCCCTCCACATTTGCTCATCACAACATAGGCATAAATGCATGTGGTTCGAATCACAGAAATGTCTCAGATTCATTGGGTGACCTTGAGGCATGTACTTGACCCCTGTGCCCCAGTAAACTCGGGTGTTAAACTAGGTAGAAGCAGGCCATCTCTAAAAAATTAAAGGTTGCACAATTTATCAGCTTGACTATAGTTAAAAAAAAGTGTATCTTGAGATGAATACATTATGGAATATGAATGCTTAAGCAATAAGACCCAATTGGGCAGGTCGTGTGCCTTCAGCTTCTGGGCATGTGGTAAACCTCATACTACAAATGCCCCTGGAGAGTCTATTTGCTTATATAAAAATGGGTATTTGCAGTAACAGAAAATACATATCTAAAATTAGAAATATGTAAAAAATTATTTAAATGCTGTTAAAAAAGGATAAAACAATTCTTCCATCTGTTTGGTGCCACCAGGGGTTTCTTCTGTTGCTTGCCTATGAATTACAGTTACTGTCCAGGAGACCGCTGCTTCCATGTCAGTTGTAAACATTTGTGTTTGTGTCATTTTTTAATTTTTTAGGTTTTAGGTTTTTAATTTTTGTTTTCAAAATTGTGAAGCTGTTTTTGTTTTACGTGTGGCCAGGCTTATGTGCACTGCAATATGGGCAGAGAAGAAACAGTGTATATTGTTTCTGGTTTCTTGTGTGAGCATGGTTTGATGGCAGCAAAGAACTATCAAGTAAAACTTTCCTTCTAGTTCTATGGATAGCAGGAAGAGAGGGTCATTTTTTCTTTTTATTTTGTTTTCTTAAGTGATGTATGTAGTAGGCAGGCAGTCGGATTTTTTCCTAATCCCTACTGCAATGCTGTAGAGCCGAAAGGTGCTTTAACTTCTGGTTTCAAGGTGGTAGTTGCTGAGACAGTTGAGACTATTGAACTTACTGTCAGTGTTGATGTGTTCATACTGTGAGGATTTTGTTTTCCTCACTTTAATTAAGTGGCAAGCATGAGAACAGTGTGCATGCACAAGCAGATTGAGTAAGCAGAGCTGGCAGCTGAGTGGGAAAGACAGCAAGTGTTCAAGACTGGGGATTTGGGGGGGGGGGTGCCAGTATATGTAAACATAGAAACATAGACTTTGATGGCAGATAAAGATCATTTGGCCCACCCAGTCTGCCCATTTCCCTACCTTTCGAATAAGCTGCAGATCGTAGTTTAACCAACAGCCCACTTCCTCCTACCGGCCACTAGAATTGCCTTATGTCTGTCCCATGCATTTTTAAATTCCCCCACTGTTTTTGACCCCACAACCTCCTTAGGAAGGCTGTTCCATACTTCCTCACATTGCCCCTGAGTCATCCCCCCTCTATCTTCAAATTGTGCCCCCTTGTTCTTGCACATCTCTTTTTCTGAAAGATGCTATCCTCTTGGACTTTGTTGATTCCCTTGAGGTACTTGAAAGTTTCTGTCAAGTCTCCCCTCTCCCTCCTTTCATCAAGTGTATACATAGTAAGCTCTTTTAGTCTCTCTTCATATGGCTTCTGGTGCAGACCATGCACAATTTTAGTTGCCCTCCTCTGAACTGCCTCCATCCTGTCTATGTTCTTGTGGAGATGGTGTGTCCAAAACTGCACACAGTACTACTCCAGATGGGGTCTCACCAATTGTCTGTACAGAGGGATAACAACTTCTTGTTTTCTACTGGTGATGCCTCTCTCTATGCATCCCTGTATCCCCCAGCCCTCCTTACTGCCTTCTCACATTGCTTGCCTACCTTTAGGTCAACTGATATGACTACCCCCAGGTCCCTTTCCATTTTTGCTGTCGTTAATACCTCCCCCCATTGTGTACTCTTCCCTTGGGCTTTTGTTTCCCAAGTACATTACTTTGCACTTTGTTTACATTGAATCTAAGCTGCCATACTTTTGACCATTCCGCCAACCTTGCCAAGTCCCTTCTCATCCTTTCCACCCACTCCTCTTGTGTATCAACCCTGTTGCAGATCTTTGTGTCATCTGCAAAGAGGTGTAGTTTTCCTTCCAGTCCCTCCACAATGTCACCTATACAGACATTAAAGAGGACTGGTCCCAGCACTGAATCCTGCATTACCCCGCTAGTAACCCCTGTTTCTTCAAAGTGGACTCCATTTACTATTACCCTTTGCGTCCTGTTGTCCAGCCAATATTTTACCAGGTTACCACCTTGAGACCCACTCCCAGGCTGGCTTACTTGTTTATTAATCTTTTGTGTGGGACTGTGTCAAATGCCTTGCTAAAGTCTAGGTAGGCCACGTCCACAGCCCCACCCTGGTCTACTACTTTGGTCAGCCAGTCAAAGAAATCTATTAGTTTTGTCTGACACGACCTTTCCGCTGTGAATCCATGCTGCCTTGGGTCCTGTGCCCTGCTGGCCTCTAGGTACTCAACAATTCTTTCTTTCAGAAGTGATTCCATCATTATCCCTACCACTGAGTTCAAACTAACAGGTCAGTAACTTCCTGCCTCTGCCTTGCTCCCACTTTTGTGGAGGAGAATCACATCCGCCCTTCTCTATTCCTCAGGTACCACACCATCCTCCCATGATTTGTTAAAAAGGGTAGTCAGTGGTGCCATTAGTTCTCCCCTTAGTTCTTTCAGAATTCTGGGGTGAATCCCATTAGGCCCCATTGCTTTGTCCACCTTCAGTTTTAGGAGTTCTTTCAGAACCCTTTCTTCTGTGAATGGACTGGTGTCGACCCATCCCAACCCCCATCCAGTGTGCTTCTATTATTTAGTTTAGGTACCTCCCCACCTCTTCTTTTGTGACTGCTGAGCAGAAGTATTCATTCAGTATCTCTGCTTTGTCACTATCACCCTCTGCCCACCCTCCCTTTATGAAGCCTCACTATCCTCCCTGGGTCGTTCTTGGCCCCTAATGTACCTATAAAAGGTTGTATCCCCCTTCTTAACTGAGTTGACTATCTTTTCCTTGGTTTGGGCTTTTGCTATTCTGACTGCCTTCCCCACTTCCTTCTGCTTTAACTGGTACAGTTCTCTGTCCTGCTCCTTCTTCTATGTTTTCTTATACTTCTTGAATGCTACTTTTTTCTCCCTAACCTTCCCCGCCACCTCTTTTGAGAACCATAGTGTTTTTTCCTTCATTTTGTTTTGTTTATTTGCTTCATACCAAGGCTTGTTGCCTCTGTGATGACAGCTTTGATTTTTCTCTATTGTTCCTCAACCCCACCTTCCTGCCCATTTGCTAGTGCTTTTTTGAGGCACCCCATCATTTTGCCAAAGTCAGCCCTCCTGAAGTCCAGTACCCTCACCTTTGTGTGACTTGACTCTACAACTGTGTTTATTGTCAACCACACTGTTTGGTGGTCGCTTGTTCCCCGATGGCTACCCACTTCTAAATCTGAGATCCTCTCTCCATCCCCATTTGAGAGTACAGGTCTAAGATTGCTCCGTCCCAAGTGGGTTCCAACACTAGCTGTCTGAGATATGCCCCCTGTAGAGCATCAAGAATGACCCTGCTCTTGGATGTGGCTGCAGCAAAGGTGGTCCAGTTAACATCTGGCATATTCAGGTCCCCCATCAACAATATCTCTCCCTTTTCTGCCATTCTAAGGATGCCTTCTATCATTTCCTTGTCCATTTCCTACCACTGAGCTGGGGGTCTGAATACAAAGGCTTGTTGCCTCTGTGATGGCAGCTTTGTCACCCATAAATAAAAAACAAAATAAACTGGAGGAGACCATCTGGGATTACAATTAAAAATGCACAGCCTAGGATTGCAAGGGGGAGGCAATGTGGAGGAGAGAGATATGGCTGAAATTTAAAAGATGAAAATTACATGTGTGCACATAGATGTGGAATGTGTTTTGCCCAGGTTGCCAGGGATTCGTTTATAGCCATTGGCAGTGCTGGCTAGAACCAAGTCTTGGCAATCAGGACACAGGGATTTCCCTATTCATTTTATATAGAAACATAATCAAATCCCTTCTCAATCAGGTTTTGTCACTTGCTCATCTGTATCATACACCTGCGAGTTGTTGGCAGTGTACTTGGTTGTAGCAAGGGGGGCATATGAATGTAAAGGAAGAAGATACTATATTCAGGCAAGTGACCTTAGGAGTGGACTAAAATGACACCACATTTCTGTTAGTTAAAATATAGAATGAAACAGAACCTGGGCTGTGTCTAAACTAGTGTAATTTTCAGAGTGCTCCATGTGGCAGTCATATAGCACTTTAGCTATGCACTCTGCCATAACAATCTGTTTTGTTTATGATGGCAGCCAGGAGTCCAAGAACATTCGCTGAACAGAGTGTGCCGAAACATATGGTACAGTGGCTGAGAGCAGACAAACACAGAGAACCCTAGATTTATATGGAAAGAATGTGTGATTTTGTTTTACAGGTTAGGATAAAAAGGAGAAATTAAATGTAACTTGAATCCGATTTCTGCTTTAAAAATGACATTTCTGCAGTTCAGCTCCCCATGAGACCTGATGCTTCTCCCCTAGAATATAACTAATGCAAAAGTATTCTTTCAGGTCAGCTATGGGGAGAGGCAGCCACCTCAGAACATTCTAAAGCCAGAGCTTTGCTGTTCTTTTATTTATTTATTTAATTATTGGTTACTGGTAGAGGCACACTGAGCTGAGACCCGTTTTCCAGTGTGACCCGAGGGAGGGGGAAGAGGAGAACATAATTACAAAGATTACAGCAAATCAGATGATATGGTTACAGTGACAATGGCAATAAAGTACAACAGTAGAGTGCAGAACAAACAAGAAAGCAAGATTATTTGGCCAGCCTAGTGGTGCATAGGGCTAACACGCTGTGCACCTTACCTCTTACCATGCCAGTGACCCAAGTTTGGGAAAGAGCTCATGTTGCCGATGATCGGCCGGGGGGAGAAATTGAGCACCTGAAGGACAGCTCCCCTCTCCAGGGGTGGGGGTAGCTTGCCAACTTGGCACTTAGCTGCCACCAGATGGAGGCCTGTGAGTAGTGCTGACAGATTGAGCAACACAAAGGGTGGGGCCACAGTTCCATAGCATATACACCTCCACGTACATGCCTAAGCACTGCCACAACACAGAACTGAGGGAGGAAAAACAGAAAAATGGTTACGCAGGCTAAATTAAACTATGCCTGTCTACCTCTGTTCCACACTGTTGCCTGGTCGCCATCCCAACAATCTGAACAAGAGTCATCAGGTGGGGGAGGATGGTCCTCCCCTTCCTGGTACTGCCATGGGGCAATCCATGAGGAATCTCTGACTTGATGGTCGGGGGAGGCAGGTGCCAGGTGAGAGGGAGGCAGGTGCCAGGTGAGAGGGGGCAGGGACAGGGCTAGGAGCCCACTAGTAGCAACTAGTAGGAGAAAAAGCTTTATGGAATAAAAAAAAGGAAGCAAGACTGTTGCATGTCACAGAGGACAAATAAATTAGTATACAAATCAGCTGTGCAATGAAACATTACCAAAAAATGCTTAGTGCCTGAATAAGCGGAGACTGTCCTAGTCATGAGGGGAGTAGTTAAACAGGCTGATTAAACTACTACATGAAATAGCCAAAGCCATACAATTAGGGGGGAGAGAAAGGCAAGGGGAGGGCAGAATCACAAGTAAAGGGTTAGCAGGATCAGGGGGAGAGGTGAGAAGTTTTAGCTGGCACATGATGGAGGGATGGGAAGTGGAGAGATGACTGGAGGACAGTAGCTGGATCTAGAGGGAGGGCAGACAATAAGAGAATGCAGATTTCCCAGTTAAGGAGTAAGGATGGGGGAGACAGAAGGTGTGAGGGTCCCTAGAGCGTAGAGAGTAGAAGGAGGAGGGAATGGGGGAAAGGAGTGAGGATAAGTGACAGGAGGGGAGGTACCCAAACCAGTATTTTGAGATGATGAAAGCACAGTGAGACTAGCAACGTGAGGGGAGAAGGAGGATGGATAAAGAGAGTATAGGGAAAGGTGGTGGGTACAAGATAGTGAGTTGGTAGCAAAGTGGAGAAAGGCATTGCAGAGGGTGTCCAGTCTTGCAAGGGAAGTGGAGGGGGCGGTACCATAGACCACAGCCACATTGCTGAAAACTGGGAGAACCAGTTTGGTGACCAGCTCCGCTGATGTTAGTTTTTCATGATTCAGACCTTTGCATAGCATACTGTACTTTTAAATCCCTGCTTTTGAAGAAGCAGGGGGGCGGGCAGCCCTGTTAGACCTAGAGTCCTTTCCAACCTTTAAATTACTACTGTATGTTGTTTAAGCAACAAGGCATGACAGGGTATGGTTTACTGGGAGATTTACCTATGCCTCATGTAGTGTGTCCTGAGGTGCAGCTGAGTGACTTAACCACATGAGAAGAGTATAATCTCCCAATTACCAACATCCTGGAATGCCTTATTGTGATTATACAGTGAACCCATGAGTAAAATAAATTTATAATGTGTTTAATTGTGTATTTTATTAATGTCCTTCCTAAGCCATGGGTTATTGCAGGATTTACCCAAGAGTGAAAACCTTAACTGATCAATCAAATTACAGGATTTTTTATGTGTGTTGTATAATATGTTGAATAGATAGATTGACAGAGACAGACAGACAGACAGGCACTACACCTTGCACCCTTGTGAATGAAAATGTAATTATCTGTGCAGCACCAGGTTGTGCATTAGAGAAAGAATAAGGTGCTTCTGGGAATCTTAGGTTTCCAGTTACCTTGGTGGCACAACTGGTAGCACAATCAGAATGGTATTCTGGGTGGCCTGGATTCAAGTCCCACCTAAGGCACTTATTTCTTTCTCTTTTCGGTTTGTTTGGGTTCCGTATATGTGCACACCATACCCTTGTGAACATAAATAATATATGTTATGAACTGGGGATCGTAAATATGTGAAGCTGATTGGCCGAGAGGTTTTTGAAGCCGTGATGATATTGGGCTACATCATCACGGCTTCAGAAAACCTCCAGTCACCAGCCTCCTCACTGACCGAGCAGTGTTCTTCATCTCCCGCAGTCCGGAGCGAGTCAGACTTCTAGTTGCCCACAATTTTAAAAAACAAACAAAAAAATGAACTCCCACCAGCTGCGCACATGACATAATTCAGCACAACACAAGCTGTGGGAAAATACTTTCAAATCAGCGTGTCCAACAGCATGTGAGTGGCAGCAACGAATGAGTAAATTTTTTCCTCTGAAAAGAACAAACCAGACACCCTCGCTCACACTCTAGTCATTCTCATCTCACACAAACCGAGGCTCCCCCACAAAAAGAAAGCCATGTGCCAGCCACATACAAAAAACTGCCAGTCTTGTCCCAGACATTCGTAACCGTTCTAATGAATCGCACCAAATCGCTACCTTTTTCTGGATTCATAAGGCTATTCCATTAGCGCCTGGCAGTGCCAAACATCATTGGCTCAGCTCCCCAACTTCTCTCAGCATCCAGTTTGGCGTACATTCTCCCACAACAAAAATAATATAAATAAAGTGCAGTGTGAATGGGGAACATTGTAAAAAAAAAAAAAAAACTGCAATGGTAAGGTGCGGGTTACCCACTCACAAGAGCTCCACTTCCTCTATCACGGCCAACAACAGCACCACCTGCTGTCCAGAGCCCTCCAGGAAGTATTTTATTTAAATATATTCCTCCAACACCCCCAAAACACATTTTGAAAATGTTTTAAAATGTTTCTTTTTTTTTGTTTTACTTTAAAAAATGTTTAAACCACTTCATAATAGCAATAATGCACTCCAGGGTGTGGTATATCATGGGATATCGTCACTTCTTGGGTCATTGGATGCTTGGCCTTCAGCCTCATGCCCAACCACCAAGGCGAGATGATGTCCGCGATATCTACTATCGGCGATAGTATGAGTTATGATGGAGATGGTAAATGGAGGAAGCTGATTGGCTGAGAGGTTTTGAAGCCATGGTGATATGGGGCTACATCATCACGGCTTCATAAAACCTCTGATCACCAGCCTCCTACTCCCGAAATCACATCCGCACCTGTTCCTTCAGTTCCCACACAAACACCCCATGTCCCTGCTACTACAAAGGAATGAAGATTTCATAGCAGCCTCAGTTAGCCAAAATGTACTGCCACACTACAACCCGCTAGTTCTTTTAAAATGAAGCACTCCCTGCTTCTACGTGCGACTTTGCCATCTCGCTCTCTCCCCAGAGGCGCGTGCTTGCTTGACCAACCGCCCGTTTTCCACACACAGTAGCGCTTGGAAAAACATTGTTTTTTTTTTTTTTTACTTCAAAACTCCTGTGTGTACCCTATCAGTTGCCAAGCTAAATACTGACAACTAGCAACTTACCAATCTGTTGAAAAGACCGGAAGTCTTCCTGCTACTCAGTCGGCTCCATTTCAGTCTGTCTTCCGTCCCCTTCTGGTGGCTTGCATTACAAAATCCTGTCTACAGTATTTAAGAACAAAAATAAAAGCACACACAGTTTCCCTGGCTCCTGACCACAGTATACAGGACTGGTACAGTCTTACTTCACAGCTGCACCTCCTCCACAAACGTCAGTTACAGCAGCACCACCTGCATCCCAGACCCTTCCAGGAACTATGTTCTTGAAAGGTAGTCATCCAACACCCCAAAAACCTCATTTTCACAAGCTTATGAATGTTTTGTTTTTATTTTTTTATGAAAAATTTTTTTGAGCCAGTTCATAATAGCAATAAGTCACTCCAGGGTGTGGTATATCATGGGATATCGTCACCTCTCGGACGGTTGGACGAACTCGGCCTACGGCCTCGTGCCCAACCACCCGAGGAGTGACAATATCCCATGATATACCACACCCTGTCATGCCTTATTGCTTAATTATACCATGGACATAAGTGAATAGCCAATGAAATGGTCAGACTGGCAGTTAACCACCTGTGTAAATCCTATGATAATCACTGTCTGATGAGCAAATGTAAAAGCTCATCCACATCCTAATCATCTGCAGCACAGGAATAAATAGAATAAAAATAAAAACACAAAGCAACCTCTTTAATATTTGTGTTTTATTATAGTAAAAAAATTAACCTTGGTATAATCTCAATAAGCCATTCAGAGGATGTGGGTTATTGGGGGATTTACCACGGCTGGCTAGGATTTACCCACTCGGCTGTGCCTCTTGGGCAAACAACTCCAGCCGTGGTAAATCCCCCGATAATCCACACCTCCTCGTGGCTTATTGCTTAAATAACCAGCTTTCCCTTTTTCCCATATGGAAACTGTTGCGTAATTTGCCATAATAAAGGAGTGTTTATTATGTCAAACACACGCATGGTTTTCCTCGCTCTGCTCATGCGCCTGCTGCAGCTCTTCCCTTCAGACCACAGGCTCTGGCCGCCTTCTCTCTCACCCAGGTCCTGGACACTAAACCGCCACTCAGAATCCGTGGTATGTAATACAGAATCTGTTAAAAAAAAAAAACTTAACTTTCAGCTGCCAATAGAAAAAAAAACTGTTAGACAAAAAATGAATGCGGACCACGTGCTGAAACATAACCAGACTGCATCTGCACCAGAATGCCTTTATTTTATATAATTGCTGAGGTGAAAAAGGGAAACCTGGCAATTATATAAAATAAAATATGGGGTGGTGTTTGTAAACTCGAAGTTTACACACACCCTCAGGGTTAGATGCTTATCACAAATTCCTCATGCTTCGCTCTCGGGGTTTATGTAGCACCAAACCCCTCGGGTGTGTGTAAGCTTCTGGTTACATACAACACCCCATTCTTTATCTTATGCAGTATATATCTATTTACTGTATATCCCTATATAGACATACAATAATTGCAAAAAAACCTACTTTATTACATACATATGGATTGCAAACACATAAAAAGGATAAAGAAAGGGAATGAAAAAAAATAAGGCATAGAGTCTTGACAAATCGGTAGTGTGATCTTCCTTGTAGGTTTTAACACTAATGCCCAGTCCCCTCCCATAGCCCTTAGTCTTGTGACCCAAGGACAAGCTACAGTACAGGTCCTAACTGTGCCCAATAGGTCTGCTGCTTGATGTTAAAAACTGTGGCTCTCCATGTGGGGCCCGCAAAATCAGCCATCGGTTTCTTCATGCAGGGCTGGCAGGAGATCAATTATAACTTTCTTCTCAAAGGATGTTGAGGGCCCTATGTGAAGCAAGAGATTACGATCATTCATCACTTTCTTCATACAGTGACTGCATACCTGGACTGGTAGCTTGTCATGTAGTCACAAGGGTAGGGACTGAGGGAGGGGGGCATTAGGATTAAAAACCCCAGGAACAACACACTACCAATTTTTCATGACTCATGAGACTTTAACCCCTCATTTTTTTAATTTCTTAACATTGTCTGGTTTGTGTTTTTACAACCCTAATGTATTCATTAACATAGTTTTTTTGCAATGAATTTCCTTACCTTTTAACAAAATAAGGTTTCTTCTTAGTGTTCTTTGTAACCCTAATGTATGCATTTATATATGTTTTTGCAATTAATTTCCTTATGTTTTGAGGAAAAAAGTCATAACTTGCTTTATGCAGGGCACCTTGGGCACTTTGTGAAGATAGATGTAGGGGGCCCTAAGGGCCCTATGTGAATTAGGAGCCAAGTCCTAACTTGCTTTGCACAGGGTCCAAGCAGCTCTGCATGAAACAGGATGTTCTGGCCTTGCATGAATCCATAAAATAGTACAGGGGTGTAGCCAGGATTTTGGAATGGGAGGATTCCACCAAAGACATACCATTATTTAGTCCCTGTATATTAAAAAAAATATTTTTATGAACACATATTGGAAGCAAAATGGGAGGGGGTTCCGGGAAACCAGTAATCCCCTTCCCACCAGCTATGCCTATGTAGTAGGTATGTCCTAACTTGCTTCACACAGATTGCCCCCTCCAACCCACCACTGCTCCCTTTACTTATCTCTCTAAAATCCCTCCCTTTATGCATTGTTTTTCTCTTTATTTATCTATGCTGTTTTCACTATGCTTTGTTATATTTCCTGTTAGGCACCCAGAACCTCCGGAACTGGGCACCCTACACATATAATTGCCTTGCTTGCCTTTATGCCAAGCACCTCACTGGTTGCACTACTTTCATCTCCAGATTGTGGCTTGGGTCCCGCCCCCCCTTACCTTTCCTCCCTCTTCTATCTCCTATTCTTTTTACAGCTCTGTCCCTCGCTCTCTTGTACCCCTCCAAATAATCTCTACTACCCAAATTGCCTTCTCCTTCTGCTTCCCAAAATTATGGGTCTCTTTTCCCATTCCCATTTGTACGATTCCCCCCTTACCTTTCCTCCCTCTCACTCAGATCTTTCCTCCATGAGTTCACTGCTCACTCCTGTCATCTCTGATCCTACAGTTCCCTCCCTCTGCTGCCTTTAATCCTGCCATAATTAATTTCCCTGTGCCCTCCTCAGTTTCCTCCATCCTTCCCTGCTGAATGAAGCACCAACAGTGCTTCATTCACCCTTCACATTGCTGCCATCTGCACTTTAATACAGTAGATCCTGCTTAAACGCATACCCTAGGGACGGAAGAAAAGTATGCGTTTAAGCAGGCTATGCGCTTATGCAGTCCTATATACTTAACACTGTGTGTTTTTTTGGGGATCGTGTATACATCGCACAGTATATGCACAGTATATTCACTGTGTGTTTTATATACTTTATAGCCACTTTATGGCTTTAATAGGTGCAGCCACGTTAAATATTGTGTTAGGTGGTACAGTACTTCTGTAGTGACTTTTGTAGTAGGGAGGGAGGGTTGGTGTTTGTGTTGTGCTTTACATTGTCTTTTTGTGACTTTGTGCTTTGTGCTTTCTGTTAAAAACATTAACTTTATTTAAAGTAATTAAAATCAGCTTTGGTTGCCAAAGATTTCTGTAATTGTACTTTGCCGTGTTTTTCGAGTTGCTGTTGTGATGCAGAAATCTTCAAGCTGGTAAAATGCAGCAAAGTTGTCATCACAGTTTGCGTTGAGCTCTATGTAATGCCGCAGTTTGCTTAGGCATTGCTGCACCTCAGAGTTTGTTGGCACTGCAATTTCTAATTCCTCCTCCTCCTCTTGACTCTTCTCCTCCTTCTCCTGCTGCTGTAGCACCTGTTTTGTTATTTCAGAGTCACTGATTTCCCCAAAGCAGGGCACAGACTCATCGATGTCCACAAAGGCATTGAATTCCTCTGCAGTCATGTTGTCAGGCAATGGTGATGGGACTTCTGGTTCTGGTTCAGCGCTTGCTGTTTCTTTATGGAACCCGGCCTTACGGTAGCAGTTCTGAATCGTCTCACTTTTAATTTCTCCCCAAGACCTGCATAACATGTGAATGGCGTCAAGAATGGTGAGCTGTTTGGCTAGTTCATTCACAGAGATGGTGGCCCCACTGTCAAAGGATGTCAGAATGCGGTCTAAAATACGGCGCCTGTAAAGGCTTTTTAAATTCTTGATGATGCCCATATCCATTGGTTGAATCAATGAAGTTGTGTTTGGGGGCAGATAAATGACAGTTATGTTAGAGAGCTGTAACAGGGGGTGGGCACTACAGTTGTTGAGTAGGAGTATGATTTTCCTTCTCTGGCGCTCCATGTCCCTGTCAAAATCTTTCGCCCACTCAGTGAAGAGCAATGAAGTTATCCAAGCATTCTGGTTAACCCTGTAAGTGACAGGTAAATGCTGGATATCAATGTCTTTAAAACAACAAGGTTTCTGGCTCTTCCCTATCACCATTAACTTGTGCTTATCGGAGCCATCCATGTTCGCACAAGTAAGAACTGTGATTCTTTCTTTAGCTTTTTTACTCCCCGAAATGGCATCATTTTTAAATGTTAGGGTCCCAACAGGAGTAGCCCTGTAATAAATGCCTGTTTCATCGGCATTGTAAACGTCCTTGCGTTGAAATTGGGCTAAAATGCTATGGAGCACTGTTTGAGCCCAGTTATCAGCCCCTGCTGTGTCGGCATCTTTTTTTTCCCCCATGGGCCTTTTTAAACACAATGTTGTGCCGCTGTTTAAAGTGACACAGCCACCCATTGCTGGGCTCAAACTCAGGTTTGCCCAGCACTCTGCAAGCTTTTTTGCTTTAGCATGCATCAACAGTCCAGAGACTGGCATATCAGAACCCCTAGCATTTTTGAACCAGCACAATAAAGCATCTTCCACAGTGGAGCCTTACCCTCCCTTTTTTGTTTGCGACTCATGTTGGAATTGCTCTGAAATTCAGATCTGATTGCCTGTTTGTTTTTCTGGAGATGACTTACTTGTGACTGTGAAATTCCCCACTGTCTGGCAACTTGACTCTGCGTTACCCCAGGCAGATCTAATTCATCAAGGACAGCAATCTTTTCACTGTAGGTTAACTCCTTTTTCTTTGTGGAGGTGGAGACAGGATAAGAGTGTGATATGGCCATTGTATGAATCTAAAGGGGTCAAGCAGAACACTGTTCTTTTGTAGCAAAGCCAATTAGTGGTGATAACTAGATAACGAGGTGCTGTGCTCCCATAGAGGTTTCTCACTGCTGTTCTCACACCTGCACCTCGTTATAGTATTAATGAGACAATTGAATGCTAGGACACATTCCCAGTCAGTAAGACACTGTCCATTAAGACACATATAAACACTGCCTCTGGCCAAAAAAAGTATGCATTTAAACAGGATCTATTATGCATTTATCAGGGCTGTTTTACATGAGAAGCATATGAAAAAAATTGGGACTATGATATTTTATGTGTTTAAACGGCCTATGCGTTAAAACGGTATGCGTTTAAGTGGGCTTGACTGTACCATATTTAGCAGTGCCTTGTTCATACTGCATTGTTTTCCAAGTTGCACTTATATTACGTATTGCTCTTCAGATGCCCTGCCTTGCTCGTCTTGTTCATTTGTTGCTACTTAATTGTTAAACTTATATTTTGTTTTGAGTTGTGTAGCAGAGAATTGTAACTTATTGCTATACTCACCGCAGTTTCCCCACCCCCTAGGACGCATCTGTAAACAAGATATTTCAACTCAGTGTGTCTTTCCTGGTAAATCTTTTCAAATGAATAAACACAGGGCCCTTTGAGCTCTGCTTGAATCCACACAATAGGAGGTAAGTCATGGCTTGCTGTGCATAGGGCCCTTTGGACCCCATACAATTATTTCCTTACTTTTTATGAAAATAAGTCAAAATTTGCTTCACACAGGGCTAAAATGCATATAACAGGATGCACATGGTCCTTCAGGCCCTGCGTGAGTCCAAGAAATGGGAGATAAGTCCTAACTGGCTTCACACTACTAACTTGCTTTGTGGAGGGCCGGAGAATGCACAAGGACCTTTGGGCCCTACACAAATCCACAAAGTATGTGGTAAATGTGAACAGTTATTAGTATAAAGTAAGGCTATGGAAATGAAACAAGTACCCCTAATGATTATTTAGACCGTGATTGATTGTAATGGTGGTCGAGGTCATGGAAATTTTCCTTCACAGGGACCTTGCAAAGTTTCCCTAACTATATGAAGCATGATTCTGTGAAAAAAATAATGGGCCCATTCATTTCAGTCTTTCTTTTTTGTCATAACTTTTTGTGTTTCAGTATTTTTACCTATTTGTTTCTGCCAAGTCCTTTTTAACTCCTGTCACAGACTCTCTGGGTGTCAATTTTCAAATCCACCCCCCATGAACATTTGTAGAGTACATTGGCATAAGCCACAAAAGTATACCACCCCGACAGTGACATGTCAACATCGACCAACACTACAGCGACAACAGTGCCAGGTTGCTGTAGTGTCAGCGCCAGACCCCGGCACAGTTTTCTGGGGGTCTTGCACCCCCTCCCCTAATCAGCTCCTACTCAGAGTTGATTATATTAATTGGTGGGGTGCGGGAGGGACAGTCCACTGAAGAAAACATGGTAGGCAGTGACTACCTTTATGCAGATCACAAATGAGGTCGACATAAAGATTTCGCTGTACTATCAGTCGATAAAATTTTTGTCACCGTACAGTCATAGATCTGCCACAAACATCCATTTCAGGGGATTTGAAAGGTGACAACATTGGGTTCATTAGGGTGTGAGTTTAAAAGCTGTTGACAGGAAAAGTTCTGTAAAAATAGTCAAAAACAAAAAAGTTATGACTAAAAAAACAAGGAAGCATAGAGGTTGTCAGCAGATAAGGGCATCCCGGACCACCTAGTATGTCCTATTTTCCCTACCTACAGTAACAATACGGACAGTACTCATTTCCGGTCTCCCTCTCCCACCACCTTTACTACCAAGATCCCTTTGTATCTATCCCATGTGTTCTTGAATCCTGTAACCATTTCTGCCCCCACCACCTTCACTGGAAGGCTGCTCCTCATGTCCTCTAAGCTCTCTGTGAAGAAGTATTTCCTCACATTTCCTCTGAACGGCCCCCCTTCCAACTTCATAGTGTGAACTCTCATACTTGAGCATCTTTTTCTTTGGAAAATGATACCTTTCTGTACCTTGTTCTTCCGTGTGAGGTATTTGAATGTTTCTGTCATATCCCTCCTTTCCCTCCTTTCTTCTGAGGAATATATATTTAATTCCTTAAGCCTTTCCTCATAGGGTTTTTGATGCTGGCCCTGCACCATTTTGGTTTCCCTCTTCTGAACCACCTCCACCCTAATTATGTCCTTTCGAAGATGGGGCCTCCAAAACTGGACAAAGTATACAAGGTGTGGTCTTACCAATGATCCATACAAGGGAATTATTATCTCCCTACTTTTGCAGGTGATTTCCCTGCCTATACATCCCAGCAACCTGCTAGCTTTCTGTGCTACCTTATCACACTGTTTAACAACCTTCAGTCCTTCAGAAATGATTACCCTCAGGTCCTTTCCTGCTATGAGCCTGTTAATTCTGCCCCTCCCAGTTGGCATGTTGCCCCCAGGTTTCTGTGCCTCATGTACATTATTTTGCATTTTTTAGTGTTGAAACCCAACTTCCAGTCTCTTGACTATTCCTCCAACTTTTTAGATCATCCCTCATTCTATCCACCCCCCCCCAGGTGTGTCCAGTCTGTTGCATGGCTTTGTGTCATCTGCAGACAGGCATACTTTCCTTTCCAGTCCCTCTGCAATATCACTAGTAAAGACATTGAAGAGGACGAGGCCCAGTACTGATCCTTGCGGCACCCCACTGGTCACTCTGACTACTGCAGGATACAAAACACACGTCACCAGTAGACAGTGTACAAAAGTTTAATACTGAAATTCAAAATACCTTGCTGTGCTGTGCAATAAGGTGCAGACAAAAATCCCAGCTGGTGTGACCCGACCTGAATTCGCCAAAAGGACTTTCTCAAGAGACAAGAGAACCAAACATACAGGTATGTTTACATAGTCATGACAACACGGTCACATAATGCAACAACCTCTGACAATTTTAAAGCTACAGTGCAATTTTTTTTTAAAGTGCTCCCTGTGCAGCGGTGAGTACTAGTAATTAAATATAACACACAAGCATGCTAGCAATTAAAAGGCTTACTGCAGCCCTATACAATTAATTATAAGTTAGTGACTGGGCCTATCAATCAACACATACTTTAATGCATTGAAAAAGCTAGGTATTAAACACATAATGTGTACTAAAGATCCTGGCTATAAATAAGAATAGATTAATATCCAAATTCATAAGACCCAATTCTCTTTCTTATAAGCACAAGACTAAACAGTAGGTACACCACAATAAATATTGATGCAGAGTTATAGAAATGGAAGCAGGAACAAATTACAGTATCAGAAATAAATAAATACTTGTAGGTGCATTAGTAAGGAAGGTGTTGCCCCCTTCTGGCAAGCCACTTTCTTTCTGTCCTAACAACTTGCAATGTGTGGAACTATGCAAACATCATTCACAGTGAACAATCAGACCTATAAAAGAGATATCACAGAAAATGGAATATTAGAACTGAAAATATAGGACTACACACACAGGTTTCATTTGTTATTGTATTCTCTATACAGTCCTACTCAAAAGGGGGATTACCATGGCCTATTCCTCCTTCTTCTGTTAATGATGGGGCTTGGGCATAACCTCCAGTCTACCATTTAGACCTGGGGCCATATGTCCTTTCACCAGATGGAGGATGTGCCTCTGTCCCACTGCCCTCACCCTCCTTGAGCCCACTGTAGTCCATCCACTCCCTCTGCTAGGCAACCTTTGAGGTGGCAGAGGCAGACTTGGTGGCCCCTGAGTGGGGGAGGAGGTCCCCTGAATCCTAGCCAACTTGGCACAGAGACTAGTAACTTCCACCCTCAGCCCAGAGAGATACCTGAGATGGGGCAGCACTGCAGTATCCAGAAGGTCCTCCTGAAAATTATTGCCCAACAGCTACTGCATTGCACCACTCCCTGCATCTTCCCCTTCTACACTGTCTAGCCTTGGTTTGCTCTGTTCTAAAAAAATGTTTCCTTGCCCTATATATGGTGTTACACATCTTCCTTCTTAACTGTAGTTAGACAGTAGATTCACAACAGTTTCCGGATCCCCATCTGGTTCCTGTTGATTTCCCCTGTCCATGGTTTACACCTTCACTATTAAAGCTAACTTACCCAGTAGCTAAACAGTATTAAGCTAACATACCCAGTAGCTAACCACAGATATTACCCCACAATAAATAAAAGCATTCACAAGCACTAGTAATGCTTAACAGTACCAGGACAGACAATACAATACATTTTTTTTTGTTTTCTTTCCTATAAATGATCAGCCCAGAAAAGAAAATAGAAGAATAAGAATGTTACAACCTCGTCAACAAGCCCTCAGTGCACCTAGTATGTTCTCCCCCAATGATCACAGAATATATGCCCCAATGCACACAGTAAACAAGCCCGCAATGTATACAGTATATTAGCCTCCAATGGCCACAAATCCCACTTCTCTGTTTGCTTTCTTCCACTCGTTCACTGCCCACTTTATGCGTCCGGCTTGCAGCTCCTTGAAATCGCATTGCAATCCCCAGGTGTTGCTGACAGTTACTACTGAGCCATTAAATTGATTAGGAGGGTGAGTGGGGGGAGGGCCAAATCCCTGAGTAAGCTGGCTAGTGTGGAGGGTCTTGAGGCATTCAACTCCCGTTGATTGCAGCCAAGTTCCACAGACTGCTGCTGAAAGTGTACTCCACCCTCAGAACAAGATAAGCAGGCTACAAAAAAACAATCTGTGGTGAGCTGTGACCACAGTGCTGGTACTCCAGTGGCCGCACTCTACTGGTGGCATCTGGCTCATCTTCTGCATCCCACAGCTACTTAAGGGCTCTTGTGACCCCTTTAGAAATGAAAAGACCCATTCATTTCAATTTTTTTAACACATACTATTTTTGTGTTTTAATATTTTTACCTCTTTTTTCTGTCAAGAACTTTTTTATCCCCACCCTCATGAACCCTATGGGTTCTAACTTTTGAATTCCTCTGAAATGGATGTTTATGTCATAACTTACGAACCTGCTTTCATGACGGTCAGTCTCACTTTCATAAGATACAGCCTCCACTTTTGTGACACTTGGTCTCAAAATCAAAAAAATCTAGACAACTTTGTAAGTCACAAAAGCGGGTAAAACAAGGAATCTGTATGTCAAAACAACAAATTCTGTTGAAACTTAAGTCTGAAACTTGCATGACTGATACTGTCAAAGGTAAAGTTGATTTGTCAAGGATTTTTTTTAAACAATAAAATATAAATAAAACTGTGCTGTTGAGTGTCATGAAGACAGGCCTTGTTTTTATCACTTTGTAAACATGTTTCAGTGGCTCTCCAAAACACTTTAGAGAGATAAACCTCCACTTTTATGACTCATAGTCTCAAAACAAAACAAATTTAAAAGGCATAGTAGCACCATGTGCAAAGACCATTACAGGTCTGGTGCTATGTGTGTGATGATGCAGCTGTTGGCAACTCAAGAAGTCCGTCACAGGTCGACACAGTATGTGTGATGATGATGATCATGCAGCTGCAGCTGCTTTAGCTACTCTGGCTATCTATCTCAAACAGAAAGAAAATTACTTGCAAAAGATTATGTTAATGCATAAGTTAGGGTTAATTATTAAAGAGACAAAAGAAAGGAAATGTTACGGTTTTATTAACCATAACTCTACTACACTCATCCACCACCCCCATGAACTCCCACCACACTGAATGCCAAAGCATAACCCAGGTGTAATACACATGTTTTAACATCATAAATAGGTGGCAGCCTACAAACCCTACAGTTAAACCCCAAGAGGAACACTACCTTCATATGCTGTGAGACTCAAGGCAAGAGCATCCAGGACTGTGGGCAATGAGTGTGATGTTGTTTCTGCTTCATGAGTGGCCCACAGGGTCACTTGTGAAGTCCGCCACATGTCTGGAGCAATGTGTGTTATGATGCAGATGCTTCATGAGCGGTGCAAACACACACACACACACACACACACACACAGTCACGCTCCCCAGGCCTATATCCAGTGGCCCTGTGTCTCACAACATATGAAGGCAGTCTTCTTCACAGGGTGCAACTTCAGTTCTCATACCATGTTATCTATGATTATTTTAAAATATATGTATTAACATGGTGTGTGCATTGGCATTCAGTTCAGTGGAGTTCACAGTGGTCGTGGAAGAGGTGGGCAGAGTTAGGGTTAAACAAAACAACAACATTCTTTACCTTACTTTGTACCCTAACCTATGCATTAAAGGTACACTGTCAACCTTTTTTGCATCATATTATTTTTAGGTAACAACCCACATTTTATGATTGTTTACCTTCTCTAAAATTCATTGATGTTCCTAGTTGTTTTATCTGCCTTTTTGCTTATTAGAACTGAAATGCATGGTAATGTATAGCCATACCCAGCCTCGTTTTGCTTCAAAGCATTGAACTACTCTTATTGCATGCTTCCTGAAGATCAGAAACACTCTCAAACAGTGCAGCCACTCACAATACAACAGTCTCCTCTACTTCCACTGCATAACGAGTGGCTAGATTGTGCTAGAGGTGTCTCTGAGTCCAGGGAAGACAGTGGGAGATGATCAAGAAATGTAAACTAACATATTTTGGTATGGTAACACCAGTATGGTGGGCATTCAGTTTTTCACTTTTTAAAAGAAAAAAAGGAACGGAATCAAACTACCAGCTGCATCGACAATCTCTAAAGAATGAGAACAATCATAAAACATGTTTTTTAAAACAAGGGACACTTTGAGGCCTAAGGGGTTGACAGTGCCCCTTTAAACTAGTTTTTTTTTTCAATTGAAATTTATACAAAAAATAAAAATAGGTGCACAACTGCCTAACTCAGAATAGACCATTTATCTTCATGAGTTGAGAAGGAAGGACCATAACACATAAGTGGCACCACCACAAGTGAGTTATGAAAGTCCTGCTACCTCACAAGTGATGCTGTTATCTTCAGTCTACTTATTTTCTTTTAATGTAGTTTTGTTATGAATGAATATGTATATTAGTTTGCTTATATAAAACTGAGTAATAAGTCTATATTTTTAGTAGAAAATGTGTTAGTAAGCTAATTAAGGTAGCTGTTATTGTAGCCTTCCAGTGAAAAGTATGTTTCTGGCCTTTATCCCATTTCAAGAAAATTGCAGGTCTACCATTGCTAGGCTATTCAGTGTGCTGCCTTCCTCAGGTGCCTCAAAACCACATGTACTGTATCTCCAGAAAGAAACAATTTGTGGACTAAGAAAGCACCCCTGGTTCACAAAAAAAGTATTCGATTTTAACTTCTACATAGCAACACACCCAAGCAAACAACTTTCAAGACATACATAAAGCAAATGTCTTCAATTACTTCCAGCACAGAGCGGTATCTCTTGACTGCCCATAAAGTTGAGCTCATTTCTATGCTAATGTGGCCTTGCAGGATGAAATACATTATTAGTTCATAGAATCTCTCTCTCTATATATATATATATATATTTATGAGTAGCTCAGAAGAAAGACACAGGGTGATTTACAAGTCATGTTAGAAAAGGCACGTTCCCTGTTAGCAGCAGCAAAGGAATCATTATAGAAAGAAAGCCATATATCCCAAAGTATAATTAGCTCTTTGGGGAACACAGATAGAGTTGAATTTCTGAGCCCAGCCATTTAAAATTGAGAGTAAATCCTTTGTTATTACAAAATCTTAGCTGCAGCTTTAGGATCCACTAGAATAAATGAGCTTTTTTTGTCCTTAAAACAAAAGGGGTATGTGAATACATAAATTAAGTATTCAACAACTATTCATTGAATATATCCCAGGTGTTTGGGTATTTAACTGTATTTGGTATTCAAGTATTTGGCTATTCAACCATAATACTAGTATATTTATATAAAAAAATCTGCAGACTTGCAAAAAAACACACCCAAACAGGCAGTGCTCAGACTGGTTAGAGAATATTACCAGGGTTTGTAAACAGCCTATATTAAATCAGAGTTGCACAGCAGACAAAGTATTAGTGGATGATTAGGCAAGGTTTTTTTTTTTCACTGTTTGGATCTGAGTGACCTAGTAAGAAACAAACATTTGTCAATGCCGAATGTTTGCTTGCTGGCATTGGCATTGGTAGTGTAGGAGTTAGAGAGATGCATAATAGGAATGGCAGAGAAGTATTAAACTGAAGCCAACCCCACCACCACCCTGCAGAGACTGACAGCCACTGGGGTGTGCCTTTGGGTCATCAGGCAAAACGACCATGCCATTTCACCACACCCTACCCTGCTGACACCGACAAGTGTCACAGTGTGCCTTGGAGTCTTTGGGTCTTATGCTCACCCCATTCCATAAGAAATACAGTGAAATGGGTGCAGTATAGAAGAGAGGGGTGAACTTTCAGGGCCAAATAGTCCAATGCACACCTTGATGCCTGTCACTGGCTGCAGGGTGTGGGTGGGGGTGGAATGGCAGGAGTATTACAGGTGACAATCCCAAGTCACACCTCTGATGCCTGTCAGTCTCTACAGAGTGGGGCGTTATGGTCAGAAACCCTAACATCTCAGGCGTTTGTTGGTATTTTCACTCCAAATTTTAAATACAGTTTTTTTGTGACCTCCACCTCATGAACAGTGGCAATATCAGTTTGTTAGCGGAAAGCTGATTTTGCACAGCGACTACTCCATTTGGCACCACTGGTGGGAAAACACATTTCAAACAAGATGTCAAAAATAACAGCTGTACTGTTCATGGGGAGGTGTAAAAAATGGCAATGTTGAAAATCTGGAGTGAAAATATGAAAAAAACAACTGGTGAAGTCTCGAGCGTGCATAGAAACTGTGCAACGCACACCCATAATGTAATTAGTTTGGCCATTTTTTACTGCAGATTGTCAACACAGGCATTTTGGGACCTCCGCTCATGAACAGTGTCACTGTGATTTTCTTAATCTGTCCTGAGCACTGATTTCCCACAGCGACCATGCATTTCTGCACTGGAAGTGCAAAAAGACATTTCAGCCAGGGTGTGAAAAATGACAGCTGTATTGTTCATAAGGAGGTGTTGAAAAATGCCAGTGCTTGACTAATCTGGACTAACTGAAGATTCGTGAACTTACGAGGGTGTGTGGAAACTGCGCAATGCACGCTCGTAACACAGTGATTTTATGGACTTTTGTCACCAGATTTTCAACATAGCCATTTTAAGACCTCTGCTCATGAACAGTATCATTGTGATTTTCTTAATCTGTCCCGAACATTGATTTCGCACACCGACTGCACCATTGTGTGCTACATGCCTGAAAACACATTTTGGGCAAGATATGAAAAATGACAGCTGTACTGCTCATAAGGAGGTGTGGTAAAATGGCAATGTTGAAAATCTGGAGTGAAAATATTGCAAATTTGCAAAGTTACGAGCATGCGTAGGAACAGCACAATGTGCGATCGTAAAACAGTCATTTAAGGGAATTTATTTCATCAAATTTTCAGCATAGGGTTTTGGGGGGCCTACCTCATGAATTGTGGCACTGTCCTTTTGTTACTGGGTCCTAAACGGTGGTTCCATCCAGTGACCGCAAAATCACCTTTCAGGACTGAATAACAAAATGACAGTGACTGAGTTCATGAGGTGGGGCCCCAAGAACCCCATGTTGAAAATTTGGTGAAAAAATTCCCCAAAATGGCCGAGATATGCACCAAAGTTGAAAAAACACCTATTTATGCCATTATACAGCTTACCGGCATTTCTTCAGTTCGTGGTCGGCTTTGAATAGTGCAGACGTGTTCCCGGTCCACCGAAGATAGTCGTGCCGGCCTTCAGAGGTAAGTACGGGGTCACGGGGGGTGTGAGGAGGTGGATGCACAGAGGGTGGGCATGGATTGGGGTGGGCAAGACAATCAACGATTGACAGTTTTTTTAATTTTAGCTCTTTTTTTTCTTTTAGGAAGATGACACGGGACTTTTGCCATGCTGGGGTGGGCTCCCATTGTGGCAGCTGGAAATTTTTTTGGGGAGGGCAGTGGAGCTGATGGGGGATTGGGCACCCCTGTAGGACATACAGAGGTTTGCCACGCTGGGGTGGGCTCCCAGCATGGCCCCTGGGGGGGCAGCAGACAGACATTTGCCACGCTGGAGTGAGCTCCCAGCGTGGCACCTGGAAGTCTGTTTGGTGGCAGCAGACAGACATTTGCCATGCTGGGATGGGCTCCCAGCATGGCACCTGGAAGTGTGTTGTGGGGCGCAGAGCAGACGGGGGATTGGGTACCCCCGTCGGCCATATGCTGTATGGGGGATGGCATAAGCACACTGGGGTGGGCTCCCAGCATGCACCTATGTGTTCGTGGGGGGGGGGAGAAGAACTGTCTATGACAGACAGTTCAGATGCAGTGCTGCAGTAGGCAATTTGCATACTGCCATTGTCTGTGGTGTTTTCCTTTCAAACTGTATGCCGCTGCATCTGAAAGGCTGTCACAGACAACTCGGACATTCATTGACATGGTGCAGCCGCACCTGCAAAAGGAAGGAGGGTATTGGAAGTGGGGGAGGCACACCTACGAAAACTTGTATGGTGGCACTATGTTTCTTGCACATGCATGCAAGCAAACATAAAAATGAAGAGAGTATCTGTTTCGGAGTCTAACATTTGTTTTGAAGACTGGCAGTGGAGATGTGAGGTTTTAATTTGCAGGTGAAGTTTTGATGAAGTGTCCAACTGTGAATTACTTCTTCAAATTTAGGTCATTTTTTGGTAAATTCACTTGTTTTCACATTGCATCCACTTCACCCTGCATTTCGCCTGTGAATTTCACCTTGAACTTCACTTTAAGGCAGATTTGGGTGAAGTTTTCTCAGATCAAGGCTACTGGTAAACAAGTGCTTCTGAGTCACATTGAACAGCTCTGGCAGGTCACATGCTACAGCTTTATGTACAGTTTGCTTCAGTTTTGTTTTGCAGCCTGTGTGACAGTATATAAGGAGGCAGATCTTCTGCTTTCTAAGCCTTGGAAAACTGATATAAAGTATTGTAAAAACTATAGCTTTTGCACCTTTTTCTGTTTCTTTGACATATTTCTTTCATTTACAGTAGATGTTCCCTAGTATTTTTTAGTTGTGTTTTTGTCTGACTTTCTTTAAATTTCTATATTTATATCTATACAATGCAAAGCATCATGGGCTGCATATGCAAAGCACCACAGAATGTTATGCTGGTTCAACTTTAAGCAGAATTGCATGATGCCAAAAGGCCTCTCACACAGTTTGCAAAGGGTGTTAACAGATGACATAGACACGTGTTTCATCCTACCAAGACTCATCAGTATGCCTCGTCTGTTTGACACCCCAGTGGAATGGACCAGCTACCCTAAGACAGTGTGTCTTGGATATGTTGTGGTGAACCCATTAAAATAAAAAAAATATTTAAAAGACAAAGAACCTCTGTGCGTAAACACTGAGACAAGGGTTACCCCAAAGGGCATTTGGCTGGGAAGCCAAGTTTCAAGGAAATACAAAATCACACATGCCCACACAATGCAAAGCATCATGGGCTGCATATGCAAAGCACCACAGAATGTTATGCTGGTTCAACTTTAAGCAGTTTTTTTTTTTATTTTAATGGGTTCTCCACAACATATCCAAGACACACTGCCTTAGGGTAGCTGGTCCATTCCACTGGGGTGTCAAACAGATGAGGCATACTGATGAGTCCTGGTAGGATGAAATACATGTCTATGTCATCTGTTAACACCCTTTGCAAACTGTGTGAGAGGCCTTTTGGCACCATGCAATTCTGCTTAAAGTTGAACCAGCATAACATTCTGTGGTGCTTTGCATATGCAGCCCATGATGCTTTGCATTGTGTGGGCATGTGTGATTTTGTATTTTCTTGAAACTTGGCTTCCCAGCCAAATGCCCTTTGGTGTAACCCTTGCCTCAGTGTTTACGCACAGAGGTTCTTTGTCTCTTATATCTATAGCCTTATACCTGTATTTTCCTTTGATTTCTCTTTTAAGATGATCTTGTTCTGTTAATTCTTGTTTCCATGTTATTTGTAATGTGATTATTTTTCCATGATCATGCTGCTTCCATTAACTTTCTTTGTGTTACTCTGTGTTTTAGTGTACACTTCTAATTTTTTATACTTTTGCTTTTAAATAAAAATGAATGCAGAGGAAAGTGATTGGAGTTGGAGGGAGTGATAAGATGGGGGTGCAATTGATAGATGGGACATGCTGTCCCATACATCTGCAAAGGACACCATTATGGCATCTGTAGTCCTGGTTGCTGAAGGAAAGGGTAATAAGAACCCTCTAACAGCAGCAGCAGCAGCTTCTTCATCCAGAAGAGACCCCACACACACACACACAGTGCAACAGCTGCAGAAAAGTCACAGCACCCCTAGTCGGTCCTGCTTACTTTGCATTATTAAAACACATTTCTTTTAGATGGGGCTGTGGTGGGTGTTTAGCAGCTAGCTGGCAGTGGGGAAGTTAGACAACGGTTAAAGTAAGTTAAATTTCTAAACAAACCATGGCTTAAAAAATCAATTTATGTCTACTTTAGGTAGTGAGGCAGGCATCTCCTTGCCATAAACTGCCTGCCCCAATTAATACAATGTGACAGAAACTCTTTAAAGTCATATTGGAAGCTTGGAGCCCTCTATAGGGTGGGAGTCTGCCTTTCTCAAAGTATAAGAACATGCTTGGTTGAATGTGTGATTTTATCAGTAGTTGACTTTGGTGATGTAGTATATGACATTCCCCAAAATGCCAGTTGTCTAAGACTGATAGTGTACTGAGTACTCTCAGTAGATTTACCCTTCGCTGCCCTATCCAAACATATCACTGCACATGATATGATCACTTGAGCTGGCCCTCGCTAAAGGATAAGTGTATGAAGTACCTAGCACTTTATCAGGTCAAGTACTAGTTAAATGAACTCCCCAATTATCTGAGCACAGAGCTTACCACTTCTGCTCACTCTAGCCATTACCTTTGCTAAGAATTCTGGCTAGAGATGTGCAAAATTATAAAATTTAATTCTGCAAAATATTTCTCAAAATTCACACATTTTGTGAAATATTTTGTGGGTGTGAAATGTGAAATTCCAGAGGTGAAATGCACAATTTCACCCATGTAATGTGAAATTTTGCCCACAAAATGGTGAAGTTTGTGTAAAATTTGGCAACATTTTGGTGAAATTTGGTGAAATTATTTTGCATTTTGTGGCAAAATGTCATGGGCAAAATTCCACAAATCTCACACCCAGTAAAAAAGTATGTGGAATGGCGGAAGTTTGCTAAATGTTTCACGTCACAAAATTGCCAGTTTTGCAGCAATTTCACTGGCAAAATTTAATTTCACATCTCTAATTCTAGCAAACTTGCCTTCAGTCATAAACTCCCACAGGTTTGGAACACACTTATCTTGGGTAACAGCAGTGATAAAAATGTGTGGGAACCCAGGGGAGCTCAGTTTCTGTAGCGAAATTAAAAGCCTCACTCAGTTCCTGAACCAAAATGGGAAAGGATTCCTCATGTGTAAAATGCAGCCCTCAAAATTCATAACACTGAGTAGATAAAGTGTAAACATGCAAGATATATTGAAGACATGTTTACAAAGCCCCAGTCAGGTATGTTCAATCCTACATCAAAGCTAATGAGTTCACTTACTGATTTTTTCCATCTCCAAGATTGGGTTACCACACACCCACCAGCATTGCTTAAGTGAAACAGTTCCTCAGAAGTTTAGTTGCTTCTTATTGTGACAGCATGTAATAAAGCATGATGTACTCATGTTGTTACCAGCTGCTCTAGATGATCCCCTCATTTGATGTTCAAGTTCAAGTTTATTGCAGAAAAACTCCATTGAGCAAGCTCATTCACGAGGAGGTCCTGGAGCATGTGTATAGACAAGGAATACATTACATAGAAAAAAGCATCACAGTAAATAAAATAAAATAAAGTTTAAGTTCATATGGTACATAGCGCTCAAATTAAGTCATAACAAGGTACATATAAACTGCATAAACCTTGTGAGAAATATTAGTAATCAAGAGTGTACATCCATTAGGAGAGAGTGATTACATAGGAGCAAGAGTTTGAGGAAAAATCATACAGGGGAGTAGAAAAAGGGCTGAAGGGAGGGAGGGGTATGATATAGATGGAGAGCATAAAGGTAGAGAAGAGTTTTAGGAGAAAAATAGAGGAAAGGGGAAGCAGGTGAGATAAGTGATAAAGATAAGGGTAGAAGAGAGTCTTAAGATCAGCAAAAAAGATCATTACGATTGGCCACAGTCGACATTTTGGAGTTGTAGTCTGGGCAAGTTCTAGAAGGATTACAGCAGTACTAGGACTGATACCAGTACATTGGGAGGGCATGGAGAAACATATAGGTGTGGAAAAGACTTAAAAACAGTTACAACTACAGTCAATTCCGCTTGTGTGCAATTCGGATGTGTGCACATTCCAGTTGTATGCACACATTCCTCCGGTCCCGATTCCATTGCCATTACTGTAGTGTTAAAAAATTTGGTTGTGTGCACTACGAGTTTCGGTTATGTGCACACTTCTGACAGCATTTAGCTGTCACTAGCAGCAGTAGTGAGGTGTTAATTGCAGTGTTGGATGGCTGCTTTTCTTCAGCGCTTAAGTTTCCTGAGCTGTCCACTCCGCAATCATGCGTAGTTAGCACCTAATCTCTCTCAGCTGGTGTGAGGTGGTGGGGTATGAAAAGCATCACTTCTGGATCCACTGAAATCAGTGAGCAGGTTTGGTGGTTCAAGTCAGTGTCCCGTCTTCCCTGAGCAGACTCAATGCTGTGGACACATTATTCAGCTTCAATTGCTTTTTAAAACAAGTGGAATTAACTGTATTTTTGGAGATTGAACCTGGAAAACAATCTACAGTTTCACTGGGTAGATCCATCCTAATTCCCAGCCAAGAGCATGTAGTTTAGACATTACTCCAGAAAAATGTTTGCGTTTGATTTGCAAGTCCCGGACGAAATCCTATTGCCGTCTCAGTTGATCGGGTCATGTTGTCAGGTTACTCATAAAACTACTGCAAATTACATATTTATTAACTGCTGCAGTATTTTTAACATGTTCACACAAGATAAAGTGTTTAATAAGCTGATGTTATGTTTTTACCGCAACTGCGATTCTCTCCTGTCTATAAAACTGCAATTTCGGTTTAGTGCATTTTCGGTTGTGTGCATACTTTCGGCTGGTCCCGAGGGTGTGCACACAAGCAGAATTGACTGTATCTCTAAATTTAGATGCAGTTAGTTTTTTATACAAGTTAACAGAGACAGTGCTAGATAGTTTCAGTGTAGATTGAAGCTGGTTTTAAATGGTTAGGAGAGCATATGATATGGACCGTTTGCCAAAGGTGGTGCAAGTCGTAGGCACATCAAGGAAGATAAAATCAGATTTCCTAAGTGAGTATACACTGTGGAAGCTGCAGATAAGAGATGTAATATAGCTTGGCAAAGGACAAAGAACCTCTGTGCACAAACACTGAGGCAGGGGTTACCCCAAAGGGCATTTGGCTGGGTGGCCAAGTTTCAAGAAAATACAAAATCACACATGGCCACACAATGCAAAGCACCATGGGCTGCATATGCAAATCACCACATAATGTTATGCTGGTTCAACTTTAAGCAGAATTGCATGGTGCCGAAAGGCCTCTCACACAGTTTGCAAAGGGTGCTAATAGATGACATAGACATGTGTTTCGTCCTACCAGGACTCATCAGTATGCCTCGTCTGTTTGACACTCCAGTGGAATGAACCTGCTACCCTAAGACAGTCTGTCTGGGTTATGTTGTGGTGAACCCATTAAAATAAAAAACTATTTAAAAGACAAAGAACCTCTGTGTGCAAACACTGAGGCAGGGGTTACTCCAAAGGGCATTTGGCTGGGAAGCCAAGTTTCAAGAAAATACAAAATCACACATGCCCACACAATGCAAAGCATCATGGGCTGCATATGCAAATCACCACAGAATGTTATGCTGGTTCAACTTTAAGCAGAATGGCATGGTGCCGAAAGGCCTCTCACACAGTTTGCAAAGGGTGCTAACACATGACATAGACACGTGTTTCGTCCTACCAGGACTCATCAGTATGCCTCATCTGTTTGACACCCCAGTAGTAGCTTGGTAGCTTATTCAGGAGTATTTTGAGAGTCCAAGTACCAGCATGGAGCCCACGTCTAATGATAAGTGACGTCCAACCAACGGCTGCATACAGGTGACAATGGTGGATTTGGTAAAGAGAGTTTGTAATGAACTGAAGATCACGATGATAGAGGACGTCCAATTTATTTAAGCTTGTGGTTGCAGATGAAATGTAAATTAGGTCCACGTAGTCAAGTAGAGGAAGGAATGTGGCTTGAACCTGCCTGGTTCTAGTCTCTATCTGAAAGAGGGCCCTGTTTCAGAAGAAGAAACCTAACCTGTTTTTTAATCTCCTGGAAAGGTCTTTGAGATGGTCATTAAAGGAGAGCTTATTATCTAGCCAAATGCCAAGATACTTAAATTTAAAGGTGACTTCCAATTGTTCGCCTAAGGAGGTGTCAACAAAGTCTTTTGGTAGGTCAAAGGGGGCAGTAGGGGTGGTATTAAGAGTGAAGATCATAGCTTTTGTTTTCTTGGCATTGAGAAGGAGTTTAGCATTAATAAGATTACGTTCAAGTTGGCAAAGTCAGCTTGGAGCACGTCCCTTAATTCAGACACTGATGTGCCAGAGGCATACAGTACTGTGTCATCTACAAAGAAATGCAGTTTGGAGTTGGTTATATGTGAGTCAAGGTCATTGATGTAGAGGGAGAAAAGGATAGGGCCAAGGATGGAGTCTTGCAGGACTCCACTGACAAAGGGCATGGACGCTGGGAATAGGCCATCTGCTTTGATTTTCTGTGTCCTTCCTGTTAGGCAACTGGTGAACCACTGGGCGGTGAAGGGAGTGGCACCTAATTTAATGAGGCTAATAACTAGCAGATTATGGTCAACGGTACTGCACACTTTATTGAGGTCAAGGAAGACTGCACCAGTGATCTTCTTGGAGTCCATAGCAAATACCCAGTCATTGGTGACTTCAGCCAGTGCAGAGATAGTGCTGTGATTAGTGCAAAAGCCAGATTGCGCTGGGTTAAGAAGTGAAAAAGTTTCGATATGATGTTTTAATTGAGTATAAATCAGTTTCTCAAAGACTTTAGAGAGAATGTGCAGGATTGAGATGGGACTATGGTTGTTTAGGTCACATGGGTCCCCTGTTTTAAATAAGGGAAGGATGTGGGCAGATTTCCAGCAAGAAGGAACTGCAGCAGTGGTGATAGAGCGATTGAATATATGAAGAATGGGGGCAGTGAGATGTGAGTAGCCTAATTTTAAGAAAAAAGGTTCAAGACCATCCTCCCCGGCACTTTTCCTGGTATCTAGGTTGATAAGCGAGTCTTCAATTTCTATGTAGTTGAGAGGGAGGAGCTGAAAGGGACAAGTCATGATTTGTGAAGTGGTAAGTGAGCTGCTTTGATAGTTGGCATGGCTTGCATACGGTGATGAGTCGAAGGCTAGGCCCACAGTGACAAAATGGGAGTTAAGTTCTTTAAGGATGTGGTAATTACTTTCTACAACCCTACCATTGCAGTGTATCTTAGTTGGAATGGAGGGAGCAGCAGGCCATCCTTCAATGGACTTAACTGTCCTCCATATTTTATGGGGATTCTCGTTAGCCTGTTCCAGGGTGGAAACATAGTAGTCTGCTTTGGCAGCGTGAATGCGTTTGATGCAGGCATTCCTAACTGTTCTAAAAGCCTGCCAGTCTGTCGGACTCTTAGTTCACCTAGCCTGAGCCCAAATTATGTCATGGTTTGTGAGTGCAGTCTTGAGATCTGAAGTAAACCAGGGGTTTGAGGTATTCCACGTCCTAATCTTAATAAAGGTTATTACTTGTAAATATGTAATCCTTGTATAGATATTGTAATTATTATATTGTTGTTTTTTTATATTGTGTTACCCCCTGCCTTTCTCTTCCACCCCCAGGTTTCATCTGTAAACAAAATGATTATTGTATCTATGTATGTTTACCTGATAAAACAATTTCAGAAATTAAATATAATAAACAAATGAATAAATATGGTCTTCTTACTCATTTTGCTTTGTAATTATCTTCAGCATATTCACCAGCTCAGCAGCTCTGTTATCTGGATCATCAAGTACAGTATATTGCACTTGTTACTGGTCAAAACTGAACTCTATTTTTCCATGCATCTGAAAGAGAACATCTGTCAAATCCCATTGTAGTTTCTCTTCTCATCCTTTCTGTGATGAATTATTTTGTAGATTGGAATCTTTTAATGGAATTCATGTTTTCTTAATCCCTGCATTGAACCCTACATTCATTCATAATTCACTGAAGAAATATAGGCTGACCCTGCTATGTCTTGCCTTCTTTCTATTTAATACTATTCACTTTTATCTCCTCATGACCTATTCAGCATTCTCAGCATCAATTCAATTAATTATAATCCTTGTTACCTACCTAGATAGCAGGTTATGATAATCATAACCATTCAGATGACTGTTAGCTGGTCTGTGCTATCCTACTCCAGGTTTCTGAACCTAAAGCTTACAAAGTCAAAAGCTTCCACAGCTATTGTTACCTTATAGTGTAATCGACTAGGTTCCCAATTGGGTGTAGAGAGAGGTGTTGATCCCATGTCTCCTTGGATTTGTAGTGTTGTCAGTGCATCAATGATTTAAGGAAAATTACCACTACAGAACTGGAGTAAACATTATTCCCATACCCAAAATAAAAAATAAAATCTTGGGATGTAGACAGAGTCTATAGAACAGGCAGAACACCAGCAGGAAGGAGCTGCTGGTATAACTAAACTTCTCTACTGGGACTAAGAACTAGAACTCTACTACTGGGACCTTCAATTTAGGGTAAAAAAAAGTTAGTGTGTATGTCAGAGTTAGTTGAAGTGAATTATTATCTGTGTAGTTATCTAGGTGCTTGTCACAGGTGGCTGAAGGGAATTCTTATCTGTGCCTCTAACTAAGTGTAGAAAGATTTGCAAAGTAGGGGGAGTGGCTTAGCTAGAAGGAAGCCAGGTTAAAGCCAGATTTAAACACTGCCCTAGATAGCTTCTGCCAGAGAACAGGCAGAACACCAGGAGGAAGGAGCTGCTGGTATAACAAAACTTCTGTTCTGGGACTCACCTCCCCACCCTAAACCAGTTCTACTTTTATAAGCACAGGATTTGACTGACAACAGGAACTTCCTGTTTGGGATCAGGAAGTGAGTGGTCACAGAGCCACCAAAGACTCGCCATCCCAGAAGGATAAGAGTAGCTCTCTGTCCCCCACCTAGCTGCTGGAGGTCTGACTCGGAGCAAGTAAGGAGACTGCTGAGAAATATAGGAACTTCTTGTCTCAGGACAGGAAGATCAGGAGCTTAAAGGGCACAGAGGCAGTAAGTAAGTAGGAAGAAAAAAAAATAAACAGAGGAAAGAGTAAGTATTCCAAACAACAGTTAGGAGCCAGAAATAAGACATGATGGGAGTGGTGCAGTGCAGTGGCTGTGGAGCAGCAGTCTTCCGGGAGACGTTCTGGAGGATGCGGTGTTGTTCCATCTGCAGGCACCTCTCTGGGCTGAGGGAGGAGGTTGCTCATCTCCAGGCTGTGTTGGCCAGGATTTGTGGGACCTCCTCTCCCACCCAGGGACCACCAGGGCCACTGCCATTGCTTCAGAGGTTGCCAAGAAAGAGGAGTGGTTTGACCACAGTGGACTCAGGAAGGGTGAGGATGGTGGAGCAGAGGCACATCCCTCCAGTTGTACCTCTCCACAATTCATATGCCATTCTGGCAAAGTGTGGTTCCTCTATGGAGGTACCAACAGTGGAGACCAAGTAGGATGCTGGGAATCTCCATAAAGAAGACACACAGGAGGGTGGCTTGGGACCCCACATGGGAAGAAAATAACTCCTGGTCAGGTACTCCATTATTAGGAAGGTAGAACTTGGAGAGGAAGGGGAGAGGGAGATAAGGTGTTTGCCTAGTGCCATGGCTTGGAGGGACAGGGAGCAAATCCTCAGAATTGCCAGAGCAGCTGCACAGGGGAGGGAGCTGGATGTCGTTGTCCACCTAGGGACAAATGACCTGGCTAAGAAAGGGATCAGAGCAGTGCAGGAAGCATTTGTGGAGTTGGGGAGGGGTCTAAGACAAGCAGCATGCACAGTAACCTTCTCGGAGGTGCTGTCTGTCTTTGGCACGGGTGAGGCTAGGGTGCTCCACACCATGGGATTCAATCAGTGGTTGAAAAACTGATGCAGAGCTCAGGGATTTGGCTTCATTGTGGACTGGGGGTCTACCTGGAGATATGCAGGCCTATACTGGCATGATGGTCTGCATCTGTTGAGGAGGGTAACCAGGATCCTAGGTGATAGATTTAAATGCTTCATTGGCAAACATTTAAACTAGCCAAGGGGGAGGCACTAGAGAGGAGGAGGGAAATCCTAGCCCCCCCCAAAAATCAGGGTATTAAGTGAGGTAAACACCAACACAGAGATGTCAATAGGGAGAAGGGCATGGGGTAAATGGAGAAAATGACAAATGCAATAAGGACAGAGATGGGGCAAAAAGCGGTAAGGCCATCAAGAAATGGAGGGTAATGAGTACCAACGCCTGTAGTCTGGGCAACAAGCTCCCTGAACTAGTGGCCTGGATGGAAGAGGGATGTCTGGATATTGTAGCAGTCACAGAAACATGGTACACAGAGAACCATGACTGGGATGTTAACATACCAGGGTACACAACCTACAGGAGAGACAAGGAGGGGAGAAGGGGGCGGAGTATCTCTCTATGTAAGAGAAGGGATAAAAGCAACTGAACAAAAGAGCAAACAGGGAGGAGAGGAGGCACCGTGGGTCACCTTAGAGACTGGAAATGGCACCAAAATCTGCACAGGAGTTGTATACAGACCCCCATGTCAGGGTAGGAAATGGACAAGGATATAACAGAAGGCATCCTTAGGATGGCAGAGAAAGGGGAGATATTGTTGGTGGAGGATCTGAATATGCCAGATGTTAACTGGAGCACCTTTGCTGCAGCCACATCCAAAAGCAGGGCCATTCTCGATACCCTTCAGGTGGCATGCCTCAGACAGCTAGTTTTGGAAACCATTCATGAGGGAGCAATCTTAGACTTCATACTCTCAAATGGGGACAGTGAGAGGATCTCAGATCTAGAAGTGGGTAGGCATCTGGGAACAAGTGACCACCAAACAGTGTGGTTCATGATAAACTCAGCTACAGAGTCAAGGCATACAAAAGTGAGGGTTCTGGACTTTAGGAGGGCTGACTTTGTCAAGATGGGAGAGTGCCTTAGAAAAGCACTAGCAAACAGGCTAGAAGGAGGGGTGAAGCAACAATGGAGAAACATCAAAACCGCCATCACAGAGGCAACAAGCCTTTGTGTGAAGCAAATAAACAAATCAAAATGAAAGAAAAAGCCACTATGGTTCTCAAAAGAGGTGGCAGTGAAGATTAGGGAGAAAAATATAGCATTTAGGAAGTATAAGGAAACACAGAAGGAGCAGGATGGAGAACTGTACCAGTTAAGGCAGAAGGAAGCAGAGAGGGTAGTCAGAATAGCTAAGGCCCAAACTGAGGAAAAGATAGCCAACTCAGTTAAGAAGGGGGATAAAACCTTTTACAGGTATATCAGGGAGCGCAGAAAGACAAAGGGAGGGATAGTGAGGCTGACTAGAATGGACGGTGGGTGGGCAGAGAGGGACAGTGAAAAAGCAGGGATACTGAATGAATACTTCTGCTGAGTATTCACAAAAGTGGAGGAGGGGGAGGTGCCTAATCCAATTAACAGAAGCACTCTGGATAGCGGAAGTCGATCCCAGTCCTTTCACAGAAGAAAGGGTTCTGAAAGAACTCCTAACACTGAAGGTGGGCAAAGCAATGGTGCCTGATGGAATTCACCCCAGAAGGAGAGAACAAGTGACACCACTGACTACCCTTTTTAAAAAATCATGGGAGGATGGTGTGGTACCTGAGGACTGGAGGAAGGTGGATGTGATTCCCCTTCACAAAAGTGGTAGCAAGACAGAGGCAGGAAACTACAGACCTGTCAGTTTGATCTCTGTGGTAGTGAAAGTGATGGAATTACTTCTAAAGGAAAGAGTTGTTGAGTACCTAGAGGCCAGTGGGGCACAGGACCCAAGGCAGCATGGGTTCACAACAGGAAGGTCATGTCAGATGAATCTAATTGACTTCTTTGACTGGGTGACCAAAGTGGTAGACCAGGGAGGGGCTGTGGACATGGCCTACCTAGACTTTGTCAAGGCATTTGGCACAGTCCCAAACAAAAGATTAATAGTCAAATTAACTGGCCTAGGAGTGGGTCCCAGGGTGGTAGCCTGGGTAAAACATTGGCTGAACAACAGGACACAGAAGGTAATTGTAAATGGAGTCCACTCTGAAGAAAGAGGGGTTACTAGTGGGGTACCACATGGTTCAGTACTGGGTCCAGTACTTTTTAATGTCTTTATAAGTGACATTGCAGAGGGACTGGAAGGAAAAGTATGTCTCTTTGTGGATGACACAAAGATCTGCAACAGGGTTGATACACAAGGAGGCATGGAAAGGATGAGAAGGGACTTGGCAAGGTTGGAGGAATGGTCAGAAGTATGGCAGCTTAGATTCAGTGCAAAGAAGTACAGAATAATGCACCTGGGAAACAAAAACTCAGGAGAAGATTACACAGTGGGGAGGAGGTAGTAACAACAACAAAAATGGAAAGGGACCTGGCGGTAATCATATCAGATGACCTTAAGGTTGCCAAGCAATGTGAGAAGGCAGTAGGGAGGGCTGGGGGAATAATGGAATGTATAGGGAGAGGCATCACCAGCAGAAAACAGGAAGTTGTTATCCCCCTGTACAGACAGTTGGTGAGACCCCATCTGGAGTACTGTGTCCAGTTCTGGAGACCCCATCTCCACAAGGACATAGACAGGATGGAGGCAGTCCATAGGAGGGCAACTAAAATGGTGCAGGTTCTGCAAGATAGCCCATACAAGGAGATACTAAAGGAGCTTAACATGTATACCCTTGAGGAAAGGAGGGAGAGGGGGACATGATAGAAACTTTTAAGTACCTCAGTGGAATCAACAAAGTCCAAGAGCATAGCATCTTTCAGAAAAAGAGATGTGCAAGAACAAGGGGACACAATTTGAAGATAGAGGGGGGACAGCTAAGGAGCAATGTGAGGAAGTATTTTTTTTTCACAGAGAGGGTGGTGGACACATGGAACAGCCTTCCTAAGGAGGTTGTGGGGTATAAAACTGTGGGAGAATTCAAGAATGCTTGGGACAGACATAAGGCAATTTTTGTGGGGTGTAGGAAGAAATAGGCTGTTGGTTAACTAGGATCTGCAGCTTATCCTGTAGGTAGGGAAATGGGCAGACTAGGTAGGCCAAGCAGTCTTTATCTGCTATCAAAGTTTGTTTATATAGACCAGTTTTCCTTACCCATTTCATTAGTAAAGTGATGAAGGGCTTTGACCATAGACTGATTATGGAAGATTTCAAATACAAGATTGACCTGAACCAAAATGGGTCTTTAACTTGCAGTTCAGGTATTCTACTTTTTCTGATATAAATGAAAACTGCTATGAGAGCCTGGAGTGTAGAACAAGTCATGAGGGCCATGCTGTTAGATTATAGAAAGGCTTTCAGTTTAAAAGACCACAGATATTGTTGAAAAAAAAATGAATGGGGCAAGATACCCTCCACATCCTTCTGAGGTGGATCAATGGTTTCTATGTTAGATTACAACAGGTGTGTATGGGAAACAAAAAATCTGAAGCTGGTTTTACCATTGGAGGGATACTACAAGGCTTTAAACTAGGTCCCCTATTATTCCACATCACTATTAATGAGCTAGTAATTTGGTGCTACTAAATAAAAATATCAATGTCACAATAGGGATACAGTAGATGTTTTCCAAAACACTGAAGACAGTAACAATGCTCATAGACAGGAAAAATATAGGACAATGGTTTACATAAAACTGCATCAAATTAACCCCAATTAATACCAAAGAAATTCATTTTGGTAAAATTGTAAGGAATGCCAGTCTTCCTCCATTGATTTTTGGAAGTAGTGAAGTCAAAACAGTTGAAATGTTCAATTTATTTGTATTATGGATTGACAGTGGTTTTACAGTACTTGGAGAAAGCATGTGGCATATATGATTAAGAAAACAGATATGACAGTATATTTTCTAACAACTTTAAAAAGAGCAAGATTTTCAGAAAGGGATTTAAAAAAAGCAATATTTTCAGAATGAGATTTCATATAATACTACATCATTGTAATCAGGCCTGTCATGGGGTCATGGCATAGTAGTTTGACCATGAAAGAGAGCAAGAGCCTAGAAAAATTATAAAAATAATTGCTCTCTGGGATGTTCCATATGGAAATGCTTTGAACAAGAGTAACGTAAACACCTTTGAAGTGCACATAGAAAGAAAGACTCTCAAGATTTTTAATAAACTATGTGAACCAAATCACAGATTGTCTATTCTTTTACCAAAAATGAAGAGTGAATCACAACCTGTGAAAAATACGAACAGGAGGTAATATGCCAACAAAAAAGTATAACAACTTTTAGAGATTTTTGGAATAAGATGTAATAGAAGGTACAAGGTCGTAAGATTTTTCCAAGGTGAAACCAAAAATGGCAGAGTCCAAAGGCTGGGTAACATACACAGAGATCTTACGTTTAGGCTGCATAGACCTATGGGGCAACATTTTTGATCCTATTACCCCAAACTGGAGAATTGTAATATGAATGATTAATTAAGTGTGAATTAAATTGTAGTTGTATATTTTATGATTGCACATTTTTGCATTGTTACTAACTCCTTCTATATTTTCTTAAAGTTTTATGTATAACGTAAATGGATGTATATATATTTTTTTGGTTATTGTACAAAACCTCAATCTGCTATTGTAAGGTGCAATGGAACAGTAATAAAATCCAAACCTTGTCCACTAACAGCCACTTACATGTGATTCCCTGGTGCTATTAGGTGACTTTCCATGGCTCAGTGTGTAAGCAGTGTATTTTGAAGGTGACTAAAAATAATGTCAAACCACAAATGCTCTAGTATCTGACTCTTCCAGTGGTTACTGTTCTGCACTAATTATGTCAATCTTGATTTTTGCTCTTAAGCTAAGACCCTTATTGCCATGGCCTTTTACTATATTTTCTTGCTGTTTTTTTTTTATTTCTATTTTTCCCCTCCTACTTCCCTCAGAGCCACATCATCAGGAGATGCCAGTTAAGCCTGTCCCTGCCTAGAGCCTTACCTGACAACCTCCAGTCCTTCCATCCTACCTCAGAAACCCCCAGGCAGGGTCAGTGTAGGGGCCAGCCCCCGAATCTTGAGGTCGTTGTCAGGATCCAGGACTGCAGGCAGGCACTGGAACAACGGGACCTGGCTCAGGGCTCTGTCTTCCCGGCTCTAGAAGTTTTATTTTCCCTTTTCTATGAGACATTACATGCCCATACTTCAAGGCATGCATGCTGACATCTGCAACGTCCCTCCTCCTCCTTCCACAAAGGAGGTGCCTCTGGAGCTGATAGGTCCCAGACCCGCACCTGTGACCAATCATGCCCCAGTGGCTCCAGCTTGCTGTCATGCCCCCAACCTTTGCCAGGGGTCACCGCTTGCTGGAATGTAGAGCCCTCCTACCCCCCGGAGAAGGCAAACTGTCTTCGGACGCTCCAGCCTATCTCCCCCCAGCCAATCCCCAGCAGCCCGAGCTCATTCTCAAACCCGGGTCACCGGCGTGGATCGAGGTGTGGCGTCCAGTGCCTCAACTCTCAGTGCCACTGGGTCGGCATTGTTTTGCTGTTTGGTGACTGCTGATTCCTGCCTGATATAATATCCTACAGTTTTTATAATTCCTTTGAGCTTGTAACTTTTCTATTTTGCCTTGTTTTTCTATGTAACCTCCCTGGTCATGCCTGAAGATAGACATTCTATTGGCTAGTGCACCTACCTGGTCAACAAAAACTAACTAAATAAATAACTCAATAAAGCCATTTTCTAACCACACCACTCCCTCACTACGCATGATTGAAATTCACACATGGTAAAAATGGAACCATTTTATAGTAACACTATACTTATCTCCTCCCTTTCTGTTGAACAATGATGGGAATAAAAGGATTCTGGTGACTTTCCAATTCCTTGTTGCTAGATGCACACCTGATCAGAGGTAGGCAAGAGAATCAGACGACTAATATTTTTATCTATAGATGCAGGAGGCTCCAAGATGGCCAGCTAAGTAGAAAGAAGCCCGGCGGAGCTGCCAGACTAATATTCCGTAAAAAGAAGAAAACAGGCATTAATGATCCTCGGCATTCCTTCTATATTCAACCAGCATGTCTAAACAAGTGCATCACTTAAAAGAAATGGCAAAAAAAGAATTACCTGCCAGGAAGAAAAAACGTGTTACCAGATCCCGACAACATCAAGATGAGGAAGAACCCAGCATGTCAACAGAAACTGGTATAACAAGTCACACTCAGCTTCAGCAGCAGACATTGCCTTTTTCGCTAGAACTTTCCAGTTTGGAGCACTACTTTCACCTATACTGGCCACACCAGTGAAGGAAGGCATCCTTGTGAAACGCAGAGCCAGGGGCTCAGAACACATGGAGGAACAGCAAGATCTGTCGACAGTGTTTGGAGAGAACCCCACAGCGGAAATGAATGGAGCAACCAGCGCAAGTGTAATCTCTCTGAAATTGGTACGCCAACACGCACAACCGATTTCAACATTCAACATGGACCCAGTGCAGCAGGAAGCAGGGTCTACCAATGATGCAAAGATCACTGAGGATACGATATTAGAGACAGACATGGGCCCAGTGCAGAAGGAAGCAGGGTCTACCAGTGCTGTAAAGATCACTGAGGATATGATGTTAGAGACAAAACACTTACAGGTTAGTGCTGAGGGGGTAACTAGCTGTGCTACTATGATATTGGGCTCTACAACTGATGATGTAGCTATGTAAACATCCAGTAATAACCAGAAGGAGCAAAGTTGCAAGAAGTGTAAGGATACAGAACATTCTGCTGCAGAGAAAGAAAATACAACACTGACAGTGGTTGCTGGTGCTGGTGGAGGACCAAGGTTGCGCCAACCTGACCACTACAAACCACCCAGCCTTCTACTTTAAGAAGGTGACGGCAAAGGAGGCCCAAACAATGGTCAGGAAAGTCCTAGGGAAAAACTAGGTTGGGGAGTGATGGGCTAGACATGAAGTTACTATCTCTGACCCTTGATGTTCTGATCAAACCCATTACAATACTATTTAATAAATCCTTGGCCCTAGCTCAATTCCCAGAAGTATGAAAGCAAGCCCTGGTAACTCCAGTGCACAAGAATGGAGACAGGGCACTGGTAACTAACTATAGGCAAATATCTATCCTCTCCCCACTATCCAAAGCTCTGGAAAAAATTGTGGCAAACCAATTCACAGAATACCTCAACAAGTACAATCTGCTCTGCCCAAATCAACATGGTTTCCAGCAAAAACACAGTACCACCTCTGCACTGCTGGCATACTCTGACTAGGCACACAAGGCGCTGGATGAAGACAAATTGGTGGGGTCCATTTTCATTGACCTCACTAAAGCATTCGACACCGTCAACCACCCTCTACTTGTACTCCAGCTCCAAAGATTGGGAGTGACTCCAAATGCCCTAAATTGGTTCAGTGATTACCTATCAAACAGGAATCAGTGAGTCAAAATTGGGCAGATGTTATCCAGCTCCAGAGATGTACTCCTAGGAGTTCCTCAAGGATCAGTCCTAGGGCCCTTGCTTTACAGCCTCTTTGTTAATGAATTACCCACGGCCTGTGACACCAAACTCATCCTGTATGCGGACGATGCCGTGCTGCTGAGTAGCAGCACCTCCCAGGCTTCCCTACAAACAGAACTACAGGTCTCCTTCAACAAAATTGAGGACTAGTTCTGTAGGCAAAAGTTGCTACTGAACTACAAGAAAACCAAGGCCATGCTACATTCCAGCCCCTACAATAAATGCAGGCACACTCCCCTTGAAATCACCAATAACGCTGGTGAACAGATAGGGCAGGTAAAATTGTTTAAGTACTTAGGGGTCACCATTGATGACTCTCTCACTTATATGAACCATATTGACTCCCTTGTCAGATCAGTAAATACAAAGATCCGGGTCCTCTATAGACATAAGAAATCCTTCACCCCGGAAGCACTCTGAATCTCAGTCTCCAGCTCCATACTCCCCACAATAGACTATGGGTTAGTGACCTATGGAGCTGCCACTGATACAGCACTCAATAGGATCCAAATTGCACTAAATAAGGCATGCCGCCTGACCCTGAGTGCAGATCAATACACTCATACTTACACCCTGTATGAGCGTACAAACTGGCTTAACCTAAAAGACAGGATCAAATAACAAACCTGTCTCCTGGGTAAGAAGGCACTCCTCGGAAAAAACCCACCCTACATAGGAAACCTGCTAGAGGCCTCTCTCTCTTCCCACATCACCAGAGGCAGGAAGAATGGAACACTGTCCATCCCATTCCGGCGAACCTCACTTGGGCAGCATACTTTCTCCTACCGAGCCCCCCTCTGGTTAAATGAACTCCTGTTGAAACTGCAAACACACAGCCTGCCACAGTTCAAAACAGGCCTCAAACAGCACCTAATGTCTAGCTCAAAATGCACCTGTTTCTCATGCCCTACTAGAAAGACTAACCTACACCCTAGGTAGTACCCAGCACGGAACTCTAGAAAAACCTGCCCCTATCCCAGCCTAGCCTGGAGCATTAGTAAGCTATTAATCCTCTTTACCACTCTATGTACTGCCCCCCAAACCACCCTCACCCACTTTCTCAACCATAGCCTATCAATGGATTTTGGTGGTCTCCAGGGCTGAGCTACCCAGAGTATCATCCTAGATATAGTCCGAATCCTGTTACAGTCACTTTGCTTTCCTCTGATTTGTTAATAATTCTCATGTAACTGCTCTTTAATTGCCTAATGTGCTGAACCCTGTAACTACTGTATTTGTGTCTTGTATTATTGTCCACCCTGACGTGGAACCTTTGTAAAAGAGCTCATGCTCAAAGGTCTTTCCGATATTACAAATAGATAAAATAAATAAAAAAAAGACAGGTATAGGCTTAACAAACCAAGCTGAACTTATGACACAATTTAAACATTATATAAAGTGTGAAATACAAAAAAGGCTTTGATGTCATGGCAGCTTCTCTTCAAAACTTAAATAAAACTATAGCAGACTTGGGTACAAAGCTGGAAAATCTCACAGTTAGAACATCTGCAGCACAGCAAAGAATTTCAGATATAGAAGATACTGTTAACCCTATACAGCAAATGGTTAATGAAACACACACAACAGTTACTGAGGTTACAAAGAAAGAAAACAGAACAAGAAGATAGATCTAGAAGAAACAATATTAAACTGATAAGAATACCAGAGGGATCAGAAAGCAGGGATGACCCACTTCCATATTTTGAAAAATTGGTCACAAATGCACTAGGTTTGAAATTCCCAGAGGAATGCATTATCTTGGACAGAGCACATTGGGAGAAAAGTATATACACAAGGCAAGCATACAAAGCAACATTCATGTCCAATATAGCCAACATGTATGTATTAAGCCACACTACTTTTAGGACAGAGAAAGGATTTTGAGAAAATCACGAATAGATAGAGGGTTACATGCGGAAGGTGTAAGCTTTTCAGCATATCCTGATTTCAATGCGGAAACAGTTCAGTCCAGGAAATCGTTTCAGAAAACACAAGCTATGTTACAAGAAATGGGGATTCAATATACCTTGTTGCCAACCACCAAAATTAGATTTTTCTGGAGAAAGTGCACATGATTCTTCATGGAAGCTAAAGAAGTTGAAGATTATTTAACACAAATGCAAGGGTTAACCTACTCACAGCACAATGAAGAACAAAGAGAAGTATCAAAGAACATTCTGTCGGAAAATGATGTAAATGATGTATAGATTTCTGTGATATCATAGGCTATTAAGTAAAAAAGTTAAAACATGTAGGAAACAAAAAAAAATGGAAAAATTAGTTAAACCAAGGCTCATGAAATAAAGGTAACAATAAAATAATAGAAGTATAGTGAAAAATAAAGTTAAGGGAATAACAAGGTAGGGTATGATAGGATGAAAGGAAATAATATAGATGGTCCGATCACTACACCGTGGAGTTTAGTTTTAGCACCCCCCCTTTGTAGGCCTACCCCTGTGGAGATGGTCAGGTATTGTCCTTTATGAGATATAAGCTCTCAAGGCCTAGAGGTGGTGCTTGACCTCTCATCCCTCTCAGTGGCAAACAATGACCCAGAGGCTCTCGGGAAGGCTTATAACTTGGCCATTTCATCAGCCCTGGATGTCATTGCTCCTGTCTGAGTTTGTCCTCTCTCCCTTCCCCCTCAATCCCCGTGGTTCGATGGGACTTTGAGGGAGATGCGGCGACTAGGATGAAGGTTAGAGCATTGCTGGAAGAAGTCCACCCTTGATGCCAACCACCTTAGATTGATGGACCATTATCATGTCTATTGATCTGCAATCACCCATAAGAAGACAGAGTTCCTGTCTGGGGAGATTGCAGCTGCTCAGAATTGACCAGCTCAGCTGTTACGAACTGTGGAAAGACTGTGCAACCCAGTCTGCCTGCAAGTTCGGAAAGCTTTTTCGTAAGTTGAGTGTGACGAACTTGCTCGATTCTTTGTGAGTAAGGTGGCTGACATCAGGGCAGAACTCCAACCAGCACTCTCTATGGGCATTGCTTTCAATCAGCATGAGGCCACTGCACCTTGGTTTTCCTGGAGTACCTTTGACCAGCCAGTGTTCATGGATGTCATGCGGATCATCCAGAGTGTGCACCCTACATGCTGTAGTTTGGACACAGGATCTACTTCCCTGATTTTGGATTGTCTTGATTCCATCAGTCAAGTCCTAGCTCAGATAGTCTGGTGCTCCTTGGAAACAGATGAGTTTCCTAGCTCCCTGAACGAGGCCGTGGTGACACCACTCTTAAAGAAAGCTTCTTTGGACCCAGACTGCCTTGCAAACTACAGACCAATCTTTAACCTCCCCTTTTTAGGGAAGGTGATTGAGAAAGTTGTGGCTGCACAGCTGAAGGACCATTTGACCATCCATGACATCTATGAGCCCCTCCAGTCTGGATTTTGAGAGAGGCATAGTCCTGAGACAGTGCTGGTTTGGGTGCTCAATGATCTCCTGATGGCCAGAGATCAGAAGAGCCATTCCATCAGTGTTTGACACTGTGGACCATGGGGTTTTGCTTGACTGTCTGAGGTTCATCAGTGGCCTGGCTGGTACAGTCCTCAGGTGGTTTACATAATTCCTCACTGGAAGAATGCAGAGAGTGGTGTCTGAGGGTTTATTCCTCAGACCCAGTTTCCCTGTCATGTGGGGTTCCTCAGGGGTCGGTGCTATCCCACATGTTGTTCGCAGTGTATATGCTGCCTCTCGGAGACATTATAAGAAGGTATGGGCTGAGGTTTCACTGCTATGCTGATGATACCCAGCTCAACCTTTCTTTTGCACCTGACCAGGATGGCGCTTTCTCGGTCTTTAATAACTGTCTCACAGAAATCCAGGAGTGAATGGATTTAAGTTGGTTGAGGTTGAACTTGGGTAAGACTGAGGTGCTAGTTGTGGATCCGGGTCACTGGATAGTGAGGTTGGGGGTGGGTTCACCCTCTGGACTTTTTCTTGGGGGCATATCTCTCTCGACCTCTGAACAGGTGCGAAACCTTGGGGTAGCATTTGACGAAGGGCTGACCCTGCATACTCAGGTGTCAGCTGTTGTGAAATCTTCCTTTTACCATCTAAGGAATATCGCCAGGATTAAGCACCTTGTTCTGTCTGGTGACCTTCCCACTTTGATCCATACCTTTGTGTCCTCATGCTTAGATTATTGCAATTCCCTGTACCTAGGACTACCAGGGGTGGAAATCCATCACCTGCAGCTAGTGTAGAATGCAGCGGCTCAGCTTCTGACAGGGTCAGCACAGTCCTGTCATATTTCACTGGTTCTAAGTGGACTGCACTGGCTGCCAGTTCAGTGGCAAATCACCTTTAAGGTCAGTCTTCTGACCTTTAAAACTCTACAGGGACAGGGCCCAAACTACCTGAAAGAGCTTCTGGTTCCTTACTGCCCTGAATGGTCACTCAGCTCCACCAACAAGGGGTTGCTGGAGATTCCAAGGGTGTGTTTGAATACTTCTGGGGCTAGAGCTTTTATGCATGCAGCCCCTACCCTTTGGAATTCTCTACCCCGTCGGTTACGGGAGTGCATAACTGTGGTGGATTTTAAGCAAGCACTGAAAACCTTTTTATGCACCAATCATTTGGTGAGTAGTTGTTTGATATTGGTAATGATTTAGCATATATTATATGTTGTTGAGATGCTTGTTTGGTGAATTTAAACTTGTTAGGCATCTTGGTATTTGAAAGGCACCCTATAAATAAAGTTTATTATTATTATTTATTAAAGAAAATGATTATGAAGATAGTCATGACAGTAAAAAAGACAAATACATAAAATGGGTGATGAAATAGGTAGCGAAAGAGATTATAATTGTTAAGTAAAAGAAATTAATTTACTTAAAAGAGTAGAGGAAAGGGAGCTGTGGTAGTAAGAGCCTGGAACACAAGGTTAAGCCTGTAGAGATTTATGCACAACACTATGTAACATAAATTCATGGGCAGGTTCACTAAATGGGCAGTACTGTCCTCTGCCATGGCCACCAAGATTGAGGTAAATGGGGGGACTAGAGTGCATAATTAAGATACTATTAGTATGGATTTATTACATACGCACAATAGCACTCAAAATCAATCACAAGAGGGGGGCATAGTGATAGCTTTTTGATAAAAAGACTAAATCAAAAAAGTAGGCAGAACCTAAACTGTAAACCAAACATATATAAAATAATAGATGAAATAATCACTATAGAATAGTGGGGGAGGGAAAAAGGGGAGGAAAGAACAGGTAACGATAAAGGTCAACAGCATAAGCAAAAACAAGCCCAGCAAAATGAAGGGTATGTATTTGTCTGTGTGTGTATATATATATATATATATATATATATATATATATATATATATATATATATATATGAGTGTGTGTGTGTGTATATATATATGTATATATATATATATATATATATATACACACACACCAAAAATTAGTCAATAATATATAGAAGCTAACAAATATGAATATGAATTAATATGGTAAAAACACATTTTACAATAAGGTCAAATGGGTGAAACCTTAAAAATCATTACATGGAATGTGAAAGCATTTAAAGATAGAATTAAGAGCAAGCACATTTTTAACGATGCAAACAATATGTCAGCTAATGTATTAATGGTTCAAGAGACTCATCTACTTCAGACAGAATCTCAGTTTCTGTCAAGAAAATGGGGTCCAGGGATTAATGCACCATATAGAATTAATGCAAGAGGGTTCGCCATTTTCTTTAAAACAAATTCAGGTATAATTATAAAAAAAAATGCTTAAAGACGTAAATGGCAGATACATGATCTGTGAGATGCAGTTTAACTATTCCCTTTGCACATTAATAACCATTAATGGTCCTAATGAGAATTCACCACAGTTTTATGATGAAGTCTTTCTAAAAAATCATGGCATTTAACTCTCCAGTAATTATGGGAGGAGATTTTAATTTGGTGACTAACCCTGAATTGGATAAATCTAATATTTTGGGATACAAACCCCAATCTGCAACTACTGAATTAATTAACTATATGAATGGTTTACATTTATTAGACCATAGTGAAAAACCCATCCCAATGTAAGATAGAACTTGTTTTTTTCTGCACCCCATCAATCTTATTCTAGATTTGACTTATTTTTAATTTCTGAAATTATATTACACTGCATGGAAGATACACGATATAAAACAATACATATATCTGACCATGCACCTGTAATAATGACAATAAGGATAACACCACAAAAGCAGAATTTTAACTTTAGAATGAACCCTGATGGTCTTAAAGACCAAACATATACTACTAAAGTAGGTAAAGAAATTACAAACATTTTTCAAAATAATCAAATACAAGAATTAACATCATTAACCATTTGGGATATGTTTAAAGCATATTGTACATAAGAGGTGGCACCATTGCATTTAACTCAAAAAAGAATAGAGAAAGAAAACAATAAATGGAGCAGTTAGAAAAGAACTATAATTCAGAAAGAAATAATATATGAAAGAGGTAAAACTACACAAACACTACAATAACTTTTGGTAGCAAAAAATACATTTAATAAATTATCAATACATCAAGCAGAGAAACAATTATTACTTACAAGAGCCAAATATTATGCTACCAGTGATAAACCGGATAAAATGCTAGCATGGCAGCTTAGAAAAGAACAAAAAGAGAACATCATTACTAAAATAACAACATCAATGGGGGGAAACTACTACAGATTATGTTCAAATGAATCAGGTATTTGAAAAATATTATGAGAAATTATACAAAACAGAGACAACAAAGTAATCAAGATTTAGATGCTTTTGAGTGGCAGTGGGATGAGTGGGGGTGGCAGTGGGATGAGTGGGGGTGGCAGTGGGATGACAAAAGGGAAGGGGGTTGGGGCAGCTGCAAACTAGGGGTGTTGGCTGCACACTCTAGCAGGCTTAGATAGACCGGGTAGTCTGTTTCTGCTGGCACATTCGTATGTTCATATGTTTTACAATCAGTTCATATACTGCAACTTAAAGACGATCAAAATGTACAACTTGATAAAGAAATAACAAGTGAGGAAATAGAAATAGCTATAAAAACTTTAAAGAATGGAAAAACACCTGGACCTGATGGAATAGCCATAGAATTTTATCAAACCTTTATATACGATGTGATACTCCACTTAAAACACTTTTTGATGGCATTCAAAGACATAATAAACTACATTCTTCAGCTCAAGAAGCATCTATATTGCTACTAAAAAAAAAGATAAGGATCCATTATACCCGACATCTTATAGACCCATTTCACTTATGAATTCTGATACAAAAAGTTTAACAAAAATATTAGCAAACAGACTAGACAATGTTTTAATGGAAATTATTCATCTATTAAGGGCAGACAGCTAAAAGACAATATAAGAAGAAACATTAAACCTTACTGATTATTTTAAAAATTCAGATTATTCCATCTTATCATTAGACATAGAAAAAGCATTTGATTGGGTAAACTGGCCATATATCAGAATACTGTTGGAAAAAATGAAGTTTGGACCACAGTTCTGTAAGTAGATAAATATTTTGTACACAAAATTGACAGCTAAAGTTAAAACAAATAAACAATTATCAAATATGATTAACTAACACAGAGGAACCAGGCAAGGCTGTCTTTTATCACCATTAATTTTCACATTAGCTATAGAACCAATAGCTATCTCAATATGAAATTTTATTTATTTATTTAGTTTTTGTTGACCGGGTAAGTGCACTAGACAAATCCTGCCTATTTTCAGGCACTACCGTGGGAAGGGGGATACAGATGAATGCCAACTGACCTTGAACCAGATGAAACTGTTGGTGGTATTTTTAGTGAATGAGGGAAATTTGGCCAGGGCACCGGGGAAATTCCCCTACTCTTGCTGCACACGGCACAGACATGTTGCAGGAGAGTTGAATGGAGGTCAGTGTAACTTCGGATATGGACGGGGAAGGACGTACTGTGGAACAGTTAACAGAGGTTGTCGGAATCCAAGTTACGACTGGTATAGAATGCCAACATTTGGGGGTTGACTCTCAGCCTCCGGAACCTTCTACATCTAGAGAGCAGCTCATGGCTGTACAAGATTCAGAAGAAGAGAATCTTCGATGGGATTTGGATATCAAGAAGCAACAACTATTGGACCTCATTACAGTGGCAGAACAAGAATTTATGGCTAGTAAACTGTCGTTAGAGGAACGAAAATGGAAAAGATCAGTATTAAGTCCACTGCCTGGAGGAAGTAAACGGTTACCTTTGGAGCCTGAAATGGATCAATCTACCCTTTTGTCTGAGTTACCTTCAGTAGAGGGTCAGGAACAGGTCAATGACATCACGTCCGAGATGCTTACCCCAGATACTGAGTGGACCCCTGGGGTGGCGTTGCAGAATGCCGGATGGATACAGGAGGGGGATCGCTGGATTCCGGATCCAATCATGCCCTTACTGGGGTCTCTAGAACCTGTGGTAGCTTCTTTCTCGACTGCCTTGGACGGCGACTTTCAGCCACTGATTGTGCAAGAGGGGCCTGCTGCTCAACTGGCGGCTGCAGGAGTGTTCTCTGCTCCGCGAGCTATGGTGCATGGACAAGGACTCATAGGCCTCAAGGGGTCTTGTGTACTGCCAAACTCAGACTCCCATGCTACTCTTGATAATGCAGCTTTATTGGAGACTCAAGGTAAGATTCTTTCAGATTCTATACTTAATGGAACCAATGGTCTTGAGAGAACTACACCAGTTAAAGAATTGCCTAAAACATTTGCAGGTTTGTTTAAAAAAACTGCAGAAGCAGCGAAGAGACGTTTTTTGGTTCATCTTAAATATACAGGGACTGCACCCATGGTCCTGGATCGGATCTGGGTGGGTAAAACGCTAATTAAGGACTCTATGGGCTTTGCTCCTTCTGAAGTATATGCATTTATTCATGCTTCTGGGGATCGGATATATGACTTAAGCTTTTGTACTATGCAGTCACTGGACAAGTTTTGGAAATTATACTATACACTTCAGGATTTTGGTGCTTGGCATGACTTTTTAGCTATTCCGGTTACAAAACCAACTATTAAAACTGTTACTGTTCTATTTCGGAATGAGGGGGTCTGTATCAATGACATCATGTTTTGGTTAGAAAAGAAATGTACTGTTATGGAACAGCCAAAGCCCATTATAGATGAGAATGGATTTTTGAATGGGGGTTGGTTATTCAGAGTACAATTGAATCAGACTGAGGTCGGAATTTCACACTTGCCCAGTTCTTTTTTTTTAGGTCAGGATCGGGGAGTCCTATTTTATGCAGGACAGCCCAAGAGCTGTTATAGATGTGGGGCATTAGATCTCCTAAATGTTGATTGTGACCAGACAAGGTGTTTTCATTGCAGGATGTTAGGTCATACTGCTCCTCAGTGTACTGCCCGGCCATTTTGTAATCTATGTGGGGAAGAAGAAAATTCTTTTCAGGATTGTTCCTGGGCTGCCCATAATATGGAGGGGGAAATTAGATCATGATTATTTCCTGAATAAAGCTAAACAGCGTTTTGATCATGCCAGTGAACAGCCTCATGAAGGTTCTTTTTCAAGCCGTGGTAGGGGACGGGGCCGTACACCAGGACCGGGGTTCAGGGGTGGCCGTCCTTCCAGATCTGCTGCAAATGTGGCTTTAGACAACTTAGAGTTACTTCCAACTTTCTCTTCTAAACCACAAGTACAGTTACGAAATGAGCAAACTGGCTCTGTAACCCCTTTTGTCACTCCACATAGTTCTCCTGTAAGAACAGTGGCATTAGATAATTTTCTGGCAGACCACAGTGGGAATACTCCAGATTTGTCTCTATCGGACCCTTCAGCCATTGCTGTGATAGATACTGCTGCTCCTCCTCTGGTAGATGAGAGAGACAAGGCGGGTATTTCTGCAACTGAGGATGGCTTTTTGCTTCCTCTAAAGTCCCGATCCCGTTCACAGACTAAGGAAGTGATTCCTCTTTCTCCTTTGCCTTTATCAAATAGGTTTTCAGTATTTTCCTGGAGTGAGCAGGTGGATTCTGACTTACCCATGACGAGGATGGACCCAGACCCCTTCCCTCCTCTAACTGCCAGCTCTTTGACGTCAAAAAAAAATCAACCTGCACCTATACAAAAAGGGTGACTAGATCCAGTGGTAAGCTAGTAGCTCTTCCTCCCTAATTCATCTGGTTTACGGTTGCTAGTTTGAATGTGAATAGTGTATTATCCAGGAAAAAGCGTCTTGTTACTTTTGGGATTCTTCAACAACTGCCTTATGATGTTTTCTTTTTGCAAGACACTAGAATACACTCTCTTAATGATGAGCATCAGATTGAAAAGGAATGGAAAGGAGGTTTATCCTTTTGGTCCTTGGGTGTGGATACTTGTAGTGGAGTAGGTTTTTGTTTCACTTCTGATATTCAGTGCCTACGTATGGTTGATATTGAACCAGGCCGTGCTTTTTTGTTAGACATAGAAATGAAAAATGTTCATTGTAGATTGATTAATATTTATGGCTATCAGTCAAAAGCTCTTAGAATAACGTTGATAAAAAAAAATACAGCCATATTTATATACTAGTAGACTTATTTTTTTTGCAGGGGATTTTAATATTAATGTATTACATGAAGGTTCTTCCCATAAAGTTTATTGTGACTGAACATTTTTACGGGATATGATAAATCATGAGGGTTTGAAACAAGTATCTGTTGGGAAGTCGAAGTTGGCAAAACCCACGTATTATAGAGGTCATTTGGTTTCCTGTATTGATATGATTTTTATTAAAAAATCATTAGAGCAAGGTGCTATGTTTTCAATACCGATTGAATCTTCCGATCATATGTTGATTGGGGTTTATATAGATTCTCCTTCTCAAAGAATGGCAGGTCCGGGTTATTGGAGGTTGAATTCTTCACTTTTAAAAGACCCTGTAATTTTGTCAATTCTGTCTGGGATACTTCAGGATAATCTTTCTACTAGGTTTCTGTATGATAATTTGGGGGAGTGGTGGGAAGATCTGAAGTGCTGTTTATGTGCTTTTTTTAAGGAAATGGGAGGGGGTCAACAGTTTTCAAAATACTCTATGTATTTAATATTAAGGAAACAATTAGGTGACCTACTCACCAAACATCATTTGGGACAGGTAGATGTGTCTATGGAAATTCAAGAGATAAGGATTAAGATGGAATTGTTTCAATATGATAGAATATTGTCACTCCAACAGGAACAAATTTTTGGAACCCAAGGGAAATTGGACCAGGGGAACCCCTTTATTAACTGTCAAAAACAAACAGAAAAGAAATTTTTTCATGGTTTGACTACATCAGATGGTGGGTATGTTACTGATAATGTGGGTATTATGGCAACTTTGGAGGATTATATAACATCAGTGTTTAGGACTCCGAACCCAGATATGGGGTATACTGACCAAATTTTGAAATCTGCTGCTTTACCCAAGTTATCTTCTAGATCACAGGCTGACTTAATTTTGCCGTTCTCTTATTTAGAACTGGGTATGGTTATTAAATCTTTAAAAGGGGATACGGCACCTGGTTCGGATGACTTGACCGGTGAATTATATCAACTTATTTTGCACTTTATTCCACAGGTCCTTTTGGCCGTGTTTAATTATTTTTGGACAGATTTCTTTTTACCCTCTTCTATGTATGAAGGCTTGATGATTTGTTTGTACAAATCAGGTGAACAGGATGACATTCGAAACTGGAGACCTATTACCTTATTAAATGTAGACTTTAAAGTATTTGCTAAATTAATTAGTAACAGAGTGACGTCGGTTATGGCTCGGCTTATTTTTCCTACACAGTTTTGTTCGGTCCCTGGTCGTCGCATTACAGAGGCTTTATTATTGTTACGGGAGATATTGGACAGTAAGAATTCTTTAACAGAGTCAGTTGGTGCAGGGTATATCGTGAGTTTAGATCAGGCAAAAGCATTTGATGGGGTTTCACACTCCTTTCTTTGGAATTGTTTAGCTGCCTATGGGTTTCCGGATTTATTTACATAACGGATTAAACTTTGTTATGCATTAGCATATGTTAAACCTTATGAGAATGGCTGGATGGGACAGAAGATTTTGCTGCAGAAAGGAGTATGACAAGGTTGTCCTTTAAGTCCTGTTTCATATGTCTTTACATTGGATCCATTGCTTCACATACTTCAAAATTCACCAAATATTCATGCTTTAGGTATGGGTAAAGTGTTTCAACATAAAGTACTAGCCTATGCAGATGACATCTGTTTATTGGTTCGCGATAGTACTTCTGTTCAGATAGCTTGTGATTTATTACAAGAACTGGGTAAAATTACTGGAGCCAGGCTAAATGTAGCCAAATCTTGTTGTTTGGATGTTACCAGTTTTAATGATTTGGAAGACTTTCTAAGCGATATTCCCATTTCTAGGGTACCTTGTCAAATTTTGGGTATTTATTTGGGTGGGAATGATATGGCACGCATGAATTGGGAGAGAATCTTAGATATAGGACATTCTAAAGTTAAGTCATGGAATCGGTGGAAGTTATCAAAAAAAAGAAGGATCTTTTTATTAAAATCTTTTTTAATACCCGGGTTTTTGTTTCTTAGTTCAATATTTTCTCTGCCATCGTGTTTAGAAACTTCCTTAATGGGTTGTTTCTTTTCTTGTGTATGGGGTAGCAGGTTAAATCTGGTAAAACGGGATATTTTATATAACCCCATTAAATCAGGGGGTTTGGATATGGTACATCCAGTGGTATTTTTCTTTACAATTTTTCTGTATAATAATATTGTTCCTTTAGTTAAAGGATGTACACAGCTATGGAGTAAGTGAGGGTACACAGCATTAGTAGGAGTATTTAAGGAATGGTCAAACAATATCTTTTTACATAAAAATAAACATACTCCTCACCTACCGAAACAATGGGATGGGGTTATTGATTACATTAAGAAATGGGGAGTATTGATGAGTGATACCATCCTTCTTTCCAGGAAAACCATTTATAAGCAAATTATTTTACAGTATTTTAATATACCAGTATTTATAAACTTTACTCAGCCAGAGCAAAAACTAATTTCAGAATATATTTTGGATTCCAGACTTCTGGCTCGTATGTGGGATACTGTTTGGTTGGGCTTATACGGGTGCATTAATGTAAAGGGAAATCAAAAGCATGAGGCTTTAATGGATCGATATTGTCCCAGGGAGACATGTATGTTGAAAATTGAAACAATGGACCATTTATATTCTCAGTGTCCATATATAACTGACTTTTGGGATATAGTTAAAAAATAGATGGAAAAGGATAGGTTCTGTTCCTCCGGCACCTAAGCTATTGTATTTTGGTATTATTCCATCCTTACCTCTTGGAGCACATCATGGAACATTCAGAATTATTTATGCTCATTTTCTTTATTGGATTTGGATAAGTCATTGTAGATTAGCTTTGCAACAACAGGTTATTTCTCCTTGGGAACTTTTTCAGATTTTTCATGCAGAAGTGCATAAATGGAAACTGGAAGAAAGAGAGAAGTTTTCTGGTATCCAGTGGTATTTTTGTGGAAGAACCTTGAGTTTGTGGGAAATTAGGTTTGTATTATGTCTAGGATTTTGGTTTTTCGATAAGAGGGGGATGATGGATTTTTTTTTTACTTTACTCTTGTCTGCTGAAGGGATTACCAAGAGATTATTTTTTTTCCTTGATTAGTATGTAGGATGGTTCATAGATACTGTATTGCTATTATTTTTACCGTACTGTATATGATTTACTATGTTCTCATTACAATAATTTTTTTAGCCTTTCTAGGAGGGGAGGGTTCTTTCTGTTTTTTGGGATATGATTTAATTTTTCTGTTTTTTCTGATCTGTTTTGATTTGGCATGTTTGTAATACCATTATTATGTTTCAAACACTTTCCTTTGTGTGGGGTAATACTGTTTTGTATTGTTTTTGATTCTGTTATTCTAATAATTTGGGGGGGGTCTTTTACCTTTAGGGTTTGGACTAGATTTTAATTTTTGTATTAGACAGTTTTTTTTTTTGGATATGTATGACAGTAATACTTTTTGCTTTTCTTATGTTTTGTACTTTTCTTTTGTGTGAGGAAACACTGTTTTGTATTGCTTTGATTTGTTATTCTAATAAAAAATTCCCCTACTCTTTTCGATAAGTGCCATGGGATCTTTAACATCCACCTGAACTACCACCAATCCAGGCAGATGGGACCTTGGTTTAACGTCTCATCAAAAAGATGGCATCTCAGAAGTGCACCACCCCTCTCATGCTGCACTACAGTGTCAGTACTGGGATATTAACCCAAGTACCAGATGTGGGAACTGAACCCACAGCCCTCTGATTTCCCGGCCAGGTCTAAAAATAAATACTGTAGAGCATAAGATTGGACTATACATGGATGACACACTAATGTACACAAATAATCTGAATCAGATATGTAAAGGACTCAAGAAATTATGAGCACAATTTAAAACTGTTTTTGGTTACAAAATTAACTGGGATAAAACTGAATTAATGGCCTCAAAAGCATAGCGCAATCCATTCTCAGCAACTCAGATTTTTAATGTGAAAAAAGTTCATATAATTAAATATTTAGGTACAAAATTGGATAAAGAAAAATCAATCCTGTATAAAAAAAACTTTAAACAAATTCAAGAAAAAAATAAAAAAGAATTAAACAATTGGGAAACATTACCATTAACTTTAATTGGCAGAACCAATGTAATAAAATTAATATCTTACCAAAACTTGTATTTTTGTTTTTCAAAACATCCCAATAATTTTGAAGGATAAATTTTTTAAAACATTGAACTCAAGTGTACAAAACTTTTTATTGTGAGGCAAGAAACGAAGACTGAAACTGGATAAATTATATTTATGAAAGGAGCAAGGGGGACTTGCACTACCAAACTTTAGGTAGCATTACTATGCAGCTAATCTAACCACAATATATGACTGTTTTAAATTAAAGCATTTATTTTTTTTATTTATTTATTTAGATTTCAGGTTTACAACCATTTGAGTCAGAGACTCATTTCCAAAGGCACCACATCATAGACATATATACAAACTTGGGGGGGGGGGGTACAAAATGAGATTGCAGTGGATAAACATAGGTTGAGTATGTACAGGTGTTACATAATGTGATCACAGTAAATAGACATTAGGTTGTATGCATACAATTTCTGCAAGAGATAAACATATGAAATAACAAACAGTCTTAGCCAGGAAGGAGGCCTAACAGTGTCATGTACTATGGGTACAGAGATAGCAAGGATCACTTCAGTTAGATGCAAAATGGAGCAAGAGCATGGGGAGGGGTGCAAGAGGAGAATCCATTGTCATGGGCATAAGGGAGTTAAGGACAGTCACACCCATTGCTGGACTGTAGGTGTTCTTTTAGCAGGGTTTTAAACTGGCCGAGCTTTGATTCAGTTGCAATGTGGAAAGGAGTGGCATTCATACAGAGGGGGGCACAGTAGACAAAGGTTTGCTGTCCAAGTGAGGTTCTGAGATGGGGATGAGAAATGAGGATCTAACGAAGTTGCAGGTGATTTTCGTAATGGGGCGGGAGTCAGGAAGGGGGCAAGGCCAGCAGGACAAAGCCCCTTGGTGATCTTTTTGGCCATGAGGCAGGTGTGATATTTTAGTCTGCTGTCCAAATTTAGCCAGCCAGACTGCTGGTAGAGGGGAAACAAGTGTGAGTGTGGTTGTCACAGCTTAGTATTAGGTGGCAGGCCTTGTTGAGGGTTACTCTAACTCTCTGGAGGGAGGTGGTATCGGCTGCGCCATAGATCAGTATGTCATAATCTATAATGGAAAGTATGGAGGAGGAGACTGCCACTTGGAGGGGAGGGTGTCGGTGGTGAGGCACTGTTTGACCCTTTTCAAGGTGCAACACAGATTGAATTAAAAGATATCCATATGAGCTATTGAAACGTTCACAATATACAGGCACACACTGATGACAAGTATCACCTACATGTATATCTACACAAACCACTTGTCATATATGGGAAAAGGTATTCAAAATGGCTAATACTAGTAACAACATTTCAGTACACAAACCAATATATCTAAACTGCTATTTCTCACCATCAATTTCAGATAGGGGATATAAAATGTGACATCAGAAGGGTATAAAAGAAATAAAAGATCTATTTGATGATAAAGGCTTACTAGATTTTGAATCTATTAAAAACAAATCTAATTTAAATCAAAGTCATTTTTTTAGGTATTTACAAGTAAGAGATTATATAAGAAAATGTTGGAATATATAAAGAGTACCCCAAGAACACAATGGGAACAAATTTTAAATACCAAAAACAAAGATAAAATAATTTCCAAATTATACTATAATATACTAGAAAATAAAAGTATTAATCTCCAGATTTTAAAAGAAAAATGGCAAGCTACAGTTAAAAAACCCATTACACATACACAATGGACACAAATTATAAATATGAATGAATTAGGAATAATATCTTCCAAATTACAGCAAATTTATTTTAATATCATACATCACACATATTATATACCAAACAGATTACATTTAATAAGTGAACAATATTCTAATAAATGTTCAAGATGTAAAATCCAAAATGCAGCTGTAGAGCATATGATGGTAGGATGTAGAGCACTGGACATATTTTGGCATGAGATTTTACACACTATGTACTGTATCAAATTACAAAGATACAGATTAGTCGGATGATCAAACTCTGTTACTCACACATGGTACACATAATTCAAAGATGAATTATGCTAAACTCAAAATAATAAGGTTAGTGATAATAAATGCACATAAATGTATTTTTCAAAAATGGAAAGATGAAATTGCGCCAGATTATAATTTGTAGATACACTTGATGATAGATGTATATAAAATTGAGAAAGTCCATCACATATTGTTAAAGCAGAATGCAGGATTTGAAAAAGTATGGTCCAGTTTGGATACATACATCAAATCAAGAAAGTTACAAAATAAATTGGAATAAAAAGTACAAATGTAAGTACATAATTGATTTACCAAACTAACTGATATTTGTAATATAATGTTAATGAAAGATGTTGAAAACTAGATATGCATGACCTGTAAAGCAGAATGACCTCTCAAGTATACTAATAAAAAATATATATGTATAGATGCAAACTGTTACTGTAACAGCTCAAATGCAGGGTCCATCTGGATATTATGGTAAAAAAAAAACTTCAGAAACCATTTTCTGGGCTAGCCCAGTGGCACAGAGGGCTGAGGCACTTAAGCACCTTACCTCTCACTACACCGGCAACCCATGTTCAGGAATGAGCATGGGTTGCCAAGGGTTGGCCAGGGAGAGAGAGTATTGAGTGCCCACTGTGCTGATCTCCTCTCCCAGGGAGGGGAACTGCATGCTCTTCCAAATGACTACCACCAAGTGGAAGCCTAGTAGCAGTGTGGGGCAAGGAGGGCAGTAGGTGGGAGGTGCTGCAGGACTCCACAGCATGCACGTGCCTCCTCATGTGTGTGCTGATGTGTGTGCCACAGCATGAGGAATGGGGAGTAAAACTGGTGGACAAAACGGCAGGACAGATGTTCATGAAGCTTGCCTGCCAGCTCTCACCCATCACATCACCGGGACCCTGGTCCGGAACTTGATTGTGTTTCAGGGGGGGAAGGAAAGCCTTCCCCTCCTGACCCCCACCACAGAAGGGAGAATCTGTGGGGGTACACCAGCCAAAGGTAAATCCTGGGAAGATGCTGGACAGTGAGAGGTCAGCAGGGCAGAGCTGAACAGGAGCCCAGCCTGTCCCGGCCATGGAGGAAAAATATAATATGAAAAAAAAAGTATTTGAGCTGGCAGCATAGCCTAGAGGTTAGATTAATGAGCTGTGAATGAGCTTGGTGCAGCCAGCAGACATGGGTTTGATTCCCACACCCTCTTCTTGCATGCTGTGTGACTCTGAGCAAGTTACTTAACCATCCCAATGCTCCCAAGTCACCCCTGAAAACAGGCATTTGTGCCTAGTGGGCCTTACCCAGTTACCAAAAGAATTAAAAAAAAAGTTGTCTAATATATGTAGCAGACTTAATTAATTTTAGGCAGTTAGATTTCTTGTTTAATGATTCCAAAATACACCAGCTGTTAATATCAATCCCCACATGTTCTTCTGTTGACCTTTAAAATACTAAAATGCATTTTATATTATCTGTATAGCCACCAGAACAATCTTCTTAGCTGTAATAATGAGTCTTCTGGTCTATGACAGCAATTCAATGAGACAAAATGCCCAAACAGCACAGTTAAAATGTTTATTTATTCTCAAACTGAAGACCACGAGGGCACACTGACTCAAGGCTCATTTGCAGGTATGACCCAAGCAGTGAGGGTACAAGGGAGAAGATACAAAAGTAAGCAAACAAATTTGGTGCAAGCAAAATGTTAAAGTGCAAAGGATTGCATTAACAATAACACACAAAATAATATGTGATACAAAAACTGTGCAAAACTAGCAGATGGCATTTGCAGGTATAATCAAAAGTTGTACCTGTACCAGGGACAGTACGCAAAGCTAAAAGTTCTAGAATGTGTAACCACCAACTGTAAACCAATACTAATTAAATAATTAATTGTTAATTAATTTATTTTTTTTACTTATTCATTCTTGATAACTGGGTAAGCCCACTGGAGAAAAATGCCTCCTTTTTAAGGGCAAACCAGAAATAGTTATATGCAGGAACAATACAAGGATAATAACTTTATCCCTCAATCTTGGAGGGGTGCAGTAATAGTCCCTATTTATAAAAAGGGTAATGAGAATGATCCAAAGACTTATAGGGGCAATTAGTTTGCTGGATATTGTGGGAAAGATTTTTTCTAGAATTTTATTACATCGTATTATGATAGACTTGGGGAAAATTGGGGGCCTATCTTCTCTTCAAGCTGGCTTTCATAGAACATATTCCACTATGGATAACTGTTTCATCTTACATCATTTATGTGAGAAATATGTTAAGATAGGGGCACATAGGCTATATGCAGCATATATCGACTTCTCTACTGCATTTGATACAATTGTTAGAACTAAGCTATGGAACACAATGTATAATATTTGTATAGAACCAGTACTGATAATCATTACAAGACTATTGTATTCACATACATGGGCTCAGGTTAGACAGGGCATGAGAGGTAATTTTTCTCCACAGTTTCCAACTAATATGGGGATAAGACAGAGACACATACTTGCTCCAACTCTGTTTGCAATTTATCTAGATCCATTGTTGAGAACTCTGCAAATGTCTAATACTGATTCCCGTAAAATTAGAACAGATTATTGTGCCAGACTTGCATATGCTGATGACCTGATATTACTCTCATTAACGGCAAAAAGTCTTCAGAATAAGTTGAATCTTCTTGAAATATTTACTAAAGATAGGAACTTAAAAGTGAATATGTCTAAATCTAATATAATGTTATTTGGGAGAAAAAATACAAAGGGATATGGCATATAAGCTCACAATTATTGCAAGTTGTAGATGAATACACCTATTTAGGGTTGTTTTTTAAAAAAATGTATGCTGAAAGACACATTATACTACAATGTACAATGTACAATAAATTGGTAAACTCAGCTCTGGCACTAAAAATATTTAATTTAAAGTTTGGGGGTTATACAATGAAACCTTTATTAAAGGCTATTGAAGCAAAATATAATTCACGAATATTATATGGGACAGAAACAAGTGAACATAAGTATTTAAAAAATATGGAAAAAACAGTCTTGCAGTTGTTGAGATCTACAGTGGGTTTACCGTTAACAGTACCAGCCTCATATGTATGGGCAGAAATGGGATTAATAAATCTGACTCAAATATTGTTACATTTTGGATAAGATTAAATACTCAAGAGGATGGTAGAATGTCTAAGAAATGTCTGGAGGAAAAAAGTATTAAGAAAATAAATGGTATAAAGTCACCATGGCTGCAGAAAGTTTGAAGGACACTGAGGACAGTAGAATTGGAACAATTATTGATCTGACATACCAGAATGTGGTGATCTCTGTTCAATATAAGAAATATATTAAAAAAGTGTTAATCAGGAAGTTTAACAACATAGATATGGAAAACATTTAAAATTCCCGTTATTCATTGTGGTACAGTAATAATATTCTAAACCATAATTATAAATACTATTTGGATGTATTAGAAGAACCTGAACTAAGAAATGTTTATGCTAGGTTTAGTATTGAGCCCCAGGAATCAAATAAATTAACAGCTAGATTTGATAGAGAAGTATATATAGTTCATTCCTATTGCCCATGTGGAGCCTTAGAGACAGAAGACTTGTTACATATGATGTTAAAGTGTATGTGGTATGAAAAGGCCAGAAATAAATGGCTGACAGATATATTTTCTGACCTACAAGCCTGCGATGATGAATTAAAGATTATCATACTTCTTACAACAAATAATGAATATATAGTAAGGAAAACAGCAAAGTTTCTAATTAATATAAGGGAAATAAGGGTTAATATTCTTCAGTCAATGATTACAAATGCTTAAAAAAACACACTTCAGGAGAAATCAAGTCATTATACTATGGATTGTATTGACAAAGTATATGTGTATGTGCAATGGATACATATATTTATTGTATGTCTACTTTTTGCATATCTGGTGTTTGTGATAGAATTATGTATATGTCTATTTTATATTTCTTGTTTTTGTAAAGATCTTTTTAGATTGAACAATAAAATTTAACTGAACTGAACTGAAGGATGATACATCAGTAGGAACAAGAATCAAAGCAATAAATGAACAAATCAACCAGACAATCATACATGAATAAGACAGCAGAGCAACCATTCATGTAGCTCAATAGTAAATGGATTAGTAACTGGACAAATATTCGAGCACCATCACAATTACAATATGTTACCAGAGCAGGCCAAACAAGAAACACATTTTATAGTGAATGTGAACAACTGTACAAGCAAAGGAGAACAGCAGGTAAACAACATTCACACCTTTGTAGAGTCAGTGGCACATATTTAATATGTAAAGGAGTTTGAAAGACAGAGCTGAGCAAGAATCAACTAAGTGGAGCAAATAGGGAGATGGATGGGAGGGAAGTGAAGGGAAGAGGGTGGTGAAGAGGTTTGGAGGTAGGTCAGAGAACCATTGCTTAGAGAGAAAGGAAGAGCAGTGAAAGAGACATTTGGATACAAGAGAGGGAGTGAGAGGTAAAGGTAAAGGAAGCATTAACAGGTAAGGGAAGGAGAATCAGTGGTGAACCAAACACACAAATGGAATAGAAGGTTCAGTCTGGCTAGGGAGGACTTTGGGACTGCACCAGAAACCATAATAGCATGGTCAGACACCATGGATTGATATCTTGAAAGGATCTTGAGGTAGACCGGGAGGGGTTGGCAAGCCTTGTTATTATACAAGGCACCCAGTTTGGGGTGGAGCTTGTTGTGGATGGCATTGATGTGTGAAGAGAAATACAGCCGTAAATCCAGTCACACACCAAGGTACAGTAGGGACCACTTATTGCGAACACCATTATAGCAGACACCTGCTTATAACAGACTTAAGTCTGTTGCCAAAAGCCTTTTCTTATATCTTTAATGTTAATTGATGCATCTATACTGGATGAAACAACCCCTGTAGACCAAGTTCTGTACTACATTGCCCTCAGGTCATAAGTTCTAATCAGCTACAAACTACCCAACAATCAATCAGCTGTTAGCACTAATTACACATACAAAGAATGCATTAAAAGTTGACCACCCTGCCGCCGCTAACACCTGACACCTTCCTCTGCCACAGAACAGCACGAAAATGACATATGACTTAAGTTCTGAATTCATGGTTAATTATGATTTACTTTCACCGGACCAACGCAGGTTTAGATCTTGTCATGGAAACACAGCGGCCTTGTTCAGGTTCACAAATGATGTATTCTCTCCCTTCTCTCATTCAGGATTCAGATATGTGTATTATTTTGTATGCCAGTGACATTGTATTGTACAGGTCAGGCTCAAATGCTGCTTAAATTGGTTACTCCCTACAAAAAAACGATTGTATTAATGTTCAAAATTGTCTTTTGAAGAATGGGATGTTATTAAATACCACAAAAATAAAGCTTATGTATATTGTGTCCCAGAAAAAAAATCAGACCGTTTCAACTTGTATGCCCTCTTTATGATCTGGGTTGTAGAGAAATAGAACAGATTACGAGTTTTCGATATTTAGATTTTACATTGGACCAATCTCTTACTACCAAGAACACATAGATTCCCTGGTTAAATGTGTTCTTGTTCATTTAGGGTAGTTATATTGTCATGAAAATTTTTTATCAAAAACTCTTGTAAAATTTTGGCTCAGTCCTTATCACTGTCCTCGATAGATGACAGAAGATTACAGAAGATGATACTCCCCATCTTTGACTATGGTGCTGCTCCCAAATGTTCCCTGACCAAGTTGGACACTCTCTTTAACTCCTTCTGGTGCTTTGCTCTTGACTCCCCTTTCCACTCCCACCGCTGTGAACTCTATCACTCTCTAACCTTCCTTCCACTATCTCACAGACGCATCTCACACTGTGCCAAACTAAACTCCAAATTCTGGTTTAGAGTGCTCCCCTCCTATCTCTCATCCTCTCTCTCCACTCCACCTCCCCCCACCCACTCTCTCAGATCTAATGATGCCCACACCTTGACGATCCTTCGCCACTCCACCCTCATCGGTCAGACTGGTTTTGCCCATCGCTTCCCTAAAATCTGGAATTCCCTCCCCCCTGAAATACGACACTCCTCCAACTAATCCATTACCACTGCCCTACTCAATTACTTCTCCCTCAGCTGTTCCTGCTTTAACCCTCCTTAATACCTATCCCCAGTTTCTGCCTTCCTACCCTGACCTCCCCCCTGGCAGGGTTCTAAACATCCTGAAGGGGGAATCAGGAAATGGCTACCCCTTCTTCTTATATTCAGTTCTTGTCTCTCCCCCTCTCTTTTCCACCTGCCCATCTGGGTTATCCTTGTGTACAACCTACTTATTCTTTTTAATCCAACAGCATTTGCCTACTACCTCAAGCCTGCTCCTGGTACACTCATGCACTATAATGGTTCTGTTGCATTATTACTGTTTTGTACATTTATATGTTCTTTTGCATGATTTTGGACATGTATTGTAATTTACCCAATGTTCCACTACTGTTTATTGTACAATACATTGTGTTCCAACTGTTGCATAATCTTACAATGTTGTATTCTTTGTACTACCCAAATACTATTGTAACTGATCATCCTTCACAACCCTATGTAACCCCTTCCCCCCAGGTCGCATCGTGAGACGAGCAACTTGTTGTTCAGTGTGCCCTCCTGGTGAAACATTTCAATAAATAAAAAATAAATTATGGCCTCTCACTATATTCTTCAGAACCTTCTTCTTTGTTACAGGGAGTAAAAATGTTACACCACCGTTTGTCATTTTGTTGGCTCTGCACACAGATCTATACATCATTGTGAGCTACACAAAAAACTGTGCTGATTTTCCTTTGATAAGAGTGTTATCACTGGATCACTAACTGGCTCAAGGGCAGGCAGCAAAGGGTGGTGTGGAGGGGATGCTTTCATCGCCAAGAACGATAACAAGCAGGGTGCCACTGGGATCAGTACTGGGACCAGTGCTGTTTGGGGTATTCATAGCTGATATCTCACTCAGGACCCAGAGTAAGATCAGTCTGTTCACAGATGATACCAAGGTGGGAGCTGTGGCGGAGGACATCGAGGGGTAGAAGGGACTACAGGGAGACCTGACAAAACTACAGGAATGTTCAGAAATATGGCAGTTGGGGTTCAGTGCCATGATGTACAAGGTTCTGCACTTCAGAACTAAGAGCCAGAGGGGGAGCTATCAGCTGGGAGGAGTACAGTTGGGGAGCACAGAGGAGGAAAAGGACCTAGAGGTGATTATAATGGGGAATATGAATGACTAAACTCAGTGCAGGAAGGCAGCAGCGAAAGCCAACAAGATGCTGGGCTTTATAGCAAGGGGGATCTCCTCTAGAAGTAGAGAGGTAATCCTTCCCTTGAACAGGTCACTGGTCAGGCCACATCTGGAATATTGCATGCAGTACTGGCGCCCATTCCTGAAGAAGGACATCAGACTGCTGGAGGGGGTGCAGCGCAGAGCAACTAAGATGATCCAGGGTTTGGAGGGGATATCCCACAAAGAAAGGTTGAACAGGCTTAACATGTATACCCTGGAGGAGAGGAGGGATAGGGGAGACATGATCGAGACCTTTAAGTATCTGGAGGGGATAAACAAGTCTAATACAGGACAGATATTCTGTCTCAGAAGGGGGAGGGATACTGTTGCCCTCTAGTATCCCTCACCAGCTGAGGTTGGAGAGGGGAAAATTCAGGAGGGAAATCAGGAGACTTTATTTCATGGAGAGGTTGGTAGCCAAGTAGAACACTCTACCAGAGGAGGTAGTTTCCTGTAGGACAGTGGGCTGCTTCAAGAGGGGTTGGCACACAGTGGGGGGGGGACTGTGAGGAGGGAGGGAGGGGTGGGGCAGCTGCAAGTTGAGGGGCTAGCTGCACAATCAAACAGACTCAATAGACCATGTGGCCTGTTTTTGCTGGCATTTCATATGTTTGTATGTTATTTACTTTAACTTTGGAAGATTTTACACTTCACATGTTCAATACTCTTTCATGTTCAAACTTAATGATTCTTTAAATTCTAATACTATTAGATCTGCCTTAATACCATCTATATGACCTCCTCTTTTTAGAACATCTTCTAGGCAGAGGTATTTTTTATATTGTGCAGTCAAGCTATGGAATGCTCTCCCTGTGTCATTGTTGACTCTTGTGCCTTTGTATTCAAAAACAGTTAAAAATGCATTGTTTAGACAACTCACACAGTGTTCTTGTTGTAATACCTAATTTTATATGTATTGTACATTTCTTTAGTTTTTATAATTTCGTGTCCTCCTTGAAAATGGGCATTTGATGGCCTTGGGGTTTACCCGGTCAACAAATTTTAAATAAAAAAAACTACTCTGCTATGCATGTTGGTGAATTAACTGGTACCATCTTCGTGAATCTGACCAAGGCCTTTGATTTGGTCACCAATTACCATGTTTTGAGTTGATTACAAATTCTTTGAATTTCAACCTCTTCACTGAAATAGTTTGGGGACTATTTATCAAACCGTCAGCAATTTGTTAAACTGCAAAATAACAATCCAGTCTTCTTCCTGTGAAATCTGGTGTTCCACAAGCTCAATTTTGGGCCCAAGTTTGTTTTCAATTTTTTTTTAATGATTGAAACTCAGTTGGTACTAAATGTCAGATGTTAGTATACTCTGATGATTTTATTATTTACAGACACTGCCAAATCCTATCAGATATTAATTCAGACATCAATTTTGACTTTGGTCTGGTTCAGGATTGGTCCTACACTAGCAAGTTTGTATTAAATGCCAGAAAGACAAAATCAGTGCTACTGGGGCTCAAATACCTAAAATTAGTTCATTAAGCAATGCACTTCGCATTAGAAGTAAATATGGTTCACTGATGGAAACATTTGACGTTTAAATATCTTGGTGTTTTATTAGACTCATCTTTGAGGTTTCTCAGTACAAATAAGTTATATTGGGTATTAACTATAGCGCTTGGCAACAATTTATTTTATTTGAATTTTGATGACTGGGTAGGCACACTGGGACATGCAAGTCCCTTTTTTTCAGGGCTGACCTGCAATTAACACCCTAAGCTAGATAGGCCATAGCCAGGAGCTTATTCCTTCCTATGCTAACTTATTGTTCTCTAGTTTACTATAAAGCTTGTGAGACTGTCCTGCACAAATGGAATGTTACTTACGATAATGTGTACAGATTTATATCACAATCCTGTTGAGCTGTGCATCACTGTGGTCCATACTGCGATATCATGGCATGTGAAAAGTGACTGAAGCCCATACACTATAAATGACAATGTATGAGCTTTGATTAATAACCATGCTGAAAACACTTCTTGAGGTTGCCATGACGTCTGAAAACCTCTCGAGCTGTACTCTCGAGGTTCACAATGATGTCATGGCAACCTCTCGAAGTGTTTATAGCACGGTTATTAATCAAAGCCCATGCATGTTATGTTATGAGATACTATATTTCAGGTAACTGTAGTATTGCCCTTAATAAATGGGTAACTGAAAAAGAGAGCTATGGTTGTGGTGGGAAAAACTGCAAAAATCCATTGTGTGCACTTTTCACATAACTGCACCATTTCTGTGTGTTTTCACACAGTTTAGTGAATTCAGCACAGAATATTTAAAAGCTCAGTTTTCACACATGCAGAAGTACTATGTTTCACTAAAATAAAAACACATTCTTGTTTAATTTGCATAACATGAGTGGTACTAAAAAGGTCATGGGTGTAATCTTGTGATACTGAATACATTTTATGAACACAATGTGGCTTTTTTAAAAAATGAATCAGATTGTGTGATTTTACAGATTCAGATTTTTTAAAAATGTGCACTTTGAAAGTGTGCAACCTTCACGTTGGGAAAACTAGTATAATGTTCTCAAATAATGTTTTTTTTTTTTAAGATGAGAAGGGGCTTTTTCCTTAATCCCTAGTTCGCCTACACTGAGCATGTTCCAGTGTTTGTAATCCGTCTCTGTCAGAGTAGATAGACTAACAGAGCTGTAATCTTGATTAATCTTTCTAAAGACAACCTTGAAAATCTATGTTTATGTTTGCTGCGCTTGCACACCAAATGTTTTGCTACAATTAACAACATTTTCAGAGGTGTGTCACTGCTGAGTCAATTGCAGCTGAAACTTCAAGGGTCTCAGTAGTGCAGACCAATGATCAGATGGTCCAGTCATGACACTACTCACTGTTTGCTGGGTGGAAACTTTGTCTACTTGAAAGAAATCAGCTACTCCTATCAGACAGCAGCTGACTGCTTTCATTTGCATGATGCCTGCCCAGCAACCAGCTGAGTGGTGTGGTGAATTCCAGGTATAGCAGCAATGAACTGAGGGCAGTAGTAGCTCAACATTGCCACATACCTCTCAATACTCTGCACCTCTCAAGTACAGCAGCACCACAGCACAAACTTCGGGACTAAGTATGAGAGATGATATAGGAGATGACCCTTGCAGCAGTCTCCAGAACTAATGACAGGAACAGTCTGATGGTCCAGAGGATTCTTGGAGTTCCGGCCCTTGATGTCCGATCAGGGCTGGGGTGTAAGGGGTGCATTGTCTTTGATGCCATGGTGAGGGAGAGTGTTGACCGGGCCACTCCATCACCCAACACAGCTATCTATCACATAGGCAACCTCACCCTAGAGTGCAAATTGAAACACATTTTCAGAATTTTTTTGAGCAAGTAATAGCAGCTGTAATTACAAAGGGGCTTCAAATGGATGTCTTTTTTTGTAACTGTAACAGTGTTTTTGTTTGTGTAGATGTGGTATTACTATTTTTTTATCTATGCCACAAGATTGTGCATGCAAACTTCGGTGCAAATCTGTTGAACAGTTGCAAAGTTATTGCAAAAAAGTGCAAAAATTGGGGTTTGACATTAATCTGCCTAATCAACCCTAAATACAGTGCTCTGACTGCTACCACTGTAATATATATATATATATATATATATATATATATATATATATATATACAGTATATATACATATATATATATCAGCTTCTGCAGCTGTTACTTATGAAAGCCTTTAACTAATGGAGATAAATAAAAGGAAAGACTATTTAAAGATAAATCATTTTAGACCCTCTGATTTGATATAGTCCAGAAAATCAAGAGTTTGTCTAGATGTTTAGTGCTTCCCAACTTCTGTGGTGGTGTGTCAGTGCAACATTACACTGATGACGCAGTCTTATATCGTTCATCTCACAACATAAATTGGCTCAACCAAAGTCTTAACTCCAACGTCAATATGCTTGAAACTTGGTTCTCAGCTAATCACCTAATTCTGAATAAGAAAAAAAAACAAAGCTATGATATTCCACAATCCTTCCCCTAACCTATTCAAGTCTGCCTCTCTATATCCCCTCCAAATCTGCTCGCTGGCTGGTGATGCCATTGAAGCAGTCAAAACATTTAAATATCTTGGGCTGCACCTTGACACCTCCTTTTCATTGGAGTGTCATGGACCCAGCTAACTAAAATCATAAACCAAAAACCAGAAGCAAGGTCTCTTATTCCAGCTCTGCCCCCTACTATCCTCCTTCGCCTGTCAAAAAATTGCTTCCACAGCCATTCTCCCTACATTATTGTATGGTACTCCACTCTTGCTCACTGCTCAACCCTCAGCCCTTGCCTGGTTACATTACATTTATTATAGGATCGGGTGATTTACCCTAGGTGTTGACCCTAGAAAACATCACTGTGACATCCTGGACTCTCTTCAGTGGCCTGATTATGACTCAAGGCTACAGTACCACACTCTATGTTTTGTATTCAAACTAGTAAATCTCTTTAATCCTTCTTGTCTCATGGGTATTGTGTATTACAAAGCCTCTGCTTACCCACTCAGATCTACTTCTCTTCCAATGTTAGCAATCCAGAAATCACACCATCTATTGGGTAAGTGCTCATTTGCCTTGTCAGCTACCACTGCCTGGAATTCCCTCCCATCTGCTTTACTCACCTGCCCTATCCTATCACTTTTCAAAAAAAAACCTTACCTCTTATCTACTTAAACCTCTGCACTGCATCTGCTTCGGCTAATCACTACCTTCTCTGTACCTTTTGCTGCCTAGTGTATATTACTCCTGAAGATACTACAGTGATTAACCTATGTGTCTGTAAATGTGTAATTCCAGGATATTAATTCTGTATATATACCACCATTTTATTTATGCTAAATGTAAATTTTATGGTTGTTTATTAGTTCAACTATCTGTTGAAGTCTCTGTATTTCCATTGAATCACTGTTTATACTTTGTACTTTGATATAGCTTTTTTGTTTGTATCAGTTGTGTTGTGCTGTAACTGTCTCTCGAGTCATCACTGCAAAAGGGACTGTATGGTCTCAGTGGGCCTAACCGGTTAGCAAAATCCAAATAAATAAATAGTTCAGTAATTTACATCTGCAAAAGTATGCAATTTATAGCAAAATTCTGTTTTTATTGTTGCAGTTGTGGCTTACATTTTAACTAACCATGACAGATATTTTTTTAAATAAAACTATTACAATAAATAAGTGTTTTATTAACTATAAAAATGTGGTGCTCCTTGCACATTGATTATAGGACTTAGAGGGAGTAACTGAAAAAGTGTAAAATATTTTGTGAAGATCACAAAAGATAGACATGACATGGATAACCCATCATGTACTTTTGGTAACTGAGTTATCCATCTGCCCCCCCCCCCATACACACCAGTACACACCTGAAAACAAGATGTACTCCATTACTATGTACTTTTCCTAGAATAAATAAATTGCCCAAAATCAACTGCCCATTAGTTACAATCATGTACTTCCAAATGAAAATATGAGTTGCAGATCCAAAAAATTAAATGGTGTTTATTTTTCCAGCATTTTGAACAATTGTGGAAGTACTAATTTCTAAACAGCACTTTTGCTAGAGACACAGAAGTTTATTTTTTCTCCTCACTGTTTTAAAAAAGGGTTCTAGGGATTAGGATATGTTGTTCAATCCACACTGTCTGGCAGGTTCCTTGCTGCTTTAATTCTCAGCGGAACGTCTTCAAGCTGGCTCCTCCCACCCACCCGGGTGGTAAAACCCTCAGCTTCACCCCATGATGTCAGATCTTCATTACCGCTTGGAATCTCAGGTTCCCTCCTTAGTGCTCTGCATTGTAGGCCTGAATCCTAATCCTTCGGAATTTCCGAAAATTATTTTAAAGTTCACTAGACTTACATCTTCATCTTCCCTCATGGCTACAATGGATAAATCTACTCCTGGCTTCTGTCGGTGCCCCTGCAGGCAGAAAATGTCTCGGACTGACCCGCACTCCACGTGCATCTACTGCCTAGGTCTTGCACACGATCCATAGGCCTGCAATCTCTGAAAATCCTTCATGGCTTCAGTTCTGGAAGACTGCGCTGCCCGACTTCAGCTGGGATGCCCCAAGAAATGGTATCCACCGGAGAAGTCAAAGGAGGCCCGTTGGGTGGTGTCCATGGCTGTGGGCTCCACAGAGCAGCTGGAGCAGTTCATCACCATCGAGGAGGAGACGGCCCAGTCCGCATCTTATTCCTCCTCGGTGTCTGCGTTTATCCCGCTCTCCTTGGGCTCCTTCTACACTGCTTCTTTCAAGGAGCTTTGTCAGTCCCTCTCCACCAAAGGAGAAGGACCCTCGGGGACTCACACAAGTAGGTCGAAGAAAAAGGAACCAAAAGGTAAGTCCCACCGTCAATGTTCGTGGGAGCAGGAGAGGTCCCCTTCCCCACACCGTCAGCTCTCGACTTTGATCGAGGTTACGGCTAAGGCCTCTGGCTTCATGGTGTCCCAGTCGGGTCAGCTGGCCGAAACACCCATCAATGCGGTCGAGATTTTTCTTGACCCAATGGATGGATTGTTGACTGGAGAAGCTAACAACCCTTCTTCACCAGTTACCCCAGTAGTTACCGAGGACTTGCCTGTGCCTCCTGTGCCGGTCCCCAGTTAAGGACCCTGTACCGAGGGATGAGCGGGTTTCCCCCACCCCCTCTTCGACCCACCATCGGTGACCCCAAAGGTCTTGGTCTCAGTCCTCCTCCGTGTCAGGTAGGTCCCACCAACATCAGCAGTCTCAGTCCCAGCATCACAGAAAGCAGCATCGCTGCTCGTCCTCATCATCCTCTTTGGAGGATAGGCTCCGATGCAGGTTGTGCTGGTGCTGTGAGGACATGATGTGGCAGCAGCTCTTGTTAGCCAGCAATAAGCCAACTCCATTGCCTTCACTGGCCATTAAATGGTTCTCACCCGAATGACTGAAGCAACCCCTCGTTATAGTCAACGAGCCAACTCCAGCACCGATTGCTCATCCAAAACCGGCTGCTCCACCCATTGTGGTGGAACCACCACCTCCACAACCCAAGACTGGGGCCCTGACCAAGGATTCTTGGTCGGATCAGGGCTTGCCTCACAGGTTGTCGGTCACCCTCACCCCCGATCAGCCTTGGTGAGTGGAGGGTGGCTCAGGCACTCAGCAACTGTTCGCAGACTCCTCAGAGTCCAACAACTCCTCCTTGTACTCCAGGCCCCTTGACCTGGAATCTACCGGGGGTCAGTCGGTGGATGAGAGCCCATCCTTATTCCTAGGAATGCTTTGGCTCATCTCAGAGTCCACTGGGATGCAGCTCAAACCTGTACAAAAATGAGACAGATATCCCCTCATGGAGATTCTGAACTGAGGGGATTCCCCTACGGAGGCCTTCCCTGTGGCCGAAGCCATTGTTGGCCCGGCTCTGGAGTTATGGCAATGGCCTACATCCTGTCCTGCACCTTTGGCCAGGATGGCTCTCAAGTACGCAGTCCCCACCAGTTCCCTCTCCGTTTTTTTGGAGCACCCCTCCGCGGAGGGGCTGGTAACCGATAGCATCTTCTGGCACTCAGGAAATGCTAGGAATGTGGAAAAGCCCCCTGACAAGGAGTCCAAAAAGCTGGACTACTCGGGGTGAAAAGATTACGCTGCTTCCTCCCTAGGTCTTCAACAGGCTAGCTCAGCCGTGCTGATGGCACATTTTTCACATGCCCTTATGGGTTCCCTGGATGAGGTGATTCCTCATCTCCCGGCTGACCTTCAGACGATGGTCAAGCAGGTGCAGGATCAGGGAAGGGCAGTGGCCAAACAACAGCTCCAAACTGCCTTGGACATTGGAGACTCTTGTGCCCAGTCAGTAGTGGCCACGGTAGCCATGCGCCGCAGAGCTTGGCTGTGGATCTTCAGCTTCACAGTGGATACCCAGCACAAGCTGGTAGATGTTCCCTTCCTGGGCACTGACTTGTTTGAGCCGGGGGGTGGAAGACCATCTCCAGAGGATCGAGAAGTCTAACGCCATCTTGGACTCGGTCATGTCTGCCCAGAAGGACAAAGGCCACCAGCAGCAGCATAAGCCCTTTTGCCCTTTTGCCCTTCTGCCCCTGCAGCATGTCTGGCCCAGCAGCACCAGCAACAAGGCCAGCAGACTCACACTTGGCACCCTAAGGCCAAGTCTGCTGCTTCTTCTAGTAGGAAGCCTGGAGGGAAGGGTCCAGGCAGCCCCTCGTCTGGCTCTTCCTCCAAGCCTGCCCAGTGACGGCTTGAGGGGTGTCACCCCCAACCTCATCACTCCTCCCCAGGATCCCCCCATGGGGGACAGCTCCACCACTTCCTTTCCGCCTGATCCACTATCACCATTGACCGTTGGGTACTGGAAGTGGTCGTCAGGGGTCTGCCTCTGGAATTTGAGCAGTCCCCTCCCTATCGAGCTGTCACTCCACAGGGGCTATGGGCTCTGCAGCCTCTCTGTCAGCTCGTTGAGCTGACATTGCTCTGCTCCTCCAGAAGGAGGTAATCAGTGAGCTGATGGATCATCCTTCAAACCTGGGGTTTGTGTCCAGGTACTTCCTGGTCCCAAAGTGGATGGGGGTTGGTGCCCCATTCTTGATCTGCACAACCTGAACAAATTCCTAAGGCCACGCACCTTCAGTATAGTCACTCTGGTTCAAATCATTCCATCCTTGGGACTAGGTGTGTGGTTTTGCTCTCTGGATCTCCAGGATGTCCGTCTCATCAGCGATTCCTCCGCTTCAGGGCAGAGGGATCCCTCTATGAGTTCCGGGCCATGCCCTTTAACCTATCTCCAGCTCCCAGGGTCTTCACCAAATGCATGGCAGTTGTGACAGCATTCCTGCAGTGATGAGGGGTCCAGGTGTACCCTTACCTGGATAACTGGCTGATTGCAGCCCCCTCCAGGTTGGAGGTGGAGCAGTCCAGGGATCTAGGCCTCCAGGTCTGCTCTCAAATTGGCCTCCTGATCAACAAGGCCAAATTGGAACTCATGCCATCACAGGTGATTCAGTTAATCGGGGCAGAGATCAACTCTCTTCGAGCCAGAGCCTGGCTCCTGGCAGACAGGGCCAAGGTCCTTTCCTCCTTTGCCCAATCATTTCTGGTTGGACAATTGCACCCTGCCTGGGACTTCCTGTGCCTTCTGGGCCTCATGGCGGCCTGCACCAGTGTGGTCCATTGGGCCCACTGGCATATGCACCCCCTACAATGGAGACTGGCCTGCCAGTGGTCACAGCACTCTGGTCCTTTGGACCAGCCAGTGACCATGACCCAGAAGATGTGGGATAGCCTACAGTGGTGGCTTATCCCAGCTCATCTGCAGGAGGGCATCCCATTTGTCTACCCCGAGCCGACGGTCACTCTTATGACTGATGCCTCTTTGATGGGTGGGGGTGCCCATCTGGGGGAACTCTGAGCCCATGGTCTCTGGTCCCCTCAGGAGTCTCGATGCCACATCAACCTGCTTGAGCTTTGAGTGGTTTGGCAAGCCCTCACTGCCTTCACTCCATTTGTACGGGGTCAGGTGGTTCAGGTCCAGATGGACAACACCACGACCATGTACCATCTCAACCATCAGGGCGGGACTCACTCCTTGCCTCTGTGCAAGGAAGCTCTCCATATTTGGTCTCTCATGATCAGCCTGGAGGCGGATCTCCTAGCCATCCTTGTGGCAGGAGCCTCAAATAGTCTGGCCAATGCCCTCAGCCGGATAGGCGCTGCATCTCATGAGTGGTCTCCCCTGCCGGAGGTAGTTCAAGACCTGTTCTCCCATTGGGGCACCCCTCAGTTGGACCTATTTACCTCCAGGGAGAATGCGAAGCTGAGGCTGTTTCATTCCCGCCCCCCTCAGCAGGGCTCGCTGCAGGGGGATGCCTTCTCAAGGCCGTGGACCCTGGGCCTCTTCTATGCCTTCCCTCCATTTCCCTTGCTCCACAAGGTGCTTTTCAAGGTGAAGAGGGACAAGGCGCAGGTGATTCTGGTAGCCCCAGACTGGCCTCACAAGTTCTGGTACCCAGATCTCTTCAGCCTCAGCTCCAGGCTCCAGAGGCGGCTTCCAGCCCACCCAGACCTGATCTCAGTTGACAAGGGGAAGGTTCTCCATCTGGACCTTCAATCCCTGTACCTGATGGCCTGGTTCCTGAGCAGCTAGAGTTTCAGGCCTTGGGTATTTTTACTACAAGATCCTCAACGTCGTTGAGGCATCCCGTAAGGAGTCGACCAGAAAATGCTACGCCTTCAGATGGAAGAGATTCTCCATTTGGTGCCAGGGCAAGGGGTTGGACCCCTCTTCCTGTCCATTGGCTAGTATTTTGGACTACCTGTGGTCCCTTTCTCAGCTAGGGCTTCAGTCAACGACCCTTAAGGTGCACATGGCAGCCATCTCTGCTTGCCGGGCATAGGCTAGCAAGCAGTCGGTGGCACAGGAGAAGGTGCTCGGGTACTTTTTCAAAGGCCTAGACCACATATCCCCATGGTGCAAGAACCTCCACTTCCGTGGGATCTACTGCTGATATTGGCTAAGCTCGTGGGCAAGACATTTGAACCGATGCACAGGTGTGACATCTCTCACCTGTCATGGAAGACTGCCTTCTTGGTGGCTATTACATCAGCCAGAAGGATGGGAGAGCTCCAGGTGCTTTCCATCGAGTCTCCCTACCTGGTCTTCCACAGGGACAAAGTTGTCCGTCGCCCCAACCCGAAGTTCCTTCTGAAGGTGGTGTCAGAGTTTCACCTTAACCAGGTATTAACTCTGCCTGTGTTCTACCCCAGTCACACCTCAGAGGCCAAATATAGGCTCCATACTTTGGACCCTAGAAGTGCACTTGCTTATTATAAGGAGCGGATGGCTGAAGTTCAGGGAGAGGTTCGCCAGCTATTTGTCACCTATGCTGAAGCCGTACCTGGCAGACCTGCGCCAAGTGGATGATAAGCAGATGGGTCACCTCCTGCATAGATCTCTGCTATAGGTTGGCGGGCATGCAGCCTTCCAAAGAGAAAAGAGCTCATTCTACCCACCATACCGTTACTTGGGTGGCTGCTTCTAGGGACGTCCTTATCCACGAAATCTGCAGGGCTGCTACCTGGAAGTCAGCACACACCTTTATTTCCCATTACCATATTGACCTTAAGTCATGCTGGGATGCTGGTTTTGGGACCTCTGTTCTCCAGTCCTTATTTCCCAAGTAGGGGGTGTGCGCTTTTTGCCTCCCTCCTCCTGGAGAACTGCTAGGAGTCTGCCAGACAGTGTGGATTGAACAACATATCCACTTCCCTAGAAATACAGGTTACTCACCTGTAACAGGAGTTCTAGGAGGTGTACAAGTTGTTCATCCACATGACCCACCCAACCTCCCCGGCTTCAACGCACAACCTGGCTTCCAGCGGGTTAGATCTGGCATCATGGGGTGGAGCTGAGGGTTTTACCACCCGGTGGGTGGGAGGAGCCGCTTGAAGACCTTCCGGGCAAGTATTAAAGCAGCAAGGAACCTGCCAGACAGTGTGGATGGACAACATATACCACTCCTAGAACTCCTATTACAGGTGAGTAACCTATATTTATTTTATCACTATGCAAATGGTGAAAATGGAAGATAGTGGAGTGAAATATACACGTAATACATTATTCACTGAAACAAATCACCTGTATATAATCCAAATGGCAGTACCTCATCCATATGGGGTGTGTGTGTGCATGCGTGCGTATGTGCGTGCGTGTGTGTCTGTGTGTGTGTGTGTACAGGGGTGGCCTGGTTGTGGTGGTATAGCCAGGGGTGCCATGGGGGGGAAGAGACACAGGCAAGATAGAGTGGGTAATAGGTGTCATTTTCCTTCCGAGGCATCAGCTACATTATACTGTATGGGCGACTAAGAGTGTGTTCCATGAACCCCAAAATACATAAAAGAAAGGGTAATGTGCTCTTTAAAACACATCTATATTTTGTAAAGGCACCACAATGCTGAATCAACTGCTTTCACAATACAGGACTATATAAAACTGACAACAAAAAGTGACTGCAATGTATATGGCATTTGTTACGTTACATACAAATGCTAACAAAACAATCAGTGAATGCTGCAAAATACCATCAAACTCTCCCACAGGATCAAAACAATAAAAGGGCTGGGTGTTGTTTTTAAAGAATGGTTCTCAGTTTATAATCACTATGTAATATTTAAAGGTATGTTTTCCAAGCATGTAGGGCAGCACAATATTGGTGAGGGACAGCGTGACTTTAACAACATCCAGTGCTGCTTTCACTACAACCAGCTTGTGCTGAGTGCAGACAAGACAGTCTCCATGTCTTCTGACTTTAGACAAAAGCTTGCTAGGCACGGTGTAACCCCCCTACAAATGGGGGTTCCCAAAAAGTCTTCCTTGAGCTTGCCTAAATGCTCACTGCCAGGCTGGTGTCCTGCATTTTAGCAGTTTAAATGTGATTACCTGAGTCTGCATAGCCTCTGTGTACTGTCTCTTTAAGAGCTGCCTAATTGCAGCTTAAGTAATCTGAGAAGGAGCTCTGTTGAAAGATGTAACTATTTACTGAAAATCATTTAGAGTGATAATGATAATGTAGTTTGTCTAACCTGCTTTCTTTGTAGCAAGGACTGTTTTGTTTGTCTCACTATCTTGGTCCTGGACTGCAAATTGGACCAAATAGTACTGAGCGACTTTAAATGTAGCCAGACTGCAGGAGCTGTCTGAATTCAAAATCTGTAGGAACTTTAGTTTGGAGCTTTTTTGCACCTTTTTTGCAACTGAAGGGGGAGCTCTTGCTTTGACTGACAGCCAAATCAGCCAACCAGATCTTTTGGATCTTGGGGAAGTCCTGGGCTGCTTGCAGTTTTCAGTTAGAACTAAGCTGGAAGCGGAGCAAGAAGGAGCTGAAGTGTTTTCTGAGCAGCAATCCTTAGTGGATTCGCATGGGAGAACTCTGAAAAGGCTACATTTTTGGCCTGCATGCCAGTGTGCTGCTCATGAGAAGGAGGGAAGAGAATTATTTTGCACTAAATCCAAGTTTGTGTGACTAAAGTAAGCTTCTGAAGTGGGCCAGGCTCAACCTGAAGAAGACTGAATATTTTTGCTGAACACGATCGGCCTGTCAGGACTTCCAGCTACATCTAAGCTCCCGGTGTGTGCAGAGACTTTGTGATTGTGCCCGGGGAGTGCTTTGCCTGGTACAGTAGAATTCCTGTACATGTAAATGCGCTATGAGCTGATAGTGGGTTGTGAATTAGTTCCCCACTGTGTGAACTGTGTTCTGCTTGCTGAAAGCTGTATCCAGCCCAAAATGGACTGCTTCCGAACTTGTCTCCATGTGGTCTGGGCTTTGCCAGACTGGTCCAGCCAGACTACCCACTGCACAGAGAAGCCATCAACGAGAGACCTGCCTGGGGATCTGCCCCTTGCTCCATGCTTGAACAGGAACGATGCCTCTGTGACTTGTGTGGGCCCTGCTTCTCCTGGCATTCCAGATCAACCATCTGCAGTCTCGATTTTCATCCAGCTGGTGTCCAGTCTTGGGTATCGTGAGTAAATACCAGGGTAGCTCCCTACAACAGCTTAATCTGAGTGTGTCGTCTGATTGTCTTGTTTCATTTCCTTTACAAACTGAGCCCTCTGGCTCTGGATTACAAATATTGTGTACTGTGCATGTTGTGTTTTCCATCACAGGACCCCAACCAGCTGCAACCCCGGGCAACTGTCCTGGCTAGCCCATCTCTTCTCTACCTGGGTACCTAGAGGTGAAATGTGTGGTGGGGACTCAAAGCACATGCATAACTGCTTGACTGATATAACCTTTAAGCTAATTAACCTGATTTTACCCCTCCTTTGTTCAAGTTCCCTGAATAAATCAGATCTAACTTTTTCTGCACGTAATCTGACTGTGGTTCCAGTTTGTGCTCCAAGTACTGTACTGTTGCTATTTGCTGTGCTTAACCTTGTTTTACAGGGGTTCCCCAGGGTTGAGCCAGAGGAACCAGCCCTGGTGGTAAGTGCAAACAGTGTGGGTACTTGTGTGGTGTACCAGGGGTATTGTGAAAGTGGTCACTGTACAGTGTTCAGGCCACTAGAGGGGAAAGAGGGGGGTTACAGTGTCCCGGAGGGCTGTGCCCAGGTTAGCTTGACCACTACCAACCCTGACCTCCGGGTGGAGGCACCCGTTTCAGAACTCAGGCCCCTTAACCTGCTACTAGCCAAGCAGGCAGGGGTAGTAGCCCTTGGGATAGCGCCACCTAGGGGTTACAACTGCCTCACCACTATTTTCAAAACCCTGGATTGTGCACCCTTGAACAGGTCTGAAATGTTGTTGGAGGGAACCTGGATTTCTCCAGCCACATTGATGCATGCACAAAAAGCACTATCACAAACTCAGTGGCCTTTATCAAAACAAATTTTGCCTTTCCTTCCTGTTTTGCCATGAGATCCTTCTCAAAATGATGTTGTTGGTGTTTGACAGTGTGGATGAGTTTATGGCAGCACCACAAAGTTCACCTTAGTGAGACTGGAAACTCTAACTTCTATTATTTTGCCTCTAACCCCACTGCTTCTACCCATCAGTACTACCCTCTAACTAAACCTTTCCATCTTACCAGAAGTCCTAGAGTCTCACTTACTGCTCACCTTTTCTCTCCAAGTACTGGTTCTCCTCTCTTCCCTTACCTCTTCACCACCATCTCTCCCTGTGCCTCTTCACCTTGCTCACTCTGTTCCTCTGATTCTCACACCATTCTTGTCCCTCACTGAATAACCATTATTGGTCAGACTACAGTACTTTCTATGTCCACACCCCCTCACTGTGGAACACCCTTCTACACACCTCTGCCTCTCTCTCTCTCTCCTACCTCTCTCTTAAGCAACTCCTTAGAGTTCACTTCACTTCCTCCTGTTACTGCTAACTAGTTCTTGTAGCCAGTACTTTACTTCAACTTGTTTCTCTTAGTGGCTTGCTGCACCTACAGCCTAGTTCTGGTTTTCACTGGGGTTCCAAGGTACTTCCTGACTAGTTGGTGTGGTCTTATTTACATGTTATCACAATCTAGCATATCCTAGATTTACCCCCAATCTGGTTGGTTTATATTTCTGCAACTTTAGCATGGCCTTCAAGGTGATTACTGTAGCCACTCTGTAGATCACAGCAGGTATCTGCATGGACCTGATAGCCTTAGGTCCCAGTACTCCTCTGAATAACCATCATGGTATGCAGTCACAATACTTTATATATTGGGAACTCGGAATTAAAAACCTTTGAGCTAAGAGTTCATTTACAAAGGATCCTCGTCAACACTTAAGGAGATACATTTTATTGCAACAGTATAATTACAGAAGCCAAATTGACACTGGGGTTGTACTACTAACATAGAGTTTACATTGGAAGGGGTAGCACATACATTTACAGTTTACACAAGTCAAGACATGAATGAAGCAGCTGGTAGCATTGTCAATTTCCCAGTGGAGGTACGCAATGTGCAGCCCTCTGAGAGAAGTTAAGTGCAGAGAGACAAGCTGGGGTTTGGCAAGTGCAGGTAGGTGGGGGGGGGAGTGGGAGGAGGTGAGGAAGAGGTCAGAAAAATGGGCTAGAGGTAGTGTGAGTGTACTGGACAGAGGGCAGGTAGAGGGGAGGAGTGGGGGGCAGAGGAAGTGGACAGGGGACCGGGCAGGAGATAGTGTGGGTGAACTGGACAGAAGACAAGTGGGGAGAGGTAGTAAGGAGGTACTGGACAAAGGACAAGTGGGGGGGAGTTGGTAGAAAGTGGGGGAAGGGGTTGGGGGAGAGGAGTAGGTGCAACCTGACCAGAGCAAGTGGGCAGTTAAGTGGTGGGCCGGATGCTGGGATTACGTTTGACACAGGCAGCGGCCTGGAGGAGAGATGGACTTACGGAGTTTGGATTTGAAGTGCCCTAGGTGTTGAAGGCTGGTGATTGTGTTTGGAAGCTCGTTTAGCCAGGTGGGAGCCCTTACCATGAAGGCACATCTCCACTGGGCTGACTTCATGAAGGGAATAGTTAAGGCATGCCTGGAGACGCTTCTTGTGTCATGCTCACCTGGGGCAGGTCTGAATAACATCTGCAGGGAGACAGGTGCCAGTTCCAGTAGGGCCTTCTTTCCTGGAAGACAGGTCTGGAGCTTTATTCTATCCTGAAGGGGGAGCCACTTCATCCTTACATAGAGCTTGCAGGTGTGTGTGATGCGATCCACATCGGACAGATCTGCATGCTTTATTGAGGGTAAGGTGGACTTTGTGTAGGCTAGTGTCCGTGGCAGCACCATAAACTACATTTCCATATTCCAGGATTGGCCGGATTGTGTCATTGACCGCCTGGAGCCTGGCTTCAGGGGTGAGGCAGAAGTGGAGTCTGTAAAGTGTCCCCAACTTCCTGTTTGCAGCCTTAGTGATATTACTAAAGTGTTCGTCGAAAGAGAGGGACTCATCGATTGTGACCCCCAGATACCATAAAAAGTGAACCTGTTTGAGGGAGGAGTCTGTATTGAGTGCTATTTTAAATGGTGTGGTGAATTTCCTCTTCTGGCAACTGGTAAAGAGCACTGTCTTAGTCTTTTTACTATTGAATACTAGGAAGCTGGTGTTAAACCATTCCTGTAGCAGGTCAAAGTTGCACTGTAGGTTGCTGGTCAGTGTGTCTTGGCAGGAGCCCCTAAGGAATAGCATCATGTCATCTGCATAGAACAGGACTTTGTCAGAGGGGAACATAGCTGGGAGGTCATTTATGAAGAGGCTAAACAGGAGGGGGCCCAGTATGCCCCCTTGTGGGACCCCGACCGTGACTTTCCTGGCCTCTGAGATGGTACCATTAATCTTTACCTTCTGTGAGCGCTCTGACAGGTAGCTAGAGAACCACCCAACTCTGTCCAAGGACAACCCAAAGTAGGTTACCTGTGGAGCAGCAGTTTGTGATCCACAAGGTCAAATGCCTTGGACAGATCAATACAGATTGCTCCAGCTAGTTGTCCCTGGTCTAGTGCCTCATGGACATCGCCTGTCAATTCAATGAGGGCCGTGTTGGTACTGTTCCACTTGTGGGAACCCATGTTGTTGCAGGCTGAGAAAGTTGTATTTGTGTAGGTGGGCAGAGAGTGGATCTGCAATGATTTTTTTCCAGTGCTTTGGAGAGAGGAGACAAGATGGAGATGGGGCTGTAATTGGACACAAGCTAGTGATCCCCTCCTTTTAGAACTGGAGTGACCAGGGCAGTTTTCCAGGTAGATAGGAAGGCTGACATCTGAAGTGACGTATTAAAAAGCTTAGTGATAGGTACGACCACTTCAGGGAGGATGCTTGAGATAAGTTTCATATCAATCCCATTGCCACCCATCCTTGTTTTACCCAGCACTCTTGCAAGGTATTTAGCAATCTCCTTCGTGGTCACCTGCCGAAAGTAGAATTTTGGGCTGATGCTAGGAAGGGGTGGAGCAGGTGTTCACAGCTCAGTGTTTTGTCCTCATGAGCAGTTGTTTTAGGTGGTATGACTGCACTGTAGTCAGTAAATGCCTCATTGAAAATATTGGCTATGGTAACTTCCTCAACTATGACTTTGTCACTGTGGTGGAGCATGGTTGATGGGGACCTGTCACAAGTCCTTACGAGGTCCTTGATGGTAGCCCAGATTTCTTTGCCATCTTTCAGGCACTGGGACTGCTAATTTCTGTGGTGGGAGGCCTTGGCTTGCCATATTGCCCATGTGCACCTATTTCTAGCAGCTTTTTAATTTTGGACATTCTCTACTGTCCCTGATATCCTTGCTTAGTGCCATAGTAGATCACGTTCCCTTACCAAACCAATGACTTGGGAGGTGATCCAGTCCATGCACCTCCCTTTCATCATTTTCTTATGAAAGGGGTCATACTTGTCTGCAGCCTAGTTAAACTGATCGAGGAAGAGCTGGAGGGCTGCGTCAACAGAGGGACAGGTATCCAGGATGCTCCAGTCTGTGTTGGCCAGGTGTTTCTTAAAGGCAGCCATAGAGCAATTTATGATGACTGTTCCTCACCAGCCTTGGGGGTTGTTTTGGCAGCTTGGAGGACCATTCACATATTACAGGGGAGTGGTCACTCAGCGCATCTGGGAGCACCTGGACATTGGTAATTCTCTCAAGATGGGAGGTCAGTACCCAGTCAATCAGGGTACTTGTTCCTGTTCTGTAGTTGGTTCTTGTGCAACTCTGGACTGCCTGTGTTAGGTATAGTCCAGTAATCAGGTCCCTGTGTGAGGAACTGGAGCTGGCTAGCCAGTTAGAATTGAAGTCACCTAACACAATAGTTTCCTTATTGTGACTTGCCTGGATACAGAGGTTGGCAAAATCATTTAACCCCATTTGCTAGCGTCCAGGTGGACGGTATACTGACATGACAATCAGCCCTGTCTTCCCCTTGCCCATGAGGATTTTTACTGCAAGGCATTCACAGTCATTGCTGGCAGCAGGCAGGTGGACTTTATGGCACTGGAGATGGTTGCGGGTGTTGATTAGGCATCCACCCCTTCTTTACGCTGAGCGATCAAGCCTATACAAGTTGTACCCAGGCAGTGAGATTGCTGTGTCAGCAGTTCTGGGTGTGAGCCAGGTTTCTGCCAGCACAATAACATCAGGCTGCACTAGTGCCACTCAGGCTTCAAACTGAGTGAGCTTTGCCAGCAGGCTGCCAATGTTTAAGGACACAGTCCTCAACCTCATGTGGGTGACTGGGTCTGGGTGTTGGCAGGCATTGGGCCAGGGTTGGGATGAACATTTCCCAAGATCAGTAGTAGGATCCGGATGAGCATCCTAGGTAATTTAGGGAAAAGGTGGGTTGTCCTTGCTCTCTGGCAAGTCTGTGCCTTGTGTGTTGTTAGAGGGGTGCAAAGGCTGCTAAGCAGTCCTAGGTATAGGCACGGTATTGGCGTGTTGAGTCCTGGGGGACTGTGGTACCTGGCATGGGGTGGGGGATGGTCAAATAGCTGGGTGTTACTGCAGGTCTCCCACTGGGTTGGAGGACTCTTTTCTGCAAGTACACAGTCTTGGTGGTTCAAGGTGTTATCCCAGTATGGGCCCATTATAGGCAGGGTTACCATCAGGAGAAGTATAAACTGTGCATTGAGGACTCAGGAGACTCGGGGGGAGTATAGTCAAGACCCATTCTTCTTCCTAGTTTCAGCAGAAATCCAGTTATTAATCTCAGCCAGGCAGCACCAACTTGTGAGCTAACCTTGGGCACTGGTCCGAGGCTTTCAGTATGTGCAGTTTAATAATTAATACAACTGTGTCTGCAGTTCAGTGAGATACATCGATTCCTTCAGTTGTTAAAAAATTAGGCTGGTTTAGAGTTCAGTGTGGTGTCTTCTAGCTTAAAGAGTTAAGATTAACACCAACAAGGGCTGGCCCTATTACTGCATTCTGTATCTTTAAGGGGAGTTGCAATATTAGTGAGAGGGGAGGATGAAGATTACCTAGGGGTGATGATGCGGCGGAAGGGAGAGTATTTAATAAAGGCTGGGGGAGAGGCAGTGGGGGGGTAGGCAAAAAATTCAAGCTGGAAAGAGAACGTGAAATGGGATTATTTGCAGGGCATATCTTACAACTGTGACACAAATTAAACCTGGTCTAAACAGAGAAGTGTTCACAAAACGCTGTATCACTTTAAACTTAGCTTCTGATCAAGGGTAAAATACCACAGGACTGTAAAACAAAGAGAGCTGTAATATTTTAAAACCTAAAAACCTGCACTCTAAAAGATCCTGCACTTCAAACTACCCTTGGAGTGCAAAATTGCTGTAAACAGGTCTAGATTCACATTTAAATTAGGATTCACATTTAAATTAGGATTCACAGGACAATTTGGAGAAACTTAACCAGTACCAGAATCAGTAAGTAACATTAGCTTAAAGACCAAAAGGAACAGGAGTAGCAAAGAATTAAAGAAGTGGAGCAGCCAATCAGCAGGCATAGCCGATGGTTCTGGCCAATTGGCATGGAAACTCCAGAAGTTTCAACAGCGTACCTTCGGTCTGGTGATCGGCAGGCAGTACAGCGAGGAGGCAGCCGGCAGACAGAGGGGACCCGCCGGGTTGCTTGCAGTAGCAGAGGCACCCATGTCAGGGGTGAAGCTCCGGTCTGATGATCGGTGGGCCGTAAGCCAGGAGGCAGCCAGCAGACAGAAGGGACCCGCCAGGCTGCTTGCAGCAGCAGAGGCACCAGTGTCAGGGGTGAAGCTTTGGTTTGCTGATCGTCGGGCAGTACAGCAAGGAGGCAGCCGGCGGACAGAGGGGACCCACCAGGCTGCTTGCAGCAGCAGAGGCACCCATGTCAGGGGTGAAGCTAAGCTTATAATGTGTTCTTACTCATACAGTAATGAATCCTTCTGACTGGTACTCCATGGACTGCATGTATCAGAACGGAAATTGCTATAAGCTTTTCTCCTTCATACAGCAAGCTAATGTGAGGCCATTACTGGCTGACCCTGTACCCCTAAACATGCTACTGCTGTCTATTCTATTACTCCTATTGGTCAACAGAACTTAACCCAGGCCCTGCCCCTGTCAAATGCAGGGTGTCTTCTCCCTCCAACCAATGCTGATCCAAAACAAGAGGTTTAAAGATAGTCCACATAAACATTAACAGCCTTAGGCCCAAGCCCCTTGAGCTTGAAGCTTGGGAGGACCCCTACACTCATGACATAATAGCCTCACTAAGATCTGACTAGAAATCATGCTAACTCACAAGACTGAACTACCTGGTTTATTGTCTTTAGTTAAGACAGGTTATGAAAGAATGGTCAGGGTGTCCTACTGTATGCAAATCCACCCTTAATGCCACCTTGACTAACATCATTCTAGGTCTGGAGAACTCTCACTGTAAGTCCCTTTTTATCAAGTTACTCCTAGGAGGCATTAAGCCACATTGAGTGGGGTGTGCCTATGACCCCCCACCACCACCGCCACCACCAAGTGGCTATCCCAGCTCTTGATTCCCTAATATGTTATCTGGTGGATAAATCACTAGGGGAAGTAATACTCCTTGGCAGCTTTAAACTGGATCAGCAATATAGACTGTGGATATAAGGCTGAGCTGCTCAATGCGCACCCCCTCACAATTTGTAAGTGAGGCCACCAGAATGAACACTAAATCTGGTAAACATACTCTCCTTGATTGGATTCTTATCAACAAACCCGACAGAATCAGAGGAGCAGCTGTATTTGCTGACACCCTCAATGATCACTTCTTGGTCTACTATATTTGGAAGACTAACTTCCAGATACCTCTTCCCAGAGTTATCCTGGCATACAATTACTCCAAATTTGACAATTCCTTCTTAAACAGCCTCTCTGAAATCCACTGCAAAATCATGAAAAATCTCCCCAATATCACTATTGCTCTTGATTTCTTCATTAATAGCTTCCTTTCTGTGGATAACAAATATGCTCTTCTTGAAGCAGTAAAGAGTAAAGGATTAATGCTCCAAATGGATGGATAGTGAGTTGTGAAAGCTTGTGAGGCTGAGAGATAAGGTATGGGGCTCTATAGGTCCACTGGTCTAACATCCGATTGGCTCAGGTACAGGGAATTCAGAAATGCCTACAAAATTACCCTCAAAAATGCCAAAAGAAAAACCCCACTAAAAAATCTACATAGGAAAAAAAATTGTCTGATCCTAAAAATTTCTGGGTGCAGATACACTATCTACTAAAAGGTCATTCTGGTCTGCCTGAGTATGGTATTGTTGGTATTGTTACTGATGAGCAATTATGCAGTGATCCATCAGCTACTGTCAATGCCTTCAACAGTTACTTTACTTTACTGATCTGGATGGGTCTGAACCGTCTACCTCTGCCTCTAGCCTATCTTCCCTTCCTCCCTATCCAGACCATGAGGAAACCAGGACGCTATCCCCTAAATTTCACTTCCGCTGAATCATATGGAAGGAGGTGTTAACCTAATTAGGGCAGTTAAAAACTGATGGCTCTTTAGCTATGACAAACTTGAACTAAATTCCTAACATTAGCTGCCCCAGTCATTTCCTCCCCTCTTAAAATGCTATTTAGCAAATCCTTAATGGAGGGGACCAACCCTGAAAGATGGAAAGTGGCATTAGTGTTACTCATCCACAAGGGTGGTCTCAAGGAACCAGTAGAGAACTATTGCCCCATCTCACTACTTGGTTTCCTAGCAAAAGTACAGAAGCTAGTTTATAACCAACTCCAACAGTACTTTATTTTATTTCTTTATTTATTAAATCTCGAATTTAACAACCTTTGAGCAAAACGTCTTCTTTACAAAGGTTCCACATCATAGAATTACAAGACAGTAAACACAACAGAGCAGTGCTTTTTTTTTTTTACAATAGAGAGTTAAGGATTGCTATAGTACATAGTGTTAGGACAGACAACATTTAACAAAAAGATTACTTTGTTACAATGATACATAGTTACAAGATGTAGGCTTCAATATAGCGCAAGCTGAGTCTAGGGGAGAATTGCTCTAAAAAGGGAATTGGGTGAGGAAAGAGAAAAGGGGGGGAACTACTGGGAGAGTTAGTGGGATGCGGAGAGGGGTCAGGATGCCAAAATAAAGCAGGGCTCCAAGGTAGTTGGGTAAATAGTTCAGAAAGGGGGTTAGAGAAGGAGTAACCCGGGGGGATTTTCAGTGAAGTAATAGAGGAGATGATTCTAACAGATGAAGAGATGGTACAGTAGAGTACATACGAACATACAAACATATGAAGAAGCCAGCAGGAGAAGGCCATTTGGTCTATCAAGTCTGCTCAAATTGCAGGGTCCACAGCTTGAGATAATGTCCCTGCCCTCCCTCCCTCCCCACTCCTCCCATCCTCCCACCCATGATCCTTGCCTTCCCCATGCCTATACCAGCCTCTCTTAAAGCTGCCCACTGTCTTCAACAAGATGACGCCTTCCGGCAGCACATTCCAAGTGTCCACCACCCTCTCTGTGAAGAAGTGCTTCCAGTAATCCCTCCTAAACCTCCCACCCTCCAGCTTAAGACTGTGCCCCCTCATGTTATGGTTGCCGCTCAGCTTAAGGAGACTCTCCTTATCAACCTTATTTAGCCCTTTCAAGTACTTGAAGGTCCCAATCATGTCCCCTCTCTCTCTCTCTCCTGTCTTCCAGGGAGTACATGTTCAGTGCCCTCAACCTCTCCTCATATGCCTTACCCTGCTTACCAGCTATCATCTTTGTAGCCCTCCTCTGGACCTTCTGCAACAGGTTAATGTCCTTTTTGAGGTGTGGGCACCAATACTGAACTCCATACTCTAGATACGGTCTTACCAGTGGCCTGTACAAGGGCAGTATAACTTTCTCTCTCCTACTACTGATCCCCCTAGATATGCATCCCAGCATCTTGTTTGCCTTTGCTGCTGCTTTCTTGCACTGTGTGGAGTGCTTCAGGTCACTAGTGATCATCACTCCCAGATTCTTCTCCTCCTCTTCTGATGCAGATACTAGGTCTCCAACCAGGTAGTACTCTGTCCTGGGATTCTTGGCTCCAATATGTGTAACTTTGCATTTCTTGGCACTGAAGCCAAGCTTCCAGATCCTGGACCACCTCCCCAGCTTTTCCAGATCTTCCTGTAGGTCCTATATTCCTTCAGCTGTGTCCACTCTCCCACAGAGCTCGGTATAATCTGTGAATAGGCACATTTTGCCCTTAATGCCATCCCCAATGTCATTGATGAAGACATTGAACAACACCAACCCCAGCACCGATCTCTGTGGGACCCCACTGGTTACCTCTCTGGTGCCAGATAACTCTCCCCCCACAACCACCCTCTGGGTTCTGTCTCTCAGCCAGTTTTCCACCCATCTGCCCATCTTTTCCCCAACCCCAAGATCCATCAACTTCCTGATCAACCTAGAGTAGCACATCTAGTGTGTTGCTTTGAACTGCATAACTCATTGAATGACATGTATCATGGGCTTAGGAAGCATCATGACACTGACACTGCCCTGGTGCATAGAGTTTGTTCCAAAGAAGTGCCTTTGAGGGGTTTTAAGTTATTTACATTTTAAAATTTATACATGCACAGATAAACTAGCAGCAAAAATAGTTATGTCCAGTCCTCTGTGACTATACTTAGCCCCAGGAGGACAGTGGGACCAGCAAATAAAAGAATAGAGCTTATATAAACTCTAACATGCACTGCAGGCTATTGAATCTCCCACTGCTACAGTACTGCTCTGATGTCAGTGCAGGAGATGCTGGGGTTTTTAGTTTCAGAAGATGTCAGCCTAGAAGTAAGCAACATTAGTCTGATAGAATCTACTGTCCTACAGCAAAACAGTAAGTTAACCAAAATATGTTTGCCTACAAAGTGCACATTGGGACCAGCCCCACACTTAGGTGTGGGGCCTTTGCTGCTGACTGTTCTCCTTTGACCCTTAGACTGCCGACAGAATTAGAATGTATAGGAATTTTTGGACTGATATGGCAGTAGTAAGTAGTAAAAATCTTTATTTTTATACAGAACAAGCTGGTATAAAACATCTTTAGGACAAGTCCTATATTATAGATGCTCCTGTTCTTTTCCATATAACATAAAGTACAAAGACAATCCAATGTCATTTATTAATTCAAAAAATTATGTGTAATAATGACTATGAGTTTTGGGTACGTGATTTTAGGCACTTTAACGAGTTATCGTTTAGGGACAGTCTAAGAAATTTTGATTGGTCGAGGATATTTTTGATTCCTGATTTGGACTTAGCCATCCAAGAATTTACGGATTCTTTCCTTTATATAATTCAAATTCATGCCCTAAAATAAAAAGAGTAATACTATTAAAATCCATTATGGCTTAATGATAAACTGAAAACTCTTTAGATTAAAATAGAATATGGAAAAAGCCAAAAATCTAAATTGGAGGGATTGGGAACTTTTTAAAAAATGGAGAAACAAATGTAAATATAAAGTAAAATTGGCTAAAAAAGAATACTTCCAGAGTTCTTTTGTTAATTTACATTACCCAAATAAATTCTGGAAGGTTATTTCCAATTTAAGAACTCCAGTGAAATCTCAGACTTTAATTAATTTAATAGTGGGAGATAGTTTGGTTGATAATCCTTTAGAAGTGGCTAATTTGTTGAATCATTATTTTAAAGATTTACCAGATCTAAAGATACCTAATCTAGGGAGTGTTGCCCAGGAGGGTATACACTCTGATATTTTCCCCTTGAATAATGAGGGCTTTAACTTGAAGAATATAAGGATACAGGATGTAGCTAGGGAATTGAGGAATCTAAAAGTATCAAAATGTGCTGGGATTGATAATATTGATCCCAAATTCCTGAAATTGGGGTCTGATGTTATAGCTCCTATAATCACTTACTTTTATAATTGGAGTATACAGTCCTCAGTTGTTCCTGACTGTTGGAAAATGGGTGAAATTATTCCTATTTATAAGTGTGGTGACACCACAGCCCCATCTAACTATAGACCAATTATTTTGCTTCCAATCTTGTCTAAGGTGCTGGAGAAGCTGATAAATAATCAGCTTGTCCAGTACCTTGACCATTTGGGGTTGTTAACAAATTTCCAGCATGGATTTAGAGGGGGTAGGTCCACAAATACTGCCCTTCTTGATTTTGGTAACCTGGTGGCAACATCGTTGAACCAGGGAAACCAAACTGGGGCAGTGTTTGTGGACCTAAGTAAAGCTTTTGACCTGGTCCATCATGAAACATTATTGTCTAGACTGCAAAACTTAGGGATATATCATAATTCATTACAGTGGTTTAGATCCTACCTGACTAATCGAAACAAAGGGTGGTCTGTGGGGCCTGTCTCGATCTCCTGGATTTGAGTCGTGATGTGCCTCAGGGGTCAATTTTGGGCCCTATGTTATTTAATATCTATATTAATGATCTTTCTGATTATGTAGTTGGCACTGAAGTCAGACTTTATGCAGACGACATAGTATTGGTCGCATCTGTTAAAAGTCCTGGGGATCTGAGGCAGCGACTCCAGACAGACTTCTCTAATATTGAAACCTGGATTAGAAATTCTGGTCTTTTGATAAGTACTGGGAAGACTCAGAGTATGATTTTTTCTGTAGGATCTAAACCAAATAAAGAATTAACTGATTTCAAAATTAGATTTTTGGATGGGAAAACGGTACAAGGGGTTAAAATCTATAATTATTTGGGAGTCTTGGTTGATTACCGTTTTCTTTTTCAGACCACATTTGTCACAAATAAAAAGTTAATCAAAGGTTGGCATTAAGAAGAGTGTCAGGATGTTTGACTAGTGACGTTAAGATTAAATTAGTAAAACAACTGTTGTTGCCGGTGTTAGATTATGGCTTACCATTATATATGCATTCTTATAAAAAATGTTTACATAAATTGGACCAGACTTATTATAGATTGGGGAAATATATTTTAAATTATGGATCTCAAGTTCATCATTGTGCAGTCTATCAGGAACTTAGCTGGTTGCATCCAACAGCTCGAAGAGAATATATATGGCTTATTATATGTCATGGTTTGATACATTTAAAAGTGCATCCTTTACGAAATTTGACATGTCAAGATTCAGATTCTAAATATTCACATACTTTTAGGAGGACTACTAAAAAGTTGCCCATGATACAAATTATGAATCGTATGGGGGATATGGTGTTACAAAATAGCTTAGCAGGGATATGGAATAAGTTACCTCGCCACATGACTGAAATTTCTGATCTGCATACTTTTAAATTGGAATTGTATAATCATTTATATGTCTGTTGTAGTTGTTTTTAGGTAATTGTGATTTTGTATTTTGTTTTATTTTGTATTGTTTGTCTTTATTGTAAATTCCACAGGTATTTGTTGTAAATGGGGATTTTTCCCCAATCAGATTAACCTGTATAAAAATAAATTTTAAACAAACAAACAAACAAGACAGTAACAGGTATAACAAATATCTTGTAACATCATTTACATCAACATTATTTCTATGTCCTAATCATTGCACATACAACGTACACTCAATTCATGTTTTAACTCCTTCATAAATAATTTAGCATCAGTCTGATTAATTATGGATTCTTTATTTATTGAATTCCATATCTGAAACATAATAGCTGGGAAACGCATAGAGCTATATTTATTTATTAATTTTGGAGGAATAAATCCTCATCAGGGTGTCTGGCGTAAATTATGATGGTGTTGTATTATTTCTAATTTTTCAAATAGGTAAGTTGGCCTATATATATCAGTCTGCGGCCATGCAAGGGTTAAGGCCAAATTTTCTGGATAGGCTACTTACTATCCCCCTCATGACCACCATTGTGGAAACTTTCACACTTGTTCAATAGGCCTTTCATTTCAAGTAGCGCCTGCAGGATCCTGTGCAAGACATCCTACAAGTCTGGCACTGTGCTGGATGGGTCTTCTGCTTTGCATATGGTCCACAGGACATTGCGCAAACCAAGCCAGAGATCCAAATCGTCATCCACTGTGTTTACTGCATCACATCCCCACCAGGGCCTGCATGGCCCTGCAGAAAGCAAGATACAGGTCTGAAGCTGTTCATGATGTGTCTTCTGCTTCATGTGGGACTCACAAGGCCCTGCATAAATCAAGCTACTTGTCCAGTGCCATACTCTATGGGTATAACTGATTTGTTGCTTCCTGCAGGAACCTCATAACCCCCTAATATGCTGTGACAGGCCTTGCACAAAGTAAGGTATGACTTATGCACATAGCCCTGCACTAAGCAACTTCTGACTCAACACTACTTTGCACAGGGCTTTGTGTAAAGCAAATTACATCTCAGCTATTACTTCTCACAGAGCCTTCAGGTCCCTGTGTAAAGTGAGTTATATGTTTGTCACTATACATTTTGAAAAAGTAAAGAAATTCATTGCAAAAACCTATGATCATGCTAACATTAGAATTTCAAAGCCACAAAAGGAGAGAAATGTGGCATTATAGTTTTCAGTGTTAACATCCCCTTTCTTCCCCATCCCTTAGCACATGACCCAAAGCCAGATTACAGGTCTGGTTCCATTTCCAACAGATTTGCTGCTTCAAGCTACATGTCCAGGGTTGTGCTGCATGTGTCCAGAGCCATACACCATAGTTGTAAGCTACAGGTTTAAGATTGTGCCTTGTGGGTCTTCTGACAAATGCAACAGGTTCGGGGCCATGACCCATGGGTCTGCTGCTTCATGTGGGACCAACACAGTGATGTGTGTAGCAAGATACAAGTTCAGGGCTATGCCCCATGAATCTGCTGCTTCTGCTAGAGCCCACTTGGCCAAGATCATAGCAAGTAACATGTCTGGGCAATGCACTATGAGTCTGCTCTTCGAATATAGCCCACAGGGCCCCGTCGAAGGTAAGCTACAGATCTGGGGTTGCATCTCACCAGTCTGCTGCTTCACTTAGGGCCTGCAGGGTTGGAACCAGACACCACAGGTCTGCTGCTTCAAACTATACAATGCAAGGTGCATGTTTAGGAATGTGCCTTATGTGTCTGCTTCATGGTGTATGACTACATCAAAAAAGTAATCTATAGGGATTGCCCGTGGGGCATGTCTTCCAATGTGCCTACTTAGATTTCAGTAAGGCGTTCAACAGCATTCCACTAGGACACTAGTAAGCAAGCTGGGTCACTTAGGAGTGTGCCCAGAGGTGTAAACTGGATAAGAAATTGGTTAGGGGGGAACTTCCTGTGATGCAGTGCTATTGGATGGAGCTGTGAAAGTTAGCTCTGCTCTCATCTGACTTCTTTTTCATTATTTGTCTGCCTATTTCCCAGTTTGGAGGGCTTCATTCTTATCCTTGTGGTGCTGTCTAAATGGGAGGTAAAAAAAAGGAGCCAAAGTCAGGGATTCTGCAGCAATTCAGCAAGGCATACCATCTGAGGTTAGGAGCTTACCTTCTACTGCAAATGCCTCTGATATGGTCACAGATCCTGAACCATCTTCGCAACAGTGCACCAACTTGACCATCCTGGATGAACTTTGGGCTTTTTGGGCTGAATTTTGCTCACTCCAAGATGAGTTTTGGGTGTCTCTGGCAGCTTTAGAGACCTCAGTGGGTAAGCTCAAGCGAACTGTTTTTGATTCGGATGCCCACATTGATCGGCTGAGAAGACTCATCACTAAATCTCTCCAGGACCAACAGATCCTTCTAGACCACTGTGAAGACCTGGAGAACTGGTCTAGAAGGAAAATTATTTGGATCTACAGAGTCCCTGAAGATGCCAAGAATAAGGACATGATCAGCTTTTTGCAGGACTCAATTCCTTCTCTGCTCTGCTCTAAGGGCTCTTCGGCCTCTTCAAATAGAATGGGCACATCAGTCTTTAGCAGCCAAGCCAACAGGCCCCGATGCTTGCCCACATTCTATCATTGTCCACTTTCTTAATTATGCTGTTAAGCAGGACATTCTATCCCATGCCTGGTGGAGGGGTGCTGTCTTTTACAATGGCAAATGAGTCTACATGGATAATGACTACTCCCTGCTCCTGCTTTCTAAATGCTGGGTATATAGTCCTATACTCCATTTACTCCTGGACAGTAAACTGAAATCTACTACTCTTACCCAGCTCACCTCCAAATTAACTTTTCAGATGGTCCCCAGATTTTTGCAACGCTGATTCTACTGCCCAGGAGCTCTGTAACAGAAATATAATTTTGTTGGAGGAGCAAATGGAAGTGGACACCTCCAGAGAAAAAAGAGCTCTCCAGCACGACCAGTGGACTAAGTCATCGCTGCTCAGTAAGAAACGCCACCAGGAGCAGACTCTGGAAGATATTAAGACTTGACTGCAGTCATATCGTCGCCAGAAGCCTTCTTAAAATACTAGTTGAGATCCAGAAGCAAATGATTTGATACCTTTTAATGGACCAACATAGATGTAACAAGAACAAAGTGCTCTAGCTTTCGGACCAACCAGTCCTTCTTCAGAAGCTCATGGCAGTTGTTTGGAAAATACAATACTTATAACAGCTAGATAATGCAGAGAAAAACAGAAAAAAATCCCCATTGGTTTAAAATACTCATTAAAAAAAACAGATGATGTCAGACAAGTTTAACAGTACAATACTGCCCTCAGTCCGAATGAACCTTGGGTTCAGATGTTCCTGGTGCCTGGTGCCTGGTTCCTGGTGTAAAATACTAGTTGAACTGTTTAGGGCTCCAATTTCTCCCTACATCAGCATGGGATACTACCCATTTTCTCTTTGCTGGTGGTTTTGCTGAGTATTCTTTTATAATTACTGTGTTACATTTGCTTGGCATTGTTTGCATTCCTTCTTATTTTTTCCCTCCCTCTGAGTTCCTTTCATTACTGTTTTCTTGCTTTCCCCAATCTATCTATCCTGTTGTATGTCCTCCTTGTTCACAGACTTTAGTGTGGTCTTATTTGTTGTTAACTTATGTTCATAACGTCCCTTTTCTGTTTCTCATTTTTTTTTCTTGTTAGAGATTTTTAATGGTTGTCTATTCTTATTTCCTAGCTTAGCTCCCTCTTGATATTTTTGGTTATTTTTCGTTACTTGTGCTTCTGTCTCCTGAATGTCTACCCTGTGATACCTATAGTTGCTTAATCTATGGACCTTTTCTGTTTAGCAGGAGCCTCTTAACCTTCTAAAACTCTCCCTTTGGCATTCCCTGGGGCCTCACATCTGAGAAAACTTATTTTTCTCACTTTCTAAATAATTTCCTTTCAGGAACCTGTACAAACTCTACCCTTAATTCTGCTTCATTTTATACTTTTCTTTTTCTTCTCTTATGGCGTTTTCACTTCTGGCTGTGTAACCCCACTTTTGATTATTTTATGGTCTATGTCTCCATCTGCTGATGATTTCTGGTATTATCCTGGTATCATTTTCTCATCTTAATTATACCTGGTTCTCATATTTTCTTCTTGGTTCTGTTTTATTTCTTCTCCCCTCCCCCCCTTTTTGGGGGGGTATTATCCGTATACTTGGAGTTAGTGGGATATACGACTCCTATTGGGGCATGTGTGCATATATGGGAAGTTGGGTGAGGACAGACTCTCACCCCTGATATGTACTTCTTTTCCTTGATTGTTTTTTTTCTTTTTAACACCACCTCTGCTATTAGTGGTGGTGTAGGGGACCCACTGTTTTTTTGTGGTTTTCCCCCCTCAGGAGTTTTTTTTTTTTTTGCTCCCACTTAGGAGGCATTCTATTTGCCTTCCTATCTAGGAGGTCGTAAGTTCGGGTTTTATTTAGTTATCTGTAAGATAGATTACATTTTATCTCTGTTTACAAGACTATGTTGGTTATTCATCTGCTACTTAGCCCTTTAAGGCATTTGTTACTGTTTGTTTGCTGTGTTTTAACCATGGTTTACTCTGTAAATAGTTCTAGATGCTTTCTTTGTAGTTTCTGTAGTTGTTATAGCTCTGCAGTTTATAGCAGGGTGATTTGTAGTCTTTTTGCAACTGCTAAATGTACTCTCACAGAAAGGAAGGTAGAGGACATATTGTCAATGTCTTTTTACATGTTTTATCTTTATTTTTCGGGTTGTTATAAATTGTTCAAATCTTTGATTAGGGAAGGGAACAAGGTCCTCATTAAAATAGTTTATTTTGAAATATGTTTTTGCATAGATAATTACTCCTTAGTCATCTCACTAAATATTCATGGGATTCATAATTCCATTAAGCCATCGGGGTTGCTACAGTTTGTTAGGAGGGATAAACCAGACATTGTCTTTCTTCAGGAGACACATTTGTCCCTGGAGGAACATAAGTTCAGAGCCCTTGGTTTCCCAATAGTGGTAGCCTCCTCTCGTGGCTCAGGCAAATGCTGAGGGACCACCATTCTAGTTCCCAGTGGAGTTCATTTTGAGTTGCAGAACCAAATAATTGACCCAGAGGGTTGATATGCTATAGCAACGGGTAAGTTGTATGCACACCCTGTTACTTTGGTATCTGCTTATTTTCCCCCGGGCTCTCCTAAGACCTTGGCTCAGAAATTATTTTCTCAATTATTAGGTGTCCTTCAGGGACAATTGCTTATGGAAGATATCTCAATGTTACACTTAACCCTTCTTTAGGTATTTCCTCCTTTCTCCCCATACAGCTAACCCTCTTCAGAAGTATTTGAAGTGGATGGTTCCTCCTTTGGGTATTATTGACACTTGGCACCATTATTTTCTGATTAGCAGGGGATATACCCATGTGGTTTCTCGAACTGGAGTGGCCTCCATATTAGATTACTGTTTTACCACTGCTGGGTATCTTGAAACGCTTCAGGATGTCTGGCATGGTATGACTTTTTTTATCTGATCATGCCTTAGGGTCTTCTTGTGGAGTTAGACACTGGCATTTAAATTTAGTTCACCTCTGGGAGCCTCATTTCTGACAAATGTTGTAACAATTAATACTCCAAGTTCTCCAAAAGAATTCTCATACAGATGTTTCATCCACTGTCCTTTGGGACACACTCAAAATGGTTGTTAGGGGGGAGATCATTGCCTATTCCACCAAAAAGTGCAGGGAGAGAGACATGAATTTTCAGGCTGTCCAAGAAGACTTAAGGACCCTGCAATCCTTTGAGGCCCAGGGGGATCACTCGGTGTGGGCCTAGATACAAATTATATGGCAAGAGATTCAAAAAATAGTGGATCAAAGGATAAAGCAGCAGCTATTTTACTTAAAGCATACTTTTCAGGAGGGAGGTCCCTGAGCTGCCCAGAATTTGGCCCATAGACTGAGAACATACAAAGCCATGGGCATGTGTGACCAATTTGAAGGATCTTGATACAGGGAACCTGCTTACACACCCCTTAGTTATTAGACAATCCTTTGCAAAGTATTATCAAAAATTATATACTACGGATCCTTCCCCACCTGTAGCCCAACTTGAATCTTATCTACAGAAACTATCCTTGCCTAAGTTATCCCCGGAGCAGGACGAGGCACCATTGGCCCCTGTGACTATGGAAGATCTGATTAGGGTTCTTAAACATGCCAAAAACATGAAGGCTCCTGGCCCTGATGGGCACTCCTCTGAATTTTATAAGGCATTCAAGGAGTTCCTTTTTCCCACCCTGCTGGCAGTGTATCATGAAATTCAGGAAGGTGCTCCTTCTCCTCCTCCTCAGTCCTAGAGATATCCCATTATAGCACCTATACTTAAACCCCATAAGGATTCTAAAGACCCCACTTCATATCACCCAATATCAATGCTAAATTTTGACTATAAGGTATATATGTCTATCCTTGCTCATAGATTTGAAATTCTACTTCCCTCTCTTATTAATCCTGATCAGGTGGAATTTATTAAAAATAGACAAGCCCACAATGCAGTTTGCCGCACATATTTGCTGATTAATTATGCAACCCAAAGGAAGTTCCCTCTCATTCTTCTGGGTCTCAATGCCAAAAAGACTTTTGACAGGGTCACCTGGACATTTCTCTGGCTGACCCTGTCCCATTTTGGTTTCTGAAGCTAATTTTGACCCAGCTTTAGACTATATGCCACCCCTCAGGCCTATGTCAGGCTTGATGATAGTTTATCTGACTCCTTTACCCTCATGCACGGCACCCATCAGGGATGTCCCTTGTCCCCTCTGCTCTTCATCCTGTACCTTTAGCCTGTGCAATATGGTCCCAACCAGAAATGGAAAAATTTCTCTTTTTGCAGACGACATTCTGCTTACCTTGCTCAGCTCCGAAAAATCTGTTCCAGTAGTCTGGGATCAGCTTCATCTTTTTGGGTTACTGGCAGGGTACAGGGTGAATGAACAGAAGACAGAGGTCATATTATATAATTATACCCCCTCAACACCATTGAAATCAGCATACCCTTTTAAATGGCATAAATTAGCCATGCATTATTTAGGGATAACATTATCTAAGAATCTGATCCATACTGAAATACTTAATTTTGAACTCTTGACTCAGCAGTTGGCTACAGACCTCACTAAATGGCCACAGCTCCCGTTATGTTTTTGGCTAGGGTGGAAGCAGTACAACAAAATATATTTCCCTGAATATTATTTTTTCTTCAAACTTATTCCCTAGCCCCCTCTCACTCTTATTTCCAAGCGTGAGATAGATTAATTTTGCATTTTATTTTGAAGAGTTAACCCTGTCAAATTTGGTATTCTCTACTCCAGCTCCCACGGGAACAGGGAGGCTTAAACCTACCTAATTTAAAGCGGTATACATTAGCGACTCAACTGCGAATTATATTACGCTGTCTGATTCCCACCTATGATGTGTACTGGAAACAAACTGAGTTTCATTGGAGCGATTTATTTGAACTTTCAGGATATCTTTTTGGTCACCCTTTCCCAATATACTGCTGAGACCCTTTGCCACTGGTTGATATTTATTAAAACATACCTTACTCTGTCAGAAGTATAATTTTTTTAGAGTTTTGACAGATGATCAGTCCTTTTTCCCCAATAAAATGGATAAGGTCCTATGTTTTTGGTGCAACTGGGGTTTAAAATATGTATTCCAACTGATAGGTCCCACAGGCCTGCTTCATTTTTATCCCTCCAATCGACTTTTGGGCTCCCACAGAAATTTTTTTATACATCTGCAACTTAAAGCATACCTGAGTTCATCCAAGGAAGCCTTCTCCACTACTGTGGAGAAACCATCATTACTGGTGTCTCTGATTTACTCTCATATTCATGGTGCTCCTACTGAACACTTGATAAGCTCTATATACAAGGCCCTCAATGAAAAACTGGGTGATTTGGATGATACAATTAGGGCAGCCTGGTCCAAGGATTTGCAGATTGATAGCTCTGCATTAAGCTGGAGGGCTTTCTCCCTCTGGTCCTTTAAGGTCTCCAGTTCTCCGTATTGGAAGTAATATGCCTTGAAACTTCAGGTTAGATTTTTCCATACTCCAGTTGTAGTGACCGCATTTTTGTCCATGCCAATGAGTCATTGTTGGAGACAGTGTGGTTGTGATCATGCTGATCGGTGCATATTCTCTGGGAGTGTCGGTTTGTGGCCCCTTACTGGAGCGAAGCCATCCGGGAAATTGTCCTTATTTATGACTGTGCAGATCTCCTTGTTCCAGTTTATATTTTAACTGCTACCCCTCGAAGAGGTTACAGCAGATAAAACAACTTATAGACAGGTCACCCTTATGGTTTTAGCAGCCAAAAAAGTAATTACCAGGCTATGGTGAACTAATCATATTCCTACTAAGGAGACCGGGCACACCTTGACTCTGTAAATATATGCCTTGGAATACCTCTCACCAGATTGGCGAATCATATCAATGTTTTTGAGCTAAGGTGGTGAAAATGGGTCATGCATCAGATATCCTGCTACCCTGAGTTTTTCCCTTAAGGACTTATCAGAGCAACCCCCTTTCAGGTACATTTATTAGGTGAGACTTAGTTTATTTGCTTCATCAACTAAATGGAGCTGGCATTGGTAGGGGGGCCCCCTTCATATGGGAATTTTGCTTCTGTTTGATGTTTTTTATATTGACCTCTTCCTATACCTATATGTATTATTGCTTACTAGTACTCATTTTTATTCTCATTCCTTGCTCAGTGTGTGATTATCCCCTAGGTTACTAGGATATTCTTTTGGGGTGGAATGTTATTTAAGACATGAGCTGGTACTGCTTACATTTTGTTAATAATTATACAGCAAGCATGGAAGATATGCTGTCTAATTATAGCTCACTGTTCATCAATATAATCTAGAAAGCTGAGATATGTTTTGTAATTTATATCTTGCTGTACCTCTGGGGAATTAATTTTGTCCTCTACAAATGTTCTCTTGTATTCATAATTATTTTTCCTCTCTGTTATTTTTGTGTCTGATTGTATACCCTTCCTTTTTCAAATTTAGTAAAAATGACAATATAAAAAAAAAGAAATTGGCTAGGGAATAGGTGACGGGGGTGGTGGTAAATCAAATTCACTCCAAGGAAAGAAGGAAGGTTGGCCAGTGGAGTGCCCCAGGGATCAGTACTGGGACTGGTCCTCTTTAATGCTTTAATAAGTGACATTGCAGAGGTGCAAGAAGGGACGGTCTCCCTCCGTGCTGATGACACCAAAATCTGCAATAGGGTGGACACTCCAGAAAGAGTGGAAGGGATGAGCAGAGACCTGAGAGAACTTGCAGAGTGGTCAAGGTATATCAAGGTATAACAGCTGTGTTTCAATGTGGAAGAGAGCAAAATAATACACTTAGGACACAGAAACCCGGGGCAGAGTAAAAATGGATGAAGTTATATGACAACCACTAAGCAGGAAAGAGACCTGAGGATAAACATATTGGATGACCTAAGGTGGCCAGGCAATGCAACAAGGCAGTAGGGAGGGTGAGTGGGATACTGGGATGCATAAGGAGAGGTATGAACAGCAGAAAGAGGGAGGTGGTGTTGCCTCTGTATAGAGCACTGGTAAGACCCCACCCAGAGTATCGTGTCCAGTTCTGGAGACCACATCTCCAGAAAAACATAGACAGAATGGAGGCAGTCCAGAGGAGGGCAATTAAAATGGTGCAGGGTCTGCATCAAGAGCTCTATGAGGAGACACTAAAGGACCTCAATATGTACACCCTGGAACAGAAGAGGGAGAGGGGAGATATGATACAGACCTTTAAATACCTCACAGAGGTAAATAAGGTACAGAAGGGGAGTATTTTTCAGAAGAAAAGGTACTCAAGAACAAGGGGGCATGCTATGAAGCTGGAGGGGGGTAGATTCAGGAGAGATGTGAGAAAGTACTTCTTCACAGAGAGTTGTTGATTCCTGGGGCAGCCTTCCAGCGGCAGTAGTGAAGCAAAAACTGTGGTGGCATTCAAGAATGCATGGGCTAAGTACAAGAGAATCAAAGTAGAAAGAAGGAGGGAAAGCCAGCCCGGTGGCACTGAGGGTTGAAGCACTGGACGCCACACCTCGTGCCACACCGGTGACCCATGTTCGGGAATGGGCACAGACTGCCGGGGTTTGGCAGGGGAGGAGAAGGATTGAGTGTCCGGAGGACTGCTTTCCTTCTCTGGGGAAGGTAAGGGATCCCGTTCTGGTGTCATTTGCCCCCTGGCAGAGGCCAGGAGCATGGCGCCGCACCACAACATGGGTGGAGCTGGAACAGACGCTGCTGTAAGGCGCTAGCATCATTGCATGTCCCCAGCTCCAAGGGGACTCACTGTAAAATTCTGCTGGCCCCTGCATATGAGCCCCCCAACCCTCCAGCCACCTTCAGTCCTGCCTCTGGTGGCCCCACTTGGGGGGGCATCCCCAGGTGAGGGTCCGGGTCACTAAGCCTTGGGCAAGCCTGCTTGCGGGGTTAGGGGTGCCAGGAGGGAAAAAGCACAGTAAGTAAAAAAAAAAAAAAAAAGAAGGAGGGAAAGGGAGAAAGAACTGTAGATTGGGTACAGTTTGTGGTAATAGTGTAGGTAGGGTGAAATGAGCAGACTAGATGGGCCAAGCGGTCTGTATCTGTAACCTAGTTTTCAGTATAGTGGTGGTTCACTATAGCAAGGGAGCACTATATGTCAATGTTCACTCATAACTTTGTTACTTTTCAATATTTTGACTCCAAACTTTCAACATAGCCATTTTTACATACTACTTCATTAAAGCAACACGTGTCATTTTTTAAATCCCAGATGAGATGTGTTTTTGCACCTCTGGTGCAAAATTACATTTTGGTTAATATACTATAAATGGTACATGTTGTAAGGTGAATCATAAAACGAGTATCTTGAAAGTTGGGGTCAAAATGAAAATGTAAAGCAAATAGGATGCTGGGATGCATAGGCAGGGGTATAACCAGCAGGAAAAGGGAGGTCATAATTCCACTATACAAGACACTAGTGAGGCCCCACCTGGAGTACAGTGTACAGTTCTGGAGACCTTACCTACGTAACGACATAGACAGGGTAGAGAAGGTTCAGAGGAGGGCAACAAAGATGGTACATGGATTGCATCACAAGTCCTGTGAGGACAGGTTGAAGGAACTGAATATGTACTCCCTGGAGGAGAGGAGGGAGAGAGGGGATATGATAGAGACATACAAGTATCTTACAGAGAGGAACAGGGTGCAGGAATACACTATTTGTAAGTGAAAAAGATGTTCCAGGACTAGAGGGCATGGGATGAAGTTGGAGGGAGGACGATTCAGAGGAAACGTGAAGAAGAATTTCTTCACAGAATGGGTGGTGGACAAGTGGAACACCCTGCCAGAGGAAGTGGTGGGGGCTGAAACAATCATGGGATTTAAGAATGCATGGAATAGACATAAAGGAATTCTGGAGGTCAGGGGTAAGGGGCAACAGACTTCTAGGAAGACATAAACTGAACTTACAAGCTCAAATGGGCAGACTGGGTGGGCCATAGGCCCTTATTTGCCGACACTGTCTATGTATCTATGTAAAACAAAAAATTATAATAGTTTAACAACCTTTTTTGTGTAGTGCCAGTCTTCACCCCAGCAGCCATGCTTTGTGATCCCTTACTGGTAAGCTGAGTTTGAGGGTGAGCTCAGTGACCCAGCTGGATGGGGTGAGGGTGGGGGAATGGCACTGTTATGTGATACCCTTCCCCAGCCAGGGATGGAAAGGTGCAGAATTGTCCACATGGTCCAGGTACCATATAGTGAAGACAACTGTCCTCTTGGCGTAGAGCCTTGCACCTCTCCACCCGTGGGTTGTAGTGTGCCTTGTGCATTGGCTTACAGATGTACTCTTTGCCCTGTGCATCTGTATCTGTGGTTACATGTAAGCATAAGGACCACAGGGTCTGCACTTTCGCAGCCCACCAAACAGCCCCATGAATTCTTCATATCAGTCGCTGCATGGAAGTGCAAGGCCCTTGGATGGAGTCTTCCCTTGGTGCAAGGCATCTGCATCTGTGCACTATCAGTACCAAACACCTGCATAGCACATACATGCAAGCAAATGTTCGGCATTGACAAATGCTTGTTTACTTTTGCAGTCCACCAGATATGACTTTCCAGTTCATTTTTATGTTTGTTTGACAAAGACTAGTAAACCTATTTCAACTGGTCTGAATTCTGAGAGGGCTGTTAGGGGCTTGGCCATCCTCCACCTATCATGTCTTCAGAATACTGAATCTCCTCTCCAGTTCTGCCTACTCCTTGCTTTTTTGCTGTTTTTCCCTTTGAAGTATTTGGCCAGTCACAGGGCTGGAAAATGTAAACTGAAAATGGGTTTTCTTTTGCAGCTTCTACATCCCATAGCCAACATTTCCTGTGCAGTTTGTTCTGCTTCCCCTTTTTTGTGTGACTCAGAGCTTGGGTGTATAGATCACGTCGTATAATCAGAATCACTCTCTTCATTGTCACCCATATGTTGAACTTTTCTGCTGCCCAGACTATCCAATGTTTCTTAAACCTAAAGTATTAATAAATTGGTGCCAGATTTCATGAAATAAAAGAGGGTCATCTTCTGATACATAGTAAGCCCTTTCTATTTTTGATAAATTAAACATCATTTGTATCTATTCTACATAATCTGGAGGTGCAGGATCTTTCCATTTCAGAAGAATTGCCTTTTTAGCTGTAACTATACTCACATTTATTGGAATTTCCTAATGATGACCTATTTCACCTTCTGGTAGCCACTCAAAAAGAATAATTCCTGGGTCAAAAGGAAAATCTTTACCCATAGTGTTTCCCAATAACTGAAACATTTTAGTCCAAAAAGATGACAAGGATACATATGTTGTCATTATATGTAGCAGGGTTACTTTTTCCTTCTGGCAACTATGACACTGATTTGTTGGATTTGCCCCAAATTTGTTTAATCTAATGGGTGTTAAATAAATTCTATGTAGTGTGTTTATCTGTCTTTGTTTCAACCTGTTGTTCTCAACTTTACATTTTGAGAAATTAATAATTAAATCCAATTTTGCCTCCAAAATAGGGGCCTGAAGTTCTTTTTCCCAAATGTCTTTCAAACCCTGTAGAGAGGAATCATTATTCATATTAAGATGTTTATATAGTGAGGATAATACTTTTTGACTTGGGGGAGTGTATATCATAATTTGTTCCAGTAGTGATAATTTACATGTATTTAAGCTCTCGTTACTTTTTTAAAAAATAGTTTTTGATTTGATAATACTGAAATACTGACCCATCACCTATTCCATACTTCTCTTGTAAGTCTTTAAAAGACATAAATTGTGTATTATCAAAAAATCATTTAATTCAGTAATTCCTTTATGAAAAAAAAGTTTTTTAAACAGATCGCTCATCATAAAGGAAGGAATATGTCAATTTTTATGTTGCTTGCACGCATGTGCAAGAAACATAGTGCCTTCATCTGAGTTTTCTGAGGTGTGTAAGCCCATCTTCCAATGCAGTCAGTGTGTTTGCAGGCGGGGCCCCAGTTCCCCAATCACTGCTGCAGCTGTCCATGACAAGCTGAAAATGCAGTGGCATACTGTTGAAAGGGAGAGCTCCGTTTGAGTGAGCAGAGCTCTCCCCCACACACACACGCAGCGGCGTGCACACACGCACACCGCGTGCTCGCGCTCCTCACTGTACAGCCGACGGGGTGCCCAATCCCCCGTCAGCTCCACGCCGCCTAAAGATCCAGGTGCCACACTGGGAGCCCACCCCAGCATGGCAAAATCATATTATGGCCAACGGGGGTTCCCAATCCCCGTCGGCTCCACTGTCTCCCCAGTACAGGGTGCCATGCTGGGACCCCACCCCAGCGTGGCAACAGATGCCATGGCCGACGGAGGTGCCCAATCCCGCTGGCTCCACGCCTCCCCAGCCATCTCTGCCACGCTGGGAGCCCACCCCAGCATGGCAAACGTCCCACATCATTAAAAACCTGTAAAGAAAAACGGGTCCCACGCAGTCTCCTTGCTGCCCCCATCCCGCACCCACCCACTGCACACCCTGCCTCCCACACCCCCCACCCCATACTTACTCTCGAGTCCCAGCTATGATCTTCAGTGGACCGGAAATACGCTCCACTCTTCAAAGCCGACTCACTTAACTGAGGAAATGCCGGTAAGCTGTATAATGGGATAGATAGGGTTTTTCAACTTTGTTGCATATCTCAGGCATTTTTGGAATTTTACACCAAATTTTCAACATGGGGTTTTGGGACCCCTCCTCATGAATTTTTTGCACTGTCATGGCGCTATTGCCCTCGGCGGTGATTTCAGCCACAGTGCGTAAATCACCTTCCAGAATGATTAATGAAATGACACTGCCAGTGTTCATAAGGTGGGCTCTCAAAGCCTATTTTGAAAATTTGGTGGAAAAATTCCTAAAATGACTGTTTTACAAGCGTACGTTGTGCATTTCCTCGCATGCTCGTAGTTTAATTTTCAATATTTTCACTCCAGATTTTCAACATTACCATTTTACACACCTTCTTATGAGCAGTATAGCTGTCATTTTTCACATCTCACCCAAAATGTGTTTCCGCCCATGTAGCACACAATGGCGCAATCGGTGTGCGAAATCAATGTAGAGGACATATTAAGAAAATCACAGTGACACTGTTCATGAGCAGAGGTCTTAAAATGGCTATGTTGAAAATTTGGTGGAAAAATTCCTAAAAATGACTGTTTTACAAGCATGCGTTGCGCAGTTCCTACGCACGCTCGTAAGTTTGCAAAATTTCAAGATTTTCACTCCAGATTTTCAACATTGCCATTTTACTACACCTCCTTTTGAGCAGTACAGCTGTCATTTTTTGCATCTCACCGAAACGTATTTCTGCCCATGAAGCTATAATGGCGCAGTCGGTTGTCGAAATCAATGTATGGGACACATTAAGAAAATCACAGTGACACTGTTCATGAGCAGAGGTCTTAAAATGGCTATGTTGAAGATTTGTTGAAAAATTCTTAAAAATGACTGTTTTACGAACGTGCGTTGCGCAGTTCCTACGCACGCTCGTAAGTTTGCGAATTTTCAATATTTGCACTCCAATGACTTCCAAATTCCTAAACAGCACATAGAAGCAAGCAACATTCGGCATTGACAAATGCTTGTTTATAATGGGACTAAATTTACATGTTTTTATTACCTAGCAGGCCCTGTGCCACAGACCATAAATAAACATTAACTTTTGTAGAGGACAAGATCAAGTTATATTTAATTGTCAGGTTTAAATTTACCATTAAGTATTGTAACAGTTTTGGAAACGGGGTTCTACTGAGTTCAATATGATAATAATAATAATTTAAATCTCCATCCTCTTAAAACCAATCAGCCACTGTTGCTAGTTGGGCTGCTATGTAGTAATGCCATAGATTAGGGATAGCTAATCCACCCTTTTCTCTAGGGAGGTCCTTTTTTTTGCAATGCAGTTCTAGGAAGGAGACTAGAACTGCCACAAACTGAGTTGCTTCTTTCCCTAACTAACTAGTTCATTAGTCAGCTGCCATACTGGCCCTTGGAACCCTTGGCACCACTTTCTCCCTTACTACTTTCCTTCCACCACTCAAACAGGAGATACAGTCTTCATTATGGGCCCCTCTGTATCCTAGAACCCTCACCCAAGCATATAAATGATTCTGAGGGCTGAAATGTAAATAATTATACCCTTCTATAGAGGCCTTAATAAATAGGTTACCTTAACTTCTATGTCCATTAAGGTTGTATATACTGCAATAATGTTATGTGATGCATGTATGTTCCTACGTGAACACTTGGAATGTATATATTGCACCTACCATTTTTCTGTAAGTTTGCCTGTATCTTCTTGCACATTTTGTATACTGCACCTTTAATCTAAGTATGTATAACTGTCCTTGACAACAGCAGGTCCACCTTGTAAATGAGCTTGCTCAATGGTGATCGCCTGGATAAATAAAGATTTGATTGATTGATTGATTGATTGATTATAGACTTTCCCATACAAATTCCCTTATTATGTTTTCCCATTCTAGAAAAAAAAAATTAGATGACAGAATAGGAATTGTCTAGAAAAGAAACAAAATTCTTGGTAGAATGTTCATTTTTAAAATACTAACTCTACCTAATAACACCAGTGGTAGCAGCAGCCATCTTTCCAGATCCAATTAAAATTTTTTCCATAATATGAAGGTAGTTGAGTTTGAAAAAAGATGTTTGATCCATAGATATTTGAATATCTAGGTATTTCATCGACTCCTTTCTTAATTTCCTTAAGGGGTACAGTTTGTTCTGCTTAACTGGCACTGTACGGTGCTTTGTTTCTCTCTGTCCTGGGAATGGCAGAGATGTTGCACAATAGCCACAGCTTCTGTCTGTGGCTCCCTATGTCAACATTCACCTCAATAATTGCTTCACCGGTGGTGGGTGCTCAACCCTGCTCAATCTTTAATCTCGATCTTTATTTATTTGTTTAAGGCGCCTTTCTAAAAACCAAGGCGCCTGTACAACACTAGATAAAACAATTTCAATACAATATACAACAAATACAATACTAAACAAACAATTACAAATACAACAAACACCAATATTAAAAATCATTATATGCTTTCCTAAAAAGGTGAGTCTTCAAAGATTCTTTAAAACTATGGACAGTAGGGCTTTCCCGCACCTGACGAGGTAGAGAATTCCACAGATGCTGCTAGTATCCCCCCCTCCTAACACAGTTGCACTGTTATTTTACCAGTGATGGGTACTCAAATAGCACCCCAGAATCACCCCCTCCCACCCAACACAACTATTAAAAAATACATCTATGAGCCCCCTGCCCAACACAGCTGCATAAATATCTTACCATTGGTGAGTGCTCAGCCCACCACTGGCATCTCCCCCTCCCACCTAACCTAGCTACTACAAACAGAACCTTCCTTTGTGTGAGCCCCCACCTGCCCTAGCCACATAAATACATTACTGGTGGAAGGTGCCCAATCTTGTTGCCTGTACCCCCCTGCCACTTGTGACAGGGTTGAGTAGGACCCTGTCCCAGTTGTTGTGGAGAGTTTGAATGCAGGGATCTGTTCTGTTCTTTCCTTTTCTGTGTCTTGTCTGTCTGGTTGCACAACAAAATTTTCTCATGAGACCTAGGACCTGATCACCCTGATGGCTTTGCAATTCTTTGCCTCTCACTATTTCTCAACCCTCACTTGCTGTTCTGTCCCCCCCCCCCTTACATATCTGGTGGTATAAAAATGTATGCAAATCATTATATGGAAATGTAACTGATATTGGGATCCCTTTGTTTACAAATTATACAGTGTTACTGTTGAAATGTATATAATTATAGTTTGAGATGATTGCAAAAAGCTATTTGGAACTCAAGGGGTTAACCTGAAATGCAATGTTTAAGCTTTTTGCAGAAGTTGCCTCAGTTCTGGAACGTTGTGTTCTGGCTGCAGCTGCCTGAAATATACAAGAACCTTTTAGAAAAAAAACAGGATGCCTGTTAAGAAGGAGGATTGCAAGGACTTATAAAAACAAAGCTGAAATTTCTTGCAAGAGACTCAGAAACTGAAGGAAAACTCAGATGGATCTTCTCTGTTTATTCTGCCTTTGTAAATAGCTATTCTGAATAATTTTATTTTTTATGTTACTGCTAGTACTAATAAACAATTTTCATGAATTCCACAACTGCTCCTGTTTTGTCTTATGCTTCCTGACCTGTGCCTCGATGACAGATGGTGTCAGCCTAAGTAGGATTTATGCTGTGCATACTCTAAGCCAGGAGTTTTGTGCATGAGTACTGGACCTAGTAGCAGGGGAGCACAAAGAAAGGTATGGATTCTGCAGCAGTGAGTCCAGGAGTGGTTACCAGGAGACTGGCAGCCAAACTAACAGAGACAGAAGTTCCAGCTGAGATTTTGCAGCCAGCACAAGTTATGGAAAAAGAGCAGGCAGTAACAGAACCTGAAAGTCCTATGGACTTTCTCAAATGGGAGGGCTATACGACTAAAAGAGATGAAGAAACAGAGGAGAGAAAAGAAGCAGCAGATGAGAGAAGAGATGCAGTGACAGGAGCAGCAATGGTTGGATGCCTTGCAAGCTATCAAAGACACAGGATCTGGCATAGATCCAGATGAGCAACAAAACACAAGCAACTTAAAAGCCATTAAACTTACAAAGTTGTGTCCCTCGGATGATATCGGAGCATACCTGACAACTTTTGAAAGCGTTGCCACAGCCTACCAGTGGCCAAAGCAGCAATGGACAATCAGACTGGTACCCTACCTGACAGGGAAAGCCCAGCTTGCTTACAGCAATATGGACACTGCACAGTCAGAAAACTATGACTTGGCTAAAAGTGAAATCCTGAAAAGATGTGACATCGAAGGAGAAACCTACAGGAAGAGATTTCAATCTCTGAAGTACAACTCAGCCAGCATTCCTCGAGAAGCCTTCGCCCGACTCAGAGAACTCCTGATAAAATGGCTCCAACCAGAGAGCAAAATAGTCCCACAGATCATTGACACATTTGCCATGGAGCAATTCATCAACATTCTGCCTATAGATGTGTAGCTTTTGGTAAAAGAACACCAACCAGAAAGTGGGGAAAAGGCTGTTTCTTTGGCTGAAGACTACAAAATGGCCACACAGACACCACAGCAGCAAGGTAACAGCCAAGCACCAGTAAGACACTCTCTTTCCCATTTAAACTCTAAATCTGAGAAGAATTCTGGTGGGTGTAACAAATCTGTGCTCAAAGACATTATTTGCTATAACTGTAATAAGACAGATCATATTGCAAGAAATTGCCATAACAGGGGTGACACTGAAGCAGATTTTTCCTTGGTAAATTGGGGCAAGTACTTAGCAGATATGAAGGTGAGGGATAAGACTGTAAAGGGACTCATTGATTCGGGAAGCAGACAGACCATAGTGCATGTTGAAGTGCTGGGAAAACACTGTGCAAAAGGACCAGGTTCTAGAGTCATTTTCATCCATGGGGACACTCTATACTATCCCACCACCCAAGTGACTCTGACCATTAAGGGTGTGTCACACCAAATGAAAGTGGGGGTAGTACCTAAGTTACTTGTACTCTTGATTATTGGAAATGACTGTCCAGGATTTACTGGGTTAATCTCAGAGGAACTGAACCCTGCAGTTTCAGCAGCAGTGGTAATAAGAGCTCAGGCAAAGAAAATCTCAAGTGGTGGGGACACTTCTCCTTTCAGTGACTTTGATTCGGATTTGATTGAGCACAGCTCCAAGATCCGGAAATCCAGGAAAGAAAGAAAGAAAGACAATGCCTGAAGAAACTGTGGCAACAAATGACTGATGGACATAAGGGGTTAACATATGAAAATGCTGAAACTAAACTGATCCCTGATTGTGATTTTCTTTCAGAACAAGCTAACAATGTTTTTCTCCAGGGATATTTTAAGCAGCTGGGGGTGAAACCAAAACAATGTCCAAAACAATGACCAATGTTTAAAAACGTAATGGGTTACTGTACAGAGTTTGGGTTAAGCCTCAGACACAGGAACAGACAGAACAAGTGGTTATACCACAGAAGTACAGAACAGAGTTGTTACAGATAGCACATGTTAGTCCTATGGCTGGTCACTCTGGGAGGGATTGCACTCTTGCCAGATTGTTGTAGAGATTTTACTGGCTGGGAATTCATGAAGATGTTGCTACCTATTTTAATTCCTCTGCTGAATGTCAGAAAATAGCCCAAGTCACTAGAAAAGACAAGGTGCCCCTGGTGCCCCTACCCTTGATAGATGTGCCTTTTGAGAGAATTGCAATGGATGTGGTTGGTCCTTTAGACAAAAGTAAAAAGGGTAATAGATTTATACTGGTAGTATGCGACTATGCTACTCGATACCCAGAAGCAGTTCTAATGTGTACTGTCACAATGTCAAAAGTGGCAGCAGAGCTTGCAAAAATTTTCAACAGAGGTGGGCATACCTAAACAAATTATTACTGATCAGGGTAGTAATTTTGGTGCTGCATTACTTAAGGAGCTGTACAGACTACTAGGTATCACTGCCATTAGAATCTCCCCCTATCACCCTCAGAAAGACGGTCTTTTTGAGTGGTTTAATCAAACCCTAAAATGCATGTTAAAAAGGTTTGTAAAAGGGGAAGGGAAAGATTGGGACCAGTACTTGCCTTACCTACTTTTTGCTTACAGAGAAGTGACACAGGCATCAACTGGGTTTTCACCATTTGAAATGCTGTGTGGTAGGCAGCCAAGAGGGCCACTGGATGTGATAAAAGAAACGTGAGAAGATAACCCCACTCAGAAACAATCTATAATGTCTTATATGGGTGCCCTAAGAAAGAAGCTGGCAAAATATGTTGAAATTGCCCATAGTAATCAGGAAGAGGCCCAAAACCAGCAGAAGGTATATTATGACCATGGGGTAAAAGAAAAGGTTTTTGAGCCAGGTGAAAAGGTTTTGCTACTGTTACCTACACCAGAAAATAAACTGTTAATGAAGTGGCAAGAGCCTTATAGAGTGCTTAGATGTACTGGTACTGTTAACTACGAGATTGAGACCCTGACAGGAAAAATCCTACTAAGATATGCCATGCTAACCTCCTCAAGAAATGGGTTGAAAAAAAAGCACCAAAAGCTGCTTTGCTAGTTTTACCAGAAACTGAAAAAGAAGATACTGATGTAACGTATTATAGACTGGAACAAGCTGTAACTGCTGATGCTGTTAAGGTGAATGTTTCCTTAACCTCAGAACAAACTGTAGAAATATGTAATGTGCTAAAGACATTTAACAGTACTTTTACCACACTACCAGGCCAAGCAAAAGGGGTCGAGTACGTAATAGTGCCAAGGAATGTGCGCCTTATTAGGCAAAAGACATACAGGTTACTAGAGAGGTTAAGAGCTGATATGGTTAAGAAAATTCAAAAAATGAAAGAACTGGGTATCATAGAAGAGTCGAGGAGTGCTTGGTCATCTCCAATGGTAATTGTAAACAAAAAAGAAGGAGTATTAGAATCTGCCTTGATTTTAGGAAACTTAATCAAGTGTCAGAATTTGACAGTTATCCTGTGCCCAGAATAGATTATTTGGTGAACAGACTGGGGACTGTAAAGTATATCAGTACCCTTGATCTCACCAAGGGTTACTGGAAAATCCCTTTAGCTAAAGAATCCAGAGGCAAAACTGCATTTGCCACTCTTGCTGGATTCTATCAGCTCACTACTATGTCATTTGGTTTACATGGTGCACCCGCTACATGCCAACAGTAGATGGATGTAATTTTAGCCCCTCACACTGGTTATTGTGATGCATACCTGCATGATGCTGTGGCATACAGTCCAGACTGGAAAAGCCCCCTGGAACACCTATGAGCAATTGTCTAAGCTATCAAAAATGCAGGCATGACTATTAATCCTACCAAATGTGCATTGGGCATGCAGGAAACCAGATATTTGGGCTATGTGCTAGGAAATGGAGAAATTAAGCCAGAGATTTCTAAAATAGAAGCTGTAGCTAACAGCCCTGTCCCTAAAACAAAGAAACATGTCAGGTCATTTTTAGGGCTGGCTGGTTACTATCAAAGATTTGTTCCCAACTTTGCTGAGTTAGCTACTCTCCTCACTGAACTGACAAAAAAATAGTACCCACATAATGTGAAATGGGCCCCAGAGTGTGTTGTAGCTTTTCAAGCCATTAAGGCTGCATTATGTTCAGCCCCTGTTTTGAGAAGCCCAGACTTTGAGAAACCATTTTTGTTACAAACAGATGCATCAGAGGTAGACCTAGGTGCAGTCCTCAGTCAAAATATAGATGAGAAAGACCATCCTATTCTGTACATAAGTAGGAAGTTGCATGACAGAGAGAAAAGGTACTCCACAATTGAAAAGGAATGTTTAGCTGCAAAGTGAGCCATGGAGTCCCTTTAGTTTTATTTACTAGAAACTGACTTTGTACTTATAACAGATCACAGTCCTCTCTGATGGTTTAACCACATGAAAGATAAAAATTGTAGAATCACAAGGTGGTACCTGGCACTACAGCCATTTAAATTCAAGGTTATACACAAATCTGGTAAAGAGAATAGCAATGCTGATTTTCTGTCACGATATGGATCTGGAATTGAGGGTTCTGAAGATTGAAAAACAAATGTATGAGTTTAAACTTTACTGTTTGCTGTACTGTTATAAAAAAAGAATACTGCACATGTGCTTAATTTCTAAAAGTTAGAAGCTAATATTATTAGAGAATTAATAGAACGTTTTGAAAAACCTGTTTACTAAAACAGGTTCCCACTTAAGGAGGGGGTGTATGTCACAGGGTTGAGTTGGACCCTGTCCCAGTTGTTGTGGAGAGTTTGAATGCAGGGATCTGTTCTTTTCTTTCCTGTCTCTTGTGTGTCAGATAGCGCAACAAAATTTTCTCGTGAGACCTAGGACTTGATTACCCCAATGGTCTTGCAATTCTTTGCCTCTCACTATCTCTCTACCCTCACTTGCTGTTCTGTCTTTTTTCCCCCTTGCATATCTGGTGGTATAAAAATATATGCAAATCATTATGTGAAAATGTAACTGATACTGGTATCTCTTTGTTTAGAAAGTATATAGTGTTACTGTTGAAATGTATATAATTAAAGTTTGAGATGATTGCAAAAAGCTATTTGGAACTCAAGGGGTTAACTTGAAATACAGTTGTTAAGCCTTTTGCAGAAGCTGTGGAGAAGGGGTCTCAGTTCTGGGACATTGTGTTCTGGCTGCACCAGCCTGAAATACACAAGAACATTTTAGAAAAAAACAGGATGCTTGTTAAAAGGGGGTTGCAAGGACTTATAAAAACAATGCTGCAATTTCTTGCAAGAGACCCAGAGGTTGAAGAAAAACTCAGATGGATTTTCTCTGTTCATTCTGCCTTTCTAAATAGTTATTCTGAACACTTTTTTTTGTTATTGTTATTCGTAATAAAACTCTTCTTGCGAATTTTACAACTACTCCTGGCTTGTCCTGTGCTTCCTGACCTGTGCCTTGAGGACATCACTGACTCAGCTGTTAAAAATTCCACTACACGCACTCCAACACCAGGGTCCCTAACCCCAGTGTGGGCAAACACCCTCCACCAGTCTGTGACACCAGGGTACCCAATCCCCAGTACTGCCAACTAACACGCCCTGCAAACTCCAACACCGGGGTGCCCAATCCAGTGCCAGCTAACAACAACCTCCTGGCACACTCTGACACCAGGGTACCCAACCCTAGTGCTGAATAACAACACCCCCAAACATTCCCATCACCAGAGTGCCCAGCCACAGGTGTTGGCTAACAATATTCCTCCCCACAGTGTGTAGCACTGGGGTGCCCAGCCCCCTGTGCCAGCAAGCAACACACCAACAGTGGGGTACCCAATCTCTAGTGTCAGCTCCCAGAAAAAAAGAAAATCATCAATTGCCATTACTCTTTTGTTCTGTTCTAGCACTTAAAAAAGGAAACTGTTCAGCAATATCTTTTAAGCTCCCTGACCCCTAATCCCCCACCGAGACCCACCTCTCAGCACCCGCCCCTCCATACCACCCAATCCCTCGCTTACCTCACTAGGGTCCCATGAAGTAATCCTGTCTGCAACTGCCAAACATCCTTCTGCTACTGAGCTTGAGTGAAAACTGATTGAAAACAAAGTAAGTTTGGTTAATGGCTTTTTCACGTGTTCTGGACTTTTACTCATAACTTCATTGTTTTTTGACATTTTTGCCCCACATTTTCAACATTGCTTTTAATTTTTTACCCCACCTCATAAGCACAACAAGTGTAATTTGTCAAATCCCCTCCCAAACATGTTTCCACAGTTGCTGCACAAAATCACCTTTTGGACAGAATTTAGAAAATTACACCTGTCTTTTTTTTTCACTTGAAATCTATTAGTGCCTCACCAGTATTACAGACCTACAGGATGTATATTTCACATACAATAATAAGGGCAGAATGTAAAAGTAGAAAAAAGATTGTCAATAGCATCAGCTAAGACATTTTCTCCATAACCTTGCAGTCTTATTTATTACATTGCAAGCATGATTTTAGACTAAGATCCTGACTCTGATAGTCCCCTTACTATCTCCCCAGAGGGACTGATATTATCTGGAACAGCAAGCCTCCCCCCCCCCCAAGAGGGTATGAGCACCATAACATCAATGTGGAGGCCCCTATGCAGGAATAATAACCATAGCCCCCCCACAGAATCAAGGATTAGGAACAAATTGTACTGCATTATGTAAATTACCCATGGTTACAACAAAACAGGAAACTAATCATAAGGTGGGGAACAAAAAGACTATGTTTGAAATTTGGGGCAAAAATCTCAAGAAACAACAAAGTTATGATGAAATGTTGAAATCTTTCAACATTTACTCGTAACTCTTATTTTGTTGAGATCTTGACTCCAGAGTTTTAACATAGCCATTTTGTTACCCCAACACATGGACATAACAGGTGTCATTTTTCAAATCTTGCCCAAAATGTGCTATCATGATTGTGACACGAGACGGTATTCTAGAAAGGATTTTGAAAATTACACCTTTCATGTTCATAACATTGCATAATAAAAACATTCCATTGAACATTTGGAGTAAAACTTTCTAAAAACAACAGTTATGAAGAAATGCTGACATTTTTCAACATTTATTTATACTGTAACTTTATTATTTTTTTGAGATTTTTACCCCAAAGTTTAAACAGCCAGTTTTTACCCCACCTCATGAACATGACAGGTGTCATTTTTCAAATCCCAACCAAAACACTCTTTTATGGTTGTGCCACAAAATGATATTTTGGGAAGGATTTCATAAATGACACCTGTCATATTCCTAAAATGAGATAATGAAAAGACAACGCTGAACATTTCTGCTCAAAATTAAAAAAAAAAGTTATATATATATATATATATATATATATACATTGAAATTTGCAAAGGTTTACTCATAACATTGCAATTTTTTACATTTTGAACCCACATTTTCTATATTCTGTACTCTATTTTTTTTACCCCCACCTCATGAACATGACAGGTGTCATTTTCAAATCCCCCTCCCAAACCTGTTTTTGTGGTTAGGATTTGATAAATGACAACTGTCATGTTCATATGCTCAGGTAATAAAAATACCTCCATATCCTAGCCCCTGTGGGATCAGTGCCACAGTCAGCTTGTTACATTCATGGAGGACATGTCAGCCCAGCCGGTGAGCCTCTCTAAGTCCTTGGCACCTGGGCCCAAGGCTACCCCTATGGTAAGCAGCAGTTATGAGACAGAGCAGAGGCATGCTTATGCCAGTGTGGTGGCCCTACTATTTATTTTATTTGTGTATTTCAATCTAGGATTAGAAAATACCTTTGAGCACAGTGGAGCTCATTTACAAAGGTTCCACGTCAATAATGGGGAGGGGGTTACAAAACAGACAGAGTATAAAGCACAATAACATGTACAGATAATATCAAATACAGCAAACAGTAGAACAGCACAATACATAGTAAACATAGGTGATTGCAATTAGATACATAGTTGGCATTCTAGAACATTATAGGCGAAAACATGAGCGGGTAATCCCATTTGGAAATTGGGAAGGGTGAGTCAGGGGATGAAGAGTAGCAGCAGGAGAGAGAACAAGGGGGGGATGCAGTCAGGCGGCATTGTCAAGCATGTTGAGCGAGGCAGGGAGTAGAAAGGGTGGGAGCGGGGGCAAGCACAGAAGGAGAAGGTGACAGGAGGGAGGGGATGGTGAGGTGTGGAACGAGGGAGGGAAGGGGGAAGGGGGAGGAAGAAAGGTATGGAAAAGAGTCAGTCAGAGGTCATAGTGGGCTAGATGCTAGATGCTAGATTAGTCATACTAGATGCGCTCATGATGGACAAGGTCCAAAAGCAGATACGGAACAGGAAATTCATAGGCATGTCCTCTTTGTTCCACAGGAAGCCAGAGAAAGATGAAGGGAACAAGAAAACTTATAAAGGGGAAGTGAAGAGGCAGCCCAGAATGGATCAGTCCTTTTTGAACTGGTCCTCGACCATTATGATCTTTGCAACCATTACAGTGGACCATGACACAGAAACTGTGTAAGGGTCTGTTTCAATACTAGAGCATAGTGCTGAAGGCTTACCTGGGAGTGGGCAGGAACAAGTGGCTTTCCTATGACAAGGTCTTTCACCAACGGTGGCATGCTATACCCAAAAGGGACTGGGGTGAGCTGGGTATGCCACTATGGGTGGAGACTCGCACACAGATGCTCCAGGTACAGCATGCAAACAGCAGTCTGCACATAACGTGGCATATGCTGAAGGTAAGCAGGGTCTGAGCAAGAAGAAGCAGAGCGGATTGTGCTACAGGTACAACAAGGGTTCATGCTCGTGCTGTACAATTAATTGCCACTATAAGCACAAATGCTTGTGTGGCAAGGCTCATCCATTAGTGAGACCGGGGGAGGGTGGAGGCCTAGCTGCTGTCAGTAGACCGCAGCCTTGGCTTCAGACTTTCAAGGATATTGGGGTAGCTGGCTGACTAGGGAGGGTTTCACACAAGAGTTTTGGATTCTATATCTGGGTCCTAGGGGAAAAGGGAGGTGGGCCAACCTGAAGTCAGCCAAAGAGGCCCCAGAAGTGGTGCACTTCAAGCTCTGATAGGAGCTGGCTGCCAGGTGGGTGGCAGGCACACTTTGAACCAGTCATCTCTCCCAGCACCAGATATCCCTGATTTGTCTTTTACCCAAGAAGATGCCTGGCCAGTTCAGGTTAATCAACCACCTTCCTTTCCCCTCCGGCAAGCCAGTCAATTACTTCATCCTGCCAGATCTCACCTCCATACAGAATGCCATATTCAACAGTGCATTCAAGGTGGTGCGCAACTGTGGGACAGGAGCACTCTTGGCCAAGGCAGACATTGAGTCTACATTTCAGCTACTCCTGGTGCATTTAGATGACTGAGTTTCCCAGAATGAAATTCAGGGGCCAATAACTACTTCGATAAGTGCATGACCATGGGGTGCGAATTTACCAGTAGTGGATCTAGGGGGTTTTAGAGGGTGCAGGTGCACCCCCCATTGTAACTTACTTGCTTGCTACTGCTGCATTTCACATTGCTGGAGAAGTTTAATATATTGATTGCAAGAAAATATACATTCAAAATTATAGATTAGGTTTATATTTTCAGTCAAAAATGTAGTGAAGAGGATAGTATAAAGGACTAAACACCATTATAAAAAGTTACAAATCAAGTAGGCACACCACCACAGCACCCCCCATTGTAAAATCCTGGATCTTCTACTGACAATCACATGCACTTATTTTAAGGAGTTCAGCTCCTTGTTTCATGGGATGGTGCCCCGGAAGACAGGGTGTTGGACACCATACACTACCTTGATGACTTTCTGTTTGCTGGCCCAGTGGCCACTCTCAATGTCACGAACTGCTTAACACTTTCCAATACCTGTGCAATGAATTCGGTATCCCACTGGCACAAAACAAAAAAAAGAAAGTCTGAGTTCTACAATCACATTCCTGGAGACTGAGATTGACTTGATCCACATAGAATGCAGGCTCCTTCAGGACAAACTGGACAAGATGCACAGGGAGGTTGCATCAGCCATGAGGGCCAAAAACCTCATCTTCAAGCAAGTCCAAAGCCTCTAGGGGTCAATAAACTTCACTTGCAGGGTGCTTCCCATGGGCCGCACATTCCCCAGATTGCTAGCTTGGGCTACACTTGGTGTAGCCATGACTCATCACTGTATTAGGGTCTCAACCAAGATTAGGGAGGATGTAAGGCTTTGGGTGGTATTCCTGGAGCATTTTGATGGCATCTCCATATGGCAGAGCCTGGAGATTTGCAGCACTGACATAGAATTGTTCACTAATGCCTCTGGAGGTCTCAGCTTTGAGGCTTGTCTTGCTGGCTCATGGTGCACATCGGCCTGGCTGCAAGACAGGGCTGAGTAAGGCATAACTAGGAATGTCATGCTGCTAGAGCTTTTCCCTGTCATAGAGGCCCGGGTCATATGGGGGACCACCTCTGAGAATGGGAGTCATGTTCCAGTCCAACAACATGGAGGTGGTGGAAACCATAAACAGGCAGGCAGGCTCAGTGCAGGCAGGCAGGCTCAGTGGGTCCAATAGGTGACTTAATGAGAGTTTTATGCTAAAATGTCTGATCCTTAATGTCTGTTTTATAGCAAAGCACATCCAGGGGGTCAATAATGAGATAGCTGACACTCTGCTTGATTTCAGCGTTGGGGCTTTGGAACCCTCATCCTGGATGCAGAAAAGCAGTCTCTTCAGGTACCAGAAAACCTGTGGCAGCTGGTGAGTGGGACGTATTGCAGCTGATAGGCCATTCCCTCATCCCTAGCATCAGGCAGGCATATGGGAGGGGGTGGAACATTTCATGCAGGTGTGCGTGGATGGGGGCTCGCCAGCCTTGTGGCTAATCCCAAAGGTGCAGCTGGCAGTCTTTATTTTTTTCAACAGAGCAAGAGGTTGGTTGCACCTGATGGTCAGTCAACATCTGATGGAGCTATCATGGGTGTAAAGAATCACAGGTCTCGAGGGCCGCACCCACATTTTTGCCATCAGCAAAATGATGGAAGGGTGGGATTGTGGGGAGTCCAGGTCACCAGACACTAGACACTAGACACCTGTTGTCCCCAGGAGTCATTGAGGCAATGAGTCCTCCCTATTGAGGGTCTGTACTGGTCTGTGCGAGGCTCAGTTACTCCACATCATCTTCATGGTTGCTTTTTGTGGGGCACTTAGGGTATCTGAGGTGGTGGCGCAGAACAGGCAGGATACAGAGCAAAGCAGCATGTTATGGGAGGATGTAGTGACCTACAAGAGCTGCGTGATGCAGCATATTCATAGATACAAACCAACCAGTGGGTGTTGGGGGCTGGGTACAGGCCTGTTCACCAGAGGGGGCACCTGGAATGGGGATGAGTCATTAGGGGATTCACAGAGGCAGCTTATTGAACAGGGAGGCACTATTTCAGGCACAAGGATGTTTCCCACTCACCAGGTTTCCGTTCCTAAGGGTCCTAAAATTGGCACTGGCTGGGGCAGCAGAGGACCCCTCTGGCTGTGGAACCCATTCTTTTCAGATTGGGGCTGCTACACATACCGCAATGATCAGAGCCCCTGAATAGAAATTTCAAGTACTGGTCAGGTGGTGCTTTAAGGTTTACAGATGATATGTCCACCCTCATCTCTTGTGACTTGAGACTTTGACTTTTCTCCTTAGCACCCTCGGGCTGGTGTAACACACATGTGGGTATGTGGCCAATCAGTCATTCTCAGGGTAATGGCTGGATGTGGTTTTCTCTGCAGTGGAGGCAGACTGCAGTCACCTGCATGGGGCTTCCAGACATGTGGTGGGGGGACCTCCTGTTGTGGGAGCTGCAGAACTGACCCCCACCATGTGTCCTGATCGTTTACTTGGGGGTAGAAATGACTTGGGGGCTGTGAAGTTGATCAGTCTGCTTTGCCCCATAAGGAAGGATACCCAGACTTTGTGGTAGAGGTTTATTTATTTATTTATTTGTTTCTGTTTACCAGGTAAGCACACTAGACAGCCAAGTGCCTATTTTCAGGTGCAACATGGGAGATTACAAGGTACATAAAAGAATAACAGGCAATATCAAGGTACATACAATAACATCAGGCATATACATTACAGCAAGAAGGTAGCTAACATCATAGTACAGGTACTGACAACAGTAATTTGCATCTTTGGTCAGCCATACCCTCAGGTGGGTACTGGTAATGGGTTACAGGAGTAATACAGTTTGTAGGAGAGAGACCTAGGCAAACAGGACATAGTCTAGTATAAGTACTCTTTACATGAACAGTAGGGTATAGAATGAACCCAATACATATAGTGCATCTGATAGCAAAGAGCTCACCAGTGGATAAAGTGCATTCTGAGTCAGGAGACTCATCTCCTCAGCAGTCGGGTTTTAGCATCTCTGCCGGCCAGATTGGTCTGGGCCAAAGGTGCTGGGGGGAGTTAATTAACTGCAGAGACAGATGGGAGGATGATTTGAGAAAGCCTCATAGGAAGGCTTTGAAACAGGGATGGAAGGGGGAGGAGCGAGTGTTAGCGGGGAGGTAGTTCCACAGTCTGGGTGAATAAGCTGCGAAGGCCCGGTCACCCAATTGGGTGCGAGTTTTTGAAACCAGGAGGACCTGAGAGTCACTGGATCTTAAGTGATAGGAGGGGGTTGCAGGTTTGAGGGATAGGGTGAGTGCAGAGGGGGTGGCATTTCTAACAAAGTTGTCAATTAAGTTGCCTTGGTTGCCTGCAACACACCTGATTTGATCACTCATGTTGCCATGCCAGAGCTAGAAGGGAGCTAGGAGTGCCAGCGCACTTGAGAGTACCCAAAGAAAAGTCTATGCTGAGATGGGGGGTTATATTACATCTATAGGGGATCAATCGTGAGGTACAGGGGCATGTCAGGGGGTACAGGGATTTTTCAGTGGGATGCGATACACCTGGCAGATGTGGGGATGAGCACTGTACTGGGTCAGCTCCAATCCACAGTGAGGGAGTGGCTGGTGACTCATTCTCAGGGGGCAGGCTTGGGGGTGGAGCCTGCCTGTTGGCAGATGGAGAGTCTGGATCAAGGGGGTATCAAGCGGTGAGCACGATATAGTCAGAGTTGTTGCCAGAATGGGCGGGGGTATCACCTGGCATGGCAGAGGAGGGAGAGGAGGTCACAAGGCCATTCCAGGCATGATGGCCCTTAACTTCTCCCTTCTCTCAGAGGCCAGGGCAGCTCGTAGCTCCTCCTACTCAACCAATGGTAGGGGGAGGAGTGAAATGGGGGACTCTTCTTTGAGGGGTTCCCCATTGGAATGCTTGTCTCCACCTATAGTGGTGGTTCCTTGATCAGACTCCCAGTTGCGCACAAAGCTAGCTATACGTACTGCTCTTGGAATCTTCAATAAACTTATGGCTATGGCCATTTAACCCATAAACCTGTGTGGTTATTGTCTCTGGGGGAACATTAATGGGTTCTTAACTAGCTAATGGCTCTTCCAGGAAAAAAATTGATCTGGAAGGGACTTTTGCTGTTGGGGGCCTCTCTTCTCCTAGAGGTGCTGGGAACTCCCTTCCTACCCTTCTCACATTCCTGGCCAAAGACCAGATGTCTAAGGTGACAGCTACTGGGTGGAGAAGGTAGATCTGGCTCTGACTGGTGTGGGTGACAGGGTAGGGGGAATTTATGGGGAAAGAATCCAATTATGGACAGGTCTTGGAACAGGGGCCAAGAAAGGGGAGGCTGTACGTGAGGTTAATAAGCTCTGATTTCCCTGGAGCCCAGCCTTTTCTTCCTGGGATCCCAAGGAGACAGTAACAATCACCCACCTATTCTGGGAGAGTAAGGGGTAAAGGGAGGAAGTCAGAAAGTGGGGCAGGATGCAGTTGGGAAGGTAGGGGGAGAGCACCTTAGACACAGCCCTGCTACTGGATGATCACTGCAGGGGTCATGAGGGAATTTATCCCACTTTTTTCCCATATGTGTTTTTTTACTGGTTTCACCCCCATTGGGGCTGGGCCCAGTGCATTCAGGTTAGATGGGAGGTAGGTTGGAATCCATCATAGCCATTGTAAGTGGACGCGAGTTTGGATCATGGGGAGTTGGTGCCAGGAAGGGAAGGATATCGCTGACACAGCATGCACCCCGCCCAGTGGTGGTGGAGGAGGGAGGGGAGGCCATAAGGCTGCATCAGGCTCAGTGGACTGTGACTTGTTCCTTCTCCTGGAGGTCTCCATGGTGGCTTGTGGTTCCTTCTGTGCTACTAATGGTAGGGGGAGGAGCAAAATGGGGACCTCCTATGATGGGGTTCCATGATCAGACTCCCCACCAGACACGAAGCTCGCAAAATGTGCTGCTCTTGGAATACTTCAATAAACATATAGCAATGGCAATTTAACCAACATGGCAGTGTGGTTATTGCCTCTGAGGGAAACTTAATGGGTTCTTAACCAGATAAGGAGGTCATGTGCCATGTGTAATAGTGTGGTACATATAGAGCGCAGTAATTCCCATGTATGGGCACTGAAAATCATTGTCCAGCAGAAGCACCAGCCGGAATTGCACAAGGAAACTGTGCTAGCAACTGCATGTTTAAAGGAAAACTATGTGGGGTGTTTTCTGATCAGCAAGTAGCAGTACAAGCACCCCACCCATCAGCAGGCCTGCATCATCAGTGATGTAACTAACAAGCATCAGCACTGAAGTTCATCATATAACATAGACAGATGCAATTCTAAAGGGAAATTGCGATAGCAGCTGTATATTAAAAGAAAACCAGTGATTTTGTGATCAGCCAGTAGCAATACAAGCACCTGAAGCATAGGGAGGTCCTGCATCACGTACAGCAGTGCGGTGCTTCTGCAGTGTTGTCATTTCCAGGCATCAGCACTGAAATTCATTGTATAATGATACTGCCAGCAAATATTGTACAGTGACATTTTCTGGCAGCTCATAGCTATATATTAAAAGCATTGTTTTCTTTGGGGGGGGGGATAAGTCACTGGCATAGTTTGCTGAAATTGCACATTTTTAAGAACTCACATTTTTAAAAATGGGCAACCTGGGGAATTTCTCAGTTTGTGAAAAAATGAGAAAGTGAAATTAAGTTGGATTTTGTTGAAATTTCATGACAATTGTTTTAATACTCATGTGCCGATTTCACAAGCATACTAAAAATTTCACCCTACACTAGTTGAGACCCATTTGATGACCGTGCAGCAGTATTGCTTAATCAACAGTTACAGGTTTTTCTTTCTGTTTACATGTATTTGTTAAAATCCATTGTATGATTGCATTAACACACTCCACAGTTAGCTTTAAGCTGTAAGCTCTACATGCACCAAATATTGTAAGGCACTCAGCCAGTGGCCTCGTGTCTCACTACACACCAGGGGTGTGCAGAGAGTAAGCAATACAACATGATGGGGTGTTGGTTGTGCTGTCACAACCACTCCTCCAGGGGTATAGTAAGATATGAGGCCACAGGCTGGGTGTCTTCAGCCCCTGGAAGTGTGGTTGTGGCAGCACAACCAATACCATGGAGTGTCTTATTGCTCTTAAAAATGCGTTTTGTGTTAAAAATATAAAAAAATGAAAAATAAGAACTGAAAAATGTTAAATCAGTAACTTTTTTGTGAAATGGTCCCTCTGCAGATGTGCTGTCACTACAGAGTGCTTGCCTGAGTTGCACAGTGTGAGCCCCTGTAGTGTGTGTGCGTTTTGTGTGAACTGTATCTTGAAGCCACCACTCTGGTTTTTTTTCCAACTTTTTTCTTTAAATAAAAAAAAACTTGATGTTGTTTTACTTTGTGGATTCAAACTGAAAATAATTGGCTTAGTTCAGTGACTGAGTAGATCAGCAATGTAGTAGTATGCAAGAAAGTGCAACCGGAATTAGGGATGATAACATCTAGGAGCTGCAATGATAGTTGAAGTAATTGAGCACCACTGGTACCAGGACTTTTTCATACCCATTGGTTGTGCTGTTTCAATCCAATGGGTAGGATTAAGTTTCACCCAATCAGGGTGCAGATTCTTACTAAAAGTAGGAACAGACTGCCAGCGGAAGTGGAGGAGGCAAAAACGGGGGGCTTCAACCATGCATGAGACAGACGTAGGGAACTTTTTAGTAAATCGGCAGGGAGGAATGAAGGTGACCGGAGACCAGTTAGGGTCTACAGTGACAGAGTAGGAGGGTATCATCTGGGCAGACTGTTCGGGCCAAGCAGTCCTTTTCTGCTGACAAATTCTGTTTTTATCTATCTTTATACCCATTTTATAATAAAAAGTAACACACACCCTCACTCCATTGTGTGTTACTGCTTATTTAACCAATCAGATTGAGATTTGCAAATGAACTATTCTCTAATGGCACAATGACTATATTCCTTCAATGCCAGGAGTCATGTTCACTTCTCTAGCAAGCCTTATTCTTTTAACTGTAACTTTTTTTTATCTTTCAGACAAGTTCATGAAAAGAGATCTTCTACTGGATGTTCCCTCTTCCAGTCTCCTGTCTAATGATACAGGTTATACAATTTTGCATACTTAAGCTAACCAAATATATTTGTGGAGAATTATGCATTTCTTGTTTTGTTTTGTTAACTCAGCCCCCCATAATTCACCCACTGGAGCATTGCTTTGCCACACTGAAGTATAGATTTCATGGGCTGTCTGCACCACACCACACCACACCACCATCACCTCCACCGCTATGTCACCAGACTTGCTGGATACACAGTTAAGTAGGTAAATCCTTCCGGGTTTTGGATGTCTGACTTAAACAGCATCTAACCTTCACTCACCATACTGATGCCATTGGTACTTAAAATTCTTCCCAGACTCAGTGTCCTGTACAGTACTGCAACAAACTCTGTTTCTCTCTTTGCCATACCCCAAAATAAACTGGAAAATTACTCTCCCTATTTTTGACTATGAAGTTTTAGTTTATACAATGCCCTTGTATCAGTTTTACTAGACAGGACACTTTCTACAACTCCTTCAGCCTTTTTACCCTTGGCTGTCCACTCCCCCCCCCCATGTTATACATACCACTGCACTCTATCACCTGAGGGATGCCAGCTCCTAAATTATGCAGGTTTTCTATGAAAATTCTGATCTGAAACTTTCCCTTTCTACCTCCTCTCTCTCAACTCTCACTACCCTGTCCGGCTATTCACTAAGAAGTCTGCACTTCATCTCCGTTGCAACCCATAATAGTTCAAAGGCTTTAGGCCAAGCTGGCTTCTCTTTCAGACTTCTCAGTCAATGAAATACTCTCCTGGACTTGGCACATGGTGTCGCATTATAGGCCTATATCCATTTATATGGGTTCATGTTGTATATGCTGTAATGTACTTTAGAATGAAGACACTGTCTCTTTAAAAGGTTTTAGGAATGAACTTATAAAAATAGCCTTAATTGTTCTAATGACTAGGGTGGATCTGACACATCTCCAGTTAAGGGCAACAGTGCCAGAGGGAACATGAGCTGAAAAAGCTGATGCTCCAACTGACAACAACCCCTGAGCAGGTAAGTGGTGGAGTGGGTTTTGAATCTCCAGGACTGTGGTACAAACTAAATTCAAAATTAATTGCTGAGCTTAAAGAGGGTGAGGATATAGATATGTTTTTAAATTCATTTGAGAAGGTCTGTATCCAGGCCAATCTATCCAAAGAGACCTGGAGCTTTCACCTGTCTCCACTACTTATTGGCAAAGGGAGGGAAGCATTGGGGCAGATGGACAATGTTGAAAGTAAAGATTTTGATAAGTTCAAAATTGCTTTATTAAAAAAATATGATCTGAACCCTGATGCATACAGAGCAAAGTTCTGGAAACTCTAAAAGGGACCAGAAATGAGCTTTGAGGAGGTAGTCACAAAACAGCATTGATATTTAAAACGTTGGTGGGAGGGGGTGAAAGCAGATTCTGTTGAAGCTACTGTCAGGGTGGTATTGCTTGAATAGTTGTATTGGATTTGCTCACCTGACTTAAAGCTTTGGCTGAAGGACCGAGATCCTAAGACTGCAAAAGAGGCTGCAGAGCTGGCGGATCGCTATGCTCAAAGCAGGGCTGCTCCCAAGGGGAATGCAGTGGTGAAAGGGAAAAGTGGGCATTTTGGGCAACCAAAAACCATGGCACCTCTGCAAAAAGAAGGGAACCCCAGGTACCAAAAAGGGAGGTTGGGGACAAGAAACATGATGAATGCTGGTATTGTCACCAAATAGGCCATCTGTCTAGGCAGTGTCCTAAGAAAGCCCAGAAGGTAAAAGGGTCTGTGCAATCAGAGACAATAGCCCACTGAGGCTCTCTCTGACAATAGGAGGGGCCACATTCCCCCAATCATGGTGAATGGGGTATAAATTAGGGGGCTAAGGGATACAGGAGCATTTCTTACCCTGGTGAAAGGGGATTTGGTGGGGGCTGAACAAATACTGCCAAATCAGTTTGTCTCTGTGAGAGATTACACAGGGGAAAGGAAAACTTACCCACTAGCCAGTGTTACCCTGGATAGGGGAGATACAGGTGAAGGGGTAGGGAAGGTGGCTGTAGCTGAAAAACTCATTATGGGTATTATTGTGTGGAATGATGTTCCACAGGGAGTGGTTTATGCTGTAACCAGGAGCCAGAAGAATAGAGGCTCCTGTGCTCCTCGGGACCCCACAGACATTCAGACAGGAAAGGTTGGGAGACAGGCCAGCCCACCTATAGCTCTTGTAAAAGAGGGTAATAACAGGGAGATGGAACTTCCCTTAGTGGCAGTTAACCCAACTGCTACTGAAGGTTGCTCTCAGGAGGCAGGGGTGACACATAGCCCAAGAGAGGGGGAAGGTTTTGATACTGAGTCCTCTACTGCCACAGCTATGGACCTCAGTCTGGGAACTGATGGGGGCATGCCCCATGCTCTGGGTAAGTTGAAAGTCTTAGCAGCAGCACAATGGACAGACCCTGGCTTAGAGAAGCTGAGGGCCTGTGCAGAGTCTGATGGGACACAGGGAGGTGATCGAAAACATAGGGTGTATTGGGAAAATGGACTGTTATACACACAGGACACCAGGACTGAGGAAGGGGTAATGGGCAGGCAGCTTGTTGTTCCCAAGGAGTATGGTGGGTTATTGCTCAAGGTAGCTCATGATATTCCCAAGTCTGGACATTTGGGCATTGCTCACACTAAGCAGCGCTTAGCCCACAATTTCTACTGACCCAATATTACCAAGCAGGTGAAGGAATACTGCAAATCCTGTCACCAATGTCAGGAAATAAGGAAGGTCAGAAGCAAAGCCAAGGATGCCCTGATTCCCTTATCAGAAGGTTGGGATGAATATTGTGGGTCCTTTGAATAGCCCAAGTTCCTCGGGAAAAAGGTATATATTGACAGTTGTTGATTATGCTACCCACTATCCCAAAGCCATTGCGCTGTCCTCCATTAAGGGGGACAAGGTGGTAGATGCTTTTCTGGGGATTTTCTCCCATGTGGGGATTCCACAGGAGATTATCTTTGATTGAGGGGGTAACTTTATGTTGGATCTAATGAAGTATTTGTGGGAAAAGTGTGGTGTTGTACAGAGGCACACAACACCTTACCACCCACAAGCTAGTGGTCTTGTAGAGAGGTTTAATGGGACCCTAAAAGCTATGCTTATGGCATTTGCAGAACAGCATGGGCAGGACTGGGAAAGCCAAATACCTGCCCCAAATGCTATTTGCCTACAGGGAAGTGCCACAAGAGTCAACAGGATTTTCACCCTTCAGGCTCTTGTATGGACACAGGGTGAGGGGGCCTCTCAATTTAATACGAGAGGACTGAGATGGTAAGCTTGCCACCCAGGGGACTTCCATAATGGATTGTGTGTTAAAATTCAGGGAGACACTGAAGGAGCTTAAGGGCATGACCCAGAGCAACGTGGCAGCTGCTCAGCAAAAACAAAAGACCTGGTATGATCGTGGAGCCAGAGCTTGCTCATACGGGGCAGGACAGGAGGTAATGGTTCCGATCCTGGTCCAGAAGGACAAGCTGCAAGCTGAGTGGGCAGGGCTATACAAGGCAGTCCGGCAGGTAAACGATGTTAATTACATTGTAGAGTTACCTGATTGAAAACACACTCACAGGATGTATCATGTGAACATCATGAAGCCATATTTTAATAGAGCTGACATGGTACTTGTGGTTTGCAGTCCTGGAGAGGAGCTAGTTGGGGAAGACCCCCTTCTTGACTTGTTAGCCATGAGCAAGCAGGCATCATCTGTGGAGATCATCATGCTGTCACCCCAGTTGACACCTGGAGAGGTCCAAGAATTGAGGACCATTTTGCAAGACTTTGCCCCTTTATTTACAGCACAGCCTAGATGGACACTGCTAGCAGTGCAAGATGTACAGTAGACACAGAGGCCCAAGCACCCATACGTAGGACAGCTTACCGAGTGTCAGAGACAGTCCTGAAGGACATTAGGAGGGAGATGGGGGAGATGCAGGATCTAGGGGTGATCCAGAAATCCCACAACCCCTGGGCCTCACCTGTAGTCCTTGTACCAAAACCGAATGGGATTACATGGTTCTGTATAGATTATCATGGGCTTAGCGCCATCATGAAATATGACACTCACCCAATGCCACGCACAGATGAACTGCTTGACAAACTGGGAGGGGCAACTTACTTAACTACAGTAGACCTAACAAAGGGGTACTGGCAAGTGGAACTGACTGACAGGGCTAGGGAAAGGTCAGCATTCATCACCTCAATTGGCCTGTCTGAGTTCAAGGTCATGCCTTTGGGATGAAGAATGCCCCTACTACATTCCAGCAGTTAGTAAATTAGATGTTGCAGGATACAGAGGACTTTGCAGTCGCCTACTTGGACGATATTGCTATCTTCAGCATTAGCTAGGAGAAACACCTGATACACCTGAGGGAGGTGTTGGGCCAAATACAGGCCACAGGTCTGACAATTAAGGCAGAAAAGTGTCAGGTGGCCATGGCAGAGGTCACTTATTTGGGACATGTGGTGGGGCGAGGCCAACTCCACCCAAACCAAGCAAAGATAGAGGCTATTGCATCATGGCCTACACGTGAAACCCAGAGACAAGTCAGGAGCTTTCTTGGGACAGCAGGGTAGTATAGAAAATTTGTTCCCAACTACAGCTCCCTGGCAGCTCCTTTATCTGGGTTGCTGACAAAGAATAAGCCTAGGAAAGTAAACTAGGATTCAGACTGTGAGCAGGCCTTCACACAGCTGAAAACCTCACTGTGTAGGGCCCCAGTGCTGGCTAGCCCAGACTACAACAGGCCATTTGTGGTACAGACAGATGCCTCAGATGTGGGAATAGGGGCAGTCCTCAGCCAAGTATCCAATCAGGGGAGAGAGCACCCCATTGTATACTTAAGCAAAAATCTGCTTCCATGGGAACAAGCCTATTGAACAGTGGAGAAGGAATGTCTTGTCTTAGTTTGGGCATTAAAAAAATGGAACCATACCTTTATGGAAGGCATTCAAAGGTTCAAATGGACCACAACCCATTAATATGGTTGGGCCAAATGGGGAAAACAAATGGGAAACTTCTGAGATGGAGTATTGCCTTGCAGGGTTATGACATGGAGATTTTGCATAGGGCTAGGTCCAAAAATAGGAACGCAGATGGTCTATCCCACATACTGAATCTATAACAGAACTGAAAAGAACTGCCTCCCCTAGGGGTGTGCTCCCCCCAGGTTCTGCTTTAGGAGGGAGGACTGTTTCATGATAGGCCTATATCCATTTATGTGGGTTCATATTGCATATGCTACAATGCACTTTAGAATGAAGACACTGTCTCTTTAAAAGGTTTTAGGAATGAACTTACAAAAATAGCCTTAATTATTCTAATGGCTAGGATGGATTTGGTACATCTCCAGATAAGGGTGACAGGTTTATGGATCCAGGAAATCATAACTCTTTGAGAAAACTGGGTAGCTAGCTTTCCATGACAGGAAGAGGTAGGGGTTAAGCCAAATGCATGGACCAGATGTCACTGGGGTTGACACGAAGCCACAGTGACACCTGCAGGACAAGGCAAACTGTTGCACCCTACTATCTGTATTGTCTTAAGACCATTTAACCCCACCACAGAGGGAAAAAGGGTGGGTGTGTCCAGGAAAATGACCATCATGTATTTATCAGACACACATTTTGAATTCAGAGCAGTTGAAAACAGTTAAGCTGGAAGTCAGATTACCTGTCCAGCTGACATATACTTGAAGACCAGAAGTATATGTGTAGGTCTGGAAAAAAACAGACCTGAGTGTGTGGAAAGTTTGACTTGTCCCATACCAAACAGAAAATTCTGATTTTAAGTCAGAATTTTGGAAACCATGACTTTTCACCAAGGAGCACCTGGGGACTTTTAATAGGACATCCAGAGATTTGGATCAAGGACTTGTTACAAATTCTATTGCCTAACGAACTGTTATCATCACAAGAATATTTAAAATCTTGTCTGAACTCTAACATCCAACCAAGGTATAGTTAAGAATACAGTATTTAGTGTTTTCTGTAAACCATCCAGTTTTACTTTTGTTATTGTCTACATTTCAAAGTTCTTCCAAACTGTAGACTTTTCTGTATTGCTTTTATGTTAAGTAAACTTTTATGATTTTTCTTATCAACTCTGCCTGGGGTCTGAGTGTGTGATTTAACATTTTAAACAGAAGGGTTTTGAAAAGTATGTGTGCTTGAAAGATAGAACAGCTCGACTATCGTATAAAGCTACCTAGGCAAGATGTAGCCAGTGGCTGTGGTGGAATTCAAATACTGAAAGCAGTGCAGAGTCAAGAGAACTTGAAACTACAGAATCCACCCTCCCACAGGGAAAAGGAAGGCTGGTAAGTCTTCCAGAAACCCTTACTCCTGCTCACGAGTTCTTAAAAAGGGGGATCCTCTCTGCAAACAAGAGGTCCTGCTGGGCTGCCTGAGGTTTGGGGGCCAAAGGCTCGTGACACATGATGTTTCTTTAAGGACTGCCCTTAGGCTGTTATTCTGAACCTCAGCAAATCTGTATGCTTCTGTTTCTAATTGCTTTTATATTATCAAATGGTTGTTACTTTGCTTCCATAGATTGTTGGGTAATATCAAGTGGCCTTTTTCCAGTCCTGATATGCCACTGCATCCCCCACCAACTGATGCCTTGGTTGGGGCTGTTTAGACAACTTTATCTACCTTCAGCCCAATGTACTGTTTCACCTGGCACTGAATATTGCTTTGCACATCTGTAATGTATTTTACCTTGCTGTTGCAGATGAACTGTATCACTTGCATTGACCATTGGTGATGCACATCTGTTAATGCGTTATGAATTCCTTCCCTTTTGCATTATCCACGTCTTCCCCAACCCCCTGCATCTGGAAACAAGCTGTTGTCAGCTCAGTATGTCTTTCCTGGTAAACATTTTTTTGTATGAAATAAATAAATACATTTTGTTCCATGGATTCAAACTGAATAAGATGGTTAAACTCAGCTATATCTCCAAGTATCTTCTACAGTTGGTGCAGAGATTAAAAATTAATCCAAAGGTAGCCTCAGCACCCCAGCAAGACACCACTACCATAGATCTAGCCTTTCCTATCTACAAAATGGCTATTCAAATTAAATTCTAAACTTTAGATCTTCTGGCAGTTTAATACTGCTGCAGCTGTCATCCTAGTCTCGTCCTAGCAATTCAAAATACCATGTACTCCAACAGAGTAATTAGCAAACAAAGGCAAGAACCACAGCCAATTAAGAAATGCATTCTCAGGAGTTGTAAAACTGTAAAGGGCTTGGCTTAAACTGTAAGATTTGTTTTTGATATGTATGTTAATACCACCACCGTAACCACTCTTACTTATTCTTAAGAATGTGGGATACAGGCAAAACAGAAGAGGGTGAAAATTCTGGGGATGGGGATTGGTCACAGTCAAGGATGCTTAAAGGTCTCAAGTCCCTGAAAGTGGACAAGTCATGGGGGCCCTAATGGGATGCATTCTTGAGTGCTCAAGGAGCTTGCACAGTTCTTAGGAGAGCCACTGACTGACCTCTTTAACTTGTCCCTGAAAATGGGGAAGGGTCCGGTGGATTGGAGAATGCACATTGTGGCTGTGGTGCCACTCCACAAGAACAGGGACAGGGATGACCCAAAAAATTACAAACCAGCCAACCTGACCTTGGTCACTGGGGACCTACTGGAGATCATTATAAAAGAGGGAGTATGGTAGAACTCTTGGAGGCCAATGGACTTTGTGATAAGAGGTAACATGGGTTTGTCATAGCAGATCATGCCAAATTAATCTGATTGACTATTCTAATTAAATTACAAAGGCAGTGGATAGGAGCCAGGCAGTAGATATAGTATATCTAGACTTTGGTAAAGCCTTCAGTTATGTACCCACAGAAGAGTCATAAAAATCTGGGTGACTTGTGGATGGGGACAAACAGACCAGGTGGATAGGACACTGGCTGGGAGGAAGGACTCAGATGGTGGTTGTGAACGGGGAGTACTCAGGGGTCAGAGAGGTAACAAATGTTCATTAAAAACTGTTTATTGGTCAGCCTGTCATGCAGCAGTTGGATTTCAGCTTGCGACAGCAGCGACCCAGGTTTGGGAATGGACCCGGGTGCTGGAGGGCCGGCCAGGGAGAGAAGGCTTGAGCATCGGCTGACTGCTCGCTTTCTCTTGGGGGGAGGGCGGGGAAGTGACCCAGTACTTGCTGGACACTGGCGGAGGCTGGGGGCATGGCAATGCACAGGGTCCCATTAACCAATGGGGTGTGGTGAACATCGGCGTACGTCTGACATTAGTGGCATGCCATGCCCCGAGGGAGCAAACAGGAAAACAGCCCAGAGGCTGACCAGATGACAGTCAACAGCTCCCACTGCTGTGAGACCTCAGGCAGTGCACGGACCATCCCAGCAGCACCTGGGGCAAGAATTGTGCTGATCACCCACCGGTGCCTTCCCCTTTGGAAGGGAGGGACTCACCCGATGAAGGGTTACATCCGGGGGTTACCTGGTGGGGCTGCAATATGGGGTGATGAGTGGCTGCACCGAGGCAGTGTGGCATGGAGGGCATTGGAAGGCCTGAAAGAGAGGCCGGCCTGGAGCTGAGGGGAGCAAAAAAAAAAATAAATGTTTATCAAAAGCTTGGTGCTCTTTATAGACTAAACATTTTGTTTTTTTATTCCATCTACTAGACTATTGTTTTCTTAGAGTTTTCTTCTTCCTGTTGTCGATTATGGTATTCTGTTGTACTATTCAGCAGGGGAGAGTTTGCTGTCCAGGATGAGGACCCTTTATAATGAAATTGCCAGATTTGATACCCAATTGCTGCACCACACTTACCATTGTTTATTATACAGTACTTTGCAATGGCTAACACTTGATCATAGAGTCCAAGTACAAATTGGAATTCTGGGTAGAAAAATAATTTTGGGAAATGCACCTGGTATATTTCATTCCATATTTCAGATTCAAGCTTGGACTGTTTCTACACATTCAGTCCTATATAATCACTTTCATATTCCCACTATGAGAACAACACTTGGTTAAAAATCACTGCTGTATAAGGTGACACATTTGTATAACTCATTACCTACACAATTAATTTGTAACACAATCAATATCATTGGTTTTAGGTGTGCTTCAAAAAAAATTCTTAGTGGTTGATTCTTATTGTTATTGTACATAAGTTGATTGTTTTTGACATATTGACTGTATTTTTGTGATTGTAATGTTTGAATTATCTTTTATCTTTTTTTTTTTGTTAATATTTATTCTGGTTGCCCATGCAGATGGGTTTTTAGAGCATGAGTTTCCCCAGATTGTAAATAAACAAATCAATCAAATCAAGTGGGGTACCACAAGTACTGGTCCTAGGACCAGTACTATTTAACATATACTTCTGCAACATAGGGAAGGGAATACAAGGCAAGCTCTGTCCCTTTGCAAATGATACTAAGATCTGTGGCAGATACTGAAGAGGGAATAAGGGACATGAATCAAAGGTTAGAGAGGTGATCAAGGATAAAACAACTCATATTTAACTATAAAAACTGCAACGTTATGCATATTGGCAATAAACTCCCCAAAACTTATTATTATGTAACCTATATTGAAGGGAAGGGGTAAGGGTGGATCAGACCTCTAAGGGAAGGGACCTCAGAGTCATCACCAATGACAGCATCACATCCACTACCCAAAGCAGCAAATCAATTAGGATAGCTAACAGGATGCTGAGATCCATAGGAAGAAGGTTCTTCAATAAAAGGAGGGAGGTAATCTTGTGCCTGTACAGGTCGTGGTGCGGCCACACCTAGAGTACTGTGTGCAATTCTGGAATCTACACCTAAGGAAGGACAGGGTCTGCCTGGAGTCTGTCCAGAGAAGGGCCACAAAAATGATCCAGGAGCAGCGGGGGAAATAATATAAGGAGAGGCTGGCAACCCTCACCATTTACACACTGGCAGCCAGAATGGAAAGGGGGGGACATGATATAGATTTCTAAGTACTTGAAGCAAATTGACAGGGTGGACTGCAGTATACTGTTTTTGAGGAATAGATGCAATGTGATGAGAGGTCACATGTGGAAACTTAAGAGTAAAGGATCAAAAGGGGCATAAGGAAGGTCTTTACCAAAAGGGTGGTAGACAAGTGGAGTAGATTGCCAAATAAGGTGGTCAGTGCAAAGTCTGTAACCAGATTCAGACATGGGATAGACACAAGGGAATAGTACAAACTTTGGGAAAAGGGATGAGGTATTCAGGGATGGGGATGTCAAAAACCCACTAGGGCTATTGGCTAATAACTTTGGCCTGGTGTAGGCCAAGCATGGTTTCAGGCAAACAAATAGGCAAACTAGACAGGGGAATTTTTCTGCTGTGACATTCTATATATTTATTAATGTATCTATGTAGATTAGGCTACCAAATCTAGTAGCTGAAATACAGTCAACACACAACTTTAAGCATTCTTAAACAACCCAGTTATACAAACACTTATAACTTTTTATGTTCTGCTGAGATCTCAAACCAACAGAGTTCAGCTAAAACATATCACATTTATTTGCTGAGGATTCATATTGCATATGGCAATGTTCCCACTTTCAGGGGAAGCTTCTAACTTCAGAGATAGCAAAGTAAAAACTATCCAAATAAGGCACCAGTGACTAAGCTCAAACCCCTGGCAAGACAACTCCAGTAGATGTAAATTAATTTGTGCCTGCCTTGTGCCATGACACCTTTACCATAATAAATATGCATATTTTCCTAAAAATATGTACTGTTCAGTTTATACAATGGACTCTAGACACTTCTGAACCAGTAACGTCTCTCAATAACAACTCTATAGAAGCATGTTTGCTACCAATTGAAAAACTGTGGTTTGTAACAGGTTACAGCAGAACCCAGATCTACAGTATTCCAAAACTGAGTTTCAAGGTATTGTGCTCTTTGATAATGAAGTTAGTTTCATGGAAATATGAGCTTTGTCCCTTAGAGTACATCTGCTTCTAATGCTTATTCCTGAGATGATGTCATAATACTTGAATATTTGCAGAATCACAGCATTTGTGGCAACAGATTGTAATGTCATAAGCAGAGGGTTATGACCTCATCTGGGGAATATGCTTTAGGAGGAGATGAAAAATATTGTATATTTACAGAAAGCCAATGGACCGTTCTCAGACTGGAGAATTTTATTTTCATCCATTACTGATATGCCAATATGCAGATGACTCGGTTTGCACATCTAAACAAGGAAACTTCTCCACCTTCATAGTATGTGCCAGGAATACAGCAACTAGCATAACCCAGACAGAAACCAGCAGCAAACACCACATATTCCAGTGCACTCTTTTATTGAAAGTGCAATGTGCTTAAAGTGCTACAAAAGTGCAAGTTTGTATAGCAAGCAGTTTACAGACAGTATAGCCACCCAGTTTGGTTGGTTGATTGATTTGTTTTGATTTATTCTTTCACCGATTTATTGATTGAATGATATTTTTATTTTAGGTCCTTGGGTGTTCACAACATGTGGTGCCACTGGACCACAGGGTCCAACCAAAACCCAATGCAATAATGCCTACAGGAATTCAAACCTCAGTGTGCTAGTGGAATCAAAAGGAGTTCTAAAGGGTGTGCAGATCTGGAGAATCCCAGCTACCGACAAATATGGGTGAGAGTTCAGTTTATTTTAGTTTTCCAAAGACTTACATTTTGGGGACTTAACTCTCAGAAAAACTTGAGTCAAACAATAAAACTTTCAAAATCAGAGGGAAATAGTTTTAATACTCAGATCCCTAACACTGATGTCAATATGCTAAGAAAACTATCATAAGGGTCTACTTCCTTGAGGTCTCTCTTGAAAGTCAAGTATTTTGTGTCTGATAGTGATCATTTGCAGGTTATAATGAGAGTGATTATGTGACTACAGTGGTCTTTAGGTAAGGAATAACAAACAATGGAGTGTACAGCCATACTCCAATACATATAATGTATCTATTGGAGTATAATTGCATCTCCAGGATTGCAGTATCTCCCTTAAGAAATGGCACAAATTATACATAAATATGAAAAATACACAACAGTTAAGAGCTCAGTTTTAATAGATTATACCACTACTATTTATGTCTTACTGGTCAATCAGATTGCTGGAGTCACTGGCACATTTTATAATGCAGAATAATGTTTGACTGTCCCACTATACAGAAAGATGTCCCTTAAGAAGCCTTCTATTCTACATGGAGAAGGTCTTGTCCTAAATTGTTTTTCTGTGAATTAAAACTAAAAAAATCACATAACACAGTTTGCCCAATTAATGCAAAACATTATCAACAAGAAAGCAATAGTCACCAAGTTTCCTCTCCGTCTTCCTTTTGATGATGTGTCTCACGTTTTGCATATTTTTCCCTCATCTTACAAGTGCCCATTGTTTAGGTGACAAAAGGTTCAGAGGCATGCCACCAATATGGGAACCTAATGGGCAGCTCCATGTTATCAGTTTTCCTTGTAACACTGAGCATTCTGAGGAAGTTAATATACTTTATATGATGTGAGGTACCTGCATGAGGTAAAGATGGTGGCTTGCAAAAACATATTCATCCTAATTCAGGAATACTGGAATGTGGGAGATACAATAAAAGTGTTGGGGGAAGATTAAATCTGCAAGCACCCCACTGTACACCCTACAGGGTGTACAGTGGAGCCAGCCAGGAAGCAATATAGTGTAACCGATTCCTACATGACTAAAGGGATTAGCTGCCATTGAAACTGGTCTGTTTCCTGCAGTAACTGCTATAGAATTGTGCAGAACTGGGTTCTGTGTCCTCTGCTGTATGTGCATCCCAGATTCTTAGCCCTTTAGCGTATTACTTTGCATTTCCCAAGTTAAATCTAAGCCCCCATTTCTTATCCTACACCCCCTAACGTGTACAGATTCCACTATAGTGCTCCCCCTCTCATTCAATGTGTCTGCTCTTGTTGTCAGTTTGTGCTGTATCTTCATTAGGTTCAAAGGTACCTGTAAGCCCTGAAAGCTTACTTACACTAGCATCTCTGCACAATACCCACTGTTTGTTGGGCCAGTCAAAGGTACTGTACCACAGTAGCCAAAGAACCCCTTCTAAGATTAAGGGCCCAATTTCCAAAGCAGACAGAGCTAAATTGTGGAATCAGACCATCTGTTTTGCTCATGTTATCTGATCCTGGGCAAGCAATCTATACTCCAATGGGTTGTTGTACTCCACTGGTGCAAGCAACATAGGTTCCAATTGTTGGGTGGAATGGAGCTCTGAGAAGCTTGTTACACATGCCATAATGACAGTAGAAACAGATGCACAAATGACATGATGCAGCTATGGGGTGGGGGTGTGAGCACTGTGGGCTTTTACACACACCCTACAACCACTAAATCTCTAGGAAATAACAAGATTAAGAGAAAACGAGGGAAGATATACATTTTTGACAATTGCAAGTACTGTATCTGTGGGAGACAATGGGGAGGGTAGGGGAGGGAACTCCGATATCTTACAATGCCAGTCCCATTCATCCCTATGGTAGATTTTAAAAGTCTATGTTCCAGGTGAAATAAGCTTACATAATCCCCAACCTATACCATCATATAGGTTGGAACAATTACAAGCCCATTCTAGGCCAGATTAGTAGTGGTACTAGTAGTAGTAGTAGTCTTTATTTTATCTGCTGCCCTTCCCCGGAGGCTCAGGGTGCAATTACAACATCAGCCAGTAGCAGCAGATTAAATAAAACATTCACAATGATTAAAAAACATATACCGCACATTTTCAAGTATTACAATACCGTACTACATTCTCAGTAAATAGATTCATAAATTATTCAATACTTAAAACTGGGATAGAATAGCCATAGGGAAGATTGAGCCCCGAATGCCTGAATAACTTAGAAAAGTTTTCAGACCCCACCTAAAGGCTTCCTCCAAGGGAGCTTTCCTTAAAGTTCTTGAGAAGGAATGCCAGAGGAATGTATGCACCACTACCTTACAAGCCTAGTCCCCTGAAGTCTTCAACCTTGCCCTAGGAAATACCAGGAAGCCCGCCTCAGTGGAGCAGAGAGGGTGTGAGGGTACCTGAAGGGTACAAGAGCTCAGTCAAATAGCCAGGGCCCAGTCCATGCAGGACCTCATACTGTAAGTTAGAAGTCCAACTTTAAAGGAGATAACGCCACTTAACCGGCAGCCTATTCAAATAATGCAGTGTTGGAGAGATATGACATGACCTCAAAAGGCCCGGTCAGCAACCTAGGAGCTGTGTTCTGCACCAACTACAGGCATCACAGGCTAGCATATCTCCATTGACCCCAAGGTATACAGCATTGCAGTAGTCAAGCCTCGATGTCACAAATGTATGCATTAATGTGGCCAGATAGCTGGGGTGATTAGGGATTTAATTTTGCTGATGTTCAACAGCTTGTAAAAGTCATTCCAGACTACTGCTGACACCTGAGCCTCAGATGTCAGCCCCACATCCAGATTGACTCCCAGATTTTTCACCTTTGTGGCAGCCAAGAGCCTAGAGGAACTGAGCTGAAGCCCCATCTCACTCTTAGTAACTGCCACTCCCCCTCCCACACTTCCTGGATCTATCACCAATACTTCCGTTTTCAGTGTTCTTCAGGTTAAGTCTCAACCAGCTGGATGACATCCAGTCTTAGATCTCATCCAGGCACTTATTAAGCACATCACCAGCATCCAGTGTCCCAGGCACAAAGGATATGTAGAGCTGGGTATCATCAGCATACCCGTGAAACCCAAGCCCATGCTGCCTAATGGTATTACCCAGGGGTAGCATATACACCACAAACAGCATGAGCAGAAGAACCAGACCCTGGGGTACACCACAGGACAGAACCTTTGGGAGCAAGGAAAAACCTTCCCAACGCTACCCTCTGGGTCCTGCCTCTGACATAGGACTCAAACCAGCAGATGACTTTGCCAGTGAGTCCTACATACTCCCTGAGCTGGTCCAGTAACAGCCAATGGTCTACAGAGTCAGATGCTGAAGACATCAAGGAAGAGAGGAATTGACCATTCTCATCTATCTCTCACCCTGAGCAGGTCATCGTGCACCCTAACTAGTGCAGTCTCTGTGCTACGCCTTGAACTAAAACTAGACTGGAGAGGCTCATAGATGTTAAAGGCACTGAAGTATTTTATTTTCTTTTTTATTTATTGAGTTCTTGGATTACACCCGTGAGCGGTTGCTCATTTATGGGTTCCATGTCAGTTACAAGGACAAAGGTACTTCAAAACAGTAGTACATGTTTTAGACAGGGTAACAGTGAGGTACAGTAATACAGTAGTACATTTTAGACAGGGTAACAGTGAGGTACAGTAATACAGTAGTACATTTTTAGACAGAGTTCCTATAATGAAAACACCAAATTTAGGATCATAGGCAGTAAGTAATATGGCTGAGTCAAAGTTAGGGTACTCTACTGGGTTGCATGAGAGGAGATGATAGTAGAAGGATAGTGGTAAGGGTGCTAGAGGGTGTGTATGGAGTGGGGGGGTATACAGAATGGGTGGGGTAGAGGTGGCAAAGGTTGTGAGGTAGGGTGGTGCCTCAAGCTGAAGCATAACCACCTTCTCAATGACCTTTCCCAAAAAGGGTACATTAGAGACACGTCGATAATTCAACAGGCTGTCCAGGTCCAAAGCCACTGGGAACACCCCCTTCCCCTGACAAGGAGCACTGGACAATCTCAGTGAATACTGGGCCCAGTTAACCAACACAGCTCATAAGTAGATGTGTCAGATCTGGATCCAGATTACAAAACGTTGACTGCAGCTCAGTAATCACCTCATGCACCTCTGCCACCGTCACTGGGCAAAACTCTCCCCAAGGCCACTGAATGCATCCCAGACTTGTAGACTTGACTGTGCTGGGCTGTGACAGCCAATTTGGAGTGATCCGGGCTATAACAGAGGACACCCTGTCTGAGAAGAACAGAGGAAATGTCTTGCATTTTGTGAGTGCAAACGCTCTCACAGTCTCCAGACAGGCCGGATGGAAAAGTCTATCTACAGTCCGGAAGAGCTGAGCCAATCATTTCCTTCCAGCAGCAATCTCCCTAGACAAAAACTCTGTTTTTTTCCAAATGATTGTCCTCTGATACTCCCCATAGTGAGATGTTAGAGCCTGTCTGTCCTCCTGGGCCCTGGGTCTCCTCCAACAACGCTCCAACCTCTGTCCTTTGTTTTTAATTCCTTCAGCAAGCCATCAAACCATGGCAAGCTGAAGCACAAAACAAATGGGCATACATGAACTGGCACAACAAGATCGAAACACGTTGTCACAGCCCTATTATGGGCTACCACAGTTTCTTCTGAACACCTAGTGCATGCAATCAACACATCTGAGGTGTCCAGAGCCTTCAAGAGTCCCTCTGGCCGAAGCCCTCACAAAGGTTGGAACTGAACTACCTCCACAGGGGGTGAACTACAAGGGAGGCCCAGAAAATGAACCTGATGGTGCAGTGATCCAACCAACTAACCAGATCAATCTCAAGGTTTCCAATCTCAAGCCCCAGAATGAATACCAAGTCCAAGGCATGGCCATGCTGGTGGGTCGAGAAGCAATAACTTATGCGAGGCCCAAGGATTCCATACAGTGGAGGAAATCTTGGCCAAAGTGCAATAGTTTGTCATCATTCCAAGCACTGAAGTCACCAAAGATAAGCCATCTTGGTGAGTCCAACACTCTATCAGCAACGAAGTCTGCGATTTCTGGCAGAAATTCCCCCTCGCGACCCAGAGATAGGTACACGAGGAGGATTCTGTAACCTGCATTCAGACCCCATGCACAGCCACACCTTCAAATGATGAGGTAAACCCCACTGGGTGCACCACCAGGTTCAGCTCAGAGCAAAAATAGATGACCATTCCCCACCATGATCCTTCTTCAAACAGCATACTGCAGAGAACATGGCTGGGACCAATGATTCCGGGACCAGATCTGCATCATCACCCAGTCAGGTCTCCATAATACAAGCTACATCATCAGAGGAAATAAGATGCACCGTAACTACAAACAGGCTGAAATCAGGAACTTTTAACCCCCCCACCCCCCTTCCACTGCCAACAATAGGAGAGGCGAGTATTGCCTATGGTGCTCATTCAAAAAGTGGGAGATTTGTGTAAGCACGTAGGGCACATGTGCATGTTTGGGCAAAGGGACTCCTCTCATAAAACTTCTGTGCACAAATCTGAACACTGCCTGGGTGGCCTGCAGTGTATTGGAAATGCTTCGGTATTGCCACTGATTGCACTGCAGGACACCTGTTACAAATCTGGCCCAGTATCCCTACATACAGTACAGTACACAAAAACTAAATGTGCCACATTCTCCAAAGCATCCTATTTTGCAAGTCTCAACAGTTATACGAGCATTGTTTCCTACACTTCTGCCTAGTCTGAAAAATGTTAATTACCAGTGTAAATAATATTGTGCCTTTAAGTGATTTTGTCACAAAAAACAGTTCAGCCTACTGTATATTGCATACATTTTCTGTATTTCTATTTCTTTTATTCTTAAATACTTGGTTTATTTACATAAAATAGGATCCTTGCCCCCTAGCTACAGCTGATCTGCCCCTACTTTTAAATCCTTTGCTAAAACCATGATCGTCTGTTTGTGACACCCCAATCGTTTCTACAACACAAACCGTGATGTCACAAATGGAGAATTATGATTGCAGCAAAGCAGACCAACTCTAGGGGTACAATCCTGTTTTGTGCAAACGAACCTAGTAATGAAGAACATAAGGACATGAAATGCAGACAGTATATTAAACTGAACTTTCTACATTTATGTTTGTCAAAGTTTTCTCTAAAGTGACAACTTACTTTGAGCAGTAGTTCCTGATGAAGGGGTATTAAGTATTATACAATGACAAGACAATTTCTCGTATACTGGTTGGTCACTGTGTGCCTGGGGCAATGAGGTCATTCAACAAAGGCATAGACAGGATGGAGGCTGTCCAGAGGAGGGCAACCAAAATGATGCAGGGTCTGCATCAGAAGACATATGAAGAAAGACTAAAGGAACTAAAGATGTATAGCCTGAGGAAAGGAGGGAGGGAGGAGGACATGATAGAAACTTTCAAATACCTCAAGGGAATCAACAAAGTCCAAGAGGGTAGCATCTTTCAGAAAAAGAGATGTGCAAAACAAAGGGCACAATTTGAAGATAGAGGTGGACGGCTCAGAGGTAATGTGAGGAAGTATTTCTTCACAGAGAGGGTTGTGGATACATGGAACAGCCTTCCTGAGGAGGTCGTAGAGTCAAAAACAGTGGGGGAATTCAAGAATGCATGGGACAGACATAAGGCAATTCTAGTGGGGGGGTAGGAGGAAGTAGGCTGTTGGTTAACTAGGATCTGCAGCTTATCTGTTAGGTAGGGAAATGGGCAGACTGGGTGGGCCAAGCAGTCCTTATCTGCCATCAAATTCTATGTTTCTATGTAACAATAACATTGTTGTATGAAGTCCAGGCACATAGGTGACTAGAGAACACTGAAAGAAATCCCTCCTTCCCCACGCAAGTCACCGCAAAGCCGACACTGCCCTGAACCCATCATGGTTTACAACCTCCCACCCCCACCGCACACACACACACACACACACACACATATTCCTGCCTGGCTGCCTTACCCCTTCAGACAACTCATATAAATATCATCAGATTCAGCTTCACTGAAGAAATGGCAGTTGTCTGTCTTGTGCTTCACTGTAGCTCTGCCTACCTCTGTTAAACCGTGCACATTCGGCCATTTCCACAAAAACACAAATGCAGTGGCTATTCCCTTTGAAACCCTCGCCGTTTTCTCAGCAAACCAATATACACTGCCTGTTCATTAAAAGCAGTTTGCCAAAATAAAACAAAACAGTTCAGTAACTTACATGTTCTGATTGATGTACAGTTATTGAGTGGATGAGGAGCAGGAAACCGGAAGTTTCTGCTCGGTTCTGCTGTCAACTTTTTTACTGTCCATGCGGTTTACACAAGGGTTAAAAAAGCATCTTCAGTGGCTCCCAGGATAAACAGTGGGACCACGTCAATTAAATTACATGGTAGACTAAAGGTTACCACACAATCAGGAGTGGGGGGTGACAGTGTACAAAAAACCCACAGTATTAGCAGCAGCACCACCTACTGGACTACTTTTCTTATATTGCCAAAATATGCCTCCTATACAAAAAAAAGAATACAAATATTATTAAAAAAATATTTTTTAAAACCTGTTATTATTTTAAATGAGCCATTGTGTAATAGCAATATATTATCCAGGTGTAGTTATGTGTATACTCACCCTCGGTGGTGGAAGAACACGGTTTCACCTCGTGCTTCAGCCCACCCAAGGAGTGATGTTATTACACACTAACATACACCCTGTCATGCTTTATTGCTTAATTAATGACCTTGGTGTTTAAATATTCTAAGAAACATATTGTATCCCCATTTGTATTTAAATGCATAGCGATCTGTTTTTTAAGATCAGCAGCATACTGGTAGGACACTGTTTCTCCCAAACAGACCATTCACTTCTGGACTTAACAGGCTCAATATTCCAAAATTGGGGGCGCACACACAGTGCAGTAATTTGTGATGCACTTGCCTCTGCACCCCCCCCAGCTCATGTGATATTCACACAGATTGCACTTGCCAATGGAACAGTGCTATCTGACTGAATATTGTTCCATGTTGTGCACCACTAGGTGACCAGGGCTGCACATGGCTCACAGGGAATAGCATTGCCTGAAACAGGATACAGTCAAGTACCTGCATGCAAATGAACTCATTGGGTATGCAAGGCGCTAAGGGGCTGTTTGCATGCCTGTTAGGGGCTCATTTGCATGCCGCACAGCAGCCCCTTAGTGCCACTTACACAGTTCAAACAAGAGCCCTGGCAGTCCAGTGGTTCCCCCTACCCCCAATCACATATCCCCTATCATGTTATAATACCCTGATGGTCCACAGATTTCCTTAAACCCTCACTCACCTATTTCCATTACTGTTAAAATGCTCTGGTGTCCACTGGTGCCTCTCATCCCCAATCCCCCAGTGCATCATAGTACAGAACTCCCTGGTGGTCCAGTGATTTCCCCCCAAACAGGCCCCCTCCACCTGGCCAATCCAATCACATCCCACCTCCCTGCATCCTACCTTACCTCAGTGTCTAGTTCTCCTCGCAGCTACGGATGGTGTCTGGCACAGTCCTCCTCTCACTTCTGTGGTTGGTGGCCATATGAGCTGTCAGTGAGCACACATTCTGTGGAAACAGATGTTTTTACAGTATGCCTGCTCAATGACAGCTCATATGGCAGCCAGCCACAGAGGTGAGAAGGGATGTGCTGGTTGCTCTCCATATCTGTGAGGAGTTCCAGACAATGGTGTATGGGGGGTGGGGGTGGGATATAAGTGTGCAGGTTGGGGGCTGTTCAGTAGGGGTCACCACTGGACCTCCAGGGCACTTTACGAGTAACAGGAATGGATGATCAGGGGGTTGGGGAACCAGTGAACCACCAGGGCATTGTAGCAGTAACAGGAATGGGCATGCAGGGGTGGGGTAACCACTGGACACAAGGATGTTCTGTAGTAAGATATACTGGAAGATGGGTGGCAGCTTGACACAGAGGCAGGCAGCTGCAGAACAATCACCCTGCCTTCAGGGAGAATGGGAGCATGGGCTTAGCAGCCAGTTAAGAGGAGGTTTGTGGTGGCAGAGGTTTGCGGTGAGATTGGAGGGTGGCCGGTTTAGGGGGAATGTAAGGAAGTTCTTCTTCACAGATAGGGTGGTGGATGCATGGAATGGCCTGCCCCAGGAGCTAATGGCGGTGAGGACAGTAACAGGATTCAAGCATGCATGGAATAGGAATAAGAGAATCTTAGAGATGGAAAGGAGTACCTATAGCAGGTAAACATGTAGTGTCACAGGCTGCTCATGCAGGTAGTACAAAAGGGGCAGACTAGATGGGCCTGATGGTCCTTACCTGCTGACAGTTTCTATGTATCTATGTATCAGTAAACAGCACCACTTGGGGGGCTGTTTACTGCCTCCACAAACCTTTGAGCATGCCATTGTGCTGGTATGCATGAAGGGACTCCATCATTTGCATAGGTACATGGTATTTTAGCATCTTGGCACTGCCAGGTTTGGGGGACACTCCTGAGGGCTCCGAATATGGCCCTGCCCAGAGAGCTAGTGCAAATCTGGGTTAGTGCTGATGCTAACCATGTTAGTGTGGATGTTACCCTTTGAATATCCAGCCCTTCAGTATGTGTACTGAAAGGATATTTCAGAAACACACGGGAAAGAAGGACATGTGAACTTACTGTGGGTTTATAGAACTGATGGACTCTGTTAACACTGGAATCAACAGAGATACTAATTTCACAACACCTTATGGGGACCTCTAACCTATTATATGACTCCAGATCCTATGTGTAAAAATAGCACTATTTACTGTATACTGCTATATTGTAAATCTAATGTTTTGTTTACTCTCCATACAGCATTATATACATCCTTATCTTACATATTTCTCCCACAAGTTTAACCTTCCCCCCTTCTCTAGCTCCCCGTCTCTCATTATTAAACTTTCATTTTTTTCTCTTCTTGCTCCTAAATTCTCTTCCTGACTTTGACTGTTCCCACACCAGTATAATTAACCATTGCTACATCTACAGAGTTAAGGCTCCCTGTACTTCTATCCTTCTCTATGCTAAGTCTTTGGCACCCCTTGAATTGACTTCACTTCAGAATCTCTTCACTACCTTTCTTCATTTGTAAACCCACTTTCCTGATTATCATCTCTCTGCTGCATGCCACTTTTCTTAATTACTGTATAAAATATGGCACCGGGTCAAAATGTCGCTCAGCAGAATGCCGTGCGACTTAATCGCGTTGCGCAATTTCTGCATAACTTTTGTTCTGTGGGGGACTCCATCCCCCACACACCCCCATTACGGAGGTCTACACCCCCTTGACCCCTCCATTAAGGATTCCAACTCCAGGATGGGTCCAACACGGAGAGCGATAGGTCCGGTTCACGACATGCCGTGACGCTATTAAGTAATGCATATTATGACCCGCACGATAAAAATACTATCCATCTGTAGGTATAAAACCTGCTTCTTTTGCTCAGCCTGCTATTACACCTAGGAAAGGATCTGTGTGGCCCCCAAATCTCCTATACTATAATACCCATGTATAGTTTTTTTTGTTGGTACAAAAAAATGTATCACAATGTTCAGCGAATCCACCTTTAAACTGAAACTGACCCTCACAGTATAATTACATTTGTACCTATATATCTCAGTGGGAAATGCTGCATTCAGATATGCAAATTAATTAATCTAGATTAGATGCATAGCTACATAGATGGTTAAGGAAAGGACAGAAAAAGACCATGGGCTTGATTTTCAGAAGGTGATGCAGGGCTTGTGTTAAGCCCTGCATCAGATCTATTCTTTGGCAGAGCTGCATCAATCACCTTTGCCACAACTGCGCACCCGATTTTAGCAGGTTGGGTGCAGTTGTGACAGTTTACCCACTTTACAGCAGCTTGTGCCAAATCTGTAGTGCAAACTCCGTAAAAAGGGTGCCCAGGATTGCTGCAGTCTAGACCAGACAAAGTTGGTCTAACTTGTGGCAATTGCCACATGGGACCAAAAATCCCGATCGCCGGCTGGGAAAATGCCGCAGACCCTGTGCGCCATATGTTCAGTGCACCCAGGGCTATGGCATTCGGGGACATCTGAAAATTGAGCCCCATGAGTACATCACTGGAGTAACTTTGGTGTAAAAGTTGGGGGGAAGGACATGAAGTATGTTGTACTCCTCTTCTCAAAGTTGCTGCTGGTGCTTATTTATTTATTTTATTTATTTATTTCATATTCAGAATAACCTTTGAGCCAGGGGCTCATTTACAGAGGTTCCATGTCAGTCAGACAGAAACAAATTTACAATAGTCAAAGAAGGTAAATACACAGAGTTAGGTCACAGTAGACAAAGTATGTAAATTACAAATAGTTGTCATAGAGTGCAGATCATCAAAAATGAACACTTTTAGAAGGGTTACTGAGCCATTAGCAAGATAAGAAACAAAATCTCTTGTCAGACTTACATCATGGGTGGAGGAGATATTTTGCGGGTTAAGAACGGGGAGAGAAGCAGTGGAGTAAGAAACGGAGGGGTGTGGATAGGGGAGAGGGGGTGTGGTAAGGAGGAAAGGAGGAAGGGGATAACTAGGGAGTGAGGATAGGGTTGAGTTGGGGGAGACACAGAGGAGGGAGGGAGGGAGTAGAAATAGTGGAGGGCAATTAGGATGCTGAGGTAGACATAGAATAAATGACTTGGGGAGAGAAGGGCTGGGTGTAGCAGGGGGAAATGGGATGCAGAGTGATCAGGTAAGGAAGGGGTGGTAGTGTCTGGGTGTTAGGTCCGGCAGTCACAGGCACTGGTTGACGCAAGCAGTGACTGCAGGTTAGACTTGAAAGGTCCAAGCCTTGATTCCTTAAGAAAGTCTAACCCTAGGGCATTTAACCATAGCGGTGCTCAGTATTCATAGGAGCGTTGTCCTTGTGAGGTATGGCAGAAGGGGATTTTAAGGGTGTGGTTGTTAACACCCCTAGTACTTCTGGCTGTGTCGGTTATTGCTATTAGATGACACACACCAGAGGGTAGGAGACCTAAGGTGGATTTTTTAGCTAGTAGGCAGACTTGGTAATGAAGTCTACTCTCAAGATTGAGCCAACCCGACTGTTCATATAGAGTACATGTATGAGTTAGGCAGTCATCCCCCAACACTAGGTGACATGCTTTGTTGAGCATGGTCCTTAGACGTTGGAAGGTAGAGTGTGTTGCTGCACCATAAACCACTAAGCCATTATCAATGATTGATAGTACAGAGCTAGAGATGGCAATTTTCAGGGCTTCGCTAGTGAGGTAGCGTTTATTACAGGATAACAGACCCAGCTTAGCATTGGCCATGTTGGCAACAGTATCGATATGCCAGGTGTATGAGAGAATACTGTCTAATGTTACACCAAGATATTTGAAATTTTGTGCCATGTCAAGGGGGGAGCCGAAAGTGTTGTGGATTTGTAGCTGGTAAGCCCTATTTTTGTTATGAACAGAGGCGAACATCATAGTTTTAGTTTTCTTATACAGTAGTTCAGTTGTAATTTGGAATCAAGGAACCATTTTTCAACCATGGAGAAGTTGGATTGAATCAGTTGCTCAAGTATCGTTGGGTCGTGGTGGCTTGTGTAGAGGACAGCATCATCTGCATACAGCAATGCATTGTCATTTACGGCCTGAGGGAGGTGGTTAAGAAACAAGCCGAAGAGATGAGGGCTGAGAATTGACCCCTGGGGCACCCCAGTGGTAACAGGCAGACTATCAGAGAGAACAGATTGAATTTTAACCCTTTGTGCATGACCTGTAAGGTAGCTTCTGAACCAGGAGAGTGACTCTGTGGATAGACCGGATCAGGAGAGTTGGTTCAGGAGTAGTTCATGGTTAATGGTGTTGAAGGCCTTGGTAGGGTCAATGTATGTTGCCCCCACCAGGAGCCCATGGTCCAGAGTGCTGTGAATGTATCCAGTAAATTCAACAAGGGCAGTTATGGTGCTGTGTTGTTTATGAAATCTGTGTTGCTGGCGACATTGGAGTTGGTATTTGTTTAGGTAGTCAGTTAATTGGTCCGATACTATGCGTTCTAGTGCTTTTGAGAACAGGGGTAGTATAGAAATAGGCCAATAATTAGTGTGGAGGGTCCTGTCACCATTTTTGTAGATGGGTGTGACAACAGCAGCTTTCCATATGCTTGGGAATTTACCAGTGATAAGGGATAGATTTAGGATTTTGGTAAGGGCAATAATATTTGAATCAAGGGTGAGCTTTACGAGCTTGAGGTCTAGCTTGTCATTACTTGTCCTAGTCTTACCAAGGGCTTTTATGGGAACTTTTTTTGCTTTAGCAGGGGTAACAATTTTTAGGTAAAAAGGAGGAGGGGAGTTATATGGGGATGTAGGCACCTCGGATGGAAAGTCGCAGCTAGGGGGTAGGCGGAATTCCAGGAGTAGAACGCTGCTAAGGTCAGTGAAAGCCTGATTAAATGTATTGGCAATGGTTAACAGGTCCTGGGAGGGGGTACCATCAACATTTAACAAGGTGGTGAGAGCCTTATTAGGTTTACCTGTCAGCATTTTAATGTTTTTCCAGAATCTATTGCAGTCTCCCTATGAGTTAGCAAGTTCGGTTCTAAAGTGTATGCGTTTGGCTTTCCTGATGGCCCAGGTGCACTTGTTCTGAGCAGATCTGTAGTTCTGGGAATCAGTTGGGGAGCCCAAACATTTTGCTTTAGCCCAAAGGTCATCCTGATCTTTCACCATTGCTAGGAGTATGGGGGAGATCCAGGGGTTGCAGGAGTCCCATATTTTTTGCTTAGTGTAGGGGGCGTAGATATTACAGGACTCATTGAAATGGAGAATAAATCCATCCAGGGCAATGTCAACATCATCCATATTATCTAAGAAGCTCCAATCTAGGTGGCCCAAGTGGATTTTTAAGGCAGATAATTTTCCTTTTTTCAAGACTCTGTGGGTGACTGCTTTAGCTGGGACTTTGGGTGCCTTATTAGACCAGTGGGAAAGGATGGGGGAGTGATCACTGAGAGAATCCAGTAGAACAGTGATGCAGATTATCCTCTCCAGCCAGTTAGTGATGACCCAGTCAATCTGGGAGCTTGTGTCTGAGCGGTAATTAAGGCGAGTAGGGGAGTTCACCATTTGCGACAGGTTTAGAGCTAGGACTGCATCTTTATAAGGGGCAGCATCTGGGGATGACCAGTTAACATTAAAGTCCCCCATTAGTAGTAGTTCAGAGTTCAGATGATGTTCATCCAGGCAGTCCTGGATAAATTTGAAACTGCTGGGTTGGTCCTTGGGGGGGGGGATATAAACCGAGGCGACCGTTATTGTTTTGCCATTAGTACCGAGTAGTACTTTTATTGCTAGGAGTTGAGTTCTACAGCTGGAGATGATAGGAGGTAACATTTGTGCCTGCAGATGTACTTTTAGGTAGAGGACACACCCACCACCATGTTTTCCTATTCTGTCCAGTCTAAACAGGGTACATCCAGGGAGCTGGATGGCTATATCAGCAATCCGTGGATTAAGCCAAATTTCGACTACCGGTATTATTCTGGATTGCCCAGACTTGTAGGTTGTCAAATTTGCTGAGAGACTACATATATTAATTGAGGCTAGAGTTAGCCCACAGTGCCTGCCAGGTGCAGCAGACACATTTGGATTTGCTGGTGTATTTGCCATTGGGCCAGGGTTCGGGTGAATGTTCTGGTGAGAAGCAAAAGCAGCCAGGCCACTCATAATGCCTGTCTCTTTAGGTTCACTAGGTGCAGTGCCAGACAATGTCTTTCAGGTGGGTGATATGTAATGCTGGAAGTGGTAAATAAGACATTTATGATTGTGTGGAGGAAGGGGATGCATGGTTCGCCCCAGTTTCATACAAAATGTGGGGAAGGGTGTTGTAATATAGTGAGTGCTTGGCACAAAGGTAGAGGTGGATGTGGGGCATTGTTGGTGGGGAGAGAGAGGGAGAGTGAAATTAATTTTTAGAGGACAGTTATTTTTGTCAGAAGAGATTGTATCCATAGGCGTTAGCGTTTGACATATAGCGAGTAAACAGGTCACTATTTTGATGAACATTGTGTAGGGAGTTATGTGCATATGTTGGGTTACCAGGCAAGCAGTGTGAGTCATTGGGGTGGAGGGAGAGGGTGAAATTAAGGAATGGGAGGTTTAAAAAGTACTGAAGTGTGAGACACTGCACCAAGGGTCATGATAGGTGTTCTAGTAAGTCCCTGTATCAGATAGAAGTGCTGAACCTGAGAGGGAGTCAGAGGAGAGTGGAGAGTGGGGTGTGTCCTAACTTGTATTTAATAGAGGCCAGGGTCGGAGAACATGGGTGGGATGAAAATACAAGGTAGGGAGTAAGCAACAAAAAGCCACACAGTACAAAAATTTAAAAAGAGAAAAAAAAAGTTTGCTGCCCACGACTGAGCTAGCTGGTGAGGCTGAGATTCCCACAGCAGCCAATCATGGGAAGCCAGGAGCCATGACTATCCAATGGAGTGGCCAAGTTATCAGACCACTGACCAATAGGGGCAGGAGCTGTACTCTGGTGTTCAGACCGAAGCTCCGTGGAGAAGCATTGAGGATTACCTTGTGTCCTATGGCCAGGGTCCGAGGAGGGGGTCGGTGGCCTGAGAAAAGCTGCGCCCCAAGGAGGATGGAGCAGTTTGGTAATGGTACTGCAGGGGCCCTGTGAAAGAGAGACAAAAGGAGAGGGAGGATTAATTTAAGCTAAAGGCTGAACAGTAGGCAGGGGGTTTTCGGGGGGAGACAGTCTGTGGAGAACTGAAAAAGGTGCTAAACGGTGGGAGTGGCAGATTGGGGAAGGGGGCCAGGGTCAGAAATTGCAGGCAGCAGATAGAGTGAGTTAAAAAAAAATGAGGAGGGGGAGGGGAGCTTGGGAAGCTAGGAACAGACAAATTAAAGAGAGAGAGAGAGAGAGAGAGAGAGAGAGAGAGAGAAAAGGCAGTGAAACAGTGCTAACAGGATGAGCTTTTGACTAGGCAAGCAGTATGAGTTATCGTACCCCCTATCTGGCTACTGAAATAAAGAAGCATACCCCCTATCTGGCTAGTGAAATAAAGAAGCATGCACAAGTTCAAGGGTAGGACTTTTGGCTAGGTAAGCAGTACAATTTAACTTACACCCCTATCTGACTAGCAAAATAAGGAGGCATCCACTAGTTCAAAGATAAATTATGCATTACACATTAAGACAGAAAGTGGGCTTGCTAGAATACCACAGCAGTTCATATACCTACGACGCTACAATGCCGCTTTGGAGCAGGTCGAGTTGGCTAGGGGTTACCATAGTTAGGAGTTAACAGAGTTAAGTAAAATATAACAGAGGTAAGCAGAATATTACAGTCAAGCTACTAGATAGACATGCTTTGCACAAAACATAAGGTAGGGAGTAAGCAGCAAAAAGTCGTGCGGTACAAATTTAAAAAGACAAAAAAAGAGTTTGCTGCCCAGGAAAAAGCTAGCTGGTGAGGCTGAGATTCCCACAGCAGCCAATCACAGTAAGCCAGAATCCGTGACTATCCAAGGGAGTGGCCAAGTTATCAGACTGCTGATCAATGGCGGCAGAAGCCGTACTCCAATGTTCAGACCGGAGATCTGTGGAGAAGCGCTGAGGATTACCTTGTATTCTATGGCCGGGGTCCAATGACGGGGTCAGCGGCCTGAGAAAAGCTGCGCCCCGAGGAGGATGGAGCAGTTTCGGCGATGGCACCTGCAGGGGCTCCTTGTGTCCTACGCCCGGGGTCCAAGGAGGGGGTCGGGCTCCTGTGCTATGTAGAGAAAGCAAGTAACACTAATTCAACTAGACCTCCTTAAAGAGCTACTGGAGCTACAGAGAAAACTTAAAGAAATGTAACATTTAAAAACATTAATATTTATTTTATATATTTTTAAGTTTTCCCCATCATTATTTCTTTGGGCATTTCCATAAAAGCAGTATTTTTTTCCAGCATACTTCCTCTAATTTTGCTGCTTATGTACACAAGATTATATATTCCTCAGTTTGTGACTCTAAGAATTTCCCTAGCAATCTAGGAATACCATGAATGGATGTCTAGGCTTACTACTAGCTCTGAATTAAAGAACCAAAAATTCTTACTCATGATGAAATACAGTGGATTTACAAACTCACAGGGGGAGATTATATTAAAATTAATGCATTAGCTTAATAATGTCAAAGGTACTTTTACTAACTATATTGCTTTCATTAGGAAAAGTTGAAGCTTGTGTAACAGCAAAATGTTTTTCCCGCCTCCTCCTTGCTATCACTTTTGTGAAGTGAGATTACGTCTGCCCTTCCCCAGTCCTTCAGGACCATGCCGGTCTCCAGTGAACTACTAAACAAGTCTGTCAGGGGTGCAGCTAGTACCTTCCTGAGTTCCTTTAACACTCTTGGGTGCACCCTGTCTGGCCCCATGGCTTTGTCCACCCTCAGATTAGCAAGTTCTTTCCTCACCCTCTCCTCAGAAAAGGATTGATTTCTACTTCCCTCCCCATACCCAGATTTGTTTTTTAATTCTTTAGTAACCTGGTTAAGGCTTGCTAGGCACATGTGCCTGATTTCAGGGGCGACCCAGGAGCACTGGGGAAGTAAAGTGACTTGGTCAGAGTCACAAAGTATGAAAGTAGAGGTTGTGAGAATCAAAGCAAGGCTATTGACTGTACAGCACCAAGCTCATTCATAGCTCATTATTCTAACCTCTAAGCTATACTGCCAGCATTACAGGCATACAGGGAAATTTCAGGCCTGTCAGCTTGACATCTGTAGTAGGGAGATTGATGGAAACCCTATTAAAGGAAAGAATTGTGGAACAACTGGAATCAGAGGACTGCAGGACACTGAGGCAGCATGGTTTCACAGAGAGGAGGTCATGCCAAACAAATATGACAGATGTTTTTCACTTGGTGCCAGGGTGTTGGATTGGGGAGGTGAGGGCAGTGGACATGGCTTACTTGGACTTCAGCAAGGCCTTTGACACTGTTACACATAGGAGGCTGGTAAACAAATTGAGTAGCATGGGGGTGGGCAATAAGGTGATAACCTGGGTAAGAGATTGGTTGGGGGATAGGAGGCAGAGGGTGATGTTAAATGGAGTTCACTCTGAGGAGAGGAGAGTGACCAGTGTGGTACCACAGGGATCAGTACTGGGGCTGATCCTCTTTAATGTCTTCATTAGTCACATAGCAGAGGAACTGGAAGGGAAGGTCTGCCTCTTTGTGGATGACACCAACACCTGCAACAGGGTGGACACTCCAGAGGAGGTGCAAAGGATGTACACAGACTTGAAATGTCTGGAGAAGTGGTCAAAAGTTTTGCAGCTAAGGTTTAATGCAGCAAAAGTGCAAACTAATGCACTTGGATCAGAGAAACTCAAGGGTGCAGTACAAAATGGGAGGAGAGATACTAGCAGCAACTAAGCAGGAAAAAGACTTGGGGTAATAAGCATTCGGGAGAGCTAGTGGATGCTGAGATGTATATGTAGGGGTATTTCTAGCAGGAAGAGGGAAGTGGTGTTGCCACTATATAGGTCTTTAGAATGACCCCACCTGGAGTACTGTGTCCAGTTTTGGAGGCCACATCTCAGGAAGGACATAGACAGGATGGAGGCCATCCAAAGGAGGGCTACCAAGGTGGTACAGGGTCTACAGCCAATGTCCTATGAGGAGAGGTTAAAGGTACTAATTATGTACACCCTGGAGGAGAGAATGGAGGGGGGATATGATGGAGACCTTTAAATGCTTCATGGGGGTGAATAAGGTACAGGTGGGAGGTATTTTTCAAAGGAAAGGGTGCTCCAGAACAAGGGGTCACAATATGAAGCTGAAGAGGGGTAGGTTTAGGAGAGATGTGAGGAAATAATTCTTCACAGAAAGGGTGGCAGATTCCTGGAACAGTCTTACAGTGGAGGTAGTGGGGGCAAAAACAGTGGTGGGATTCAAAAAGTCTGGGATAAGCACAAGAGAATCATAAGGGATAGGTATAGGGGTGGCTGTAAAAGTGCCATAGACCTAGAGGGGTCTACGGAGTAAACAGTGCAACAAAAAAGCGGTAGACTGGATGGGCCATGCGGCCCTTCTCTGCTGTCAGCTTCTCTGTTTCTATGTTTCTAAATGAAAACCATATGCCACCAAAGATCAGCTTATGCTGATTAAAACCATCATAGAGATCTACAAGAAGAACTGCAACTTTAGCATTGCATGGCTGGATCACACAAAGGCATATTGTCATATCTCACACACTACATTAAATATACAGAACCCACCACACTCTGATTAAATGTCTTGGGTCACAATGAGACTGTGGTAAATCACCCTGCGCACAAATCATGACAACAGCCAGAGCGGCATCCCAGATATCAAAAGCCAGCAAGAATACCCCAGGGAGATTCATTATCACAAGCACATGGTTGTATCCCACTCATAGAGAAATGAAGTGCCTGCCTGGACACAATAAATTAGTGTAATCCCTGAAGCTTTTATTCAAGCACCACAAATCACCAGAACAAAGGTACAAGTTGCACTCCCAGTGCTTCAGGGGTATCTTTCGCTTTGCTAAATGGGTCCTTGTCACCACTCCCTTTCTGTAGTATAGCAGAGAGAGGCACTGCACATAAGGCCAAAAGTGGCAGACAAACAGTTATTGGGGATGCCAAATAAGTACAGTTCATTCAAAATGTGCAAAAGCATGCAAAATACACAAATAGTGGTATCAAGCCCAAGGAAATGCAGCCGACCAAACTCCCCAATGTTTCGTGTTGCTCTGACACATTAATAACCAAATATATTACAAAAACAAAATAAAAGATAGAAAATCGGTAGTACACTGGTAAAATAATTCAATGTCATGGTTAAACAAACTAATAGAACCACTTGGCCATTGGCTTCATGGTGTATTAGCTTGTTTGACCACTCAGTTACATTATTTAACGTGTACACTACCACTTTCCTAGCATTTATTGTATATGTCACCCTGTATACCATAAATTAATTAGATGTGTTATAAATAAATGGTAGCTTTAGACATATGCTGTCCTAGCACTCAGAAATCAACATTACTACTAGCACTGTAATTATTATGCACCTACTATATGCGGGGTGCTCCAACTGCCAGAGGAAACAGTAAAAGCAATACAAAAATAGGGTGAGCTGAAAATAAACCAGAAGGGATCATTTTAATGCACACTGAAAAAAAAAAAAAGTTAGAATCAAACTTTCAGTCTGTAGGTCTTCTTCAGGAATAATCTATAGAGAAAAAAACTTTAGCATAACTAAATATCAATTTTAAGAGTACTTTGTATTATTTTCTATTTATTTGTCATTTTCAGCATTGTAAAACTTTTTTGCTTTAACAAAAGTAATATCTTACAGAAAGAAGCATCAAACATACCCCCCTCTGGTACAGCATGTAGTGGTACTCATGAACAGAAACATTACACCTTCAGACTAAGCATGCAGTTTCCCACGTGACACACAGTAACCAAGCCACCTAATAGCAGGTAGCTCATGGCCTCCATCTTGTTAACATGGTGAATGCCTTCCTAACTTAACTCCAAAGTCCACATTTTCTGGACGTTATTACCATGCAGCTGAAACACTTCTGCTAACATTGCAATGAAAAATGCTTCTTTTTCATTGGGGCCCCAGCACCTTGGGAACACTAGCAAGCATAACAGGTAGCGGTTTTGGCTGGATGGCCTGTATAAATTTATATCTTGCTAAGAGCCATTATAATAATAAAAATAATATTTTTTATATAAAACCTTTCATGCAAGAATCTCAAAGCGATTTACAGTCAACAAGTTAGAAATCAATATGCGGGATATCACAAGTTTTACAAGTGCCCTTAGAAAGGAGAATATGATTGATTAAATGAGTTGGTTGGTTGGTTGGTTGGTTGGTTGGTTGATTGATTGATTGATTGATTCTGATTTGACCAGGAGAATGTACTGAGGTCATAACAGATAGTTTTCATGCAAATCCTGGTCATGACAGTTTACAAAAGAAAGAGTAAGTTGCAGTTCTAGTGGTATACAAAAATCACATGCAACATGCTTAACCAACAAGACTCCTGTACTGTACACTTGCAACTATCATCAGCTATCAAATGGAATCAAACAATCGTTTGTATTATCAATATGCTGAAAATAAAAGTCAGCCACAATTTTAAATGTGTTCCAGAAATGACTCTAGAGCTGTGCTAAATCGGAATGCTTCGTAGATGTCTATTGTTTCACATCAGCTGAGAAAGTGTTCCGTGTTAACATGCTACAGAATGAGAAAGAAGCTCAATCAGATCATGTTTTTTATTTGGCAGCACTATCATTTTGTCAGGGAGGATCTGAGAACTAATTGAGATTAACGATTAGTTAATGGCCATTTATCTAGAGGGCACTACAATTGATTGTAATGTTCCTATTTTCAGAAATGATATGTTATACTGTATTCTTTGTCTTTTAAATAGTTTTTATTTTAATGGGTTCACCACAACATAACCCAGACAGACTGTCTTAGGGTAGCTGGTTCATTCCACTGGGGTGTCAAACAGACGAGGCATACTGATGAGTCCTGGTAGGATGAAACATGTGTCTATGTCATCTGTTGGCACCCTTTGCAAACTGTGTGAGAGGCCTTTCGGCACCATGCAATTCTGCTTAAAGTTGAACCAGCATAACATTCTGTGGTGATTTGTATATGCAGCCCATGATGCTTTGCATTGTGTGGGCATGTGTGATTTTGTATTTTCTTGAAACTTGGCTTCCCAGCCAAATGCCCTTTGGGGTAACCCTTGCCTCAGTGTTTGCTCACAGAGGTTCTTTGTCTACTGTATTCATACCTACAATCCCAAATGATCCACAGTCAACTGCGCCTGAAGAAAAGTTAAAACTGTAAACAGGAGTTTGCACTGTTTTCTTCTTATGGACATAATTCTATTCAGTTCACTTCACAGAAACAGGAATATGGAGTTATGAATATGTCACTGTATGGATTCAGAACTCTGGCCCCAGACTGTTGGCCAATCACAAAAGTGCCAGCAGTTCTGACTCCATGCAGTGACATAGGCAAAACTTCAAAATTCTGGTTCCATGGGGGAGTCACGTGATGCAGAGCGCGTAGCGGCTGTGTTCTCCGTGAGCTCCGCTAACCGATCCCGATTTTTGTCTTCTGACCCCTTCTGAGAGAGAAAACCTGATCGCTTCCGTGTGGTTCAGCAGTCGCGAGGTGCGATATAACGGCTCGAGTTGTTATATGGAGGCGGAAATGAAAAAAGCGCCGCCAAAGCATACCCCCCCCGACAACTCCCGAAGGGCCGCTAAAAGTCTAAGGCCCGGCATTGCAAAGCTATCACAGAGCCCAGGGAGCTGCTCAGCAGAGGAGCTCTTACTTTGGCCAAGTCTTTAGCGGAATTCAGACCTTTAAAGCCACATTGGATGACATGGCTTGTGAGATTAAGTCTCTTTCCACAACAATGGAGGATCTGAACAGGAAGATTTCAGACAACTTTGCAAGAATTAAATCGCTGGAAACTACTAAGGAGCAGATGGAAGCTAACATAATTGCGCTGCAGCAAAGCTTAGTAAAGTGGATTCTAAGCTTGAAGATTTAGAGGGAGAAGCCGTCGCAACAATATTGTTGTGATCATTGGCTTGCCTGAGAAAGCTGAAGGTTCGGATCCGATTAAGTTCATACAAAGATTAATTGTAAAGTTGCTGGGCCTCACCCTTTGGCTCGTCCTACATAATTGAACGAGCACATCGAGTTTCAGTCCGCTGCCCCAGGTGGTCCACCGAGAACGTTTATTTTTCGATTCCTGATTATCAGGAACGGCAGCTATTTGTCACCAAGGCCAGAGATAACAAGGAATTATACTGGGAGGGGGCGAAGCTCAGAGTGGTGCAGGATCTGCCGTTCACCGTGCGGCAAAGAAGGGCAGCTTTCCATTTGGTGGTTAAAAAATTGATTGCAGCCGAGGTTAAATTCCGGATGATCTATCCTGCAAGACTTCAGGTGAAGAGTCAAGATGAATGGAAAACATTTGAGTCTCCAGAACTGGCTAGGGAAACCCTGCAAACGATTTTGCCTGCCTTATTTAAGGATCCTTGAAGACGCAATTTAGTATGGGACTTTGGAGCTCCTTTATTGGAGACTATGGGTATTTGCTGGACTGATAATCTCGATCATTTTACACCAATTCCTAGGGGACTCATATGTGAACTGGGATCTTTATATGGCTGAACTTGTGTAGCTAACATCTTTGCTGTGATATATAGTCTCTTGAGCTTAGTCCTACTCTGCATCAATGTCTTGTCAATGGACAGCATATCCGCTTAATATTTGTTTGGCTCCTTGGGGTCATCATGTGAGGAGTAAGGGCCTTCTCAGGTGACTTGCACTTTGTGCTCTGCAATTGAGTTGTTGTTCTTGTTTCTTATTATCTTTTTTTTTTTTTTGCAGAGCAGCTTTGGCTGCGAGTGCCTGTATGGCCTCCATAAATCTGTTGTGGCTCAATTATCAGGATTAACCTTTCTTGTTTTTGGCGAGGTTTCTCTCCTAGCAACAGGGTAGATAATGGTCATGTAGATACCACACCTTTATAAGTTTGTGTGGGTTATTTATATATAGTCTCCTTAATGTAAGGGGTATATTTTTCCTAGTGTATGTTCTTTGATCACTTTATGTATGGAAGGTTTTGGATGTACATGGCTATTTTCTAGGGGGGATATTACTGTATAAAATAGGTTGTCCTACATGGTATACTTTAATTTGTAGGGGGTTGTATCATCAATGGGATTTAATGCTCGGGAGGGGGAGGCGGGGCGGGGCATGGGAGTAAGCTGAGTGTCCTGTTATCATGGGCCATGCGGTACATGTTTGGGGTAGGGGGGAGGGAGGTTATGTTGATTGTTGGGATACTTCATCTTGGGGTATGGTATTATTGGGGGTGGGTGGGGTTTTATTTTATTAGAGGCACTACGCAAAAGGGTTTATGGGTAGTTGTTCAAAGATCCTATCTGAAACCGGTGTCAGCAAGGAGTTGCATTCGTATTACACCCCTGAAGTCGACATGGAAACATTGACACAAACTAAGTTTTTCACTTGGAATGTTAAAGGGGCTCGGCTTAAAGACAAACAATACAGAATTCTTAAACATATGGAACTTATTAAGGCTGAAGTTGTGTTTCTACAAGAAACACATCTACTGCTGTCGGAAGCAAATGCTATGAGGAGGTTACAAATAGGTCAGGTTTTTGCCTCCCAGGGTAATACGCAGAGCCGGGGAGTCATGTTGTTGTTACATAGATCTTTGTCATTTAAACCTCTACAGGTGATTCAGGATCCAGAGGGCAGATATGTACTAGCCAGAGGGAAGTTACAAAATACGGAAATACTATTGGGATCCATATATGGTCCCAATGCGGATACCCAGGATTTTTTCGTGGGTTTACTAAAGGTGTTGCTGCCTTTCACTCACCTTCCGATGGTTTTGGGCGGTGGCTTCAATCTGACTTTGGATCCCTTGATGGACAGATCAGGTAAATCTCAGCTCTGCTTAACTCCTGCGATTCGAGCAATGACTGATCTGCTTGATCAGCTTGGACTGGCAGATATCTGGCGAGTCCTTCACCTGGATTCTAGGGAATTTACTTTTACCTCTTCTGTCCATGGGACCTCATCCCATCTGGACTATTTCTTTCTCTCCCGGCCTCTCCTTAGAGGAGTTCTTAACTCCAAAATTATACCCGGTCCTATTTCGGATCATGCAGCCTTAATGGTAACTATTTCCCTTGCATCTATTACGAGAAAAGGAAATAGATGGAAATTTAATAACCAAATCCTCAGGGCACCTAGAGTGGTTAAGCTTATAGCAGAACAGATTGAGGAATTCACACTGAACAATTTGAATAAGGAGACTCGTCCAGATATTTTTGGGGGGCGTTTAAGGCCTACCTAAGGGGGGGTCTTGATTAGCCTGGCTGTGAGTAGCAAAAGGGAAAAGAAGAAAACCATGGTGGATTTATTGGCACGCATTAGGGTATTAGAAATTGAATGTGTCAATCATCCTACCAGGGATAACAAAGAGGAGTTAATTAAGACCAGAGATGCATATCTTAGGTTGCTTGGGGAGCAGGCAGAACTGGCTTTAGTTAAGACGAAAGCCAATTACATTGATCAGGGTGAAAAGCCTGGGAAATTATTAGCTAGGCGTTTGTCGCAATTGGAATCCTCTAGGCTAATTGAGGGAATTGTTTCCAGGGAGGAGGGTTGTGTTAAAACGACCTCAGATGAAATCGCCCAACTTTTCTGTCAATATTTCGGGAATTTGTACAAGGAGATGGCAACACCACCTTTGGGGTGTCATATTACCACATTTTTTAAAGATCTGGATCTGCCTGTCCTTACTGAAGTGGAGTGAAACTCCCTTACAGCAGATATTACTTTAGCAGAGATTGAATCTGCCATCAAGAATTTGTCCCTAGATAAAACCCCTGGCCCGGATGGGTTTTTGTCCAATTTTTATAAAAAATTTTCTTCCTTGCTAGCTCCTCACCTTCTCAGGTTGTTTCGACATATATGTGCGGGGAAGGAGACTGAGAAATCCTTTTTTGAAGCCTTTATTGTCTTACTTCCCAAACCTAATAGGCCCACCACAGACCTGGCTAGTTATAGACCCATTTCTCTGTTAAATTGTGATCTGAAAATTTTGGCCAAATTATTGGCGGATCGTATAAATAAGGTACTGCCCAAATTAATAGGGAGTGAGCAGGTAGGATTTATGAAGGGCAGATCTTCAATTGACCATTTCAGAACATTGGCCCATGTTTTCTCGGCTTCCGAGGAGACCAATCTCCCAATGGCATTGGTCTCCTTGGATGCCGAGAAAGCCTTTGATAGGGTCTATTGGAATTTCCTATTTGAAACCATGCGAAAATTTGGATTCCCTGAAAAATTTTTAGAGTGGCTGAGAGCCCTTTACTCCAACCCATCAGCTAGAATTAGTTGTAATGGAGTGATCTCCAACTCCTTTCCATTACATGTGGGTACAAGGCAGGGATGTCCTTTATCCCCATTGTTATTTAATTTGTATTTGGAACCCTTGATACGGAGAATACTCCACGAGCAGGAGATAGAACCCATTAAGATATTGGGATTCCCTATTAAGGTTACTGCTTATGCAGATGACCTTTTGATATATGTGTCGAGGCCTGCTAGATCTATTCCCAAACTGTTGGATTTGTTAAAACAATTTAGTCAGGTTTCTAATTATAAATTAAATTTAGACAAAACGGTGGTTTATCCTCTTAACACTAGGGTATTTAAAAGGGAGATAACAGAATTTGGACTGAAATGGAGCTCGGATTCACTTAAATACTTGGATCTGGTATTAACCCAAAATATGGCACGTATGCCTCAATTGAATTTAGATTCCCTGGTTCACACCATAGAGCTCGATCTTAAGAGATGGACTCAATTCCTTTTATCCTTATGGAGAAGGATTAGCATAGTTAAAATGAATATATTTCCCAGGCTTTTCTACCCTTTAAGCAGATTAGATATCTTTCTTCCGCTATCCTGGTTTAAGAATCTTCACGCTATAATTGCGAATTTTGTCTGGAAGCATAAGAAATCCAGGATGGCCTACTATAAATTAGCTGCCCCCAAACTAGTTACGGCCTGAATACCCCATTTTGGTTTGTATTTTGGGCTGCTCGTCGAGTAAATATGGTAGATGGGCGTTGTTTGATAACATGGCTAATTCACTTGATTATGTCCCTTTATGGGTAAAACTCGGTAAGGCGCTATTAGCAGCCATGGATCAACCCTCTTGCCCTTTTTTTTTTCTATCTCCCAAAGTGCTTCCTTAGCTTTGAAAAAATCTCCAATTGGAGTTATGGTCAGGTCTCATGGTCAGCTTTGTGGATTCATTAAATATAATTATCTTGAGGATAGGGGCACGATTTGGGGTAATCCACGATTTCAGATTGGCAATAGGGTTGTTGAACCAGGTTGGTTGGAAATGTTAAGGGACTGCTCCTTTGGGACTTCCTTGATGAAAACGGAAGCATAATCCGGCCCAGGCAATAATAGAAAGGCTCAGACTTGTTAATAAGGATATCTTTAAAGTATTGCAGCTCAGGCATGTTTTGCTACGGAAAGTGGGTAGGAGTGGAACAAACGCCTCTATTGGATTTTTGGAGAATATAAATATTGATTGGAGTTTCTAGGTAATTCTAAAATTTATTTAGTCTTGTTTCACTGGGCTTATCCGACAAATCTTGCCCCATGCACTTATTGGACTGATGTGTTTCCAGATATTCCCTTAGACTGGACGGGAATTTGGACAGCATGTCATAAATATCTTAAGCATGACCAATTAAGGCTTATACAATTTAAGGTTGTGCATAACATTTACTATTCACCCCAGAAATTGAAAGATTTGGGTTTACTGAATGACCCCAAATGTTATAGATGTGGCAGTTCAGGAGACCTTTTGCATATTTTTTGGAATTGCCCTTTGATAGCCCCTTATGGACTGAAATCAAAATAATGTGAATCCGCTTCTAAGTTTAGAGGATATGTTTAGACCGAGGTTCATGAGTCTGGTGAATGACTGCTTTTCCTGTTAGAAACAGGAAATTTTATATGGCTTTAATCGCTGTCACAGTCAAAAGCTTGTGTTGGGCATTGGAAGGACAAGTTTTGTCCTTCTTACAATGAATGGTTAAATGAGCTCCTGGCCTTCTTAAGAGTGGAGAGAATGATAGCTATTCTCCATAATCAGTCACATCTTTTTGACAGGATCTGGGGACTATTCGATGTTTGCTATTCTAGATAGACCTTGACTCTACCCGAGTATTATTACACTTATTGCGTGTGCCTCAAGGGGAGGAGGGCCCTTTGATGGGTTGGGAGGATAGAGTATTGGTGGGATGTGTGTTTTGAGTTTTGTTGTTTTCCTGTTTTCTTATAGTTAGTAGTATTTAGGGTAGGGGGGTATTTGCAGAGTAAATTTCAATTGATATGAGATTGGACATTTATTACTGTGATGTATACATTCTTACTGTATGTCCTTGGTTGGCCTTTTCTCTGCTGAAAATCAATAAAGTTTAAATGGAAAAAGGAAAAAAAAAATTCTGGTTCCATGAAGAAAACTGTACAGAATGTTGTCTATAAAATGGAAACAGTGCACATTCAGTTACTCATATTACCATCTATTCTGGTACTGTTCAATATGGTAATTTTGCGGGTAAAATAATTCTGAAAATATAAACATTAGAAACAGTTACACTTTAGAAATAATGTCCTGTCCCCTTTAAGTGGATTTTCCTGATCCAGGAAATTATTTTTAATATGCATGTACAGAAAACAGACTTTATGAAGTTCCCTGTGTTTTTAATTTAAGGAGATCTTCTGGTTTCCAGGGAAACATAATCTCAGTTTAAACAAACACAACTCTGTTAAACAGCATTTCCCCACATTTGAACATTTCAATTTTTATTACCAAAGATATTTTAATTAAAACAGGAACCTCTGGCCACTTAGTGGTACTGCTCAATTGTGGAATCACTCTGGCATGCTGGCAGCTTGGGTTCACGCTCCACGCCCAAGATGTCAGGTGAGAAGCCCAGCAGCGAGGGTTCAGAGTATTCTTTAAATGCTCTCCTCCTGGTGGGAAAAAACTCACCACATTGCTCTGCAGCAGCTTCTGGTGGCAGCATGGTGGAGGTGCCTTTGATGATGTGCGTGACCATGTGCCAACAGATTCCCAGGCAAGCCACAGTATGCACAAGATTAAGGAGGGTGGGTGGAGGTAACAGGTAAAATGCTGCATGGGTACAACAAATAATGCCCTGCAACCCCCCCTATGCCAATGGGTCCCTAGCAGACCACTGAAAGGAGATCCTTTATCTAGCATTTCCTGAGTGTTTAGTTCCCCTTCAGGTTGTGGGGAAGCCCACAGCTGGGACACACCTGCCACTTAGAAAGGACAGTGAAGAGTTCCAAGAGGTGCTCCTCCACTATGACCGGAGAGGATCCCCAGCAAGAACAAGTCATCCCCAGGATGACTGGCTGTTGTCTGGATCAGACTTGTGAGAGATGGTAGGGAGGGGTGAGTCTGCCAGGTGGGGGGAGGTGGGGTTACCAGATTTAAATTCAGCTGATGCCAAATGTAATATTTTGCAGAAAACTAGAAAATCACTTTAAGAAGACCCTTCCTTTATAAAGAAACCAATGGCATATTCAAGGTGTGGCTTAGAGGCCTACTAGTTAAGGTGGACCTCAGGAGATCACTATGTGGTAAACACTGGCTGTGAGGTTGGTTGTGATATAAATAACCTACTTAAGCACAGTTGTACTGTATGTCTGTGCCTCTGCTCAGTCAGACAGCTTATCTGATCTGGCAAAAATTTAGTACAAGACAGAATAGAAGGATGAAAATCTGTGTCTGTGTATTTTTTGTTAAATACTGTAACTAGACTGTTACAATTAAATCTGAGGAAAAGGAGGTCAGAAGTGGGGTTCCGCACAGGTCAGTCCTGGGTCTCGTCCAGTTCAACTTGTTCATTGGTGGCACTGGGGAGTGTGTCAAGAACAAAATGTGTCTCTTTGCATATGAAATTAAACTCTTGGCCGGGTGGACAGTGATGAGGGGCTCCCGGATTTGAAGGTGGTTCAAATTCTGGCAGTTGGGGTTCAGAGCCAGAAAGTGCAAAGCAATGCCTGCTGTTAAGAGGGTCTATGTGATAACGGCAAATGCCTAAAGGCGATCTCCATTATCGCACAGTCAGAGTGCCGAAAAGCTTTTTGGCACTCTGACAACCCTGGCACACAGGACAACGGTGCCAGGAGATTTTTTATCAGTCTGGGGGTGGGGTGCACCCTCCCCACCCCTCGCAGGGGACTTCACCCCACACCTCCCTACTTAAGGATTCTGAACTCCATGGGAGTGCATGTTGGGGGTGGGTAAAAACACTAAAAAAAATAAAGGTTCAGGCCGGAAGCAATAAAATCGCACCAGTGCCCGGACCCGAACCCGGAACCTCACCCACCCCAGCCACTAGCTAACCCCCATTGCCACGACGCAGCTCAGCCATCCACTGCAGCACCACCCCCTACAGCCCCTTCACCCCTCCCAGCCCAAGCTCATAATGCACGCCCCCCCACGTGTGCGTACACATAGCGACATCCTGTCGCCCAGTTCACCCAACCCCTTATCCAATCGTCCTACCCTCCCATCGCCATCAGGGATTGTGCCGGAAAGGTGTCACCATTACAGATGGCGCCCTTCCTCATGCACCCACCTCACGGGTTACCTTGTTAAGAAGAACCCACACCTAGAGCACTGGATGTGAGGGATTCAGTTTGCTGCAACAATGGAAGAAAGGGGTCTGGGGGTTATCAGCAAGAGTCTCAAAACTTCTGGCCAGTGAAACAGGATGTATAGCAAGGCAACCAGGATGCTGAGATGTATAGGGAGAGGAATCAATAGCAGCAGGAGGGAGAGAATATTGCACCTGTACAGGTTCCTAGTGAGGACCCACACGAAATGCTACGCTCAGTTCTGGAGCCTGCATATAATGAAAGACAGGGACAAGATAAAATAGTAAATGCAAGTTCACTGAAATGGTACAGGGTCAGCAGGGCAGATCCTAAGAGGAATGGCTGGCAGACCTGAACATGTACATTCTGGAGGCCAGGAGGGAGAGAGGAGACATGAGTGAGGCAAGTTCCTGAGGGAGATATACAAAGTTGACAGTGTGTACCTGTTCACCAAGAGCAGAAACACAGTGACTAGACAGCATAGGTGGAGACTAGTTGGGCGGGTTGATTTCACAGAGGCATTAGGAAGTTCTTCTTCACCAAAAGGGTGATAGAACAATTGAATAGGTTGCCAAAGGAGGTGGCAGAGGCTGGGTCTACAAATGGGCTCAGTGTCGGATGGGACATGTACAGAGGCCTTGTAGTACTAAAAGGGTGGATATGGAGTGAGGGTGTAGAAAGAGGAGGGGTTCAGCTGGGGGAATTGAGGGTCAGATCTCAGGGTAAGAACTTTATTCAGTAGGTCAATGGAAAATGAGTAGGAAAAAATGGCTACATCAGTAGTGCTTGCAGGAGCGAGTTCACTTCTCACAAGCACTAACTGTTTTAATTTTTGTCTCCACCTGGCTTCTCATTAGGTTATTGTTTTAAGGTACCAGCTGCTTCTGTTGTTTCCAGGCCCAGCTTTCCTAACCATGAATTGCCGCCATGTTGATGAGGAGCACTGAGGATCAAGCAGTAACATTAATAAGCAAGCACGCTCTCCAAACAAGTGGCCAACAGTTTTCTAAACTATTGTCCATTGCTATGCACTATTGCCTGTTGTCAAGGTATTCAAGGCAATAGTGCAAGCTATTTCTTCTCATGTGACCTGATTTCTTTTTACCAGTAAGGTGCCAGAATTTGAATCCAAGGATTAATAAAAGCATTAGGATACTTAGGCATGTCAAGTGTACATTAAGTCTGTCATGTACATTTGCAGACTGAGATGGTCAAGAAGTAATCAGTAAGATGAGTTTTGAAGTGGGAATTACAATGTGAGGGAGTTCCAGAGGCAATAGGTCAGTAATTTAAAAGACACACAAATCTTACGCACAACTCAAGTGAGCCAGTGCTGGCAAAAAAATAGCAGGCTAAAGATGAGCACATAAGTCGACACACTCTCCTGGCCAGTAACTGAAAAGGCCTTTTGACTTATACTTGTTATGACCTGTGGCTCAGCACAGAGTAGGAGGTCAACAGAACATAAGGTACAAGATCAGTTTTTTTATCTAATTAACTAGGACATGGGAGAGAGAGGGTAGACACATGCAGGAATTTGTCAGTTTGGTAGCCTAAAAAATAGTCTCTGTATACCTGTGGGACAGACATCTAAGATAAAGCTACAGATTGCTGCAATGAGTTTGGCAGGGAACCAATAAGGCAAACCAGCAGACAGTGTTAAATAGAAGGTAGTCAGGTGATGTCAGGTGATTTCCTTAGTGGCAGCTTTGGCATAAACAGGGCATCCACGGTCTAACAGTGGGAGTAGCATGCACTTAGCAGTGATCACGTGCACCTCAAGGGTAATGAAATGTTTTATTCTGTGAGCAACCCCCACATTTCTGGTTATACATCATTTCTGTAGTACAGTTTATATATATTCCCACCCACCAAAATCAAGTAGTGTGCATGAGATTTCACAATTTACTTCATGATGAATTGTAATGACTGCCATTTGATGACTTTGAGTTCCTGCAATATACTGCAAGATATCATATCAGACATAATGCTTAGGTAGATGTGGTGTATACAGAAATAATTCCGTTGAGGAGGCCTAATGTGGTAAAAATGCCACAAATGCAGTTCAGTAGGCAGCAGCTCCCTAGATGTAATTACAGTTCTGTACGTTCCTCGTACAGCATGCTTACCTATCATTTTTTAATACAACACAGTAAGATGGCTGAATGTTTTGTTGGATCACAATTTCTCAAGCATGGCAGTAGTGTGGAGCTCAGCATTTGGTGAGAAGGCCTGGAGCTGCATCGAAGGACCTGATCATTTGTGAGTGTGGCAGGGAACTAGATGGAGTAAGGTTTTTAAGTGGCAGACTTTTTAGGATTACGGTAGCGTTGAGTTCTGTAGAGGCTATAGTTTTAGGTTGTGTAACTGAAGGTGTGTTGATCTTGATGCAGTTTTTGAAACTGTGTTTTTTTATGGGTTTTTTTTGTGTGTTTTGGACTTTTGGGTGATACAGTAGGTTTTATTTGTATCGGGTTTGTGTCAGGGAGACAGTATTTGAATTGTGCATGGGTTAATTGTTAAATTGATTGTTACAGTATGTTCTTGTTTGTGTGTGTGTGTTTGTTTGGTTTGTTTAATTTAATTTTATACTTTTTTGGCCAGGAAAAACACACTGAGCCGAAGCTTATTTCCAAATGTGCCCAGGAGCACAGGGAAGACAAGGGACTTGCTCAGGGTTACACAGTATGCAAGTGAAGATTATAGAATTTAGCTTAGGTCTGCTGGGTCCAGATTCACATATTGGTGCTCTAACCTCTAAACTATACTGTCTCAATGCTAATTGGTCTAATTATTCATTTTAATTGTGTTTACTGGTGCTGTATGACTGTTTTGTGCCAATAGGATATACTGTAGCTGTAATTTTATGTATGTATTTATTTATAGTACTTTGGAAACTAGGTAAACCCACTGAGACCAAGGGTCTCTTTTTCAAGGATCACACAGAATTAGTTACATACAGTAATTTCAGGCACAAATAGTCAGCAAAATACATGGCATTAAGTCACTGGTGATTGCACAACATACATGCAGGTACATAGAAGTATTAGATACAAATGTAGTTTCACTGATAGAACAATATAGACGAATTCAGAAGAACATGACCAGTGCTAAGTAAGTACATTGGTTCTCAGACAGTCAAGGATATATGCATTGATGCAAACAATATACCATTTGTCAGGTCAAAGGGGTAAGCGGACACCTAGGTATAAGGTAGTATCAGCGATAACAGCTGCATTGGCAACGTTCCAGTAGATAAACTTTAAGCCCAGACTTGAATCCTTCTAAATAAGTGGCATTAGTTAGGTTTTCAGGGAGAGATTTCCAATAACAGGGGGCAGAATATGTAAAGGGTCTTTTTCCAAGGTTGGTCTGTACCCTGGGTATCTCAAGTAGATTGGAGTGTGTTGAACTAAGGGAACACCTCAGAGACTTTGGGTCCAGTGGTCCCATTAGGATAAGGGGGGTATAGACCTTAAAGAGTTTAAAGGCCAGACAAAGGAGAGAGTTAGTGAGTCTATCTTCCAGTGTGAGCCAGTTTAACTCAAAGAAAACTTGGCAGTCGTGCTTCTAACTGCTTATCAAGTCTATGGGGAAAAAAGTCCCATCCATGTAATATGTAGTCAATAAGACATGACAGGGTGTGCATTATGGTGATATAATAACTGGTGCCCACTTTTTCCCATAGGGAAACTGGGTTGTAAATTTGTCATTATAACCAACTGGATATAATGACAAACAAGTGCCCGGTTTTCCTACCTGTGCACATGTGCCAATCACGATCTTCCTTGTCTGTGCCATCTCCCACAGTCCCCGCTTCTCGGCATTGTTCAGGTCAGTTCCCCGACAGAAGGAGTCAGTGGTAACTTTTATTTTTAACAAGCATATCACTAGGCAGAGCAGATATAACACTTTCCCTGAGAAATAATAAAAAACTAAATGCAGCTTCACCTCAGCAGTTGCCACGGACCGTGCTGAAACTCTAATGGTCTGGCCAATCAACTTGGCACACACAACCATCTATTTTGTGTAACTGCTGTGGTGAAAAAATTATCCCCAGCAAATATACAAAATAAAGGATGGTAAAACTCAGATTTATATTACTGGGTGGATGCTTAATAAACCCCTTGAGCCTCGCTCTGGGTTTATGTGGCATCCCACTCCTCGGGAGGGGTAAAATCCTCGTTTTAATCCCTACCCATCCATTATTCTCTATATAATTAATGGCTTTTGTTTTTTTACATAGAAAACCCATAGCGTAATTTGCCGTAAAAAGGAGCGTTTATTACGGCAAACACGTGCCAGGTTTCCCATCTGCTTCACATGCACAAGTCCCAGACACCGCTCTTCCACAATGCCAGAAGTCACCCTAACCCACACAGACCAGACTGCCACTCCGACTCGGCAGTAAGTACAGTTTTTTAAAAAAGAAACAAAAGGCTGCCACTAAATGATTTAAACTGCCTCCTAGCCACCAAAAAGAAAAAAAACGTTCTTCCAGCAGCCGCATCCAACCGCTGACCCTGCTGAAACCCAGTCGGACAGTGGCTGTATGGACACATCTTCTGTTTATTTTATATAATTGCTATGGTGGAAATAAACGAAACCTAACAATTATATCAAATAAAATATGGGGTGGTATGTAAAATTTGAATTGTACACACACCCTCAGTGTTGGATGCCAAGATAAACCCCTCGAGCTTCGCTCTTGGGGTTTATGTGGCATCCAACACCTTGGGCAGGGTGTAAAATTCTCATTACACACACCACCCCATACTTATCCTATATATAATCATACCCCTCAGGTGCATTGCTAAGCTTGAGGACCAGCTGAGTGCCATTAAATGCACATGAGAAAGGTAAATACAGCATATCTCCATAATGGCACACCCCAGGGCATCTTTTTGGGCTTATAAAATGTTTTTTAAACATTTGAGTCAAAATGGATAAAAATAAATGATTTAAAAATATATATATATACAATGGCAACAAAGAATCCTGGGCTCTGATTGGTCAGTTTGGGGCTGGACCAGTGATGTTATCCCAGCATAACATCATGGATCTAGTCCAGCACAAGCATGACTGCATCAAATGTTAAAAGAATCACTCCACTGGCCATGTACAACTTTCTCACACATGCCTGCCACGGTTGGAGTTTCCCAGTACTTCCAATTTAAAAAAAATAAATAAATCCTCCTCTCCATAGTCTCAGACTAATAAAAAACAACTGTTTTACTTGCCCACTGAACAGTCCCAATATATTCCCCATGTGCTTATAAATTGAAAAAAGTCAAGTCAAGCCATCAGCGTGGTTTCATTTTCCCGATCGGCTACTGAGTTCTCTGATCTCGCTCGGCAGAGTATAAGCGTGATCCTGCTCATGACATTTATAGACAAGACTTATTTTACAGCACCTTTCACTTACAAAAGAAAGAAAAGACATCTGAATGAAGCTGGCTGTTCCGATAATATCGTCACTGTCATCAGCTTCACTTTTCAGCTCTCCCCACCCACCCCAACCTGACTGAGCTGACTTCGCACTTCAATGATCGGCTTCACTTTTCTGGTTTGCCCACCCACCCCAAACTGACTGAGCTGACTGTGCACTTCTGTTGCTTATCACACAATTCTTTCTCTTCAATTCACAGGCTTTCTTTTCCCTTTCTTATCTCACACAACATGCAAAGCAGCTGTACTTGGAGAAGAACATGCATAACTCAAGTGCCAGTATGATGTTCCGACTCATGGGGGTGAGCAGCTTCATGAAATGGGGACAGATGCAGTTTCTTGGCTTCACACTGAACAACACAAGTAAAAGGAGAAATAGGGAAAGAGACGCAGAAACCGGTTGAGAAATGTATGGGGGGTCACAGGAGCTACTAGGACATAGACCAAGTATGCACACAATGGACATGAGGTTTCAGAGGGAGAGTCATAGTCTGCTTGGAGGGTGACAGCCACAATAACCATAGGAGCTCCACCTATTGGCCATGATAAGCTGAACTACTTTTCTGTTCAGTATTCCTACACATTGAAAAAATATAAAAAAATGTAATTACTTTTTTTCTTTTTTTCACAAAAGCTTATTAGTATAATAGGAATATTGCACTAGGTGATGTTGTGTTGCCAACATCACTTCTTGGGTGTTTGGATGCACTCGGCCTGTGGCCTCATGCCCAACCACCCAAGATGTGACGTTATCCCAGCACGACACACACACCCTGTAATGTAATATTCCTTTAATAACAAAGGCTTTCATGGAAATATGCTTCAAGTTTAACTTTGAAGACAAAAGGATAATCCATATTCTTGTAACTTTATTTTATTGAGGATTCAGAAAAGACCTTTGAGTCAAGGACTCATTTACAAAGATTCCGCATCAGACACATAGAGTACAGAGACAACATATTTACAGTTACAGTACATTGGTACAGTCATAAGAGTACATAGGTGTTCAGTAAGTGGCTAACAGACAAGTTTAATAGGAAGTTTCAGTACTTTAGCACAGCCATATATTTGTAGTTGGTTCTGTAGTAGGTTGATAGTCAATATAGGAAGTAGTATCAGAGCATTTAGACAGGCAAAAGATCCTAAAAATTCAGTTTAAAGGAAAATAATAGTCATAATTGGGTTTGCGCTGACCAGGGGTATGGAGAGGGGGTACGGGAAGGGGAAACAAGCAGAGTCATTGTCATAGAGGGGAGAGTAGGAAAAAGAGGGAAGGGTCAGGAGCAATTACATGGGTTGGAGGACTGAAGGTGCTCCCTTAGCTGGGATTTGAAGGGGCCAAGTCTCTTTTCATTAGTTACATGGTTTGGTAGCACGTTTGTCCATGAAGGGGCCTTGTAACTGAAAGTTCTTTGGAATTGGGAGGTCTGGCAGTGATTAACCCATAACCATGGCTTGCCAGAGCTATAGGTGGATATGACTGCTGATGTTGGGTGTATATGTGAGGAGAGAGCAGGGGGATGAGACCTAGTGCAATCTTTTTGGCCATTAGGCAGGTGTGAAACCTGCTCCTACTGTCCAGGTTTAGCCAGTTTGTGACCCTATAGAGGAAGCAGGTGTGAGTGTAATGATCACAATCGAGAGTGAGGTGGCAGGCTTTGTTTAGTGCAAGCTGGAGTCTGCAGAGGGCACAGGTGGATGCAGCGCTGTATACGAGAATACCGTAGTCCAGAAGGGAGAGGACAGAGGATGAGACGGTGAGCCGAAGGGCATCAGGTGTGAGGCAATATTTGTACTGTTAGAGCACGCCAGTTCTAGAGTTAGGGGCAGTCGATAGGTGATGGATATGTTGATGGTAGTCGAGGGCTGGATCTAGTGTGACACCTAGATATTTAAAGGTGTTCACTTGTTCAAGCACGGACTGGTTGGCATTGAGAATTTGGGGACAGAGGTTCTTCAGGGAGTTCTGTAGGTGCGAGAAAACCATGACTTTTGTCTTCTTATAGTTGATTGTTAAGCGTTGGGTGGAGAACCATTTTTCAGCTTCACTGAAAGAGTGTTGGAGGGCTTGGTGGAGTTTAAGGGGGTCTGGATTGGAGGCGTACAGGACAGCGTCATCCTCATATAGGAGTAGGTTGCTGGTGCAAGTCAAAGGGAGGGAGTTAAGATACAGACTAAATAATAGAGGGCCAAGAATAGAGTCCTGTGGGACACTGAAATGAACTGGGAGGCTGGTGGACAGGGTGGTGCCAATCTTGACCTGTTGTGTTCTATCCAACAGATAGTCAGTGAACCAACTTTGGGCATCCCTGGAAAAGCCAAGGGAGGAAACAGTGGTCAGTAAGAGGGCAAGGTTGACAGTATCAAAAGCCTTAGAGAGATCCACAAAGACAGCACCTGAGATGTGGCCACAGTCCAAGGCAAAGTGGACGTGCAAGATGAACTCAAGGAGGACTGTAGTGGTACTATATCCCTTACGGAAGCCATGTTGCTGTTTACATAGTAGGTTATATTTAGTTAAGTGGTCAGTGAGTTGATCGGAGACAATATGCTCTAATGCTTTAGATAGGGGGGGGAAGAATGGAGATGGGGCAGTAGTTGTTAGTAGAGGTGCGATCCCCACTCTTGTAGATGGGGGTAATGAAAGCCGATTTCCAGCTGGTGGGGAATTTCCCTTGACAGAAGGAGCAGTTTAGAATGTGGGTGTGTGGGTTGAGGACTTCCAGGAGAGTGAGGTGGAGAAGTCTCAGGTCTAGGGAATCACTACTATAGTGGGAATGACTTAGGGCTTTCACAAGATAGGGTTTGGCTACCTCCGGGGTAATAAAGCATAGATGAAAGGGTGGAGCAATGGGGGGTGAGGGGTGGGGCCGGGCAGGTGGAGGGTCGAAGATGTTTGGTGGGAGGACATGGTTGAGGTCGGTGAAAGCAGAGTTTAGGGCTGAGGCTATACTGGAGGGGTCCGAGGTAAGGTTACCGTCTATAACCATCTGATCAGGGGGGGAGGATTCAGGACCTTGCCGCTGAGTTCCTTTATTTTATTCCAAAATTTTCACCCGGAGCCCCAGGCGGATGTTAAGGATGCTTTGTAGTACTCAGCTTTGACTTTGTGGAAGGACCAAGTGCACTTGTTATGGGCCTGTCTATACCACTGCCTATCTGCAGGCCGGTTGGTCTCATTTGCGAGATGCCAAAGGGAGTCACAATGTCGCAGTAGCTCAAGGAGGTGGTCAGTGAACCAAGGGCATGGTTACCCTTGGTCATTCTCTTGATAAGGGGGGTGAATTTGTCACAGGCTGCATTAAAGGTGGTGATAAAATGGTCAGGAGCATGATCCGGGTCGAGGGTGTTAGTTAGAGGTGTCCAGTCCCAGGTTCTGAGGTGGGATTTTAGTTGGGAGAGTTTACCTGGACTGAATTTGTGATAGAGGGTAATTTTAGGAGAGGGGGGTTTGGGGGCTTTGTAGGACCAAGTGCAGAGAACAGGAGAAAGGTCTCTCAGTGCACTAGGGAGTACTGCAGTGTTTGTGATTCTGTGGGGGTGATTAGTGAAGACCAGGTTCAGGAGGGAGGAGGTCCCCGTACGAATGTTCAGCCGGGTGGGGGTGGTGACTACCTGCATGAGATCGAGCACGGTTGCATCAACAATGTAAGGGGTGGCCATCTTGGCCAGCCAATTTATGTTGAAGTCACCCATGACATTTTTTTTCACATTGTAGAGGTAGTGTGGAGAGATAGGACAGGATAGAGTGAAATGCCTATTTCTGGTCTCTGGGAGGGATGTAGACTGCAGTGACTAGAAGGGGAGTAGTAGTCCTTCTGAGTGTTAATTTTAGCATGAGTGCCTGGGCCTCCAGTACCAGCTGAGGCAGTGGGAGCAACTGGCCATGAAGTGAGTCCTTGGGGTAGAGGGCGCAGCCACCCCACGCTTACTCATCCTATTGGTGCGAAAGAGGTTATAGCCAGGGAGGGTAATGGCCGAGTCTGGGATTGAGGGGGAGAGCCAAGTTTCACCCAAGGCTATGATGTCTGGGTGGTGTTGGAGAACCCACCCCTGGAATGAGTCCCATTTTTTTTTTGCAGGCTGAAGATATTAAGTGAGGCGATGCACAGCCCACTGTCAGATGAGAGGAAGGACTGGGGTACAGTCAGAGGACCAGGGTTGGGGTGGATATTGCCAGTCAGGAGTAGGAGGAGGAGGAGAGACCTAAGTAGGATGTTTCTGGCCAGTTTATTTAGCCAATGTGCTTTGCTTTGTGTGGTCCCATGTGTGGAAGAGAAAGTGGGTACCGGGAGTTTGAGGGTGTGGGGAGCTGGCAGGAGGAGGAGGAGAAAGTGGAGAAAGGGGTATGGGTGCAGAAGTAGTGACTCAGTGGGGGGCAGACAAAAGGAGGAAGGCGTACAGAGAGTAAAGTGCCCTAGGAGGTAACCACAGTGAGAGAGAGCGAGTATAAGTGAGGAAGTGCAGGGCTATGTTTTCAGTGCGGTAGGGGGGTGGCAGTGTAGGGGTGCCGACCTGCCCTGGTTGTCGCATGAGGTTCAGGTGTAGCCTAGTAGAAAATGGGCTAGGTGATGTCTGCCATGCAGGCTGAGTGTAGACTGAGAAAATTTGGTTCTGCTTCTCAGGGAAAGTGGGGGAGGGACAGCAGAAGGAACAGTAGGGAGATAGAAAAAAATGTTTGTAGAAACATGATGGAGATATGGTGTTTGCCTTTGCCTTTGTGCAAGAGGACCAGAAAAGAGAAAAGATTAGGGCATCTAGTGGTGGGCATGTATAAGCTGCAGATAGGAAAGTGGCCTAAACAGGTTATAATTTAGTATGGGCGTGTTCAGTGTGTTTATATAATGACAAGTCCAGCAAGGGTGGTGGCGGGGCGGGCGGTGGAGAACCGACGCTGAGTGTCGGTGGGGCCAACACACAGATTGATCCTCCTCGTGTTGCTGGAAGAGTTCGCTGTACCTGAGTGATTTTCCGGGAGGGGGGCAGGGGAGGACTACTCCAATAGTCTCTCTTGACCTCCAGGGGTGAAAATTCGTTTTGTTTCTGGCTGCTGAGTGATTTTCCGGGAGGGGGGGCTGCTCGGTAGTCCCTCTCGCCCGGGGCTAAAATTCATTTTGTTTCTGCTGCTGGAGTGATTTTCAGGGGGTGGGGAGGGCTACTCCGGTAGTCCCTCTCGACCTCTGGGGGTGAAAATTAATTTTGTTTCTCACTGCGAGTGATTTTCAGGGTGGGGTGGGGAAGGGCTACTCACGTAGTCCCTCTTGACCTCCGGTGGCAAAAATTCATTTTATTTCTGGCTGCTGTCTGAAGGGGGGGAGGGGAAGCTAACATCAATAAAATACAATGAAAGCCCAGTAGGCACACATTTAATATAAAAACAAAATGAGTCATCAAATTTGCATTACAAACCAATGCAGATATTTTCAAGAGAAAGGTGTTCAAAAGTACTAAATCTGTCAGTTTGTAGAGGGGGGTTCTCTTGATCAGGTTTACCCATTCCTGATTCAAATGCATGCTCCATTATGAATGTCAGGACTTTCTTTGAGCAATTTGAGTCTGCCTCTCTCTCCATTTAAATGTGTTTTCCCATATTTCCCCTCTTTGTTTATACTGTATTACTACCTCCTTTCCTCACCCTGTATCATTTTTCAGTCTTCCCCACATTCCACAGAATGTTTGTCATAGAATACAGGAATTGAAAATGTTGCACAATTCCACTGGTGGAATGTTCATCTACCAACAGAACATATATACTATATAGAGGATAATGTATGGGCAGCCATACACAACAAGACTGTGTCTACATCGAGAGTTTTTTTATGGCAATCAGGAACCTTGAAAGCAAAGCTCAAGAGGTTCCCTGGTCATCACAGAACACTTGAGATGAACACGCAGGCTTGTCTGTGTTTGGATGCCCATACATTATCTTTTATAGTGTATGGGCATCCATACCTGTCTATTTCAGACACTGGTTCTTTTCAGTGAATTGGGGGTTGGAGAGGAGGCACTTGAGGAGTTGGGGGCTGGCTCAGATTACTGATTTAATGTGCTGCAGCTTTTTCTGTAAGTTCAAGTTTTTAAAAAAAAAAGCAGCTTCCAGCTCAATTGAGTAGAGGAAAACAGCTATGTGGCAGCATTCTAAGTTGCTGTGCTACAGTAGTGACATCACTACTGTATCACAACAGCATAATGATGTCACTGCTGCAGCACAATAAGCATATTCCAGGCACGGAATTCCATGCAAACAGGGTTCCCCCATACACTATAAAGGCTTCATATAGAGCAAGAGCCTTAATTTTATATATGGAAGGGTATGTGACATAGATTCCTCTGGTAAGCAGGTAATGAAACATAAAAATAAATTTGAGGAACAAGAGGGATATGAATAATGGTGGTGGTGGGGGAATGTGCAGAGGAAGACCAAGAAAAAGCTAAAATATTAAATGAGTATTTCTGCTTGGAGTTCATAGTGAAAGGGGAAAGGGATGGATCAATAGGTACCAGAAGGCATGGGGGGGGGTAGTGGACACACGTTCGCTTTCAGAGGAGACAGTCTAAAGCGGATTCAAAGTCCTAAAGGTAAATAATTCCATGGAGCCAAATGGGATCCACCCAAGGGTATTAAAAGAAATGAGCATGGTGCTAGCCACTCCTCTGACAACACTATTCAGCAAATCATTGGAGATAGTGGGGTACCGCAGGGTTCAGTATTGGGTCCAGTCCTTTTTAATGTCTTCATCAGTGACATTGCAGAGGGACTGGAAGGAAAAGTATGCCTTTTTGCAGATGACACAAAGATCTGCAACAGGGTTGATACACAAGGAGGCGTGGAAAGGATGAAAAGGGACTTGGCAAGGTTGGAGGAATGGTCAGAAGTATGGCAGCTAGGATTCAATGCAAAGAAGTGCAAATAATGCACCTGGGAAACAAGAACCAGGGAAGAATACACAATGGTGGGGGAAGTAGTAATAACAAAAAGGAAAGGGACCTGGGGTAATCATATCAGATGACCTTAAGGTTAGCAAGCAATGTGAGAAGGCAGTAGGGAGGGCTGGGGGTATACTGGGTTGCATAGGGAGAGGCATCAGCAGCAGAAAACAGGAAGTTGTTATCCCTCTGTACAGACAGTTGGTGAGACCCCATCTGGAGTACTGTGTCCAGTTCTGAGACCCCATCTCCGCAAGGACATAGACAGGATAGAGGTAGTCAGAGGAGGGTAACTAAAATGGTGCAGGGTCTGCAAGAGAAGCCATATGAGGAGAGACTAGGAGCTTAATATGTATACCTGAGGAAAGAAGGGAGGGGGACATGATAGAAACTTTAAGTACCTCAGTGGAATCAACAAAGTCCAAGAGGGTAGCATCTTTCAGAAAAAGAGACTTGCAAGAACAAGGGGACACAATTTAAAGATAGAAGGAGGGCAGTTCAGGGGCAATGTGAGGAAGTATTATTTCACAGAGAGGGTAGTGGATGGATGGAACAGCCTTCCTGAGGAGGTTGTGGGGTCTAAAACTGTGGGAGAATTCAAGAATGCATGGGACAGACATAAGGCAATTCTTGTGGGGGGTAGGAAGAAATAGGCTGTTGGTTAACTAGAATCTGCGGCCTATCCTGTAGATAGGGAAATGGGCAGACTAGATGGGCCTAGCGGTCCTTATCTGCCGTCAAAGTCTATGTTTCTATGTTTCTATAGTGGTAGTCCCAGAGGACTGGAGGAGGGCCGATGTGGTCCCTCTGCACAAGAGTGTCAGCAAGGAGGAGGCTAGCAATTATGTGCTAGTCAGTCTCACATCAGTTGTGGGAAAATTAATGGAAAACCTGTTGATAAAAAGAATGACTGAGTACCTAGAGGCAAATGGGTTGCAAGACCACTGGCAGCATGGTTTCATGGGGGGACGTCATGTCAAGCAAATCTCTTAGATTTCTTTGAATGGGTGACAAAGGAAGTGGCTTGGAGAAAGCAGTGGATGTGGCCTATCTGGACTTAAGTAAAGCCTTTAGTACTGTGCCCACACAGAAGGCTAACAAAGAAACTTAGCAACCTGGGGATTGGGGAAAATGTGGTAAACTGGATATCAAACTGGATGGAGGATAGGAAGCAGAGGGTGCTGGTAAATGGCAGTCACTCTGGGGATGGGAGAGTGACCAGGCGAATACCATAGGGATCAGTACCCAGTCCTTCCCTCTTCAGTGTCTTCATACGTGACATTGCTGAAGAACTGGAGGGGAAAGTGTGACTCTTTGCAGATGACACAAAAATCTGCAACAGGGTGGACACTCAGGAAGGGGTAGAGAAAATGAAATGAGATCTGGAGAAACTTGAGGAGTGGTCCAGGGTGTGGCAACTGGGTTTCAATGCCAAAAAAGTTCAAAGTCATGCACCTATTGGTGGGAAATCGGTGTGCTAGGTATAAGATGGGGGAGGTACTTAGTCACCAAGCAAGACAGGGACCTTGGAGTAATCATATCTGATGACCTCAAGGTGGCAGGGCAGTAGAACAAGGCAGTAAGCAAGGCTAGCTGGATGATGGGATGCATAGGGAGGGGGATTTCTAGAAGGAAAAGGGAGGTAGTGTTGTCACAATATCACTGTCTAGTGAAACCTCTCCTAGAGCTCTCTCTCTCTCTAGTGAGACCCCACCTAGAGTACTGTGTACACTTCTGGAGGCCACATCTCTACACAAGGTAGAAGTGGGCCAGAGAAAGATTACCAAAATGGTGAAGGGATTGCATGAAAGACCGTATTAGGAGAAGCTGAGGGAACTCCACATATACTCACTGGAGGAGAGGAGAGTGAGAGGGAACATGATAAAGACCTAAAAGTACCTCACGAGGGGGAACAAGGTGCAAGAGGGAAGTCTCTTGCTGTGGAGGAGTACTAGAACACAGGGGCATGCTATGAAGCTTGATAAGGGGAAATATAAGGAGGACATGAGAAAATACTTCTTCACAGAAAGGGTGGTGGATGCCTGGAACAGCCTACCAGAAGAAGTGGTGGGGCAAAGACAGGCGAGAGCTTCAAGCATGCATAGAATAGGCACATGGGCATAACAGGCAGATGAAAGGGAGGAGGGAGGGACATATATAACCAAATAGGGTCTGGTGTGTAATAACAGGCAGAGAAAATAGGGCACACTAGATGGGGTGTACTGGTCCTTTTCTGCAGACCAGTTTCTATGTTTCTATGGCATCAGAAAAAGGCCCAGTGGCCCATCTGGTCTGCCTGGCACTACCTTTAGTATGATGTGAATGTCCTAGTAGTCACTCACTCCACTCATCTTTTCTAGTTTCTTTGTCCACATTTTGAAAGGTATAATTGAGCATCACAATTAACGCATGATGTATGGAGACAGGATGCAACCTTGTTCCACTACTGTCATCACATCAGACTGTAAGGATGTCTTACCTCTAACTCTTTTGCACACACGTCCTTTTGTAAAGGTGATAGATAGATAGATAGATAGATAGATAGATAGATAGATAGATAGATAGATAGATAGATAGATAGATAGATAGATAGATAGATAGACAGATAGATCAAGCAGGTATTTGTTCAGATTTTTTAAAAACTGTTAGGTGGGAGACCAGCATCATGAAGGTAGTTTATTCTCTGTGGCAGGGGCGGCTACCACGTAATACGTACAATCTGAAGCCAAATTTAGTAGCATGCACTCCCATCCAGTTTTTATTTTATATTTCTTATGGAAACAGGAGTTTGTAATGAAGCTTAAGTTGCTAAGCATTATTTAGATATTGGCAAAATACATCCAACTACTGCACAAAACATTTACAATTTCAGAAGCAGGTCAATAAACGGAGGAACAAAAAACAAATCTAGTCCCCAATTAGATACGCCCCACTATGGAATAACCGCCTTATCATGGTTGATTATAAACCGCTTTTTTGGCCCCATTGGGAATTAAAGGGCATCCGAGTGCTAGGGGACCTGTTACTCCCAAACTCCTTGGTGCTAATGTCCTTTGAGCAGATCAAGGACAGATTTTGGGTAGGACCGTCGGACTTTTGGAGGTTCCTACAGTTGAGGAGTGCTCTCTCCTCTCTTCTCAAGGTCTCTCCAGTACAAAACTCCTGTGGCTGTCTGGAAGCTCTTCATTTACCAAGAAAGGGTCAGGGGCTAGTGAGTATTATATATAAAACATTTAGAGATGCCCAACCGGATGGTACTCTTGCTAGTAAGACTGCCTGGGAGAAGGACCTCCTCCACCCAATATCCCCACAACAATGGTCGCTTTGCATTAGAGCAGCTCATACAGCCTATGAGGACTCCAAGAGTCAATTAATACAATTGAAGATACTTCTAAGGTGGTACAAACCCCAGTAGTACTGCATAGGCTGAAGATTTGACCGCATGACCAGTGTTGGCAGTGTCAGTCCTCCCCTGCTCACTTGCTACATGTCCTCTGGACCTGTCTGACCTTGCAAACCTTCTGGACTCTAGTGCTAGGGGACTGCTCCAGGATAATTGGTAAGTCAATTCAGGTTCAAAACCACTCCATCTTACTAGGCGATACCTCGGCGCTAAACCCACTCTCCCCCTCCAGTGCAGCATGGGTCCTAGTAGCTTTGATAGAAGCTAAAAGGGCTGTTCTGATGTGTTGGAGGCAGCCTACACCCACAAGTTCTACAGCGGCGCTCTGCCATGTCCAGGCTGGCTAACTTTGAGAGGCTGTCAGCAGCGGCCAAGGGCCGACTGTACAAGTACTATAAGAAATGGGGAGCTTATTTACATTCTCATATCTGCTCGGTTGCACCCCCACCGTTCCAAAATCCCCTCTGAATATAGCTGATGGCATAGACTGGCTATAGCAAATTTGGGCGTCTGTGGCTGTATGGACTTGTCTCCATTCTTAACTTATATTGTTTTATTATTAGCTTCCTTACTGTGTGAGTCTCATCTCATGTGGTTTGAGAGGGTTTGTACTTTGCATCCTGTTTTAGGAGAACCTGCTTACAGAATGTTATTGGCAGTGCATGTCTACGGATAGTCCGTTATGTCCTGAAAAAAAGATATGTATGTATTGGGCATGTATGACTATGTTGTATACATGATGTATGAAGGCCATTTTGTACGGCTCTGGATAATTGATAAGTTCAATAAAATTTTACATGATAAAAAAGACAGATCTAGTGGTCTAATATCAGAATTTTTCATTATTTACTGTTTCATAAAGGTTTTGTTACTTGAGGAGTAACTTTGATTTGAAAGCCATGATGACCCTCGAAAATATATACAAAATAAATCTACATAAAAAACTCCCATATACCTCTATAAAGTGTGGGCACATGCCCTGCAAACATTGACATTACAAAACATCTGAGCACAGGATCAACGCTCCAAAAACGTAAGGAACTGGGTTGCTGACTCGATGAAGTTCAACTACGTTCTCTTACCCTCACAAAATCCTAGCAGCAAAAATGTACCAGCCTCAAGATTCCTTAAAGCAATTTACTTATTTCCAGCAAAAAAATCACACTTGGCATTAGCAGAACTCAGTTACACAATCATTTCCCAAAATGAAAATTTCTGGACATTCCATTTTTTATTAATGGACGCATTGTGCATGAAAGCAGGCTCTTAGCCATTTAGACTTTATCTGTTCAGGCTGCTTTTCTTGCCTTAAAGTCACAATCCTCTGCTTATGACATCACAGTCATTTCCATGACAATAGGTTGTGATGTCACAGCCTAGGATTATGGCTTCAGGGCTAGAATAGCAGCAGCAACATGCTGTATGCAGTCTAAGGAGCAAAGATCCTCGTGTCTTGCAAGTCTTTAGTAAAAGAGGATGGAATGCCCTGAAATTCAACATTTTGGGGAATGTTATGAAATATCTGTTCTGCCAGATGCAACTTTATTTATTTATGTCTTTGGTAACTGGGTAAGTGCACTGATACAATGGACCGTTTTCAGTTATGACCTGGGCCACAAGGTGGCAATAACACAGTACATAAGTACATAGTACAAAAGGAACAGTATATACAGGAGCACAGTAAAAAAAAAAAAACACCCCAACATAAGATAGTGAAAAGAATGTATAGTAAATAACTGGATTATACAATAACAATAGTAACAGGCTAAAGACAATGTGATTACAACAAAAGCAATAGTACAATTTACAGTCAGTAGCTACATATGATTACATGGTGCATTTTCATATTAACATCAGGTACCAACAACCAAAACTGTGCATCAGGTACCAACAACCAAAGCTGTGCAGGTACAGGCAATCAAAGTTTAATGGACTTCTTAGAAATCAAAGAGGATAGGTTGTAATAGTATAATGGGGGACTAGGGCATAAGAAGATAGAGGTGAGAAAGGAGGGGCAGGAAAGTAGAGGCAAGCACTGATGCCTTCACGTTATAGAACATGAGCGGTTAGTAGGTCCTAGTGTTGTTGTGGAGAGCAATGACAAGTGGCTGCAGTCAGGAGCCAGTCTTTTAGATTCTGTTTGAAAGACAGGTGGTAGGGGGACGAGCGAACGGATGATGGGAGTTCCATAGGGAGGGTGCAGAGATGGAGAACACTCTATTTCCCATGGCAGTGGAGATGCATGGTACTTCTAGCAGAGGGACTGAGGATGCCCTAAGAGTCCTTGAAATCACCCTACTTGTCAGAAGGGATTCAATTCAATTCAATTCAAATGTATTTATATGGCGCCTTTCAAATGCCAAGGCGCCGCACAAGCAATAAAACAACAGCAGCTTAAAATTACATATATATTAAATAATATAAAATAACAGAAGACAGTCAACAGTATTAATTAGTCCCTGAAAGCTCGGACCCATAGAACAGTTTTAAGTGCCTGTTTAAATCCCCCCACAGTCGGGCACTCACAGAACTGATAAGTAGGGGACTGGTAGTGGTTTCTGAGTGAATTGTCCACCAGGCAGCCCATTGCATAGTTGAAATGACCTTGAAGTGGGAGCCACTCTAGAGACTGGTAGAGTGTGCAGTGATGGGTAGAGTAGGAAGTTTGAAGGATGAATTGACAGATGAAGTTGTATGTTGTGTTTAGCCGTGAGTGTAATGTATAGGACATGTGGGAGTAAACAGGGGAGCAATAGTCAAGGAGGGGCAGTAGGTTACCTTGTACAATGGCAATGCGCACTTCGGCAGACAGAAGATATTTGAGTCAGTAGGCAGTGCCTAACTTCAGGTGGATTCTCTGCACAGTGCTGTTGATATGGTCGTTGAAGGAAAGGAACTGATCAAGGATAACACCTAGATATTTGAAGGATGGGACATTTTTTTGGGGGGGTCTGCTGGAGTGAGTACAAGCAGGGAGGAGTTGGTTTTGGTGACCTTGGTGAGGAAAGGTTTAGAGACAAAGAGCATAGATTTAGTCTTTTTTTCATTGACTAGGAGCTTGCTGGAGAGGAACCATTGATGGGCAGAACCATAGTTTTGTGTGAGGGTGGAGGAGATAGATTCAAGTGATTTATTGCTATGGTAGAGGACTAGGTCATCCGCATAGAGGAGTGCTTTATAATTGATGCTGTCCTTGGGGAGTGCATTAATGAGCATGGAAGAGAGTAATGGGTTGAGTATGGAACCCTGGGGGACTTCAGTGTGTACAGGTAGGGCAGTAGAGGAAGCTTTATTTATAATGACAGACTGAGACCTGTTAAAGAGATAGTTGCAGAACCAAGCAGCAGTTCCAGCGGAGCAGCCAAAATGAAGCAGGGTGGAGTGGAGAAGGTGGTAGTCAACAAGGTCAAAAGCCTTTGACAGATCTACAAAGACAGCACCTGCAGCTTTGCCCAAATCCATGTTTCTTAGAACATGATCAGAGAAAAGGGCCAAAGCAGAGGAGGTATTGTGGTGCTTACGGAAGCCATGCTGAAGGGGACATAGGAGGTTATATTTTTCTAAGTGCTCTGATAGCTGGAAGTGTACCATTTTTTCCAGCAGTTTACTTAGGTGGGGGAGGAGGGAAATGGGCCTGTAGTTAAAAGGGGAGAGGGGATCACCAGCATTGAAAATTGGTACCACATTTGCATGTTTCCAGAAGTCAGGCACAGTGGATGTGGAAAGGGTGAGGTTGAATATGAAAGTGAGGGATTTAACAATGGCAGGGGAGACAAGTTTTAGAAAAGCGGGATATAGTCCATCACTGCCAGGGCTTCCTTTGGCCTGGAGAGACTTCAGGAGTTTGATAGTGACATTCTGCCCAATAGCTCTGAAATTGAAAGGTGGGGTCAGGGTAGTGTTTGAGGTGGAGGAGGAGTGGTTTGATTGGTGGTTCTGGTCTGAGGAAAGCTGGGGAAGGGGAGTTTACTGAGATAGGAGGATAAGTCTGTGAATTTTGTGTTAAAAGTATTCGCAATCTCAGCAGCATCAGAGATGGGACCAGAGGGGGATGTGAGTTGAGTTATTTGCCTGTTGGTCTTGGGGTTTAGAACTGACCCAGTGGAAGCCCAGAAATTATGCGGATTGCCAAGATTGTTACTTTGTTGGTTGAGGTAATATTTGCACTTGAGTGATTTGGCAGTCTGTTTACAGGTATTGCGCAGTCATCTATAGGCATTCTAGAGTTGGGGGGAGGGGGATGCCTTGTATGCCTTCCATTTACTATCCCTGTCTTTCATTAGTGCCAGTAGTTCTCTAGATAGCCAGTGGATACAGCCCCCTCCTACCCTTCTGGTTGTGAGGGGGAAATGGATGTCCTGTAGATGAAAAAGGGCAGTGGTAAAGAAAGTAATTGTAGTAGTGATATTGCTGTGTTGGAGAGGGTAGACCACCCCAATAGCCCCGAGGAAAGGAGGGAGAGGGGGGACATGATAGAAACATTCAAATACCTCAGGGGAATCAACAAAGTCCAAGAGGGTAGCATCTTTCAAAAAAAGAGGTGTGCAAGAACAAGGGGGCACAATTTGAAGATGGTGGGGGGCTCAGAGGTAATTTAAGGAAGTATTTTTTCACAGAGAGGGTTGTGGATGCATGGAACGGCCTTCCGGAGGAGGTTGTGGAGTTAAAAACAGTGGTGGAATTCAAGCATGCATGGGACAGTCATAAGGCCATTCTAGGGGTTGGGGGTAGGAAGAAGTAGGCTGCTGGTTAACTAGGATCTGCAGCTTATCCAGTAGGTAGGGAAATGGGCAGACTGGGTGGGTCAAGCGGTCCTTATCTGCCATCAAATTCTATGTTTCTATGTTTCTATAACATCTCTGAGTACAGGTTCAGGATCTTGGCAGTCAAACTTTCTGAAAGACAGGAGTTTGTGGGGAGGACAGTTTGATTTGGTGGCCAGTATAATGTAGGTTAGGGTGTGGTCGCTGATAGAGTCAGACATTGTCCCTGCCTGGAGAATCAAGTCTACCCAGTTTGTGGTGACCCAATCAATGAGGGAGTGGTTTATCGAGCATTGTGTCTGGTAGGGGAGGTGATAACTTGCTTCAGATTATGTTCTTTCAGCAGATTTGCATAGTCTGGTACTGGGGCATCTAACCAATTTAGGTTGAAATCTCCAAGCACTATGGTTTCTCTTGTGGGTACCGTGTGCCCTACGCCATCTAGTAAGTTTGATAGGCCTGGGATGCCTCCAGTAGGGGGGTTATAACAGCAACCTAGGTAGAGTTTCTTTGACACACCTAGGGTTATCTCAGTGAGGAGCCACTCACTTGGGGAGGTGGGGGTTGAGCAGCTGATGGTGATGGCAGTGATGTGCTCTTGCACATACAGTGCCACACCCCCACCCCTCTTTCTTCCTGGTCTGTCCAGATGTAGGAATGAGTAACCATGAAGCTGAAATGAGGAGTCAGAGTGGTAAGGTTTTAACCAGGTCTCAGAGATGCCTAACATCTGTGGCTTGTACAGGGATACCCACGCCTCAGACTCAGAGAACTTTGATGGGAAGCTGCAGATATTCATGTGGGCAACTCTGAGACCAGATTGTTTTGCCCAGGTGGTGTCGGTGTGGCCGATGTGGGTGTTTGTGGGACCTGGATTACTTTCTACACATCCAGAAAGGAGTAGAAGTGAAAGGAGAGGGCAGATAAGGCCAAAATAAGACACCTGTAACAGTCAGTAAGTCTCTCCCTTCCCCACGTGTGCCATATTTTTCCATGGGTAAGGTATAATTGCCGTGTCATATTAACTGCTTTCCCATCCCCATCTACTCATGGCTTTACCTATGTTTAAGCTCCAATGCTACACTATCAAATCACTCCTACCCCCCTTATCAGTTGTATTCTGTTTGTTCTAGCTGCCAAAATATATGTATTGCATACACCAGTCTTCATGTTTCATTTATCAGTATACAACCTGTAAGTCGCTTTCCTGTGTTAGATTAGTGTTTACCACCTGCGGTCATCCTTTGTGGAGCCCTTGTATGTATATTCAGCCTGTATCATGTAATGCGCATTTCATGTATTTACTGTTATTACCTATCTATGTTTGTACATTGTTTAGTCTATATGTCACAGGACCTCCTTGTGAATGAGCTTGCTCAATGGAGTTTTCCTGCAATAAACTTGAACTTGAACTTGAACTAGATAGGATGGAGCCAATGGGGAGACTGGAGAGTAAGGGAGTGTACAAATAGGCCAAGCAAGCGGCATTCATAGTTTGACAGTAGTGCCAAGAGGGCTGTGCTCATGAGAGTAAGTTCATGCCTGGCCACAATTATTGAGGGTTCTGAGTTTTTGTGTAGGGTTGAGAAGGAGTGTAGGTTTTGCTGATCAACAGTAAGTACTGAGGTACAAACATCAGTTGCCAGTAGCAGGGTGGTAATAGAGGCCAACACAAGGAGGATCAAATATGTGTTCATTTTAGAATTTTGCTTGTGAGAGGTGACCAGAGAAAACAATAAGTCGTAGGGGATTTTCCTATGACAGTAGAGTAAAATGTGGCAGAAAAAGAAAAGAAGCTGGGCAAGGCCGCTTTAATGGAGGATCGCTTTAAGGGAAGCACAGAGGGGGAGGGCAGTCCAGCGAAGCAAGAGTATTTAAAGAGTGTCGGGGGGCAGGGTGGAAGGCTGGGAGAAAATTCAGAGCAGTGATTACAGAAAAAAGAAATCAACACTTTTGTCTAATACGGTCAGCTACCGCATAAATAATACAGTAAAATACAGGCTGGCTAGGCAGGTTTAACAGTTAAACATTTAATATATAAAAATTCAGAGCAATGATAACAGTATCTGAAGAAGGTATGCAGAAAGTCAGGGCTTGGGACCACAGAGATAGTGCAGCTGGGTGGCCCAATCAGGCAGAGGTTAGAGCAGTCGGAGGTCCAATCAGGAAAGAGTACTCGACATAGGAGCCAATCCGGGTAGAGTGGAGAAATGCCCCTGAAATTCAAAGTGTTGCCTTGCTGAAAATGGGACCATACCTTGTGTGCAGGCTTGTTGGGCAGTCCTGGAAGGGCTGGCAGGCAGAGCAGTGAAGAGGGCAGCAGCCGGAGAGAAAGGCCATACCGCGCCGCTTTTTTTCAGGAGCACCTAGTCAGGGGCAGGAGCTTGTGTGCAGGCTCGGCGGGCAGTCCTGGAAGGGCTGGTGGGCAGAGCAGTGAAGCAGGTGTCAGCCAGAGAGAAAGGCTGTACCATGCCGCTTTTCTTCAGGAGTGCCCGGTTAGGGGCGAGAGCTTATTTTCAGGCTTGTCGGGCAGTCCTGGAAGGGTTGGCTGGCAGAGCAGCGAAGCGAGCGGCAGCCAGAGAGAAAGGCTGTACTATGCCGCTTTTCTTCGGGAGTGTCTGGTCGGGGGCAGGAGCTTGTTTGCAGGCTTGGTGGGCAGTCCTGAAAGGGCTGGGTGGGGCAGAGCAGTAAAGTGAGCAGAGGCTGGAGAGAAAGGCCGTACCACCCCACTTTTCTTCAGGAGCACCTAGTTAGGGGAGGGAAGTTGTTTGCAGGCTTGGTGGACAGTCCTGGAAGGGCTGGAGTGCAGAGTGGTGAAGCAGTTGGTAGTCAGAGAGAAAGGCCGTAGCACACCGCTTTTCTTCAGGAGCACCCGGTCAGGGGCAGGAACTTGTGTGCAGGCTTGGCAGGCAGTCCTGGAAGGGCTGACGGGCAGAACGGTGAAGCAGGTGGTGGCCGGAGAGAAAGGTCATACCGTGCCGCTTTTCTTCAGGAGCGCCTAGTCAGGAGAGGGAGCTTCTGTGCAGGCTTGTTGGGCACTCCTGGAAGGGCTGGCGGGCAGAGCGGTGAAGTGGATGGCGGCCAGAGAGAAAGGCCATACTGTGCTGCTTTTCTTCAGGAGTGCCTGGTCAGAGGTGGAAGCTTGTGCGTAGGCTCAGCGGGTAGTCCTGGAAGGGCTGGCGGGCAGAGTCGTGAAGCAGGTAGAGGCTGGAGAGAAAGGCCGTACTGTGCCACTTTTCTTCAGGAACACCTGGTTAGGGTCAAGAGCTAGAGGACTAAACTGTCAGTGTTTTGCAGAAAATTGGTCTTTAAAAGGTAAGGCCCCTACTTCTTCATTTTTTATTTATTTTTTTAATGAACCTGCTGCTGTTTCATAAGGTATATTGAATAGTATCACTGTCAAAAAATACTCATGGTTAAAATCCTCAAAGTTGGCTGGAATCAAGAAGTAAGAGTGCCTCATCATTTGTGTGACACATCGCTATGCACTGGTATAAAAACTGATTTATGGTAGAGGCACTGGTCCACTAAAGCTTCCCTTTCTGGTTGTGATCCAGAATACCACTGCACTTAAACAAGCATTTGTCAATGCCGAATGTTTGCTTGCTGGTATTGGCATTGGTAGTGCAGGAGTTAGAGAGATGCATAATAGGACTGGCAGTGAAGTATTGAAGTAACTCCAACCCCCAACCCCACCCTGCAGAGACTGACAGGCATTGGGGGTGTTCTTTTGGGTCATCGGCCATAACACTCATGCTATTCCACCTCAAACCACCCTGCAGACACCGACAGGTGTTGCAGTGTGCCTTGAGGTCTTTAGCCCTTATGTTCACCCCATTCCATAAGGAAATAAGCTGAGATGGGTGCAGTATAGGAGAATGGGGTGAATGTTAGGGCCAAAAACCCCAAGGCACACCTTGATGCCTGTCAGTGGCTGCAGGCTGGGGGATGGAATGATGTGAGCATTATGGCCAATGACCCCAAGTCACACACCCCCCCGATGCCTGTCAGTCTGTAGAGGGTGGGCGCTACAGTTTGAAACCCTAATGCCCCAGGCGTTTGTTGGTATTTTTGCCCCAAATTTTCAACAAGAGCTTTTTGGGACCCCATCTCATGAACAGTGGCAGTATCATTTCTTTACTCAATCTCAAAACTTGATTTCGCACAGCGAGTGTGCCATTCAGCGCCACAGGTGCGAAAACACATTTTAGGCAGGATGTGAAAAATGGCAGCTGTACTATTCATGAGGAGGTGTGACGAAATGGCAATGTTGAAAATCTGGAGTGAAAATATGAAAAAGTGGAGACGTTACAAGTGTGCATAGAAACTGTTCAATGCACTCTCATAACACAGTCAATTTTTGGAATGTTTTCACCAAATTTTCAACATGGCATTTTCGGGACCTCCCCTCATGAACAGTGGCACTGTGATTTTGTTAATCTGTTCCAAAAGTTCATTTCGCACAGCGAACGCGCCATTGTGCGCCACAGGTGCAAAAACACATTTTAGGAAGGATGCAAAAAAATGACAGCTGTAACGTTCATAAGGGAGTGTGAAAAATGGCAATGTTGGAAATGTGGAGTGAAAATATTAAAAACTGATGGTTACGAGCGTGCGTAGAAACTGCACAATGGTTGCTCGTAACTGTCATTTTTTGGATTTTTTTCACCAAATTTGCAACAAGGGCTTTTTGGGACCCAACCTCATGAACAGTGGCACTGTCATTTCATTAATTGGTCCTGAAAGATGATTCCGCACAGCAATGGCAAAATCACCTTTCGGGACCAAAAAAAGAAATGACAGTGCCAGTATTCACAAATTGGGGTCCCAAGAACCCCATGTTGAAAATTTGGGACCAAAACCTAAGTTGAAAACCTCCCATTGACTGCCATTATAGGGCTTACCATTATTTCTTCAGTTCCTGGTTGGTCTTTGAAGAGTGCAGAGGTGTTTCTGGTCAACAGACGATCACTGCTTCTGACCTCCGGAGGTAAGTATGGGTGAGGGGGGTGCAGGGAGGTAGGGTGCACAGAGGGAGGGTGTGGGTTGGGGAGGAGGGCTGGCAGGAATGACGAGGGACCGTTTTCTTTAATTTTCCAAGTTTAAAAAAAAAAGATGTTGTGGGTCTGTTATCTTTTTTACAGGTGAAATATTAACAAAACGGATTTCCGCACACTGGAGTGGGCTCCCAGAGTACTGGAGTGGAAGGGGATCAATGCCGACCCAGGGATTGGGCAACCCAAGGTTGGATGAGAACATAGGGGCATGGGGGAGGGGAGGCGGCGCATCTGACACCAGGAGTGGGCATCCCGGTGTCAGAAACATCAAAGAAGTATTTTTTGGCACACTCCCAGTGTGCCACATTGATGGGGGGGGGATACATGCTAGCACAGAGATTGAGCACCCCGATGTCAGCAGGGGACGGAGAACAGTGGGTGCAGGGCAGGCAGCAGCAGTAGGAGGGAGCTAACATTTAAGTTTGTTGTCCTCCTGAGTGCCTGGTAGGGAGGGAGGGAGGACTGCTGCAATGACAAAATTGCCCCTGATTGCAGCGGCAGATTTCTTTCAAGTGTGGTGCCCGCCCTAAAACTGCCATCATTGGCTCCTTCAGCATTAATTGGTGGCCAAGGGACACGCCCATTAAAGCATCCGCTGAATTGGCCACAACACTGCCACACCTCTGCAATGCCCTACTATCTCAATATGTTTCTTGTGAGCTGCACGCGGAAGCAAACCTAAAAATGAACAGTGCCGATACCATCTCTGTGCCACCTAGCAACAGAGATGGTTAAGAAAACTAAAGGTATACACAGGGAGTCATCATAACTCTAGTATACTACTTAGTGTTTAAACCTTCAGCCAAGCCCTAAGAAAGAAATGATGCAGTAGTGAAGTCAGAATTATGGACCGTGAACTGAAGCAGCAGACAGTCCTGTTCTCTTAAAGACAGGAGGAGGATTTCTAAAGATTCATGTAGGAACACTAGTAATGAAAATTATGAGAAGTACTTCATTATTTTAATGAGTTCATTTGTGTAAGGAGAGTGTGATGATCAGGGAAACAACATTTAAATAATTTGTTTTGCTTTTTATTTAAGGTAGTTTTATTTTTTGGGCCTAGTTGAAGGTTTTTAGTGAGTAAAGGTGGTAGCCATGTTTGCTATGGCAGGTCATTTCTGGGTGTTGAGGTTTAATTTGCTCATTGTGTGATGTGGTTACTGACAAGTCCCTGTCCTAAGGTGTGCAATTATGGTGACATATTTGCACACCTTTAAGGGCCTGTTAGCTAATCAGGTAGCTTCATTTGTGTGTGTGTGTGTGTGTGTGCATATGTAGATAGACAGACAGACAGACAGACAGATAGATAGATAGATAGACAGATAGAGAAGGGATATGACACAGAGGGTAGTGCTAAAGAGTTCTCTCCGAGGAAGGAAAGGTGACCAACAGGGTACCTCAGGGTTCAGTGCTTGGACTGGTCCTCTTCAATGTCTTTACAAGTGACATAGCAGAGGAACTGGATGGAAAGATTTTCCACTTTGCAGATAACACCAAGATCTGCAAAAGAGTGGACACTCAGGGGTTGGGGTGGAAAGAATGGGCAGGAATCTGAAAAGACTGAAAGAGTGGTCAAGATCATGGCAGCTGGATTTTAATGGGAAAAAAAGTACAAAATTATGCATTTGGACCACAGAAACCTAGGCGTGGAGTACAAAATGGGTGGAGGGATACTGGCAAAGACCAAGCAGGAAAGGGACCTAAAGATAATCATATTGGATGACCTACATAGATACATAGATAATGTCGGCAGATAAGGGCCACCAGGCCCATCCAGTCGGCCCATTTATGCTACCTGATGAAGTGGCCAGGGACCCTATCTGATCACTGGCTTGATTTATTTCATTTATTTATTTATTTCAGTTTGGGATTAATACATTTGAGTCAAGGACTCATTTCCAAAAGTTCCATGTCAGTGTTATGCAAACATTACAAAAATACAAGGTTTACAGAGAAAAAAAGAAAAACACTGAAGCATATACACATGCAGTTATAGTAAAATTTGAACTTATACGCATCAAATTAGTACATATTGACAGATAGACTGATTAGATGAGAGGGGGTTGGGGGTCAGCTGGAGGTGGCAGTGTCTGAGGTGGGAGAGAGGTGGAGCTTTCAACCAAGTGAGGCCATCGTCAGGTAATTGGGGGTAGGGGAGCGGGTTAAGAAAAAAGCTGTATGTAGCAGAAAGATGTGGGGGGGGGTAGGTAAATGGAAAACTGGGTGTGACGTACTATCACATTAGTGCAGGCAGGTACAATATATTTTAGAGCCAAGGAGAGATTTGAGCGCAGCTTTGACGGTACTAATCTTGGTAGTATCAGTGAGGTCAGCAGGTAGTTCATTGTACCATTTCGGTCCTTGATACAGGTTGGAGTTCTGAGCAAGTTTCATCCTTTTGAAGGGAATCACCATCTTGTCAGTGACCGCACTATGGGTAGATTCCATTGGGACAGCCAACTTAAAGTGTCCGCCAGTGTTGGGGATGTCAGTCCAAGTAGTACTTTTTTTAGAAGTAGGCAGGTTTGGTATTGCCCTCTAAGATGGAGTAGGAGCCATCCAGTTTCAGTGTACAGCGAGCAGGTGTGGGTGTTGAGAGTAGCCCCCAAAGTAAGTCAACAGACCTTATTGAGGAGTGTGTTGATCCTGTTAAGATCAGTTTTTGTGCCCGCCTCATATACAGGCAGCCCATAGTCAATGGTAGAAAGTATTGAGCTACTGGTGACTAGTTTTAGTGCATCCAGTGTCATTGAATGTATGTGATGATAAAGTACACCAAGTTTTATATTTGCAGTCTTGATAACAAAGTCAATGTGGTTTGACAAGGTGAGCATGTCATCAAAGGTAATGCCAAGATATTTGAAGTTAGGTACTTGGTCTAGGATCTCACCCTTTTGGTTATGAATAAGCAGGGGCAGGTATTTCTTTTTGCTTTGGGAGTTGATGAAGAGCATACTCTTTGTTTTTTTGACATTTAACAGTAGCTTGTTTTCGTTAAACCAAGATTCAAGTTTATGGAAGCTGCTTTGGAGTTCAGTTGTGGTGGATTGTTGGTCTTTGCCAGCGACTGGGATCACTGCATCATCAGCAGAGAGAACTGTGCTTGCTGAGCAAACTATTGGGGAGGAGTTGATGAAAAGGCTAAATAGTAGAGGACCGAGGACTGACCCCTGCAGAACCCCAAGGTGCACCTCCTTAGCTGCGGATAGGATATCATCAATTTTGACTCATTGTGATCTGCTAGAGAGGTAGCTGCCAAACCATAGTACCATATCTGGGGATAGACCTATAGACAAAAGGCAACTTAGGAGGAGGTTGTGATTAACAGAGTCAAAAGCCTTTGTAAGGTCAATAAAGACTAATCCAACTGCCTGACCACTATCCAAGGTGTTATGTAGTTGGGATGAATAATCAGCTAGATTGGTGAGTGTGGAGTGCTTTTTACGGAAGCCATGCTGTTGCTGGCAGAGTAGGTTATGGTTATCAAGGTATTCAGTAAGCTGCTCTGAGACCATTATTTCAAGTATTTTCAAAAGGGGAGGAAGGATGGATATAGGTCTGTAGTTGGGTGTTTTGGTTTTATCCCCCTCTTTAAAGACAGGCGTTATCTTAACTGACTTCCATGCATTTGGAAATACTCCTGATTTTTGAGAGGCATTAAACACCATGGTAACAGGACCAGCAAGTTCGTGAAGCAGTAGACCAGCCAGCTTCATATCAAGCAGATCCACCCCCATCCTGGTCTTGCCAAACGTCCTTTTAATATACTTGATGGTTTCAGCTTTGGTGACATGTCTAAAGTAAAAGGATGGTACATCTTTCCTTGGGGGATCTTGAGGGGCAGTTGGGCATTGCTGAACATGCATATCTTTGAAGTAGTCACTCGGGAGTACACTTGAAAGGTCAGTGAATGCATTGTTGAGCTCAATGGCAATTTCGATGGGTGCCTGTAGGGGCCCCTTTGCAGTCAATAGTAGATCTGTGGGGGGTCTTGGGGGCTTTGCCCATTAAGGATTTAAGAGAACACCAAAAGTCTCTTCCAGAACCCCAGGTTTTGGTTAGTAGATTCTTATAGTAGGAGGCTTTAGCCTGTCAGATGAGTCTGGTGCAGGCATTTCTAGCAGCCTTGTAGGTATTAAATGCAGCAGGTGTACCAACTAACATACTAATTGCCAGCAGATTATGCCTTAAGGTCTATCGAGTCTGCTCGAACCTCAGATCCCTAGTTGGGTGCTGAGGCCCCCCCCCCTTGTGTTCCAGAAACCCCTGTCATCCATCCCCACCCCCTGGGCCAGGCCATCATCTGATACATCCACTTTCTGTGTCTGTCCCACCCTCTCTTGAAGTCCTCCACTGTGGATCTCTGAACCAGCTCACCAGGCAGTGCATTCCAAGGGTTCACCACCCTCTCAGTGAAAACCTCCTCCTTTTTCCCCTTCACCCTTCCACCTTCCAACTTCAAACCATGCCCTCTGGTGATACCTCCTGCTTTAGTCTAAAGACCCCCTCCATGTTTACCCTATTTATTCCCTTGAGGTACTTGAAGACCTCAATCATGTCCCCCCTGTCTCTCCTCTTCTCCAATGAAAACAGGCAGAGCTTCTCAAGTCTGTCCTCATACGTCAAATCCCCTAGTCCTCATATCATCTTAGTTGCCCTCCTCTGTACCCTCTCCAGGAGCTGTATGTCCCTCTTCAAGTGTAGTCTCCAGTACTGTACACAGTACTCAAGGTGTGTTCTAATCAGTCCATTGTACGGCGGTAGAATCACTTCCCTGCTCCTAGAGGTGATCCCTCTTACGATGCATCCCAACATCCTGTTTGCCTTGCTAGCTGCTCTCCTGCACTGCTCAGAGTTATTCATACATGCATCCACCATGACCCCTAGGTCTTTTTCCCCTATTGAGGCCTCCAGCACCTCCCCTCCCAGGGTGTACCTGTGTTTAGGGTTTCCCCGCCCAAGATGTAACACCTTGCACTTGGTGATATTGAAATTTAGTTTCCATGTGTGAGCCCAGCTTCCCCCTCAACTACTGCTCCCATCTTGGAGTCATCAGTGAAGAGACTCATTTCACACCCTATACCCTCCCTGATGTCCGATATGTATGCATTAAACAGGATCGGACCCAGGACCATGCCCTGCGGTACCCCACTACCGACCTCTCTAGGGTTCGAGAGCTCCCCACTGACCACTACTCTCTGGGTGCATCCAGCTAGCCAATTTTTCAATCCATCTGACCATCAAAGGGCCTACTCCCAACCCCATCAGTTTCTTCACCAGACCATTGTGGGGGGACAGAGTCAAACGCCTTGCTGAAGTCCAAGAATAATACATCCACAGGCTTTCCCCTGTCCAGTTCTGATGTTACCCATTCGTAGAACTCCACAAGATTGGTTTGGCATGATCTACCTGGCACAAACCCATGTTGCTGACTATCCAGACCTCCCACCTCCTCCAAGTACACCCCCAATCGTTCCTTTAGTATACTCTCCATTAATTTTCCCACCACCACCACCACCCCCCTTTATGGATTGGCACCACATGTGCCCCTTGCCAATCCCTAGGTACCCTCCCTGTCTCAAGTGACCTGTTGAAGAGCTCCACCAGGGGTGCAGCCAGTATGTCCGCCAATTCCCATAGTACTCTTGGATGAATGCCATCCGGCCCAGGAGATTTGTCTTTCTTTAGGGCCTTGAGGGCTATCCACACCCTTTTTGGTGGAGATAGCATCATCTGTCCTCTCCACCTTACTGGCCTTTTTATCCTTATCCTGATGTGACACCCCTGGGGTACCTCTCCTTCCCTCTTGCTCCATTTCTGTTGCTCCCCTGATCCCACTCACTGCTGCTTCTATCCCCATCGTGCCTTGCTTTGTAGATATCTCATCCCCCTCCCTAGTGAACACAGAGGTTCAGAATTTGAGCCTCTTTTGCAATATGCCAAAGATTGTCTCTGTTCTTCATAAGTCCAATAAGGGAGATGGAGAGCCAGGAATTGGAGGTTCCCTTAATTGTTTTAATTTTGTATGGTGCAAAAATATCACAAGCAAGGTTGAAAACCATTATGAAGTAGTTAAGTGCCTCATTACCATCTATATCCCCAGCCAGCGGGGACCAATCCAGTTGTGTCACATACAGCTTGAAATGTTCAAGTAGTCCAGGCCTCAGGCAGCGTTTTTTTTACACCTTGGGTGAACTCTTGGGGAAATTGTTAGACCAGGTACACTTCACAGGGGAGTGGTCACTGAGGCTGTCAGGCAGGACAGTGACATCAGATATATGCTCAGTGTGTGTGGTCAGGAGCCAGTCTATGAGAGAGCTGCTCCCTGTTTTGTAATTAAGCCGGGTGTCAGCAGTGACCATCTGTTTTAGGGAAGGACTAGTAATTAGATCCTTGGCTTTTGTTTCTTTCTGTGAGTGCCAGTTTATGTTGAAGTCACCTACAATGATCTTCTCCCAGTGGTTGCCTAGTTGCTCTTGGCTTGCTATGACATGGTTTAGCCCAGCAGGTTGGTGCTCTAGAGGTATGTATACTGTAGAGACCAGCAGGACTTTATTCTGTGTCCCTATGTTTAATTTGAGGTTCAGAATTTGGGCCTCTTTTGTATTAAGACTGTTATCAAGGGCCTTCACCTTTATTCCAGACCTGACATATACTAGGCACCCACCCCCACGTTTAGCAATCCTATCTTTTCAGAACGATTTGTAGCCATCAAGGAAGATAGATGCATCTGGTGTCTTGGGGGAAAGTCAGGTTTCAGTGAGTGCTTTAATGTCTGGGTTGATCACCTGCACCCATGCCTGGAATTGTGCAAACTTGGCAAGGAGACTGTTAATATTTAATGATACTATAGTAAGTTGACCTTTAAGCTTAGTCATTTTAGAGTGAGGGGGTACAGGGTTTGGGTGAATATTCCATGATAGTAACAGGAGCAGCAGGATAAGAGAACAGAGAAAATGGCAAAGTACATGTACAGTTGATTTAAAATGAAAATGCTGATAGTTAATTATATCCAGAGGAAATGATGAACTGTTGAGATCCAGGGTCACATAATATGTTAAAATTCTTGAAAGGTGATAAACTGTGGCCTGGGCATATGCAAGGTGTGAAATCCTTTTGTGTGTATGTTTCTTTTGATCTTCAAAGTCCTCAGAGACAAGTACAGTTCCTTTAGGAGCTGGTCAGACAAAAATGTTGATTCAGTCACAGAATGTGTTAAAATTCCTGAAAGGTGATAAACTGTAGCCTGAGCATATGCAAGATGTGAAATCCTTTTGTCTGTATGTTTCCTTTGTTCTTTAAAGTCCACAAGTACAGCTGCTTTAGGAGTGGACAGACAAAAATGTTGATTCAGTTGCAGGACCCAGCATCACCATGTTTGTCAGTCAAGTTGCAAGACATGTTTCCTTGGGATGGCTTCCAAAAAGTTGGTTTAACATTAAAAAGCTAACAGCTGGTGATGATGTTTTGCAGAAATTCAGTTCAGGAGACTTTCACAGATGTTGTGTGCAAGAATGGCATAGGTATTCCAAGCAGAAAACATTTAAATTAACAAAAACTAACCTATAAACACCGACTAGCACAAACAGCCACACTGCCCCAGGAGGAGGAGCCGAGGATCTTTTTCTTCCCATCTCAAATGCTCCTTTATTCCTGTCCCATGCATGTTTGAAGCCTGCCACCCTATGGGTGGCCACCACTTCCTGGGGCAGGCTATTCCATGCATTCACCACCCTCTCTGTAACTTCCTGACATTACTCCTCTTTCGGCCACCCCTCAGTCTCATATCATACCCTCTTGTTTTGGCCCTACTTTTAAACAGGAATATGTTGTCCCTTCCCATCTTGTTCATGCCCTTGAGGTTTTTGAATGTTTCTATCATATCACCTCTCTCCCTCCTTTTCTCCAGCATGTACAAATTGAGGTCTCTGACTCATTCCTCGCAAGGCTTGTGATGTAGTCCTTTGACCATTTTGGTCACCCTCCTCTGCACTGTCTCTGTTTTGTCAATGTCCTTATGAAGGTGTGGCCTACAGAACTGGACACAGCACTCAAGGTGAGGCCTCACCAGGGTCCGGTACAGTGGAACTATCACCTCCCTCCTTCGGCTTGTGAGTCACCTTCCAATACACCCCAACATCCCAGTGGCCTTCCCCACCACCTTGGCAGTCTGCCTTGTGGCATTCAGGTCATCTGTGATTATGACCCCCAAGTCCCTCTCTTCTCTGGTAATTGCCACTAACTCTCCCCCAACCTGTAGCTTGAGCCAAGGTTCCTGCTCCTCACATGCATGCTTTTGCATTTCTTTGCATTAAACCTTAGTTTCCATGCATCTGACCATCTCTCCAACCACTCCAGGTCCTTTTTCATCCTTTCCACCCCTTCCAGGGTATTCAACCTGTTGCAGATTTTGGTGTCATCCACAAACAGGCAAACCTTTCCCTCCAGCCCATCTGCAAAGTCACTGATTAAAGACATTGAAGAGGACTGGCCCCAGAACTGACCCTTGAGGTACCCCACTGGTCACCTCCTTTTTCCTCTGATTGGGTTCCGTTTACCACTACCCTTTGTTTTCGGTCCTTTAACCAATTTTCAATCCAGTTTACCACCTTGTGTCACATCCCCAGGCTTCTTAGCTTGTTGACAAGTCTCCTATGTGGGACAATATCAAAGTCTTTGCTAAAATCTAGGTAAGCAATATCTTCAGCCCCCCCCCCCACCTTGATCTACTGCCTTTGTCACCTATACAAAGAACTATATTAGATTAATTTGACAGGACCGTCCTGCTGTGAACCCATGTTGCCAGGGATCCAACATCCTCATGACTTCTAGGTGCATCTGTATTCTTTCCTTGAGGAGTGTCTCCATTATCTTTCCCACTACAGAGGTTAGACTAACTGGTCTATAGTTCCTTGCATCTTCTTTACTACTGCTATTGTGAAGATGGACATTTGCCCTTCTCCAGTCCTCTGGGACCACTCCAGTGTCTAGCGACTCACTGAACAGGGCTGCCAGAGGGGGCTGCCAGTTCAACTCTCAGTTCCCTTAAGACCCTGGGATGTATGCCATCTGGACCCATGGCTTTGTCCACTTTCAGCTTTGCAAGCTCTTCTATGACCCTTTCCTCTGTAAACAGACTGGTGTTTACCTCCTTTTTCTCTGTCCCTTTAAATGCTAGTTGTTGGTCCTGACCCTGCACTTTCACAGTGAAGACTGAACAGAAATATTTACTCAGGATCGCTGCTTTCTCCCTGTCTCCCTCCGCTATCTGTCCCCTGGCTCATTGAAGCTTAGCTACTTACCCCTTTGCCTTCCTTCTCTCGCTAATGTACCTGAAGAAAGTCTTGTCCCCCTTTGTAACTGATTGAGCTATTCTTTCCTCGGTTTGTGCTTTAGTGCTTCTCACTTGTTTTCCTGCCTCTCTCAGACACTTCTGGTACATTTCCATGTCCTCGTCTCTTTGTGTCTCCTTATACTTCCTGAAGGCTACCTTCATGGCCCTTACCTTTTTAACCACCCCCCTTGAAAACCAAAGCAGTTTTCTTCTCCTTTTTCCCTTGTCTATCGACCTAACAAGTTGTTTTGTGACCTCCGCTACGGCCTCCTTGATGTGTGCCCATTTCTCCTCAGCATCCCCCCCATCCCCCTTTTTTCCAGGGTTTCCATAAGTTGAAGTCTCATCCTGGTAAAGTCTACTACTCTGCAGTCTAAGACTATTGCCTTCATATGAATTGACTGAATCCCTGTGTCCACCTTGAACCACACCACATGGTGGTCGCTGGACCCTAGCTGACCTTCCATCTTGAGCCCTGTTATCCTGTCCCCATTGGTCAGTACCAGATCCAGGATTGCCTGGTCTCTGGTAGGTTCCTGCACCAGTTGCCTAAGGCCGGCCCGCTCAAGGGTGTAAATAAAGTCCCATGCCTTGGCTGAGGGCCCTGCTGGGATGGACCAGTCTATTTCCAGCATGTTAAAGTCTCCCATCAGCAGTACCTCCCCCTTTGCTGCCATATCATGCATGTTTTCCAGCAGCAGTTTTTCAATTTCTTCTTTCTGAGCTGGGGGTCTGTAAATAACCCCTGTGCGAATGGCTGTTCCATTGCTTGGCTCAAGGTTGACCCAAACTTCTGCCGTTTGCTCTTGCCTGTTCTGGATTTTAGTTGCCTTGATGCTTTCTTTGATGTAAGGGTAACTCCCCCCTCCCTTTTACCTTCCCTGTCTTTTTGGAACAGGGCATGACCCAGGTACACTTATGTCCCAGCTGTGGTTCCTGGTGTACCATGTTTCAGTTATGGCAATTATGTCCAAATCAGCCTCCATTATTACAGCCAACAGGTCTGGGACCTCATTCCCCAGACTGCGGGCATTTGTGTGCATGACTTTCCATGGAAAGTGGCATCCTCTCGGCCCATCCTTGTGTTTAGTCCCTTGTTTCATCCTACAATTCCTGGCATATTCTATGTGGTGCTTCCTTAAAGGTGGCCATACAATGTAACAAGGCAATTGTAAAGGTCAGTAGCATGCTGGGGTACAAAGGATGGGGATCGCCAACAGGAAGGGGGAGGTGGTGCTGCCCCTATACAGACCGCTGGTAAGACCCCACCTTGAGTACTGTGTGCAGTTCTAGAGATCACATTTTCAGAAAGGGCATAGACAGAGTGGAGGCAGTCCAGACGAAGGCAACCAAAATGGTACAGGGTTTGCATTAAATGCCCTACAAGGAGAGGCAAAAGAAGCTAAATATTTACATCCTTAAGGACAGGAGGGAGAGGGAGGATATGACAGGGACTTTTAAATACCTCATGGGTTAATAAGGCATGGGGAGGACGTTTTTCAGAGACGAAGGTGCTCTAGAACAAGAGGCGTATAGCGCAGTGGTTTAAGGCTTGGAGCTGCAAACCTAGAGATCCCACAGCCCCCACTTGCATACTGTGTGACCTTGAGCAAGTCACTTAGCTTCCTTGTGCTCCCAGGTCACACCTGTAAACAAGCTTTCAGCTTAGTGTGTCTCTCCTGGTTAAAAAAAGGCATGCTATGAAGCTGGGGGGGTTAATTCAGGAGGAATGTGTGGAACTACTTCACAGAAAGAGTGATGGATACCTGGGAGTGGTGGAGTTCAAAAATGCCTGGAACAGGTACAAGGGAATTGCAGGGTTAAGGAAGGTGGGGGAGCAGATTGCAATGTAGATCAAGTATGGTCTGCAGCAAAAATGAAGGTTAAAAACATGGGCAGACTGGGGTGTTTCTATGTTCTATAGATACACAGACAGACAGATATGTAGACAGAGATGGATCCTCAGCTGTCTACATACCTATGTATCTATGAACTTATAATACTGAAAATGCATGTATTTATGACATGCAGCCTCAAAGCTGAGGACACCATAATGCTTGCCAGTGTCCTGATTTCAAGGTCATGTTTTTCCTGTGTGGAGAATGAAATTTGAAAAAGTCTTTCTTCGTAACCATTTCAGCAAGTCTCTTTGATTTGCTCCTGACAGCCAGAAACCACTCTTGTTTATCTGTGTCATTTATTTTCATTTGCAAAAAACAGCACCTGATTTGACAGAAAAAGATCACCTTAGAGAATGTTTTCCAAGCAAAATAGGAAAGTAATTAAAAGCCCAATGGACATGGATTTACAGAGACCATAGCCATCTGTCACTGTTACCTTCCTCTGGAAATAAACAGAGAATGTTGCCCACCTTAAAGAGGTGCTGCAGGTACAACAAAAGCAAAATTAAAATGAAGTTGTATGGAAGGCCATCTCATTATGATATATCAGCCTCTGTTCTGGCGAGCAGCATTTATATTTACATATTGAACCCATCCATCCACTCTGTGATAGCAAAACCCTGAGTTCCCACCGCTTGCTGTCTATACTGGCTTATCAGCTTATCATTCACTGTCTGCCTTGATGTTGGGTGTCATTCTTCTTGCTCTAGTGTGTGCAGTTGCAGAACTATGAGGGTCAGAAAGTATGCATGCCCCATATCTGAATGGATGTCACAGCAATAATGGGGAAACATTTTGCTAAGCTACGGGCACTTAACTACAAGTTAGATGAGTTGAGGGCTGCAGGCAAAGCAGAGGGCCCTTTGCAGTGATTCACAGGCCAAGAAAAGACTTTAAAATGGTCACTGTTCCTTTTATGACATGAACCACATTTGAGGTAATTTTTAGAGTGTGTAATAACCAGTTTTGGGTATAACACAGTTGAAGCAAAAGGCTGGCAAAATAGTCAATACCCTGAAAAGTTAAGGCGTTAAGACTGTATTTTTTTTTCTGGACAGGACTGAACAGAACTCAGTTCTGAGGCTTGGAAGGCACATCCAGTGAGAAACTGCTCAGTGCCTCTGAAAACACTGGGTAAAAAGCAAATAACATAGAAACATAGAATCTGATGGCACATAAGGACCGCTTGGCCCACCTAGTCTGCCATTTTCCTACCTAACAGATAAGCTGCAGATCCTAGTTAACCAACAGCTTACTTCCTCCTCCTACCTCCCACTAGAATTGCATTATGTCTGTCCCAGGCATTTTTGAATTCCCCCACTGTTCTTGACTCCATGACTTCCTCAGGAAGGCTGTTCCATGCATCCACAGCCCTCTCCATGAAAAAATACTTCCTCACATTACCTCTGAGCCGTCCCCCCTCTATCTTCAAATTGTCCCCCTTGTTCTTGCACATCTCTTTTTCTGAAAGATACTACCTCTTGGACTTTGTTGATTCCTTGAGGTACTTGAAAGTTTCTATCATGTCCCCTCTCTCCCTTCTTTACTCAAGGGTATACATATTAAGCTCCTTTAGTCTTTCTTCGTATGTCTTCTGGTGCAGACCCTGCACCATTTTGGTTGCCCTCCTCTGGACAGCCTCCACTCTGTCTATGTCTTTGCAGAGATGGGGTCACCAGAACTGCACACAGTACTCCAGATGGGGTCTCACCAACTGTCTGTAAAGAGAGATAACAACTTCCTGTTTTCTACTATTGATGCCTCTCCCTATGCATCCCAGTATCCCCCTAGCCTTCCTTACTGCCTTCTCACATTGCTTGCCCACATTTAGGTCATTTGATATAATTACCCCCAGGTCTCTTTCCATTTTTACTGTTGTCAGTATCTCACCCCCCATTGTGTACTCTTCCCCTGGGTTTTTGTTTCCCAGGTGCATTACCTTGCACTTCTTTGCATTGAATCTGAGCTGCCATACATTTGACCATTCCTCCAACCTTGCCAAGTCCCATCTCATCCTTTCCACTCCATCTTGTGTATCAACCCTGTTGCTGATCTTTGTATCGTCTGCAAAGAGACATACTTTTCCTTCCAGTTCCTCTGCAATGTCACTTATAAAGACATTAAAAAGGACCGGTCCCAGTACTGAACCCTGCGGTACCCCACTAGTAACCCTCCTTTCTTCAGAGTGGACTCCATTTACTACTACCCTTTGCATCCTGTTGTCTAGCCAACTTTTTATCCAGGCTACCACCATGGGACCCACTCCAAGGCTGGCTAACTTGTGTATTACTCTTTTGTGTGGGACCTTATCAAATGCCTTGCTAAAATCTAGGTATGCCATGTCCACAGCCCCTCCCTGGTCTACTACTTTGGTCACCCAGTCAAAGAAATCTATTAGATTCATCTGACACGACCTTCCCATCATGAATCCATGCTGCCTTAGGTCCTGTGCCCCACTGGCCTCTTGGTACTCAACAATTATTTCCTTCAGAAGTGATTCCATCATTTTCCCTACCACTGAGTTCAAACTAAGTGTTCTGTAGTTTCCTGCCTCTGTCCTGCTCCCACTTTTGTGAAGAGGAATCACATCCACCCTCCTCCAGTCCACAGGAACCACCCCATCTTCCCATGATTTGTTATAGAGACTAGTCAGCGGTGTCGCTAGTTCTACCCTTAGTTCTTTTAGAATTCTTGGGTGAATCCCAGCAGGCCCCATTGCTTTGTCCACCTTCAATTTTATTAGTTCAGAACCCTTTCTTCTGTAAATGGACTGGTATTGACCCCAGTCTTCAGAGGGTTTCTCTTGTTTGATTTAGGTACCTCTCCCTCCTCTTCCTTTGTGAATACAGAGCAGAAATATTTGTTCAGTATCCCTGCTTTTTCACTGTCACCCTCTACCCACATTCTCTTTCCTTTATTAAGCCTCAGTATCCCTCCTTTGGTCTTTCTTCGCTCCCTAATGTACTTATAAAAGGTCTTATCCCCCTTCTTAACAGAGTTGGTTATCCTTTCCTCGGTTTGGGCCTTTGCTATTCTGACTGCCTTCCCTGTCTCTTTCTGCTTTAACTGATAAAGTTCTCTGTCCTGCTCCTTCTGTGTTTCCTTATATTTCCTGAATGCTATCTTTTTCTCCTTAACCTTCCCTGCCACCTCTTTTGAGAGCCATTGTGGTTTTTTCCTTCGTTGTGTTTTGTTGATTTGCTTTACACAAAGGCTTGTTGCCTCTGTGATGGCTGTTTTGATTACTCCCCATTGTTATTCCACCCCTCCTTCTTGCCTGTTTGCTAGTGCTTTTCTGAGGCACCCTCTCATTTTCCCAAAGTCAACCCTCCTAAAGTCCAATACTCTTGCTTTTGTATGGCTTGATTTTATGGCTGTGTTTATCGTGAACCACACTGTTTGGTGGTCGCTTGTTCCCCGATGGCTACCTACTTCTAAATCTGAGATTCTTTCTCCGTCCCCATTTGAGAGTACCAGGTCTAAGATTGCTCCCTCCCGAGTGGGCTCCAATACTAGCTGTCTGAGGCATGCCCCTTGTAGGGCATCAAGAATGACCCTGCTCTTGGATGTGCCTGCAGCAAAGGTGCTCCAGTTAACATCTGGCATATTCAGGTCCCCCATCAACAATATCTCCCCTTTTTCTGCCATTCTAAGGATGCCTTCTATCATTTTCTTGTCCATTCCTCCTCTGACATGGGGGTCTGTATACAACCCCCATGCAGATTGTGGTGCCATTTCCTGTCTCCAGGGTGACCCAGAGTACCTCATCTGCTCCCTGTTTACTCTTTAGTTCTGCTGCTTTGATCCCTTCCTTTACATAGAGAGCTACTCCTCCTCCTCTTTTACCCTCCCTGTCCCTCCTGTAGATTGTGTATCCTGGTATGTTGACATCCCAGTCATGGTTCTCTGTGTACCATGTTTCTGTGACTGCCACAATATCCAGGCAACCCTCTTCCATCAAGGCCACTAGTTCAGGGAGCTTGTTACACAGACTACGGGCATTGGTACTCATCGCTTCCACTTTTGATGGCCTTACCCTTTAGCCCCATTCCTGTCCTTACTGCCTTTGCCTTTTTAAATTTACCTCTGTCCTGCTCCCTAATGACTTCTACCTTGGTGTTTACCACCACTAATCGTGTTGTGGGGGAGGCTGATTTCTGTTCTTTCAGTGCCTCCCACGCACAGTTTAAATGCTTGCCAATGAAGCATTTAAACTCTCACCTAGGATCCTGGTTTCCCCCCCAGATAGATGCAGACTATCACGCTAGTATAGGTCTGCATCCCTCCAGGTGGCTCCCCAGTCCCCAATGAAGCCAAAACCCTGAGCTCCACACCAGTTTTTCAACCATTCATTGAATCCCCTGGTGAGAAGTACCCTAGCATCACCCTTCCCATAGACAGGCAGCACCTCTGAGAAGGTTACCGTATGTGCTACTTGTCTAAGGCCCTTCCCCAACTCTACAAACTCCTCTTGCACTGATCTGATCCCATTCCTAGCCAGGTCATTTGTCCCTAGGTGGACAATGACATCCAGCTCCCCTCCCTCGTGCAGCTGCTCCCACGATTCTGAGGATTCGCTTCTTGTCACTTCAAGCCGTGGCACCAGGCAGGCACCTTACCTCCCTCTCCCCTTCCTCCCCCATTTCTACCCCCCGAATGATTGAGTCCCCCACCAGGAGTTGTTTCCTTCCCCCCTGTGGGGTCCCATGCCACCCTTCTGTGGGTCTCCTTTGTGAAGGTTCCCAGCATGCTCTTTGGTCTCCACTGCAGAGGCCTCCATAGAGGAACCACTATCCACCAGAAGAGCGTATGAATTGTGGAGAGGTATAGCTGGAGGGATGCAACTCTGTTCCACCACCCTCTTCCTCCCTGAGCCCACTTTGGTCCAGCCTCTCCTGACTGTTGTTTTAGGTTAGCAGATACAATCTTTGTTAAGCTGATGAAAAGATAAAGATACAAGCTTTTGAGGCCTCTAGTGTTGCCTCTGCATCAGGTATGGTAGAGGTCTCTAGTCCTGCATCAGGTATGTCTGAGGCCTCTAGTACTGCTCTTCAGGTATGCCTGAGGCCACTAGTGCTGCCTCTTCAGGTGTGTCTCAGGCCTCAATTGCTGCCTCTTCAGGTATGTCTGAGGTCTCTAGTGCTGCCTCTTCAGGTATGTCTGAGACCTCTAGTGCTGCCTCTTCAGGTATGTCTGAGGTCTCTAGTACTGCTCTTCAGGTATGCCTGAGACTTCTAGTGCTGCCTCTTCAGGTATGTCTGAGGCCTCTAATGCCGCCTCTTCAAGTATGTCCAAGGACTCCAGTGCTGTCTCTTCATCAGGTATGTTTGAGACCTTCCATGCTGCCTGTTCATCAGGTATTTTGGCACAGCGCACCCCAATTGTTTCATCTGGAAAATTTCAAACTGGTTCAAGGCACCAATAATCAAATAGATGTTCACCCACCTGTATTGTAAAGCACCATGTATCCAATAGTTCCTCCCTCACTGAGCTTTTGTTTCCTTTTTTTTTTTTTGCAGCAACAATATTTGATGCTCTGTTCTTCTTTCATCAAGAGCTGAGGGGAGGCGATCTTGAAAGGGGAAACTGATTGGTACAGGGAAAAGACAGGGTTCCAGTCTGACTCTAATTCTAGGCCAGATCTCTTGAGACTTGATTTAGAAGATCTAAGTCAGTCTGAGGTGGATCGCCTTCCCCAATCCCTCAGCACCATAATGCTTTGATGATGCCATTTGAGTTCTTCTGCCTGACTTATCAAAGCTTTTGATGCAGGACTTGTGGTAGTTATTTTGCCACAGCTGTATCACTGTAAATGAGCCAAAATGTTTGCATGTGATTTTCATGCGTTTTGACACATTTGCAACCGTTTTCTCACTTTACGGCAGAAATACAATGCCTGCATCATTTATTTGATGTATGCATCACTTTTTGTGAGCAACTTGTGGCACTTGTGACATGAAATTAGATCACATTTTATGTGATCTAACAGTCATGTCACAGCTACCACAGCTGCGGCAAAATTGTGCTACCGTTCTTTGAAAATCTAGCCCTTAGTTTCTCTTTGTACCCTAGCCTTTAATGAAAAGATTTTTGTAACAAAACAAAATAAGATATATAGGAATAGGATAATTTTTTGTGCACTAAAGTGTTTAATTTACCTGTTTTGAGATGGAGAACAACTATGCCGAGATTAAAATGACATCATTCTTATTCCCATGGAGTGTTGTTGCTCTGAGAAATCAGGTCAGGCACAGCAGTTAAAAAAATAAATTGTGTCACTCTTCAGCATATGGCATATTTTGTTATGAATACACCTCAGCAGTGAAAATAAAACAAATTATAAAATGGGTAGAACATTTCCTGCATTTTGATTGGCTAAGAGGTACCATTTGCCGTGTCCTTATCAGGACATACACTGGCAACTAGTACTACTGAAGCCAACCAAAATGCATCACACTGTAAAATCAATGCTTCCCACGGCTCTCCTGCTTGCAGTTTCACACCTAGCACATGGTGGAACTGCAAGATCTGGACTGGGAGAGCACTGCCATCGAGACACAAGTCAAGTGTCCAGGGTCCCCCTCCCCCCCCCTTTTTGACAGGCAATAATGACAATATTTTACCATGAATTGTGTTGTACCTGTCATTGTATTCAGACTGCTGCCTGTTTGTGACATTTGAAATCCACAGATCTCAGTCCCGTTATTCATACCACGGGCAGTACAAACAGGCTGGCCATTCCTTTCACATCCTGCCTGCAGTAGTACCCCTCGATATGTTGGTCTGCAGTTCTCCCCCATCCTCTTTTGTATGTATGGGCATAGGATAAGATCCTTTCTCATGGTATGGTGCAAAATGACTGATTTTAACTGCAAAGGAGGAAATTGTTCTGTTCGGCAGCCACTAAGGGACAAGCTCGCTCCTAATACTGCTGGTGAGTCTGGTGACAGGCACATAATCACAAAAGAAAGATAGGGAAAAAATGTCGAAATGTTTGTGTCATTTTTTGAGTTACAAAAACAGCTACTACTACTTCGAGCTACTTCCAAGCTCGCACATTGTTGTCATGGAGCCGACGGCTTAAGTAAAAGTGACCTGCGCTGCCACTGGCTATCAGCTCCATTGCATTTCAGCCAGGAAAAGCAAGATGATTAAATGTATTGGGAAAGCACAAAGTATCACACCTATCGTGTGTGTGTGTGTGTGTGTGTGTGTGGGCAAACTCTGTGTGGGGAGATGAACTTATGGAAATAGAAAAAAAGGACATTTCCTACCAACAAGCACCCTCTGCTAGCAGAACCATGCAAATTACTTTTTTGTTTTACAGATCTTTTTATTTATTTAAATAAATAACTTCACGTTTGCATTTTTTTACTTCTGGGACCCATTTATTAAGCTGAACAAGGCATTCTAAGGTGTGGGTTATAGGCTCATAACAGCACTTCCCAGGTGCTAAAGTGGGGCGTGCTCTTATCAGTCATAAACCACACCTCATTGTGTCTTATTCCTTACATAAAGGTTATATTTCCTTTGATCTTTAAGGTCAGTAGGGACTTTAGGTCCATCATATTCACCCCCCCACACTACCACCACCACTTCAGAACCATGGATGAGTAAGTACTGTACCTATCCACTTGATTACATTAAGTACCCGTGATTCTGTTTGGTAAGCAGAAATGTGTCTATGCTTGTCTTGAAGGCCAGTACTGTCTTAATGCCCACTGTGTCTGCTGCTGGTTATCTACTTTATAGGTTCTTTTTTTTTTTTATTTACTATACTTTTTTGTTCCCCGGTCACTCTCCCATCTGCCCCACTCCTATACCTGCCTCACTTCCCCAATGACTGCCTTCTGCCACCAATACTACCTGGCTTACCTCCCCCCCAGGGTGGGCCACAGTATCATGACCTGCCCATCTGTGACAGGTAAGGTGTCAGTGAGCTGACATTGCCTCCCTGGCTTCCCTCCCAGGGTGGGATTTGGGGCCTGTAGTGATGCTTGTGAAGCTGGTATTTAGTCGGTGGCTGAGCAGCAAGGAGCTATGGTGACCAAGCACCAGGTCAGCATCATCCAGAGTGACCAGAGAGGGGTTTTCTATGTTTTTCCTGGGAGGCGGGGACATGCAATGACGTCCAGCGTCTGCCCTGCCTCCCGGAACACACTGATGCCATTTGCTGTGGTCCCCCAGCCTCCGCCAGGGGTCCGTCACACACCAGACATACTCCCAACCCTCCCCACCGAGAAGGAGAGCAGTCCACAGGATGCTCCATCCTTTTCCCCCAGCCAGCCATCTGACAACCCGGGTCCATTCCCGAACCTGGGTCGCCAGCGTCATGCTCATAAATCCAACCACTGCGCCAACAGGCCAGCTTACTCCATAGGTTCAACAACCCTTGGAGAAGTTATCTTCCAATGCTAACCTAGAATTTACTACTTCTGAGCTTCAAGACATGTCTCCATGGCCTGCTAGAAGACATCGGATTAAACATCTCCATCTGTTTGATCTACTTGATACCTTTAGTACATTATGTGGAAGACTGACATCATGTCCCCTGTCAGCCCCCTTTCCTCTGAGCTGAACATGCTAAGGGCTTGCAAGCATCTCCTTATAGCTTTTGTATCCCAGACCACTGATCATTTTGGTGGCCCAGCGTTGCACAATCTCAGTTGTCTCAATGTCTTTTTTGGAATGAGGAGACCAAAACTGTATGCAGTACTCCAGATGGGCCCTGACCAGGGACTGGAAAATTGGCAGGAATATTTACCCTGCTCTGCTGGTCACCACCCCCCCCACACACACACACACACACATATACACACACATACACACACACTTTAGATGCACCCGGCATTCTGCCAATCCTTTTGACAGGGACTGCTGTCTTTTGGATACAATGTTAATCTGAAGTAGTATCTACCTGTCTATGGTGATTTTCCAGGCAGAAATGTTAAAAAATGGCATTTTAATTTTTTGACACTTTTTCTCTGACTTTAGCATATCTGAACTTGCTGCTTCCACTAACCACCAGGTGTTTGATGATTGCACACCCTAATAGCTTCAAAGAGAGCAAAAGTAACTGTTTATCTCTTTTCACCTGCAGGATCTCAGTCTATGGGGCATCTGGAGGCAAAGGTGGCAAGAGCAGCATGTCGAGGTCCCATGGTGTGACAGTGACGGGCATTTTTGAACTAGAGAAGGATGACATCCTGTACATTCTGGTTGGACAGCAGGGTGAAGACGCCTGTCCTAATGTGAGTGAAGTTTCTAGTTTGTATTACATTCTTAGTTTACCTCTCTGCTGTTGTGGTTTGACTTCTGCATATCAGAAAGCCAAAGGCATGGATTTTATACAGGACATCACTTGAAATGTAGGGGACTCAAAGAAGGATTGAATTAATTTAGAAAATGGGCATCGCAAAAGTCAGAAGCTGATTGGCTAATCCCCCATGCCACCCGTGTTGTTATTTTTTAACAACGCTCGGCAAATAACAAGTTCTTCTTGGCAGTACCCATTACCACTTTGTATCCCTATGCCCACCCAAAACATCATACCAGCCAATTTTTTTTAACTCGCTTAGCGAGATACTAATCCAAAGGCCCCTTATGCAACTCAGTCCTCCTCAGACCAGTCCCTACAACTCTTACACACAGTACCATAAACAAAAATCCCAAAAAAGTTTTCCTTTCGTTTTTAATCATATAAACATGAGCAGAACACCACTGTCCCTGCCACTCCCATCCTCCGATCAGCACCGTGCTGTCACACATGCTAGCCGACAGCACTACTCCATCTCCAGGGCTAAGTATAGGAAACCACTGCTCCACTTCAGGGCCCGACCATGATAGAAGTCCAAAGAACAACCTGCCACTTGCCCACAAACAAATCATCCCCACAGTAAATCAAAATACCTTGTTTTTTTCCCCCGACTTCATCAGCCCACTCTATTTGTACCTTCCCGTTCCAATGTTGCGTAACAGACGTCCTCATTATTCTTGTTGCTCCGCTGCGGCAAACTCCCCGCTCAAACTGTAAAAACAAAACCGTTTTTTCCTACACAGATCACCAACAGTGCGATGCGAAAACTATTACAAGGTTCCTAAAATACCAATAACAAAACACTGCACTGTACTTATTTAATGCAAAACAACTGTCTTCTGATAAGCAACAGCACCCTCTAGTGCCAGTAAAGGAATTATTTTAGAGAAACTGACATTTCTGATAATTTTTCATCAATATCTCAGCCTCTTTTTTTATAAATTTTATTAAAAAAAATAATGTTACCCCATTTTCTAAGTGTAATAATACCCTCCAGGTTGGTTGTTATGGAATATAATGGACCTTTCTGGGGCTATAAGGCCCTCCACCTGTGGTGTCGAGCCTCATTATGTCCCTGGGCGATCCGTTATATCCCAATAATGCCCACCCTGTTAGGTATTATTTACACAGTGTATTGGCTCAATGGCAGAAGCCTGCCTCATGGCTTTTCTGTCGTAATGCAGCTATGCAACCAACTATATGGGCAGGTGCCAAGGGAAATGGTTGCCTGAGTTGTGGTTCTGTAATTACCATTATAAATCACTAACGTGATTTCAGCCAATCAGCATGTAGAGCCACTGTACCTCCTATGCTGTGTACAGTGTGCTGTGATGTAGGCATACAGAACCAGTCAGCTTTGCTGTCTCACCCAAACCTCATGCTCAAAGTTTCTTATACCATAAGAGACATGCTTTGGAGGCTTTATTAACGTATAGTATGGCTTTTGCAGCCATCTTTTTATACTACTTATTTATTTTATTTTAGAATTTAGGGCTAGGAAAGGCACACTGAGCTGAAGAAAGTGCAACTCTGGAGCACAAGGAAGTTAAGTGACTTGTTTACAGTCATAGGCCTGGATATTCAGACTGTGCCAGGCTGTGGCGCAAGCCTGGGTGCAGCGCAACTTGGCTGCGCAGGGATGTTGACTGGGCGATATTCAACAGAGCTACGCCATGGCACAGCATCGTTGAATATCACACCCTGGGCACCTGCAGTGTGCATGGCGCAGTGGCACTGTGCCAGCGCAAGTGGCCAGAGTGGAGCAGTGGGATGCGCTAGCACAAGTTCCATTGCGCTTGGTGCAACAACCATGATATTCAAAAGTGCACATGCAAATGGGGCCATAATGCATGCAAGGTGCAAATGGAGCCATTTGCATGTCATTATGGTTCCATTTGCATGCAGGTGTGCCGTTCCCCGACAATTTGCACCTGGCGCCCTACCAGGCTGCAGCCGTCAGGGACCGATGCCCCCTGCACAGTGCGGCAATGTGCCCCACTGCCTGACTGCAGGCATACGTTAAATATAACAGTCATCCTATTTCCCTGGTGGTCCAGTGGACCGCTTGCAGCCTGATCATGGGCATAAGTAAAAATAAAAGTCCAATATCCCAGGTGGCCCAGTCGACCACTCGCAGCCCGATTGCGGGCATAAGTAAAATAAAAGTCCAATATCCCTGGTGGTCCAGTGGACTGCTCACAGCCCGATTGCAGGCATAAGTAAAATATAAAAGTATTCCTACAGTATATCCCTGGTGGTCCAGTAGTACCCCCCCTCCCCATCAGCCCACTGAGCCCCACCGCCCCGCTCCCCCCCCGGTCAGCGGCAGGTGGCAGCTCCCCCTGCTTGCCGCCCCACCGCCCGACTGACACTATGCGGTATGGCTGTACACCCATTGTCCAGCATGAGCTAATGCTCGAACATACCAGATTACTTACAGTCCAGATATGTGAATGGATCCATTCACTTATCTGGACTGTGGTACCGTATGGGCTGCACGCCATTGGCTCATGCTGTGGAACAATGGCATACAGCCCTACCATACAGTGTCAATCGGCAGATGGCAGGATGGCAAGCGGGGGCGGCTCAGTGGACGGTGGGGGAGGGGGGTACCACTGGACCACCAGGGATATAGGAATACTTTTATATTTTACTTATGCCCATGATCGGGGGGTGCAAGCAGTCCACTGGACCACCAGGGATATAGGAATACTTTTATATTTTAATTATGCCCGCGATCAGGCTGTGAGAGGTCCACTGGACCACCGGGGTTATTGGACTTTTATGTTACTTATGCCTGCGATCGGGCTGTGAGCAGTCCACTGGACCACCAGGGATATTGGACTTTAATTTTTACTAATGCCCACGATCGGGCATGGGGGTGGCACCACCATGGTGCAGCCGGAGCTCGGGTGGCCACCCACAGGTGTCAGCTGCCATGTTGCACCCTGAAATATGGCAGCTCACCTGTGGGTGGCCAGCCATTGTTCCTTTTTTTTTGGCTCACCTGTGTGCAGCGCAAGTAGGGGTTGTGCATGCATGGGCTCAGCACATCCCAGGTGAATATTGGGATGTGCAGAGTATGCATGGGCATGCCCCCCCCTACCTGCACTGCATACATTACTGATGCACTCCAGCGCATTGGGATTTGTGCCAGGCACAATCCCCGTTTGAATATCACATCAGGGTGCATCAGTGGGTTGTGCATGGTGCAACACTGTTGCGCCATGTGCAACCCTTTTGAATATCCGGGCCATAGTATGTAAGTGACAGTTGTGAGATTCAAACCCAGTTCTGCTGGGTCTCCAGATTCATAGCTCAGTGCTCTAACATCTAGGCCATGCCTTCCTTATTAGTTGGAGCTGGGATGTAATCTGCCAGAACAAAATCTCATTTACAATGGGGCCCCTGGACAAGAAGCAGCAGACTACAGATAATACAAACACTAAACTACTGTACATTACAAGCACTAAACTAAAATATATTATATTACAAATACTAAACTAAAATATATTTCACCTAAATATAATAGAAACATAGAAACGGTCTGGCAGAAAAAGACCCAGTGACCCACTGAGTCTGCCATTGCCTGCCTATCTACTGGAAGAGCCTCTGTTAGTCATCCTGTCCTCCCCCCTCCAGCATATCCAGCTTCGCTGTACCCATATGCCTGTCCCCTCCCCCCTTGAGCCCCCCCAACTGTCTCAACACATTTGACTTTGCCTGGAAGTTTGTTCCACTCTGTTACCACCCTTTCAGTAAAAAGTTATTTCTGACATCTTTTCAATCATCCCTTCCACCCATTTCAGGAAGTTACATCTGGTGTAAGTATTACTACTGAAAGTGAACAAGTCCCTAGAGTCCACTCTATCAATACCATGGAGGAATGTAAATATCTCAATTATGTCCCCTCATTTCCTCCTATCATAATATGAGTTACAGTAAACAGTTCCTGATTAAATTAAAAAAATACAATACATTGAAATACAAGAGAAGGTTCTAGTATGTCTTTCATACAATGAAATGGTTTACTAGACAAAGGGTACCATGAATTCCTATCAGATATTTATCCTTATGGAACCAGGAACACATGAAGCTTTTGTACAAATATACCTGATAGAAGAACTATTGTAATTTTAGTAGGCACTTTGCAGGGATGAATATTTACAAAATGTAGTGTTCTCTGCTGGTTAGATCACTGAACTGTGGGAAAAGAGACCCCCGGTTCAAATTCTACCATAACAACAGGCTCAATGAGGATGAGGAGCAAGTATTTGACCTTCTAGTGCATTAACCCAGCTGTAAAACTGGAAGGCAGTAGGACCCTGTTGAACATTTTATATATTTATTTTTATTCTTTGGTAACTGGGTAGGGCCTGCTGGGCACCAGGCCTTTATGCAGGAGTGACCCTGTAGCACAAGGAAGTTTAAGTGACTAGGTCAGGGTCACACAGTATGCAAGTGGAGGTTGTGGGAATCAAACCCAGGTCTGTTGGGTCTACCAAGCTCTTTCACAGCACCTTGCTCTAACATCTAAGTTCCTCCGGGACACTGGGATCACTTAAGTATAGAAGCAAATTGAATGGATGTTATGTATTGTATTTTTATAACCCAATTGCTTTCTGTACTGCAGGCCAATCCTACCATCCAGAATGTGTGCACTGGAGAGAACAATGTGATAGAAAAGGAGATCAAAGCAAACAAGACGATTAATGAGTGGGCAGGAGGCGGTGGAGGGGGAGGTGGCTCAACTTACATATTTAAGGTACACATCAATACTAATTCCTGTTGATACACAAATGTTGCCTTCCTGGAGCAGATTACAACCAGGCCTGGATCCATTGATTACCAGAGTGTGATCTAATGAGAGGGGATGGGTACTGGGACTGCACCAGTGGTGCGGCAACAACTGCATATCTTGATTCTGAGAGCCCAGGGTTCTCATGCAAGCCCCAGAATCCTAAACTGTGCAGGCTGGTTGATGAGCATGTCTTGGATGGGGGATGCTTGGCTCCAAGGAATTGGGTTGCCTGGCATTTGCTGCCCCTCCACCAACAAGCTGACCAAGGAATAGCATAGACCACAGCTGTAACAACAATCTCTTGGCTACCATCCCAACTGGAGGAAGTGTGTAGCAGAGGTAACCACAAATGTCACGTGGGGAGGTGGAAAGGACACTGTAGTTGTTGCTGTTTATGGTCACTTTCTAGTCTAGTCCCTGTTTCTTCCATTCTGTATGTTACCTTTTTGTTAATATAAACAATGAAAAAAGTGTATTCTCTATGTATGTATTTCTGTACCTTTGCTGTTTTCATATAAAGCCAAACCACCAAAGATAGACTGGCAACTCTGAATTAGTTTAGTCTACAGAAGAAGCAACTGAAGGGTGGCATGATTATAATGTTACATATTCTTGAGGGATTTCACAGGGTGGACCATGCAGGGTTCTTTGAGGTGGCGGGGTCTAATAGAACCCAGGACACTGGTTGAGGTTAAGATGTATAGGATAAAGAGGAAGGGAGCACCATTTCACACAGAGGATGGTAAATGTGTAGAATAGTTTACCTGAGGAGGTGGGGCAGCCCCAGTAAAAGCTTTTAAGATTGGACATGACCAGGTTTCTAGAAGAGAAAGATACCAAGGAGTATGTCGCTTCAGGACCTAGCAGAGGAACCTATGTAATTAACCCTATCACATGCTTAAGAAGAACAGGCTGGTTAGTGGCCCTGAATTCCCACACTTTTATGGCACTAGTGGGTTTTTCCTTCTCTCAGAGTTACAACTATCTTTTAAAACAAGCATCTAATGAAGAACTTGTTGAAGTCATTTTCCTCAGTCTGCTTTGGGGGTTTCTTTTGCTGCTACACTTCAGGAAGTTTCTGTGTTTTGTAACAGATTTCAGGTAACTTCTGTGTTTTGTAATAGGAGTTTGCTCAATAAGCAGTGGTTGACTGTGGGGCTGCATTTAGTAGCCTGAATCCCTCCTAGTTGAGCGTAGTAAGAGGTAAAGGTAAGGTAAGGAAAAAATGTATTTAAAGGTGCCCATTCCCGGAGGCTCTGGCCACCGTACAGATAAATAAACACATATTCATAGTACATCAATAAAACATAAAAAAGAAGTTATACACATACATATATTTATAAAAACAAAACATCAACCATGCTACTCAAATCAGAAATCATAGGTCAATAACTTAATCTAAAAATGCCTGGGTGAAGAGGAGGGCTTTAAGGCGGGCCTTGAAAACCCTCCAAGGTGGGGACCTCCTTAACCCCAGAGGGAAGCGAGTTCCATAGAATGGGAGCAGCAAAACTGAATGCCCTATCACTAGCCGATCTCAACCTCAACCTAGGAACTGCTAGGAGGCCTCCACAGGAAGAACAGAGGGAGTGAACCGAGACAGCAGGAACCAGGAGGTTTAACAGGTAACCAGGGCCCTGACCATGTAGGGCTTTATAGGAGAGAAGCCCCACCTTGAAGAGGATCCTCCACCTGACCGGCAGTCAATGCAGCTCATGCAACACTGGTGTAATATGGCAAAACTTTGGCTGTAAGTAACCAGGCAGCTGCATTCTGCACTAGTTACAGTCTGCAGAGAGATCCTCCCGTGACCCCGAGATAGAGCACATTACAGTAGTCAAGCCTCGATGTGACCAAGGCATGCATCAAAGTGGGGAGGTCCAGAGGTGGAACAAGGGGCTTTAACCTGTCGATATTTCTAAGATGGAAAAAACAGGAGCGGACAACAGAGGAAATCTGAGCCTCCACAGTCAAACTCCTATCAAGAATAATGCCAAGATTTCACACCTTTAGGGAGGCCTTCAATGAAACAAAGCCCAGAACAAGTCCAGTCTCTGAATCAGAGGCCAGCCTATCATGCACTCTGTTCGACTCCACCACCAATACCTCCATCTTGTCGGGGTTCAGTCACAACCAGCTAGATGCCATTCAATCGCTTATCTCAGCAACGCAGCTGTTTAACACATCCACCACGTTGGATGTTCCTGGGGAAAAGGATAAGTATAGCTGGGTATCATCGGCATAGCCATGAAAACCCAAGCCATACTTCCTAATGACGCCCCCCCCAGGGGCAGCATATACACTGCAAACAACACTGGGGCCAAAACCGAACCCTGAGGAACTCCACAAGAAAGGAGGCTAGGAGAGGAGGAGAAATTCCCCATCACAACCCGTTGCCTCCTATTGGATAAGAAGGACTCAAACCAACAGATGACAGTGCCGGTGAGTCCGCAGAGTTCCCTGAGGCGGTCAAGCAACACACAATGTTCTACAGTGTCAAAAGCTGACAAGAGATCAAGGAGAACAAGAATTGTCCTTTCTCCCCGATCTCTAGCCCTGAGAAGGTCATTCTGCACCTGAACAAGCACGGTTTCCGTGCTATGCCTTGCTCAGAACCCTGACTGGAACTGTTTTTACAGCTCATGAGTCATGAGGTGCTCCTCCAACTGAAGCGTCACTACCTTCTCCACAACCTCCACTAAAAAGGGAAGATTGGAGATAGGTCAGTAATTTGCCCTGACCTTCCGGTCCAAAGATGGTTTCTTTAAGAGAGGTCTCACCAGTGCCTCCTTCAAGGCATCGGGAGAGACCCCCCCTTAGACAAGGAATACCAGACAATCAGAGCAAACACCGGGCCAATGATGTCGATGAATCTCATCAAGAAACGCGTCAGCACCGGATCCAGTTCACAAAAAGTATGCTTCAGATTTGTCACCACCCTAATAACATCACTTGCCTCCACTGGTTTAAACTCCCCTCAACCAGGCAGAGTGCACTTAGCACCCCTCTGGCGGCCACTGCCAGCTATAACATTGCAGACTGGAGAGACTCCCTGCTGAATATTGGACACTCTGTCCGAGAATAACTGAGCAAACTCTTCACATTCAGAATTTGAAAAAACCCTCCTCGGCTGCAGACAGGCAGGATGGTGTAGCCTGTCCACAGTCCAAAAAAGTATACTTGGTCGGTTCTTCCTGGTGGCAATCTCCCTGGACAGGAACACTGCCTTCTTATGGTTGATTGCCCCCTGGTATGCATTATAATGCACACGCAGGGCCAGTTTGTCCACATCCAGGCCGGACTTCCTCCAGCAGTGCTCTAACCTCTGATCCTTTCTCTACATTTCTCTGAGGTCCCCATCAAACCAAGGGGACCTGAGGTATGAAGATTTGGGTCGTACACGGACAGGTGCGAGGGAGTCAATCATATCTGATAGAACTCTATTATATGAGTCCACCATGAGACCAACGCCTCCAACGCATACATTTCCCACATCAGATAGACGAGTTGCTGCCAAAAGGCCCTCCGTGGTCAATCCCCATAAAGGGTGACAACTCGTCATCTCTGTAGGAGAGGAGTGAGAAGCCACTGCCAGAGGACTCCTTGGCTGATTGATTTTGGACACAGCCTGTGGTGTAGTCCCACCCTCCCGCCTTGCAATCCACCCACCCCAGGATCAGCCTACATTTAGACGGTGAGTCCCATAGGGCCTTGCAACATCCTGCACCCATACAGGAAGTAGTGAAGAGAGAAAGAGAGAGAGAGCAAAACAAGACAAACAAAATACATTTGAGAGATAACAAATAGGTGTCTTAAGCAGGCAGTAGATTGAGGAGGGAAACAGGCATGATAGGAGTGGTGTGGTGCCGTGCAGTGGCTGTGGAGCAGCTGTCTTCAGGGAGACATTCTGGAGTCTGCAGTGCTGCCTATCTGCAGGCACCTCTCTGGGCTGAGGGAAGAGGTTGCCTATCTCTGAGCACAGCTGGCCAGGCTGCAGGCGGCATCCACCCCCTCCCAGAGACCACTGGGTTCACAACCTGAACCTCAAAGGATGCCCGTGAAGAAGAGTGATTGGACTATGGTGGGCTCAGGCAGGGTGGAGGGGTCAAAAGCACATCCCCCAACTGGTCCCACATAGTAACTCCTATGCTGTTTTGGAGGAATGGGAAAGCCCCACTCAGGAACCCGAGGCTGGGACCAGGGAGGATGGGTGGGTCCTCCAGGACTGAGTCCCAGTGAAGGGAGGCAGGGGACCCAGGAGAAGTGGGAAGCTTCCCCTAGTAGGGGACTCTATTGTATGGGGAGTGGAGTTAGGGACACCTAGCAGGGGAGAGAGGGAGATCAAGTGCCTCTCAGGAAGTGCTGGGTGGAGGGATAGGAAGCGGACCCATAGGATTGCTAGGGCAGTAGCTAGGAGGGAGCAGCTGAATGTCATTGTCCACCTGGGAACCAATGACCTGGCCAGGAGAAGGATGGAGTTAGCCAGAGTCCAGGAGGATTTCAGGAAGCTGGGGGGGAACCTGAAACAGATAGCATGCTCCATCTTATTCTCAGAGGTGCTACCTGTCCAGGGCACAGGGGAAGCTAGGGCACTCCACATCTATACTTTCAACTCCTGGTTGAAGGATTGGTGTGGAAGGGAGGGTTTTGGCTTCATAGGGGACAGGGGCCTGACCTGGTCAGATGTGAGCTTACATGAGGAGGACAGCCTGCATCTTTCCGAGAAGGGGACTTTGGTCCTTAGTGAGAAGTTTAAATGCTTCAGCCGCGAGCATTTAAACTGGCCAAGGAGGGAGAGCCAGGAGGGTCAGGAGGCTTAGGAACATCCCCCCAATGGGAACCTGCAGGAACATGTATCAACAGGAACAGCTGAAGCAGGCAGGGAGGGACAGGCAGGTCAAGAGTGTATAACAATAACAAGTGATACAGGGGGAGTCTCAGCACATAAGAAAGAAAACTGGGGTGGGGGAAGATGCTGGAGAGGGAGAACAAGAGCAGAGGGAGAGCAGACTGTAAAATATGGAAGGTCATGCTAACAAATGCCCATAACCTAAGAAATAAGGTTCCAGACCTGGAGGCCTTCCTGGCAGATGCAGACCTTGACATTGCAGCAATAATAGAGACGTGATACTCTGTTAATCATGGCTGGGAAGCCATTGACAAGGCTATTCACTATTCAGGTGGGACAGGGAAGGTAAAAAGCATGGGGGAGTGGCCCTGTACATCAGAGATGGTATAAAGGCTACAGAAGTTCAGGGAAGACAGGAGGAGGCCAAGGTAATGTGCGTCACCCTGGAGCCAGGCAATGGAACAGAAATATGCACAGGGGTGATCTACAGACCTCTGACACAGAGGAAGGAAGTAGACAGGGAACTAGTGGAGAACATACACAACATGACAGCTAAAGGCGAAATCTTGCTACTAGGGGATTTCAATATGCCGGACATGGATTGGACCACCCAGGTGGCTGCTTCAGCCAGAAGCACAGCCATCCTAGAATCCCTGCAGGGTGTTGGACTCAGGCAGCTGATGCATGAGCCAACCAGCAACAAGTCAATTCTGGACCTGGTATGGACCAGTCGGAACAGAGTCAACGAAATACAGGTGGAAGGGCAGCTGGGGTCCCGTGACCACCACATGGTGTGGTTCAGCACGGAGACATGGACTCAAACCACACAAGGGCAAAAGCATTAGATTTCAGGAGGACAGATTTCACTGAAATTGGTAGATGTATACAAGTAGTCCTGGGGAAGGGAGAGGTAACAGAGGGGGTGGAGGAACAACAGGAGAAACTGAAAGGAGCCATAGTGGAGATAACTAACCAATGTGTTAGGAAAGTGGCCAAAGGGAAAAGAAGAAGGAAACCACTATGGTTTTCTAAAGAGTTGGGGGACAAAGTCAGGGCTAAAAGGCTGAGTTTCAGAAATATGAGAAGCCAAAGGGAGAAGGACAGGGAGGTGTACCTTGAATGTGTAAGGGAAGCAGGGAAGGCTGTTAGGAGAGTGAAGGCACAGACAGAGGAGGGTTTAGAACAATCTGTGAACAAAGGGGATAATGCATTTTATAGGTACATCAGTGAAAGAAGAAAAACCAGGGGGGATTGTGATGAGGCTCAAAGGGGAGAAGGGAGAGTGTAAAGAGGGGGATCTGGACAAGGTAGAAATACAGAACAAATATTTCTGCTCAGTATTCACTAAGGAGGGGGACGGAATGGGAACATTGTTTAACCAGGAGTAGCACACTAAGCCGAAGCTTGTTTCCAGATGCTACCTGGAAACACAAGGAAGTTAAGTGACTTGCTCAGGATCACACAGTATGCACCTAGGCGGCTGTGGGATTCAAAGCCAGGTCTCCAGATCTGCAGCTCAAAGCCTTAACCCACTGTACCATACTGTCTCCTAAGGCCACAGGGTCAAGAACCACAGTTGGGTTGCAGAGGCAAGGGGGGGAGAAGTGGACACCAGACCATTCACAGTACAGAGAGTTCTGCAAGAACTCACAAAGCTGAAGTTGGAGAAGGCCATGGGGCCAGGTGGCATCCACCTAAGGATATTAAGGGAGCTGCGAAGGGAACTAGCAGTGCCTCTGGTGGCCCTATTCACAGAGTCACTCAACATGGGTGTGGTTCCAGAGGACTAGAGGAGGGCACATGTAGTCCCACTGCACAAAAGTGGTAGTAGGGAGGAGATGGGGAACTACAGGCCAGTCAGCCTCACCTCAGTGGGAGGAAAGATTATGGAGACACTGCTAAAAGAAAGGATAATGACACATCTAGAATCCAGAGGTGCTCAGGATCTGAGGCAACATGGATTCAGAGCAGGAAGGTCGTGTCAAATGAATCTGATATTTTTTTTTGATTGAGTGACTAGGGAAGTAAATCAGGGAGGGAGGGATGGTAGATGTCACCTACCTAGATTTCAGCAAAGCGTTCAATACCATCCCACATAGAAGGCTGATTAACAATATAGGTAGTCTGGGCATGGGAGACAAGGTGTTAAACTGGGTTAGGAACTGGTTAACAGACAGGAGACAGAGGGTGGTGGTAAATGAGGTACAATCTGGAGAGAGGGGGTGACTAGCGGGGTACCACAGGGATCAATACTAGGACCAGTCCTATTCAATGTCTTCATTAGTGACATTGCAGAGGGGCTGAAAGGAAAGGTCTGCCTGTTTGTAGATGACACCAAGATCTGCAATAGGGTGGATACTCCAGAAGGGGTACAGAAAATGAAGAGGGACCTGGGAGAAGCTTGAAAGATGGTCAGAGATGTGGCAACTGAGGTTCACTGCAAAGAAGTGCAAATTAATGCACCTAGGTAGAGGGAACCCTGGAGAGAGTTACAGGTTGGGGGAGGAGCTGACTGTCACCAAAGAAGAAAGGGACCTAGGGGTTATCATCTCTGATAACCTCAAGGTATCAAAGCAGTGTGCAGAGCCAGCAGGGAGGGCCAGTGGCATGGTGGGGTGCATAGGCAGGGGTATCATTAGCAGGAGGCGGGAGGTGGTGATGCCATTGTATAAAACATTGGTAAGGCCTCACCTGGAGTACTGCATGCAGTTCTGAAAGCCACACCTGCGCAAGGACATAAATAAGGTGGAGACTATCCAGAGACGGGTGACAAAGATGGCGCAGGGCTTGCACCACAAAACATATGAGGAGAGACTAAGGGACCTCAATATGTATTCACTGGAGGAGAGAGTGGGGGGACATAATTGAAACTTTCAAGTACCTCAAGGGCATAAACAAGGTAAAGGGGGGGACCTTTTCCAATGTAGGAAAAGTACTAGAACAAGGGGGCACAATAAGACATTGGAAAGGGGTTGAGATTAAGAGGTAATGTGAGGCAGTTTTTCTATACAGAAAGGGTAGTCGATGCTTGGAATAGTCTGCCACAGGTGCTAGTGGGGGAAAGCACAGTGGAGGGGTTTAAGCATGCCTGGGACAGGCACAAGGGAACCTTAAGAGGGAAGGGAGTGATGAAAAGTCATTGATTAAATAGGGTCCGTGGCCACATACAATGTATAGGTCCTATGGGCAGACTGAATGGGCCTAGCGGTCCTTTTCTGCTGACAATTTCTATGTTTCTAGAACTATAATCAAATTCAGACTTGCATTTGATTTAGAATTTTGTGGTCTGCATATATTTGAGCTTACTCTCAAGTGGGTCACCCACACATCTAGAAATTCCCCTGGGGAACTTTCTAAGCATGCTGGTAACTTGTTTGTGAGTATGCTTCACTTTAAAGCACTTTTTATGTGAAATGTGTGATATGCAATTAAACATTTATGGACTTTTGTGAAGTTTAAATAATAAAGATTACATATTATCTTTATTTTGACTAAGCCAGTGCCATGTTTTTTGACAGAATAATTTTGTTTACACTGAGCATAGCATTTCCTACAGCAGCCTCATTTTCCTGGCCCAAAATGAAAAACTGTGCCTGCCTGTCAAACCCGTTTGAATCATTAAAACAGGTTTTCAGACTGAAGTAGCTGACATCACCTAAAACAAGCATTTGTCATTGCTGAATGTTTGCTTGCTGGCATTGGCATTGGTAGTGTAGGAGTTATAGAGCTGCATAATAGGAATGGCAGTGAAGTATTGAACTGAAGCCAACCCCACCACCACCCTGCAGAGACTGACAAGCATTGGGGTGTGCCTTTGGGTCGTCAGGCATAACAGCCACGCCAATTCACCACACCCTACCCTGCAGACACTGACAAGTGTCATGGTGTGCCTTGGGTCTTTGGCCCTTATGCTCACCCCATTCCATCAGGAAATACATGAGATGGGTCCTGTATAGGAGAATGGTGTGAACTTTGGGGCCGAAGAGTCCAAGGCACACCTCAATGCCTCTCACTGGCTGCAGGGTGTGGAATGGTATGAGCATTACAGGCGAGAATCCCAAGTCACACCCCTGATGCCTGTCAATCTCTACAGGCTGGGGCGTTATGGTCGGAAACCCTAATGCCTTAGGCTTTCGTTGGCATTTTCACTCCAAATTTTCAACATGGGTTTTGTGACCCCACCTTATGAACAGTGGCAATATCAGTTTGTAGCCGAAGCTGATTTTGCACAGCAACTACGCCATTTGGCACCACAGGTGCGAAACACATTTCAAACAGGATGTGAAAATGACAGCTGTACCGCTCATGGGGAGGTACAAAAATGGCAATGTTGAAATTCTGCAGTGAAAATATTAAAAACTGGTGAAGTCACGAGCGCATGTAGAAAATGCGCAACGCACACCGTAATGCAATTAGTTTGGGATATTTTACACAAATTGTCAACACAGGATTTTGAATCTCCGTCACCAACAGTGTCACTGTGATTTTCTTAATCTGTCCCAAACAGTGATTTCCCACAGCGACCACGCATTTCTGCGCTGGAAGTGCGAAAACACATTTCGGCCATGGTGTGAAAAATGACAGCTATACTGTTCATAAGTAAGTGTGGAAAAATGCCAATGGTGAAAATCTGGACTGAAAATATTAGAAATCCATGACGTTACAAGGGTGCGTGGAAACTGCGCAATGGTTGCTCGTAACACAGTCATTTTATGGACTTTTTTCACCAAATTTTTAACATAGCCATTTTAACACCTCTGCTTATGAACTTTGTCACTGTGATTTTCTTAATCTGTCCAGAACATTGATTTCGCACATCGACTGCGCCATTGTGCGCGACATGGGCAGAAATACATTTTGGGCAAGATGTGAAAAATGACAGCTATACTGCTCATAAGGAGGTGTGGTACAATGGCAATGTTGAAAATCTGGAGTGAAAATATTGAAAATTCGCAAACTTACAAGTGTGCGTAGGAACAGCACAACGCATGCTCGTAAAACAGTCATTTTGGGGAATTTTTTCACCAAATTTTCAACATAGCCATTTTAACACCTCTGCTCATGAACAATTCACTGTGCTTTTCTTAATCTGTCCCAAACATTGATTTTGCACACCGACTGCGCCATTGTGCCCTACATGCGCAAAACACATTTTGGGTGAGATGTGAGAAATGACAACTGTACTGCTCCTAAGGAGGTGTGGTAAAATGGCAATGTTGAAAATCTGGAGTGAACATATTGAAAATTCATGAACTTATGAATGTGCGTAGGAACAGCGCAACGCATGCTCATAGAACAGTCATTTTTGGGGAATTTTTTCACCAAATTTTCAACATAGGGTTTTTGGGGACCTACCTCATGAACTGTGACACTGTTATTTCATAAACTGGCCCCGGAATGTGGTTCCACACAGTGATCTCAAAATCACCTTTCGGGGCCGATTAACGCCATGATAGTGACAGAACTCATGAGGTGGGGTCCCAAAAACCCTATGTTGAAAATTTGGTGAAATAATTCCCCAAAATGCCCGAGATATGCACTAAAGCTGAAAAAACCCTATTCATTCCATTATACAGCTTACAGGCATTTCCTCAGTTCGCGGTCAGTTTTGAAGAGTGCAGACGTTGTTCCCAGTCCACCGAAGATCGTCGCGCCGGACTCTGGAGGTAAGTATGGGGTGAGGGTGTGTGTGTGTGTGGGGAGGCAGGATGCGCAGAGGGTGGGTGTGGGTCAGGACAGTCAGCGAGGGAAGGTTTTATCAGTTTTTTTTACTTAGACGATGCGGGACTTCTGCCACGCTGGGGTGGGCTCCCAGCGTGGCAGCTGGAAGGCTGTTTTGGGGGGCACTGGAGCCGACGGGGAATTGGGCACCCCCATCGGCCATACGAACTCTTGCCATGCTGGGGTGGGCTCCCAGCATGGCACCCGATAATCTCTGGGGGGGAGGACAGTGGAGCCGATGGGGGATTGGGCACCCCCGTCGGCCATACAGACTGCTGCTACACTGGGGTGGGCTCCCAGCATGGCACCTGGAACTCTGTTGGGGGGGTGCAGCACAGCCAACGGGGGATTGGGCACCCCCATCGGTTATACAGTGTGTGCATGGGGAACGCATGAACACGCAATATGCTGCGTGTGCATGTGTGTGTGGGAGGCGCACATGAGCACGCGATATCTTATCACTGCTCACTGAAACGTAGCTCTCCCTTTCAACTGTACAGCACTGCATTTTCGGATCATGGCACTATGTTTCTTGCACATGCGTGCAAGCAAACATAATGAGCCATAGTATGTAAATAAGCAGTTTCTGCTCATCAGTATGGAAAGACCATTATTTGTCAATGAAGGGGAACAGCATAGGAAATTAAACAGTAGATACCTCCCTGCTTTTTCTGGAGGTTTTAAAAATGTTTGTTGGAGAAAGATGCTCATAGCATTTGTAACCTCATTTTCATTTTTATGTGGCTAAATTCTTACAGCTGGAGAATAATGAAGCAGTCCCTTTAATAATAGCAGCAGGAGGTGGCGGAAGGGCCTACAGGAGTAAAGCACACATGTCATCTGAAAACCTGGAAAGACTGGAGAATGACTCTTCCATTTTGGGAGTCAATGGATTCTCTGGCGCTGCTGGTAAGAGTTATTTTAAATAAGTTTATTTATTTTAAAAGAATTCACAAAGGTAAAGTTAGAGGGAACTCACTATATGCATGGCCAGCCCCCAAAACTCCTTAATCACTGTGCTTCTCTCAGTAAACAAAATAAGTCCCAAAAAGTTTACTTTATCTAACGATCAAATAATTACACATATTACCCAGTGCAATGTGGCTTGGGTAAAATATACAAGTTTTCATGAAGGATTGTGGACTAGCCAGACTTTAGTCATGACTATAAAATGCAAAATGTATCAAAAGTGTTATGTCTGTCCCCTTTGCTTGGGCAGACACATCAGCAGTCCTTGCTATTTTTTTTTGGGGGTTCTGGAATGGATGTTGTTACTTTTTTGTACATATATTTGAAATTTTGCACACTAGCACTATTTGTAACACCTCTAGTGATACAGTAAACAGATTTATAAAATGGCAAGAGACTGTACAGCAATTTGATTGGCTGACAGCCTTTGCCAGCTATGCCTTTTGTTTTGTTTATAGCATGGAAAGAACAAGTGCCCCTACCTGTGCTTCCAGTACAGTACAGATCTGTCCAATGCCACTGAAAATGCAATTTCACTGGCATTTGTTTTCCATGTAGTGAGCAAAATCGGAAGCCGTAAAAGTAAATCAATATGCTCACAGCACTTAAAAAGTGTTGCTTCTAGTGTGGAAATACTCCCGCTGTCCCTACTGAGCTGCTCCCTTTCCCTCCTTAGATCCCGGTATCATGGAGTGTAGACTCCTCAGACCCACAAGCAGAGGAGATCACCAGGACTTTATGAAATGTGCTACCACAATGGTAGCATGCTGCCAGGAAACTGCAGTCTTGTCAGCGGCCCAAGGCAGGCACCTACAGCATAGCACAGCACCCCTAGTGACACCAACAAATAAAACAGCACCCCAAGGGACAGCAGAGGGACTATTTCAAATAAAGTAACAGTTTTTTTTTTTACCAATTTTTTTTTAAATACCTTAGTTTCTCAACATATAACCATTTTATAAGAACAGTAACACACTCCAGAGTGTGGGTTATGCTCTGATAAGCACACTGCTAGGGGCAGTAAGGAACTCAGCCTGCAGGCTCGTGCCTCACTACGCCATTAGATTTGTGTTTATCATAGCATAACCCACTTTTTGCTACTTATCTGACGATTGAAGTGCTCAGTTTCTGTGTGGCGAAAGTTTTTTTTTTTTCTAAAGAACATGAAGTGACGCCAGCTCTGCACTTTCTTACTGGTAATCAAACCTGGGACCCTGAGTCCAAAAGGCAGCAGCTATAACCATTCAGCTAATAGGAAACTCTCATTAGTTGGGGGGTCAGAGTGCTCCTTTGACTTTCATACTTGCCATTCCATTACCCATTAACAGAGGTCAGTGAGCAATATTGTTGGACCCTGTCATTGGCAGCCTCATCCAGCAGGTGGCATTGCTTCACATGGACTGCCTTTCCTCATACTGTGGAGCCAGTCAAGAATAAGATGCTACGCTCTCATCACAGCTTCTGTCAAGGACATGACACAGAATACTGTAGGAACACAATGTAATCCAATCACAGTTACTCCTTTTGTCAAGCATACTAGGAATGTGAAGAAGCACAGAAGGTCGAAGTCCATGAGTAGCTTCCAAACACTCAATTAGCCCTTAAGTAATATTTATTATGTAGTCATCCAAGCATTTTTTAATTTCTAATTTTGATTTACTCAAGACTTCTGGCCCAATTCTCAATGCTCCCAGTACAGCACAAAGGGGCGTGTGCCACAGAGAATGGCGCAAAGTGCATCTTGCGCCAAAAGATGCACTGGGAGTGATTCACAAAGGCAGCGTGCATCACCTGCAGGCTGCCAGCCCCAAAACCGGGATTGCGCCACCCGTGCACCACAAAATGGTCTGTGGCAAGGCAGTAGGGCCATGTGACAGATGTAGGCTGCCAGAGCTTTATTATATGGATTCACAAAACACACCCAGAGGTCATATTTCTGAATACCCTTAGACCAGCCAGGACTTGTCTAAGGGTGCTTAGAAACTCACCCTCTGGGTGGTTTGAACACTTTTGTGGCAATGTGCCACTGTCCCCCCATCACAGCTCTGTTCACCCCTTATATTATATAATAAATCCCTGGTAGTCTAGGGCCCCCAAGCCCAATCACCTGTAATATAACATAATATCCCTGGTGGTCAATACATTTAGATATTTTCTATCTAATGTATTACCTCTGTAAGTGCCTCTAAATTAGAGAGATCTTTGTTTCTTAAGAGCCCAAAAAGACATGTCCCACATTTCAGACACAGGTATCAGTTTAAGCTCTGTGTCTCCACACTCCTTCTGTGAGTCATCTAGTTCCTCCTTTTAGAATATAAAATTACAAACATGATTTTCTTCCAGGAGGTATTTTAAATAATGTGAACATCAGCAAGAAAACATTTCCCAAATTATGAGTCTTTCATCAACCAGTTCCTTGGAGTTTTAACCCTGCAATCCATCTCCCAGGTATGAGATAGCCAACAGGAATCAGCTAAATGATGTCTTTTCCAGATGTAACAAAATTGGTATTTAAGTTCTAACTTCAAAAGCAGCAGCAGGTGATGAGGGCCTTAAACTGTCTCTCTAAAAGGATATTCCAATTAACTGTTTCCGTCTGGTCTGTTTAATTACATCCTGGTTTTCAGCTGTTGACACTTTGTAATTTAAAGGGCCAAATCTCACACACTGAAATGTCATACACAGACCATGTATTTATAATACCAATATCATACAATGATCATAACCAGCTGGCCAAGCATCACAGTGGGAATATATTTATTAGTGGCTGTAGGATAGGGATATAGTAGGGGAGTAAGTAGGTAGATGGTGTGTAAGTGATAGCGTGAAAGGTGAATTGAAAGTGTGTATTTAGTGAAGTGTGAGTGATTGAGAGTGTCTGGGGTAGTTGGGGGTATAGATTAAGCTTTGAAATATGTGTTGGGGGGATTGTTATTTTGGTCAGGCAGTACTCCCCCTCGAGGTTGTGGGACCTGCGACCTTTTGAGTGTCCTCTGCTTACATCACAGGTATACCATAGATGTAGGGCCCTAGGTATAATTAGAAGGAGGAGGACTGGTAGGTCCTGGAGACCTCAGGCAGGATGGGAGAAAGGTCAGTGGATAGAGACAATAGGGACTATGAGGCACCCTGGGGCAAAATGGGACCAAGATCAAGGATTTCCTTGCCTGGTGCCCATACCCAAGGGCTCTGAGGAACTCAGGCAGGTACTGGGGCCACCTACGGAATCCCATCCCCTCTCGGGTAGTGTTATGCAATGCCAGGTCTATTAAGAATAAGATCACAGTGGTTGCAGACTTAGTAGCCTCTGCAGACCTGGCCTGCATCACCGAGACCTGGCTGGAGGAGAATGCAGGAGCTATTTTGGCTGCTGCAGTAATGGCTGGGTTCTTGGTGATACACTACCCGAGAGTGGACTGAAGGGTGGGGGGGGGGTCGCAGTCTGTTTTAGACAAGAACTGAGCCTCAGGAAGGTGCCAGTGGGGAGCACCAACTCCTTTGAGTGCGTGGTTGTTGTGGGTGCAGGACTCTGGATCCTTCTCACCTACCGTCCACCCAGGAATGGGGGGGTATTCCTGAAGGAGGTAGTGGACTTCATCGCTGAGGTGGTATTGGAGTTCCCCAGATGGTTAATTCTGGGGGACTTCAATGTCTGGGTCAACGATGAACTGGCACACGTTGGACAGGACCTCCTCCAATTGATGGATTCATTGGGCCTGACATGGGTTTTTACCACTGCAACACATGAAAAGGGCACTTGTTGGACCTGGTGTTCCACCTGGGGATGGTGATCTCGACTATGGAGGTGGAGCCTGTAGAATGGTCAGATCATCAGACCCTGAGGTTTAGTTTTGTGACCCCCCAAATAGGGCCTGCCCCTAAGGAAATGGTACAGTAACACCTGAAGTCCTTATGATGATGCTGGACCTTTCAGGTATTCCATTAGATAGCGGTGACCCAGGGTCTCTGGTACTGACTTATAATAGGGCAGTGGCCAGAGCCCTAGACACCATTGCTCCAGTTCATGTTCACCCTCTGACTTCTCGCCCTGGTGCCCCATGGTTTGATGGGTCACTAAGGGAACTAAAGAAGCAGAGGCGAAGGTTGGAGAGACATTGGCAGAAAACTCACCTGGAGATGGACAGACTTAGGTTGTTGGACCACTGTGAGGTCTACCAATCAGCAATGTCCCATAAGAAGGCAGAATTCCTGTCCAGGGAAATTGCTGCAGCAAGAAACAGACCAGCACAGCTCTTCCGGACTGTGGACAGACTGTGCAATCCACTCTGTCTACAGGTTGGAGGAGCGTTGTCACAGGAAAAGTGTGAGTAGTTTGCTCAGTTTTTCGCTAATAAGGTGTCCACTGTCAGGACAGAGATCAGCCAATGTTTCCCCATGGGTTTTTGTAGTGGCCCACTGAGTGGTACTAATACCCAACTGATCTGGTCTACTATCAGCCAGCCGGTAGTCATGGCTATAGTGAGCATCATCCAGACTCTGCGACCAACTTGTTGTAGTTTGGACCCGGGCCCAACACGCCTTCTTGTAGGGTGTGTTGAGGTTATATGTCCAGTCCTAGCTCGGATAGTCAGAGTTTTCAGATCCCTTAAAGGAAGCAGTGGCTAGGCCACTGCTGAAAAAGCCCTCCCTGGACCCAGACTGCCCTGCCAACTACAGACCAGTCTCTAACCTACCTTTTATAGAAGATGGTCGCTTTGCAGCTGGAAGATCATTTTATCTAGCTATATCTATGGCCCTCTCCAGTCTGGCTTCAGGAAAAGGCATAGCACCGAGACTGCCCTGGTTCGAGTACTTAATGATCTTCTAGTGGCGAGAGATTGGAGAGCCTGTTCCATCTTGGTTCTCCTTGATCTCTCAGCACCATTTGACACTGTGGACCATGGGGTACTGCTGGAATGCCTGCGGTTCTTTTGTGGACTGGAGGGGACAGTCCTAAATTGGTTTCAATCATTCCCCGATGGCAGACTGCAGAGGGTGGTGTCAGGAATTTATTCCTCATCCCCTCGAGATCTGCCCTGTGGGATGCGGCAGGGTTCCGTGCTTTCCCCCATGTTGTTCACAGTGTACATGCTACAACTGGAGGACATTATTAGGTGGTATGAGTTGAGTTTTCACTGCTATGCAGATGATTCTCAACTGTACATGTCATTTTTACCCAGCCAGGAATATGATACAGTCTCGATGTTCAACAGCTGCCTACAGGAGATACAGAACTGGATGAGTGCCAGCTGGCTGAGGTTAAATCTGGAAAAAACTGAGGTGTTGGTGGTGGACCTAGATCTGAGGACAGCTGGGTCATGGGCAGGAAAACTGTCCAGCTTACAACTTGGGGGTAGCCTGCTCAATGCCTCAAATCTGGTGCATAACCTAGGAGTGGTACTTGACAAAGGTTTGACCCTGAAGGCTTAGGTGTCAGCCATAGTCTAGTCCTCCTTTTACCATCTCTGAAACATCACCAGGGTGAAGCACCTGGTTCCATCCGAGGATCTGTCAATACTGGTCCACGCTTTTGTCACCACTCAGTTGGACTACTGCAGTGCCCTTTACCTAGGCCTACCGGGAGTGGATATTCGCCAACTGTAGCTAGTGCAGAACGCGACAGCCAGGTTGTTAACTGGAACCCCTAGATCCAGTCACATAACACCTGTGCTGCGTGAACTGCACTGGCTGTCTATACAATGGCAATTCCCTTTCAAGATCGCATTGCTCACCTATAAAGCCCTACATGAGCTGGGACCCCAATACCTGCAAGACCTCCTATTTCCCTATTGCCCCTCCCGCTCACTCCAATCCTCTGACGAGGGATTTCTAGAGGTTCCCAGGGTATACTTGAAGATATTTGGGGGAAGATCTTTTGCCTTTAAGGCCCCTACCCTGTGGAACTCTCTACCTCGTCAGATACGTGAGAGCCTGACCATAGAGGGTTTTAAAAACTCTCTCAAAATATATTTCTTTGAAAAGGCATTTTTAGGAACATAAGCCTTGAATTTGCATGCTGTTTTAAGGGAATATGGTATGTATTTTAAAATGTATATTATTGTCTGCACTTTTATTGTAAAGGCGCTCTGAGCAATGGAAGGGCGCCTTTTAAAAATAAAATTTTACTTACTTACTAGTGGGACTCCCACCCCCCACCCTGTAGTGCCCTATCACTCCACTCCCCCCATCCCGTGAGCGATCCGGCGACTGGCATAGTCCACCACTCACAGCCATGGCCAGCCAATGAATGAGCACTGCATGAGCGCATACTGTATATAGTACACACTTAGTGAATGACAGCTGCTGTCAGTCACTGAGCATGTACTGTATACAGTACACGCTCATTCAGTGGCTGGCCGTGGTGGTGAGAGGTGGGCTGTGACAGTTGCTGAATCAGTTACGGGATGGGGAGGAGGGGTGGTAGGGCACTGCAGGGTGGGGGGTAGGGAGTCCACTAGCCACCAGGTATGTCTGGTTGGCACAAAACGGGTGATCGGGACTGGAGCAGTCCAATAGACAACCAGGGATATTATGTTATATTGTGGGCAATCAGGCCCAGATCCTGTTCCATTTTTGTTGTTGTTAGTACCCCCAATCGTGTACTCTTCCCCTGGGTTTTTGTTTCCCAGGTGCATTACTTTGTACTTCTTTGCATTGAATCTAAGCTGCCATACTTTGATCATTCCTCCAACCTTACCAAGTCCCTTCTCATCCTCCCCCACCTTGTGTATCAACCCTGTTGCAGATCTTTGTGTCGTCTGCAAAGAGGCATACTTTTCCTTCCAGGCCCTCTGCAATGTCACCTATAAAGACATTAAAGAGGACCAGTCTCAGTACTGAACCCTGCAGTACCCCACTAGTAACCCCCCTTTCCTTGGAGTGGACTCCATTTACTATTACCCTCTGTGTCCTGTTGTCCAGCCAATTTTTAACCCAGATTACCACCCTGGGACCCACTCCCAGGCTGGCTAACTTGTTTATTAATCTTTTGTGTGGGACTGTGTCAAATGCCTTGCTAAAGTCTAAATAGGCCACATCCATAGCCCCTCCCTGGTCTACTACTTTGGTCACTCAGTCAAAGAAATCTATTTGATTCGTCTGACATGACCTTCTCATTGTGATTCCATGCTGCCTTGGGTCCTGTGCCCCGCTGACCTCTAGGTACTCAACAATTCTTTCTTTTAGAAGTGATTCCATAATTTTCCCTACCACTGAGGTCAAACTAACTGGTCTGTTTTTTCCTGCCTCTGCCTCTGCCTTGCTCCCACTTTTGTGAAGGTGAATAACATCCGCCTTCCTCCAATCCTCGGGTACCACACCATCCTCCCATGATTTGTTAAAAAGGGTAGTCAGTGGTGTCACTAGTTCTCCCCTTAGTTCTTTTAGAATTCTGGGGTGAATCCCATCAGGCCCCATTGCTTTGTCCACCATGAGTTTTAGGAGTTCTTTCAGGACCCTTTCTTCTGCAAATGGACTGGTATCAACCCCGCTATCCAGAGTGCTTCTGTTGTTTGGTTTACATACCTCCCGCTCCTCTTCTTTTGTGAATACTGAGCAAACCTATTTATTCAGGATCTCTGCCTTTTCATTGTCACCCTCTGCCCACTTCTGCTCCCCTTTATTAAGCCTCATTATCCCTCCCTTGGCCTTTGTTCCAGTGGCGAGCTAGAGGGGGGGCTGGATGGGTGGTCACCACTCCTGGCTGCCCTAGTGTGAGTAGTGGCACCCCGCTGCCATCTTTATTCACTGTTTAGTACAGATTGTGGAGCCCATGATTGACTGAATGGCCCCCCCCAGCTCCCAACACTCCTAAACCTGGCTCCGCCACTGCTTTGTTCTGCTCCCTAATGTACCTATAAAAGGTTTTATCCCCTTTCTTAACTGAGTTGGCTATCTTTTCCTCTGTTTGGGCTTTTGATATTCTGACTGCCTTCCTTGCATCCTTCTGCTTTAACTGATACAGTTCCCTGTCCTGCTCCCTCAGTGATTCCTTACACTTCCTGAATGCTTTTTTATTTTGCCCTAACCTTCTCCGCCACTTCTTTTGAGAACCATACTGTTTTTTCCTTTGTTTTGTTTTGTTTATTTGTTTCACACAAAGGCTTGTTGCCTCTGTGACGGCAGTTTTGATTTTTCCCCATTGTTCCTCCACCCCTCTTTCTTGCCTGTTTGCTAGTGCATTCTTTATGCAATCTCTCATTTTGCCAAAGTCAGCCCTTTTAAAGTCCAGTACCCTCGCTTATGTATGGCTTGACTTCATGGCTGTGTTTATCGTGAACCACACTGTTTGGTGGTTGCTTGTTCCCAGATGGATACACACTTCTAAATCTGAGATCTTCTCTTTGTTCCCGTTTGAGAGTACTAGGTCTAAGCTTGCTCCCTCCCGAGTGGGTTCCAACACTAGCTGTCTGAGGCATGCCCCCTGTAGGGCATCGAGAAGGATCCTGCTCTTGGATGCAGCTGCAACAAATGTGCTCTAGTTAACATCTGGTGTATTCAGGTCCCCCATCAATTATATCTTCCTTTTTTTCTGGCATTCTAAAGAAGTTAGTTAGTAGAAGTCATAAATACCATGTTCTGGGTGAGCCTCAGAAGCTGGTGACAGGATTCTGTAAAATAAAGTTACAGAATGGATCACAAGTGATCTATAGTGCTTGTGGGAGAACAGTAGATAGCTAGAAATTACCTAGATATAGATACAGCTACAGATACAGAAATATATCTACTTGATAGGTAAGGGGAGTCAGTAGTCAGACCTGGAGAAATAAAAATCCAAATAGGTTAGTATAGAGACAGAAACTGTGAACAGTGATATGAAGAGTGGAGACTAGGTACAAGGGTAGAGGAGGAGGAGGAGTGAAATAACATAAAAAGTAAAACAGAAAAAGAGTACAGTTCTGAACACAATGGGGTAGTAAACTATTGAGTATATAAAGAGAAGTCAAATATGAAAAGGGAGATGCAAAAAAGGAACAGAGAAAGGAAAGAAAACTGCAGTTTTTGGGGGGCGGGACAGTCACAAGACCCCCTTAGCTTCCCTGTGTGGCTGTGTTTCAAAATATAGGTAGCCCTGGTGATCCAGTGGGCAATGGGTGGAGGGCAGGATTTTCCCTGCGGGTCCTCTAGGCTACTTTATTTACAAGAGGATACCTGTTGTCTTGAGGTTCCAGGAAGGGCTTCTACCTTCCTAGACTACAGAACTCTTGTGCCCACCACCCCCTCAATCTGTCTTTATCCAGAGAGTGTACATGTGTACATGCCATGAAGTGAGTGCAACTGCAGCAGTTTTGTTAAATAAATATAAATGCAAGTGTTTCTTTATTCTCACCAGTACCAGCTGCTGTGGAGGTGTGGGCAGTGAGAGGGAATGTGTTGCTGCTGGGAGCCCCCAATTTAACTGAGTCAGTCCCGGTGAGTATGTCCCAAGTATAGTGGGTGAACTAAGTAGGGAAGGAGGACCACTAGCTGCCAGTTGGAGTCTCTGAACATTGTAGCCACTCTGTGGCTGTTTGTAAAGACCCTGAGTGGGGCACAGGCTCAGTGTAATATACAGCAAGGCTCCCAGTCTAAGACCATAAATGTCTGAAGCCACCAACAGCAAAAGTTGCTCTCGCAGCTAACTATCAAGTACATGAGAGGGGCAGGAGAGTTTAGCAGGGAGCAGTAAGCATGCCATATGCTGTTGAAATGGAGAGCCACTAGTGATGCTCGGATAGTGCTGCCATGGATCCGACTGTGATCTGGCGGATGGTGGCACTATCCAGGTGGGATCCAACCGAATACGGAGGTCAGGTTCCAGGTCAGATCCCACCTAGATCCGGAGCTGGATCTGGCATTGTTTACATGCAATATTAGTATTGCATAAAAAAAATTTATGAAGGCATCTTCCACAAGCCACATCTGTTAAAATCGACTTAAGCGTTGTTTTCTCGGCTCCTACCCCTTTAAATTAGTCCATTCTTATATTGCAGTCTCCCCAGTTATTTAAGCCAACCTTCTTATTACATGGTCTGGCCAGTGCATTTGTGCCTCATGGTTTTTTGTCTGCCCAATACTGATTTGTGATACCTAGACCTAGACATTCCAAGTTTATTTTATTTATTTATTGATGCTAGGATTAAGACCTTTGAGCTAAAAGCTCATTTACAGCGGTTCCACGTCAAACAGTTGAACAGAGCAGTTCAAACAATGTACAGACAAAGAAAAATGCAATAGAGTACAATACAATAATTGTAGGTAGGTTTAAAACATTTAAACAGATTAAATAAACAGAAAATTAGTAGTTGCATAAAAAACATGGTACTGGGACAGTAAGTGCAGTAAGAGATGGAAGAGTTCCTACTAAGGTTTTAAGAACTCAATCAGGCAGACTTGGCAAGGGCTGCTTATCTGAAGCATTGTCATGGAACTGGGGGGAAGGTTTAAAGTGCAGCTATAGAGTAGCGTTGTCATAAGTGGGGGGCTACAACAGGATAGTTTTGCAAGGTGAGGGTGAAGGGGTGGGAGGAGGAGGAGGAGGAGAGGAATAGAAGTGAGAGGTGAGGGAGGGGAGAGAGCAGGGGAAAGGGTAAGGTTGGGAGGGCCTTAGTTGATAGTTTGGAAGTGCTGAGCCAGGGGTTACAGGAGACAGTCACACTTGGAATTGGTAGACACCAGATGATTCTTCAGGTTTGGATTAAAGAGGCCTATCTTGGTACAGGATTGAAGGTCAGGGCTGAGAGAATTTAACCATTTTGGGGCTCTGTACACAAATGAGCGCTGATCCTGAGAGGTGCAATGGAAGGGGATAGTTAACGTGTGAGAGCAATCACTTCTAGTTCTCCTGCTAGCATTATTGGGTCGGAGGAGACCAAGAATTACTGGCAAGGGAAGACCCAGAATGGACTTTCTGGCAAGTAGGCAGGTCTGGTATTGTACCCTGCAGTCCAGGTTTAGCAGCCCTGTCCAGGCATATAGCAGGCAGGTGTGTATGTCAGCCAATTCACCCCCAAGATAAACCTACAGGCTTTGTTAAGGGCCAGTTTAATTCTCTGTAGAGCCATCGCCATGGCTGCTCCATAGACTATTAGACCATAGTCTATTATCGACAGGACAGAGCTTGTCACTGCAAGCAAGAGGGCTTCTTCAGTAAGACAGTGTCTGTGTTTATATAGCACCCCAATTCTGGAGTTTACCGTTTTCGCTATCTGGTTGATGTGCTGCACATAGGTGAGGGAGGAGTCAAGGGTGACACCCAAATATTTGAAGGTGTGGACCACATCCAGAGGTTCTTGTCTGTTGATACAGATTTGTAGCTGGAAGGATTTGTGTTTGTTCTGAGGGGTGGCAAAGATCATAGTCTTTGTCTTCTTATAACTGAGGAGAAGCCTATGTTGTAGGAACCACATTTCAACAGTGATGAAACTGGTTTGCATATGCTCTTCCAGGGTAGAGGGGTTAGGGTGGCTCGAGAACAGCACTGCATCACCAGCATACAGTAAAGCTCAGTCTGGGCAGGCCTTAGGGAGCTCATTGAGAAATATGCTGAAGAGGAGTGGTCCCAGTATGGATCCCTGGGGCACCCCGGTGGAGACTAACCTGTGGTCTGAGATGGTGCTTAGTATTTTCACGTGCTGGGTACGGTCGGAAAGCTAGCTTTGGAACCATTGAAGGGGCTCATAGGATAGACCCAAGGATGACAGGAGGAGGTCATGGTTGACCATGTTGAAGGCCTTGGTTAGGTCAATGAAAGTGGCGCCAACCAGGTGACCCCAATCCATAGCTTCATGTATGAAGCTAGTGAATTCTACTAAGGCTGATGTGGTACTGTGCTGCTTCCTAAAGCCATGTTGTTCCGGGCATTGAAGCATGTATTTATTTATGTAATCAACAGGCTGGTCTACTAACTATCCTTTCGAGTGCTTTAGAGAGTGGTGGAAGTACGGAGACAGGATGGTAGTTTGAGAAATCGGTTCAATTACTGCTTTTAAAAACTGGGGTGACCATTGCCTTTTTCCACAGCTTTGGGAACTTTACGGAGATTAGGGACAAATTGATGATATGGGCTAGAAGATGGATAACCTCATTAAGTACGAGATTTATTAATTTTAGGTCCAATGAGTCTGAATAACTGGCTGTTGAATTCCCTACGGCTTTAGAGATGTACTTTTTTGCCTCTGTGACTGACACAATTTTAAGATAGAAGGGGGTGGGAGGTTTTATGGTCATGGCCTTCCATTTTGAGGGTTTTGTCAGCTTGGGGGATGAGGAAGTTAGGTGGAAGCACACTAATGAGATCAGTGAATGCCTTGTTGAAGGAGTTAGAGATTTCTGCAGTGTCTTGTATAAGATTGCCATTTAAGTTGAGCAGGGAGGGGGGAGTTTGGCTGGGTTTCCCAGTTAACGTTTTTATATTTAAATTTAGACAGTCAGGGCTGGGACTCAGGAGCACATAACTCATAATGAATAAACGTTCTCTTCCATCCATTTTCAATCTCTGTGAGTTAGGATTATTACAACATCACTTCTGTTCACATAGTTTAGTTTGACCCTGAGGAGGTGCCTGCCATAATGCACTTGCAAAAAAGCAGTGCCCTGTCTTAGTCTCAGGTGCAGCATTATCCATGCTGAAAAGCAGAGAGAGATCATTTAGAACCTGAGATAGAGCATGTCAGTCAGAAGGGGGCAAGGGAACACTGAGCAGACAGACTCACTGTCAAAGAAGATACAAGTAAATTTACTTACTTACTGTCGCTGACTGACTGTGTCAATGTCAAACTGATGTGGCTCCGATCTAAAACAAGAGCTTGGTTGGTGATGGTGAGTAAGTTATGGGACCTCCATGAAAACTCTAACCTTAACCCACTGTACAGTTTCCCATAGGCACTGGGTTCAGCTGCTTGTAGTATCCTGGCAACGGCAAGGCTGACCTGACACTATCAGTTCAGCCTTGTCGTTGCCAGGATACTATAAGCAACCAGTGCTATACGGAAAGATGTACAGTGGGTTAAGGTTAGAGTTTTTGTGGAGGTCCCGTAAATTACCATAACTTACCAATTCTTCAGGGTGGCAGTCTGGCAGAGGAAACCTGTTGCCTTTGCCTGATTCAGTGCTTCTTGCTTGTTTGGTTTGTGTAAACCTTTCAATTTCAGCAATCAAAGAGGCAGCATTTGTATAAGAAATGGTTACAGAAACATCCTGTGTACCAGCTATAATGGGAATGTACTCACTGTAGCCTGTTATTATATGGTGTGTATACTATACTATATACATAGTCATGTGGTGCGGGGTCTGAGACGAGAAAATTGAAAACTGCAGCTGCCAAATCCAGTAACCGGTGATGCTGGTCTCAGCTTCGCATGCTGCTGGCATGCTATGGTACTTTTACACTCCCATTGGGCTTCCAGCTGTTTTCTTATGTCACACAACTATACAATTATGATGTACACTTCGTACAGTACTTTAAAAGTGGTGATGATGGCTATGTCAAAGAGTACATACGCTAGGCTCCATATCCCTGGATCCGCCGGCAGATACCTGCACTGGATCCAGGGATCTGGCAGTGGATTCCAGTGCCCAGTTCAGACTCAAATGGTCCCATAAAGGGCTTAAATATTTGGGAACCTGGCTCTATCCAGACCGTAAAGGCATGTTCTCTGATAACCTTACGCCCCTGCTAGGTAAGTTAAAGAAGGAACTGGCAGGTGGAAACAGTTACACCTCCCACTGGAAACAGTTACACCTCTCACTGCTGGAGAACATTTGTGCCTTAAAAATGATCACAGCCCCTCAAGATCCTGCACTGCCTGTTCCACTTGGCAGTACAAAACTGTCCCCACTGGTTTGCTAATCTGGATGTGTTACTTAGCAACCTTCTCCAGGAGAGTAGACCACCTTGCTATAATAAGGAAAAACTAAGAGTTCATTGGTGTAAGGGAGGGTGGGGCCTACCGTGGCTTTATGCCTATTTGGCAGCTTTTAGAACAGCACATGGAATTCAGTGGTTAGACCCCACCTCTGATAGCCCTCCACAATGACTAGCAATAAAGGTCTCTTACAACTCACATCCTTCAGTGCTGCTCTACACCCCCTCTTCTAAACTGCCACAGAAGAGCTCAGTGTTGCCCCCCCCCAACTCAAGGCATGGTAGAAAATGGAGTCTTGGTTAAAGGTACCCCTAACTCCAAAGTCTCATATTCCATTATGGCGCAATCCATTAATCTGGATTGAGGGTTGTGTGATTCACTGGGGATGGTGGGAGGAAAAGGAATTTCCAGAGCTGCAGACTTGCTTCAGCCTTCCCAAACAGACTTAGATTCCTTTAAAAACCTTAGAAAGGTACAATCTGCCTCAGGGGCCTTTCTGGAGATATCTTCCAATCTGGAGTGCTCTCACTACTGTGTTTAAACAGATACCTTTTCACATCCCGTTCATCCCCCAGGTCTTTAGAGTCCTGGATGGTGGTAAACATAGGGTGGACTGGAAGAATTTATAAATCCATTATCAACACCATTCCACATCCCACAAATGGGAACAGGCACTGGAAGTGGTAATTTCTGAAGCCCACTGGTCCAAACTGTGGGTGCTGACCCACAAAGCATGCCCTGCCCTCCAGAAGTTTACTTATTCAAAATAAGGTTATGCATTTCTGGTACCGTATGCTGTCTCAGCTTAAGACACTGGGCCTTATGAGCCATGACGCTTACCAGAGGAGTCGGGCCCAAGGAGCTGACCCCATGTACATACTGTGGTCCACTAACAAGCTCTCCCATTTCTGGCATTAGGTCCACAGATGCTGCATGACCATTCTTAATCCACAGTTGCTGCTCTCACCTGTACTGTACCTCCTTGGGCTACCTCCACCTGGCATTTGCACTGAGAATATGCAGCTCTACTGACTTCTTATGGCAAACACTGGGGCCAAATGCCTGATACTGCAACAGTGGAAGTCTGAGACTCTCCACTCCAAGGCCCGGTGGCTATCTGCTGTCAGGAATTTGGCCACTCTGACCAGAGTGTCCCATTTCACAAAAATGACCATGGCAGCTTATCTAATGATCTGGGCTCCTTTCTTGAACTCCTCAGTGGTGCTGGATGATATGGTGCCTAGTTCATGAAAGGCATGTTACAGATTTTAAACACAAAATTAAAATTATCATTCCTCTGCAGGGCAGAACTATGGGGTATAACACAGACTGATCATTTATAAAAACATTGAATCAGAAATACAAAAGAATTCTGCATGTACCAAAATTGACCCCTAATTCTGTAGCAAGGGCAGAGTTAGGCTAGTCACCATTAAAAACACTCATAGATGTAAGAATTTTAAAATATTGGATAGCTAAAACAGTGAATTCCCTTAGTAAGTACATATGACTCTTAATGAGAAAAGACATTATCTAGATGATGCATGTTTCAATCAAGTGGTTAACGTGGTATCTTGACATTTCTTCAACTCTGGTTACAGCTGTTTAATAGATTTTACATTAGTTGAACTCATGAGACTTTTTCTAAATTACAATTGCATCTGCAGAATCTAACAAAACAATCAGATATGGAATTAGTTAAAAAAACAAGGACATCAGTTGGATTTCCTTAAATAAAAAAACTCTCAAACCTGAATTTTACTATACTCTGTGTCTCTCACCAAAACAAAGAAAATCATTCACTCAATATTGTTTTGAACTATATGATAGTAATTTTCTAACAGCAAGATAGCAAAATGATACGTTGTTACCCATGGATTGTGATTGTGGAATGATGGTGAAGATACATCTTAAACATGTGCTGTCCATTTGCCCTAAATATAAATGAATACACAAATAAATATATTTCTTGCAGGTTATCTAAACCCCTAAACAGATGGGTGTCATCTGACTCAGAAATAAATATCAGAAAGGTTATTGGGTCTGGCCCGTCAGCGCAGCGGTTGGATTTCCATTTGCGACACCAGTAACCCGGGTTTGGGAACAGACCCAAGACACTGGAAGGCCAGCCGGGGAGAAAAGGCTCAAGCATCTGATGACTGCTCACCTTCTCTTGGGGAGGGTGGGGAGGTGACCCAGCACTTGCCAACTCGTGGCAGAGGCCGGGTGTATGGCAATGAGCTGGGTCCCACTGACTAAGCGGTGCGGTGAATGTCAGCATATGCCTTGACGTTAGTGGCACACCATGCCCCAGAGAGAAAACAGGAAAAAGAGCTCCATGGTCGACTAGATGACGGTCACTGACTCCTGCTGCCACGGGACCCTGGGCAGTCCAATAACCACCTCAGTAGTACCTGGGCTAAGAAAGAGTGCACTGACCTGCCCCACAGGTGCCTTCTCCTTCGGAGGAGGTGGACCCATTTGGTGAAGGGTTACACTGGGTTACCAAGGGGGCCTGTGATGAGGGCAGGGTGGCAGCGAGGGGCATAGGCAACCCAAAGTGGAGGCTGGCCAGGAGTCGGGGGCGGGGCAAAAAAAAAAGTTTATTAGATTTCTGAGAGCAGTTAAACATGTTAAAGATTAGATTTGACTATGACAAACTCTAGGGTATGCTGGTAGGAAAGTCTGCTTTGTGTTCTGAATCTGTATCTGTTAAGGGAAGAAAAACATCAAAGAGGATGGCTCTTGGAGGTCTAAGGGCCATCTGTCTTGTTTCAACGAGATTATGGATTACAGGCTACATTATGGCATTCAAGACGTAGGTAGCCAGGCTACATCCTATGATGTCCTATTTATATTTTGACAAGTAGGCTAAAATTATCTAGACCCACCTCTCACATGCGCACCTTCCTTCTATAGTTTGATGCAATATAGGAATGGCATAATTGTAATAACAGGTAATGGTAGCTGTACTTACTGTATTTATGTTTTACGATGTGTCAAAATGTTAGAATTTTAATTTTGTAATATTCATTGCATGGTACTTGTAAGGACTATGGGCTCGATTTTCCAATGTTGTGTAGTGCTTGCATCAAGCTCTGCATCGGACCCTGTCCTTGCTGCAGCTGTGTCAAACTCCTCTGCCACAAATGCACCCGATGTTGGTAGGTCAGGCACAGTTGCAACACTTTACAAGATTTATGGCAGCCCACCCAAAATATTTGGTGCAAGCACTGTAAAAAGGGTACCCGGGGTTGCTACAAGCTAGACCAGAAAAGTTGGTCGAACTTACAGCAACTGCTGCATGAGATCAAAAACCCCAATCGCCAGCTGGGAGAATGTCACAAGCCCTGCGTGCCATATGTTCAATGCATCCGGACCTTGCAGCATTCAAGGCCATTTGAAAATCAAGCCCCATGTGTCGAGCAAATAAACTTGAAACTTGGACAACTCCGCAGGATCTAGTATACTTGGGGGAAGGGGAATGGAGGGAGCAGGAAGAGATGTTGGAAAATGATTTGCAGCAATGCAATGAGTTTTGACAACAAAATGCCAGAACTTCAGGCATTGGTCACGGAGTGGGAACTTGACCTGCTGGCAGTATTAGAGATGTGGGCAACCTCGAACCATGAATGGGATATTACCATGCCTGGGTACATACTATTCATAAAGGACAGGGCAAAGGGCAAGGGAGGAGGGGTAGTGCTGTATGTTAAAGGGGGGACTGAGGCAACAGAAATGGATTATAGCTTGGATTGGGTAAAGTGGAGGTCCTGTGAGTACCAGCAGCAACAGGGATAGGGAAGCAAATCAAGACTGGGGTGGTCCACAGATAACCAGGACAGGATCAAGAGGCCAACAGAGAATTAGGAGAGACACTTAGGATAGGGGCCAGTCTAGAGGAACTGATGAGAGTTGTGGACTTCAATATGCCAAATGTGGACAGGAAAGTTCCAATACTGGTTAGTAGTAGGAATCATCTCCTGGTGGAGACCTGCCAGGAGGCATTCCTAGATCAACTATTTAGGCCTAAACAAGAGAAGAGGCCCTGCTGGATCTGGTATTCACCAACAGTGAGACAATTCAAAACATAGTAGTCCTGGAATCACTCAGTTCCAGTGACCACAGAAAACAGCAGCATTGGAGGTCAAGGTGGAACAGTCAAAGGGGCAAATGGGAAATAGCATGGGGCTTCAAAAAAGCAGACTTTGTCAAAATGAGAGAAAAACATGCACAGAAGAGAAGTTGGTAGTATTAAAAAGGCAGAGACAGAAGCGGCAAATTGCCCAATTGCAAAGATATTGAAAGGAAAAAGAATAAAGGAGCCCATGTGGTTCACAGCTGATGTAAAGGCAGCTGTAAAAAAGGAATTCTTTAAGTATAAAGGAAGCCAAAGGGAGAAGAACAGAGAAAAGTATATAGAGGCAACAAGAGAAACCAACAGGAAGGTTAGGGTGACCAAAGCAGAGACCGAACTCCGGCTTGCACTGGGTGCGAAGGAAGGGAAAAAGACATTTGTCTGATACATTTGCAAGAAGTGTAAGGCCAAAGAGGGCATAGTGAGACTAAAGAGTAAAGAGGGATGGTATGAGGGGGAACAAGGGGAATGCAGAGGTGCTGAGCAATTACTTTTGCTCGCCATTTACTAAAGAGAAAGATGGGCCACTACCAGAATATGGAGTTAAGAAAGGAGGGAGCAAGGGCATTGGAGGAATGGACCAGATAATAGAGAAATGGGTCTTGGAAAAGCTAACATGGTTCAAAGTAGACAAATCAGTAGGACATGAAGGCTCATACCCAAGGATGGTAAAAGAGGTAGCAGAGGTTATAGCAGGGCCAGTCGCAGATACTGCATATTCATTTGCTTGCTGGCCACAGGAGTGGTCCCTGGAAGCTGGAGGACCGCTAATGTGGTCCTGCTGCTCAAGAGTGGAAGACAGATGAGCCAGGGAACTATAGACCAGTCAGCATGATATATATAGTAGGGAAAATTATGGAGTCAATACTAAGGAAGGATCTGGTGGACTTTCTAGAGGGAAGCAGACAGCAGGGCTCCAGATAGCCTGGGTTCACTGTGGGAATGTCTTGCTAGATGAATCTGGTTGACTTCTTCAACTGGATAACCACAGCAACAGACAAGGGGCAGGTAGTTGATGTATTATACTTAGACTTCTGCAAAGTCTTTGACTCTGTGTCCGACAAGCGGCTGGTCAGATTAGAGACCTAAGGATGGAGGAGAAAATTACAAATTGGGTGGAGAGCTGGTTCAGGGATACAACACAAAGGGTGATAGCTTTGAGGTAGGGGAAGTAACAAGCAGAGTACCTTAGGGGGTCAGATTTAGGCCCCAGTCAACTTTAATATATTCATTTGTGACATAGCTGAGGGCATCAAGGGTAAGCTTTGCCTCTTTTCGGGTGAGACAAAGATCTGCATATGGGTAGACATGGAGGAAGGGAGAAGAGAACTTTGGGAGGATCTGGGCAAGTTGGAGAGCCGGTCAAAGATCTGGCAGCGGGGTTTCAATGCAAAAAAAAAATCAAATTGATTCACATTGGGAAAAGGAACCAGAGAGTATAATATAAAATGGGGGAGTGCTAGATAGCACCATGGAAGAAAAGGACCTAGGGGTAGTGATATAGGAGAGCCTAAAACAACCACACACTGTAACAGGGCAGTGGGCAAGACAAACAGGATGCTGGGGTACATATGGAAGGGGATAAGCAGTAGAAGACTGGAGGTGATCCTCCCACTGTACATGTCTCTGTCGCGACTGAACCTGGAACACTGTACATGGTACTGGAGTCCTCACCTGAGGAAAGGCTGTAACAAGGTGGAGGTAGTATAGCACAGGGAATGTAAGATGATCCATCACCTTGGGAATAAGACACACAAGGAGAGGCTGCAGGATTTAAATATGTACACTCTCAAAAAAAGGAGGGAGAGGATGACATGATAGAGACTAACGAGTACCTGCATGGGATGAATAAGGTGTACATTAAGTAACTCTTCTCCTTGAGTTCAAATACAGGGACAAGAGGGAAGTCACTAAAGCATGTGGGGGAGATTCCAAAAGGACATCCATAAGCACTTCTTCACAGATAGGGTGATAGACAAGTAGAGAAAGCTTCCAGAGCAAGTTTTTCCGACCAAATCAGTCAGCAGCTTCAAGGTGGGATGAGGCTGACAAGTTGGAATTCTTAGAAAGGGGGAGGCAGTAACTGAAGGTGAGGAGTGCGAGTATAGAGTAGTTACAGTATCATTTGTAAATATAGAGAAAAGTAAAAATCTTAACACTAATCCCTGTGGGTTGGGGCACACCAGCTAACGAATGCAATGGTTCAGACACAATATCTCCTACTTTCATGCACTGGGAACAGTCAGTTACATGTTTCTTGAACCAACACAAGGTGCCACAACAATAGGGGTACATTTTCTCAGTAATAATTATGATGCACTACACCAAAGGCCTTCAATAGGTCCTAAACAGTGACCCCAACCAGAAGGCCCTGATCCAGTGAGTCACGGAATTCAGAGCTGATTATCATTACAGCTATTGTAGTACCATAGTTGTTGTTAAATCCATGTTGAATAACGCAACAGTTGATGCTTCTCAAGATAATTTTCTAATCAGGGCTAAACATTTTTCCTGATAATGTACAAAGTGCAGGGACTATTGACACTGATATACAGTTAGTTAAGTTAGTTAGTTAGTTAAAGTTAAATAGTTACACAGCAGTTGCCTGCCTAAAGAATAGGGAATAATGTAGCCCTTTTCATATGGAGGGAATACAGAAGTGTCAGTAGTTAATGACAGGATAAACATGTAGGCATATGGTTTTGCTAATATATGTACAGTAATTTTTAAGCTTTTAGGATGCATATGATTGGGGACAGGGCCCTTATTTGTATATAACTTGAAAGCAATCTGTACACCTCAGCCTCACTGACATCAAAACAATAATTGCATTTTGTAAATGGCTGGGGAAAAGGAGAGGTTGACCATGAATTACATACTAGAGTCTCTAGCCCAGAGGTCTCTGTTGTATATGCTATTGATGACATACTGAACTGATTAGAGATATATTGATCATTTGGATAAAATATGCCATTTAACTATTTTGGTTTTTCTAAAGGATTCAAAATTTCTCTAAATGATTCCTGAAAAGATTTCTGGTCCTATGAATCACTAATTGTCTTTTTTTTGTTGTTGTTGTTAATATAATGATTTCTGCAGGTTCAGGTAATTTTTACATTTGTTTCTCAATTTTTCATGCTAAATTAGAGCATTTAGAGATCTGGTTGCCAGATATTTTTTCCAGTTTTGTCTCTAAGCCTCATGGTTTTTAGACTCTCAGTAGTTAGACAGTGAAAATGTTTCCCCTATATTCTTCATTTATAGATTGGACATCAATTATTCTCATAAATTTGCACCACAATCAGATCAGACATTAATTATTCTCATATATTTGCACCACAATCTTAGTAAAAATGTCAGCAACCTTTCAGCATTTTTCATTTTTTTCCTGCTCACCACAATGTACAGCTTCAGGATCTTGAAGGAATAAAGGGATGTTCAATTTGTGAATGCTACAGTACAAAATTATTTCAAGGGCTGATTTCTTTAATAGCTTTCATGACACAGGCAACTAGGCAATGATCTATAATACTGATTGGGAGTACTGGTGTCAATAATATGCAGTTTGAGCTGTTGCTCAGGATCCAGTCTAAGGTATTGTGGCTCCCATTTTGTTTGCTTGCACATGCACAGAAAACATCTTGTTGCAATAATTGGGTTGGGTTTCAGAGGTGTGTCATGGTCAGGTTCAATGCAGCACTGGCTGCAGTAAACTTGACATTGATAGTCTAGTGATCAGCAAAGCTGATCATGACACTGTTCTCTGCTTGCTGGGCAGAAACTTTGTGTAGTTGAAAGGAGTAAGCCACTCCAATCCAGAGCAGCTTGATCCTTTCATCTGCATGACACCAACCAGCAAGCAGCTGAGTTGCATCACAATTAACTCCAATCCCCCACGCTGCTATGCAGAGAAGAGACACGAAAAAACATCTCCTCCCCACTGCCAAGTAATCCCACCCACATCCTGATCCTTCCCTGTGCCCTATCCATGAAAATAAAATGCCCTCCAACTGCCAAATATCCCACCCACCCTCCTCCCGATCCTTCCCAGTGCCTTCTCTGTGAAAAGAAAATACCTTCCCACATGCCAAGTATCTCACTCACCTCCCAATCCTTCCCCATACCCAGTCCTTGAAACACAATAACCACCCACTGCCAAGTATCCTGCCTACCTCCTGATCCTTCCCTGTGCCCTGCCCATGAAAAGAAAATACCCTCCCACTGTCAAGTATCCTAGCCACCTCATGATCCTTCCATACACCCCACCCATCAAATAAAATACCCTCCCACTGCCAAGTATCCTAGCCACCTCATGATCCTTCCCCTGTGCCCCATCAGTAAACCTGTAAAAAAAGAAAATGGTTCAGTGACCAATTCTGTCCCCCACACCCCCACCCCAACACCCCAGTTTCCCTCTCAACACCCACCACCCCGCAATCGCCCATCCCATACTTATCTATTTAGTTCAACCCTGCTTCTTCAGAGCTCCACCTGGAAGTGACTGACAACAAGGTAAGTTTGGTTAATGTCCTCCACAATTTCCTCTTTCCCTGCTGTTCCTACTTTAACCCTCCTCAAATTCCTTTACTCATAGTTCCCACCTACCAACTCCCTACCCCCTTGGAGGGTTCACAGCATCCTGAAGGGGCAACTGGTATTGGCTGCCTCCCGCCCTCCCCTCCTCCCCTTCCACTTTCACCTCTTCAGCATTCTTAGCAATCCCCTCTTACTCCTAATACAGCACTTGTGTACTACCTTGAGTTCACTCTTGGCATATCATAGCACTACGATTGTTCTGTTTGAATAAGTTCTACCACCTGCTATACTGTATCCTATTCTGTGGAATACTTCTGTTGTATTTTTACAAACTGTATTGCCTGCACTGTGTCCTACTGCTGCATTATTTTGTCTTCCCTCCTACACAATTTGTAACTGTTCTTCCATCCATTAATTGTATATGTACATTGCATCTGTCCTATCCTCATGTAACCCCCTCCTCCCAGGTTGCACCATGAGACGAGCAACTTGTTGTTCAGTGTGCCCTCCTGGTGAAACATTTCAGTAAATAAATAATGTTTTTTTTAGGTTTTTTTTAATGCATTTTGAACTTTTACTCATGCTTTACCATCTTAATATTTTTACCTCAAATTTTCAAAATGACTTTTTTTTACCCCCATATGAACCAGGTATGTGAGATTTTTCACCAAGAGATTTTTCACAGTTGAGCTGTGAAATCATGTTTTGGATAGGATTTGAAAAATCTCACCTGTCTTGACTATGAGGTGGAGTGATGAAAAGACTATGTTGAAAGTTTGGGGTCAAAACCTTAAAAAATCAACAAAGTTAAGAAGCAGCGTTAAATTCTTCAATGTTTACTCATAATGCAACATTGAAATTCTTCAGAATTTATTCATAACTTTATTATTTTTCCACATTTTGACCTCACATTTTTAACATTGCCTTTTTTTTACCCCACATCCTGAACAAGGCAGGTGTAATGTTTCAAATCCACTCTGAAACATGTTTTCACAGTCACTCCGCAAAATCACCTTTTGGATGTGATTTTAGAAATTCTACTTGTCTTAACCATATGGCAGGGTAATAAAAAGACTATGGTTAAAATTTGGGGCCAAAATCATTGGAATTCTTCAGTGTTTTCTCATAACTTTGCTATTTTTCCACATTTTTTCCCCCAAATTTTCAGCATATATTACCCCACCTCATGAATAAGGCAGGTGTAATTGTTTTCAAATCCCCTCCAAAACATGTTTCTGCAGTCACTCTGTGAATTGCCTTTCGGATGGGAATTTAAAAAATTCTACTTGTCTTGATCATAAGGTGGGGTCATAATAACACTATGTTGAATATTTGGTGTCAAACACTCAAAAAAAGAAAAAGCTATCAAGAAATATCGAAATACTTCTATGTTTACCCCTAGCCTTGCTATTTTACCAGATTGTGACCCTACATTTTCAACGCAGCCATTTTTTGTACCCACATCGTGAACATGACTTGTCATTTTTCAAATCCTGTCCAAAATGTCTTTTTACACTGGTGCCATCAAATGACATTTGGGACAGGATTTCATAAATGACACCTGTCATGTTCGTAAGGTGGTGTAATAAAAAGATTATGTTGAACATTTGAGGTCAAAACTGAAAAAAGCAAATATGAACAAACACTGACATTTTCCGACATTTACTCAACGTTGCAATAGTTTTACTTTTTAACCCACGTTTTCAGCATACTCATGTTTATTACCCCCAGTGAATGAACATGGTAGGTATCATTATCAAATCCTCCTCCAAAATCTGTTTTCATGGTTGTTCCACAAAACAGTGTTCTGGGACACTTTTCATAAATGACACCTGCCTTGTTCATATGAAGGGGCAAAAAAACTTAGTATTTTGGAAATTCAAGGTCACAATCTAAGAAAATGACAATGTTATGTGTGAACCTCTTAACTTCCCAGTCATGACAATTTCGCTGTTATAACTCATGTTATTAATTTAATTATCATCTCTGCACTATCAATGCCAAATGGTAACCAGTGAACAAGTTGACTGAAATTGGGTGCCTACGAAAATGGCGACTCAATTATGGTGCCTGTGTTCAGGGCTACCTGACAGGGGCGGCAACCGGATACCGGAGTGGGCGACATACTTCGACTGGAAGTATGCGCATATATGCACATGGGGGGAGAAGCATGGAAGGGATGAAATGTGGAGGGGAGGGCGGGCAGCTGCCGAGCTGGTTCAGTAACGTGGTGGGGAGGGTGGTCGGCTGGGAGGTGCAGGGTGCAGGTCCAGCGCCTAGTGTTTTCTTTTGCCGACAGGTGGCTTTCAATATTTTGAAGTTTTCACCCCCACCGACATGCACCCCAGTTGAGAATCCATAAATGAGGGGGTGCAGGATAAACAACCCTGTGCAGGGGTGTGGGGCACAGCCCCTGACCCTACAACAAAACCCGTAGTCTCGGTGCCCTTTTTCTGCTCACCGTGAGTGTGCATTGCTGAAGTTCATTTTCAGTGATGTACACTCGCCGTACCAGTGATCACTATTCCTCAATTACCATTATGGCATGGAACCATGTCAAGCACCTACACAGTAAATACAAGCAAGCAAACATTTAATTGACAAATGCTTGTTGTAATTGAATCTTATTGGGGACTCCATTGTCTGTTCCAAGCTTTAGGTTAACAAGGTTGATTTAATTTTACTTTGTAATTTGTTTCCAACCAGTTAAGATTTAATTCACCTAACAAAATACATTCCTTATTCTTTAGCTTAGCAGTTATTACATGACCAAGAAAGGCGAAATGTTGGTAACTAAATTTTGGATGGAAGTAAATGCAAGAAACATAGAGCTGGTTTCCACTTCTTCCAGTTAGTAAGACTTTGTATCTGTATAAGTTTCTCTCCCTTGGTCTGCTCGGGCAGGCTCATCAGTCTTGTCCCCACCTCCTACTCCTGGTGTTCTGCCTCAGCCTCTACTGGGACCCCACAAGACCCCACAGACCCCTCCCCATGTGGCAGGGCCATGCTGGGGAGATCCATCCTACCCCCCACCCCAGGTCACACATCCAGTATTGGGGGCTTCTGGTTGTGTGGCAGCATAAGTCAGAGGACAGGTGGACAGGACTTCATACAGCCTGAGACAACCATTTTTCATTTTTCTCCCCTAGCCATGTCGGCATGGGCTACGCATGCACAGGGAGGTGCAGATGCATCCCAGAACCACAGCTCCCCTTCCCCTGACTCCCGTGTGTTGCTTCTGCATTGGCACCACCTCCAGACTTCCACCTGGTGGCAGCCAAGGATCAAGTTGACCCACAACCCCAATGTGGGAAAAGAGAGCTGCCTGGCCAATGCTCTGTCCACTCCCAACCTCCCTGGTGACCCAAACTCATGCCTGAACTTGAGTCACCAGCATGGTGAGAGGTGAGGTGCACAGTGCCTCAGCCTCTACACCACTGGGCTGGCTTTCCAGCAAGAGAGAGTTTAACAGTAACAATGTCTGTCATCTCAATTTAAGTAACTTGCAAGAAACACATAGAAAATACAGCCAGTGCCACACACAATAATGACCAATTGCAAAAACACACAAAATCTGCACTCATTTAGGGAATAAAGCAATATATGCATTTTGATAAAAACTCATGGTTTATTGGTGCAATGAAGAGGGTGCTGCTCAAAACCCTGGTGCTTCAGGACTGCCATGTCTCTTCATCAGGCCCCCTCCCATTTATTGCTTTATTCCCTGAACAAATGTGGACTTTGTGTGTTTTTGCATTGTAAGTAAATACCTGAGTTGAACAGTTCAACTTTTAATTGGTCCATTTGCTGGCTTCCAACACTAAAAGTGCATCACTTTAGGTGGTATAGAGCATTCACACTTGGACTTAAAAATTCTGCACCATTTCAGCTCCACATCACTGCAGAATTTCACAGGAGCTGAAACAGGCCAGCTTACAATGCTCCCAAATGTGTTTACACTTAATCTTCTGTATGTATGTGTGTATCCATGTATGTATGTATGTATGCATGCATGTATGTATGCATGCATGCGTGTATGTGTGCATGTATGTATACACATATGTATGTATGCATGTATGTATGTATGCATGCATGCGTGTATGTGTGCATGTATGTATACACATATGTATGTATTGATTGATTTGGTTTTTGGTAACAGGATAAGTACACTAGACAACTGAATGCCTATTTTCAGATAAAACCAGGGAGAGTACAAGGCAGGTAAAACAAACCAGTTGAGCAAAACAATTTACAACAATTTCAGGAACATCAAAGCATAACACAATGTATGTTATATTGAGACCACAAGTAACAAAACATTTTATGAAATTCAATGTGAGTACATTGAATTGTCTTTAAGGAGGTAACAGCAGTGTAGTCTAATTTGCTAGGAGCAATGACTTGAGATGAACTGGGCATTTTGACCACACAGTGTAAAAGAAGTGTTAGTAGGCACTTGGTGGAGGATAAAGTGCTGAGTACAGGTACAGGCAGTAGATAAAAAGGGATGAGCTTTCAAGGCTGCTTAAAAGGCAGACAGGGTTGGTGAGTTGAAAATGTTGGTAAGGGAGTTCATATAACCAAGATTCACATTTCGGCCAGCCTGCTGGTGCAGCGTTGGCGCTGACAACCTGTGTTCAGGAGTGAGTGCAGAATGTCAGAGGGTTGGCCAGGGGGAGGTAGGATGAGCATCCCACAGACAGCTCTCCTCCTCCGGGGGGAGGAGAATCCTGGCTACTCTGGCAATTAGTGGTATGCAGTGGAGGCTGGGTGTGCAACAGCCAGGGCCATTCTATGGTAGTGAGGAAGGAGGTGGACATCTTCGGGTCGGGTGTGGGAGCGCTCTCATCCCATGCTGATGTTATTGCACATACATGCCTCTGGAGGAATAATCAAAGACAATCCCCTCTGGGCTAAGCACTGTGATGCCCCCGGACCTCTGCCCAAACAACGCACTAGGCAGTAGCCTCGGCTGGGGCCTCAGGTAGATTTCAGTTTCTCCCCCTTCCCTCTGGGGTGAGCCCCACTGCACGGGCAAGTGGTGGGCCTCCCCAGCCAAGGGGCAGTCTGCTGGGGGATGCCAGGTGTGGGGTTCAACTGCAGAAAGGGGGCACATCCCCCCGCTGCCTCAGTGGTGCAGGAAAAGAGATAACAAAAAAGATTCAAGTTTTCCAACTGTATTAAATTATTCCCCGAGAAACCAGGCTTAAATTTCATCTATGTAAGTTAATAAACTTAGAGCATTTAAATGTATATTCTTTGTTCCAACTTTAAACATGAGCTGAGAATTTAGATTGTATCATGCCTGGACTTCTATCTACATCTGCTGCTAATAAAATTAATAAAAGATAACACCACCCAAGTTTAAAATATGATAAATAACTGTCAATGATACACTGTAAGCCTGTTTTTGTATAGTCATTATGTAGCCCCTTAGCCCTGTGGCTACTTGTCTGAAGTAAAAATATAAGGTATACTGTCTAATAAATGATTGTCAGCTCCCTCAGGCACCAGTACCATGTGAGAGGGGCACTGGAGTCTGGACTGTGGGTTAGAACTAGGAGTAGAAAGCCAGAGCGGAGTGGGAGGGGAGTTCCACTGGAAAGGGAAACAGTAAGTATCTCCCTGTGGAGGAGATATTTAATATATTCTCTGAAGCAAGAACACAACAGGCCTACAGTCCAGTGGCACAGGCCATTCCCAAGAAGAGAAACCCAGCTAGAATAGCAGCCAGAAGATTTCGTCAGAGTGGGACCCTGAGTAAAAGAACTGCCCAAGAGTGTGAATAAAAAGGAGAACTAAAGTTGAAAAAAGTAAAGGAACAAAGGGGTACAGAACCTTTGTGGGGGCCACGGAATACCTAAGGACACAGAGCCCCTCCTACAAAGAGGCAGTGGGGCTAGAGACTGTAAATAGACTCAAGAATAGCATCTCCATACCCATGGGATGAAGCCTTCCTTTTGTCAAGAGTGGAATCTGTCCTCGTGTTCCAGTAAGACAGGGCCAGGGGATTAGATAGTCTGTGTGGGGACCTAATAATAGTTTTCCCTCCTTGCCTTTGGGGCATAGGGCCCCCTTTGAATGTCTTCTGCAGTTTGGGAGACAGAGAGAAACATCAGCCCAGGATCTGTGAGAAGAGGGAACAAGTGGAAACAGAAAGAAAGCTCAAAATAATGCCTTTGTTGACATTCCAGTTTGTGCCTGCCATGTGTTTATTTCTGGTGCTCCAAGTTCCCATGTAAATCCTGAATAAATAAAAAAAAAATGTAAGATTTGGACACAGGCTGACCACCTTACAAAAAAGACAGTCCAGACACTTACAACTGAATACATTGCTACAGAAAAAAACTTGATGGGGCACAAGTCCTTTTCCTGTCCATAAATATCTCTGTTAACATTAATCGTATTTTATGGCTTGCTGTAATTTTGTTATATTGTCTTCCCCTTCCCCTCTCCACCAAATCATACCTGGAAATGAGCCTCTGTTCAGTGTGCCTTTCCCACTTCCTAATTTTCAAATAAATAAATAAAAATCTATGTGTCTATGCCAGAGCCCACTCTTGCTGTTTCTACATACAAAACCCATACCGTACACTGTATCTGCTGTGTGGCAGATCATTAAAATCTATAGGAGTAGACTGAGAAGTGGTAATAATAATTAAAAAATAAACGTATTTGTAAGATGCAGATACACCATTGAGTCAAGAACTTATTTACTAGGGTTTCTGGTAAAAATACAAGGCAAGCCAGGATCTGTTTACAATTAGAAGGTACGTGTTATGGCTCATGCATGAACGCACAGCTGTTCTGTAGGTGTGTACTCAGGTTACTACCAGTGTTGCACCCATGTTTATTTCATTCTAGAGTGCTTGACATTTGAAGAAGTAAACACACTGATAGACAAAACAGTATGCTTGATTATAACTTCAAAAATGGAACTTAAGCTACAGCACGACATAGGGCACAACATAATATGGGCAGAGTAATGTAAGTAATGTATATGTAGTGACTGCCAGGGGCCCTCAGGGTCCGCCCCTCCTGACTCTCTGAGGGGGTCAGCCTGGGTTGCAAAAATTGGGCTACAGTGGGCACTTGGGTCCAACAGTTATGTGATGCCTGCTCCTTGGGTAGCAATATGGAGTACCCGAATACTGCCCACATTGCTATCACTTCTCAGAAACAATAGAAGTACTTTTGTGAGCAGAGTCCCTCCCCCAAACATGTCCCTGTACTGCAATAACAACCCCAAACAAAGAAATGCATTTAAATAATTTATTAAAAGTGGAGGGTAAAGTCTGAGGAATTAAATGGCTCAATGGATTGGTAGCAGGTTAAGGAGCCTTTCTCCTCTAAGTCATGGGTTCAATGGGTCATGGGTTCAAATCCAGCACAGGTCAGCGGTGGTCGAAAGCCATTACCACCTGAGGGCTGTTCAGTGGCCTATGTGAAATGGGTTGTGGTGGTCTCAGTCCAGTTCCCAGTGGGCAGGTGTCCACATCACAAAACCACCTACACAACTGGCACTAACTTGCACCATTGTTGGCAGTCTCACATGAGAGGCCAAGAATGCACATGGAGTCTGAACTACCCTCTCATCTACGTGGTGGTACCTCCATGGCAGTGTCAAGGTACATTGGTGGGGCAGTGTGGGGAAGCTTGTACTGTGATTGCCCATGTTGTACCTGTCATGTGTATAAATGGAGGACTTCAGGTTCCAGTGCTGTCAATCCAGTGCCTTTCAGGAGCACTAAAAAAGAATTCACACACAGAAAAAAAATACTATATGGGGAGGGCAAGGTTAGAACAAGGGGACAAAAGGTAAAAAATGGAAGCAGTGTAGTAGCAGTTGAATTCTTTAACTCTATAAACAATAGACCCACACAGTCTTCCCACCTTTGACTGTCCCACAAATCCCTGCATAGGTGCACTTGACTGTCTTCCCCCAGAGGCCATTGGTAAGAGGTCTCTTTAGCTGCAGTGGGTACCTCACTGGAGATATAGTTGTTGCTCGCTGGGTAGGTGGCTCAGTGGTGTGCTTATCTGCTGCAGGCAAATTACTGTAAAACCTAAACAGTGGTGAAATAAACAGTTTTAACTTGCTGACAAAGGGGCCCCTATTTGTAATCCAAAATGGGTGGCTGTTGGCCCCCTCAGGTCTTCTGCCTGAGCCTAGCAATTCTCACATGGTCCAGCCAGGGCTTTTCTCTGTCCAAAACACAATTGCTATAACCCCTGTTGCAGGGCTAAAACTCGGGTGATTTCCAGGCCCAGTGGTGCTAAGGGTTGAGGCGCTGGATGCCACACTTCACGTTACACCAGCGACCCAGGTTTGGGAACAACCTCGGAGGGGAGGGTGGGAGCAGGATCAAGCATTGGCTTTCCTCTCCTGGGTAAGGGATGGGGTCTCCTGCCTGTAGTCCCATCACTCAATGGAGGTTCGCTGCTGGTGCAGGCAGTCAACGGCGTGACTGGAAGGGATGGGAATCCCTAACCGCATGCGCGCACATGCCTCCACATGCACGCGCTATGTTGGGGATGCGTGGATGCAGGGGTTGAGAGAAAACCCACAAAACCCCAGAAATTACATATAGAAAAAAAAAATTGGGTGGTTACTCACAGTTTTGCTGCCTCTAAGATACCTTTGATTTTCTGATAGTTGAGTGTAGGCTGGACATGCTCCTGACTGGAGGGAGCAGGCTTCCCCAGGGTCATCTTGTCTCCCTCATCAGTCTCTTCTGTTCTCTCTTGGGTCAGTCTTTAGCTGCTCATTGCAGGGGGTCAAAGGAACCTGTGGTAGGTGATGGCCTCACTTGCTACTCTGTAGTGTTAGATCCATGTGGGAAAGTCACTGACTGGGCAGGACAAACCCCGACTATACTTCTTGTCTTTCTCCTCTCAGTTCTGATGAAACCACCTTCTTCAAGTTAAGTTTGATGTTACGAAATCTTCAGGTGGTCTGGCAGGACTCCAGCTCCTGAAAGCCAGTGGATCTCTGGATCACAACTTCCTCCATCTCACAGACACATAGGCTGAGCCCAGATCCTTCATTACAATTCTTTTTATACTTTACCAAATTCAACATCCCATTAATCAAACTTTTTCTGGGCTAACTGGGCTTAAGAATGTTTCCCTGCCAGTGCAGAGCTTGCATACAGTCTTTGTAGCAAAGCAGACAGCGGACTGGCTGAAATTTGCAGGCTGGATTCCTTGTTCACTTCTGGTCCCTTCTAAGCAGTCCCTGCAGGCACAGAGGACTGATGAGATACATGGCTGCCAAATATTAGTGTATTTTCTTTTCACCTGGCTGCAGCATTTGTTTTAGCCCAAGGGGCTGCTTTTCTCTTGTTCTGGCCCTTCTGGCTGCCCTGGGGATGTGAATGATTTCATTGACATAAGCTCATAGCCCAGAGCAGAGCAAGAGGATTTGGAGAGGTGTGGCTCTGGAGCCACTCTCTCAATTCAAAAAGCTTTATGGATCAACCATTTGATCATTACATAATTTAAAAAAATGAAATAAAAAAATAAGCAGATACTGTATTGTTTATAGATGTTCATCATTAAGGCAGGATGCATCTATCTACATGCAAATATATAAACTCACACTGCAATATCAAAATGAATTCAAAAATGTTCATAGTACCAAAAAATTTTACAAATGTTTAGCAGTTCTCCAAGTGTATCACATTACAGTTAATATTTTTTTTTAATTACAATGCTAGACAGGGATCACCAAGTGCTGGACATTCACATATATCATTCCAGTAATAATAGTATAAAATGGGGCTATACTGTATATCCAAAAGTTTTCAGCTAACTCATTCAAGAGCCAGCCTAGTGCTCTTCCTGAGTTTAAACAGGACACTGCAAGGTTCGGGTCTGGGTACCTATACCCCTACAATGTTTTGTCACCTGTAATCCCTCTACCCTATAAAGAGACAAAGAAATGTCCACAAGACTTTAAAATAAAAGATTCTGCCATATGGCCCATTTCAATTTTATTACACTAACATATAAAGTATCTGAAGAGTTTTACTTCTGATCTTTACAGCTTCCCGGAGGAATATAGCAAGTTTATGTAGATTATCCATGTTTTCTGTATTGAAACATAAATTCAGTATGAATCTATAATGTTTCTGTTATCTTAGCTAGAAATGTATTTCTAATTTGAGTATGCCAAGGGCAGCTCAATATGACACGCAGTAGATCCTGTTTCCTGTAAACCACAGTTACAGTTTGTAGTTAAAAGCACTTCTTTCCTATATCTGTAGTTTATAACATTACTGAGAAATGCCTCTGTAACCCCTAGATGGCGCTATCCCAGGGGCTACTACCCCTGCCTGATTTGCCACTAACAGGTTGAGGGGCCTGGATCCAATGGCGGGTGCCTCCACCCAGAGGTCAGGGTTTGCAATAGTTAAACTAACTTGGTCACAGCCCTCTGGGACACTGCAACCCCCCTTTCTTCCCACTAGTGGCCCACACAATATATCAGAATTACCTTCACAGTATACACTTACCCCCAGGTCTGGTTCCGGCACTGGGACCTCCTGTGAAATGAGATACAGTGCAACAATCACAGTACAGTACTTTAACATAGACAAATACCTCAGGCATTATAACTTTGCTGAAACAAGCAGCTCTGATTTATTTAGGGGGATATAACAAGGACAGGGGGAAATCAGGTTAATTAGCTTATCACTCTAATAATCTACCTATGGCTCTGTGCACAGGCCTATCCCTATCAGTTACTGTCCCTGGGTACCCAAGCCCTAGTGGCTAGTCCAAACCCGTGGCAGCTGGTAGGGGCCCTTTCACACAAGAAAAGGAGAATTAAACAGTCGGCAGTACAGTAATTCCATTTGGATTTAATGTGGCAATTCAACAGGGAGCGACCCTGAATTAGTACTCACGACCTCCAAATAAGATAGGGTCCTTCAATGTCAGCAGGGCTCACTTGAGGTACACAAACCTCTTCACACATCCATATAAAAGAAAGCACTATACCAGGCAGGCTGCATCTGTATCCCGATCGCATTACTGCACAATACCTGGGAGAACACACAGCAGATTCAGTTCCTGACAGACCGAGTGCAATTTTCAGCAATTCCTCCAGTCTTCTACAGGGTGAGCCTGGTTTCTACTCTTCAGAGATCCTTTGATTCTTTTCACAGGACGGATTCAGTCCTAACAAGCTGTTACACAAGCTGCAGACCGAACTCTGGGCCTTACACACGTTTTTGACTAAAACTGCACACTGAAAAAGCACAGGGCTCCTTCCTTCTTCACTGCCAAAGTTCAACTGAAACTCCAACCGACAAAACCGGGCACTTTGAGTTCCTCCCAGTTCTTGACTGGATTGGCTGTCACTCACAATAGACTGCTGCTGTTGGTCCAAAAGGCACTGAAGTCTAAACTACATCTCCCAGAGTCACTGCCCATACAATCCTCTTGTGGCTGGCTCAGATTATGAGTCCAAGTTCTGATTCGTCCAGGCACCATTTTAGAGCTAGCTTACCCCACACTGATTGGTCCAGTTCAGCAGTTCAAAACTAGAATGGGGAACTAGCAGACACAGTTCTGACTGCAAAGAAAGCAGGTTAGACAAACTGTAATTTCATTATTACTCTAAATAATTTCTGGCAAACAGTTACATCTTTCAGATAGTTCCTTTGCACTCCTAGTGACTGCAAAATGAAGTGAATTGGCAGCAGCTCGAGTGGTACTCAGAGAAGCACACAGTCCCCCCATACAAACTAATTATGTCTGCAAGCAGACAGCTCTTAAAGAGACAGTACCAGAGGCTCTAAAAACACTCACTGATAAATGGCTTAAATGCCAAACACCATTCAGGCTTGGAGCATTCAAGCAAGCTCCTGGAAGTCTTTTGGGAACCCCCATTTGCAGGGGGGTTACACCTCAAATCTAAATAAAGTCAGAATATCTCTATATTTGGGGTTCTGAATTGTATTTTAATAGATTTTCAATGAGTGTTCATTGTTATTGCTTACTAACCATTTGGAAACTTTAAATTTTGTAATTTGAAGCAAATCCTGTACTTTAGCTCTTTGTTGAATTAATACCTATGATGCATCCCAGCTGTGCAACCTCCATCCCCTTGCTGGCCTCCCTGTGTCAGCAATGACAGCGAGATGCTGTCGGGAGGTTGGCATTTCGAGGGAGCTGGGTGGTAGGTGTTGGCCGAATGCCATAGGTAAAGCGGAGGTGAGTGGTATCGAGCTGGTCTGGTGCAGGAGGCACCCTGGGTTTAGGTGGAGACTAGAGAGAGGCCAGATATGTTTGGTCTCCATCCCCAGGGTTCCCACCAGACCGAGTGGGCAGGTAGCCATAGGGGCTGCAATGTCTACCAGTCCCCTTTGGGCAGTGCTGTGCAATGCCAGATTGATGAGGAACAAGACTGCAATTATGGCGGACTTGTTTGCCTTAGGTGATCTGGCTTGCAATATGGAGACCTGGCTGAGTGACAATGCCAGTATGGTGTTGGAGAAGGAAGGTTTGTCGGATGGGTACCTTTTGGTTATGGATAAGTTCTAAACGTTTATGTGGAAGGCTGGTAGTATGGATTCCAAGATGCAGAGAAAAAGTTTTGTTGTTCATCAACCAGCCACACTTGTTTTGTATAAAATCTATTTCCTTTCATTTGTTACTTTACTATGAACACAGCGATCCCCTGAGGTCCAACGTTTCACCCAACCCTGAGCTTCATCAGGGGCAAGGATCTGCTGTTCAATCTCACACATAAATCCTCTTTATGTTATTTGGTGACCATTTTCCATTTTTAGTTTTTCTTGTTTCTTGTTGAGCCATGTATAGGGCCTCTTAATAGCCTGCCAGTATCTTTTTACTTTGCAGCCTTTAAAGTTTTTTTTTCCCTTTTCAATGGGCTGTTATTGTGCAACAGCTTGCTCCTATGTCCTGGGCCTTGTTTGGTGCAGTTTCAAAAAGTTCTAATGCCATATTGATGAAGAACAAGACCGCAGTTATGGTGGACTTGATTGCCTCAGTCAATCTGGCTTGCATTATGGAGACCTGGCTGAGTGACAATGCTGGTCCAGTGTTGGAGGCAGCGTTCCCCACTGGGTATTCTGTAGTGCACTGCCTGAGGTGGGAACACTGGAGCAGGGCAGTGGCCATCTGCTTTAGATCTGACATGGGCTTCACCATGCACCTTGTGGGGACTACCAGGTCCTTTGAATGTGTGACAGTGCAGGGGGTCTGGGTGCCGGCTGCAGTATTCTCCTCATTTACTGCCCTTCGAGGGGGGGATTTCTTGCAAGAGGTTGTGGACTTCGTCGGTGGCGAGGTGTTGGATGCTTAGTTCTGGGGGACTTCAATGCCTGAGTTGATGATGAATCCTTGAAGTTTGGGTGTAACCTCCTCCAGCTGATGTCATCACTGGGCCTGACACAAGAAGTTACTTCTGTTACCCATCATCTCAGCTACATGTTGGGTTTGGTGTTCTCACTGGGGCTTCAGGTAGTAATTAATCTCAGGATTGATCAGGTCATTTGGTCTGACCATTGCACGGTGAAGTTCCAATTCGGGGCCTCTCCCGAGAGTCCACCCCCCTTTGAGATGTTCAGCTATTGCTCTTTAAGGGGATTTTCCCCAGAGGGACTATTGGCAGTTGCTAAGATATCTAGTGTAGACACTTCATGTGCAATGGGTATGAGTTCAGTGGTATCTGCATATACGGTAATAGGGTGGTATCTGAGGTCCTCGATACCCTCGCTCTGGTCCATGCATGACCCAGATCTTCTCACTTGAGGCCTCCATGGTTTGATGGTGACCTCAAGGTGATGAAGATCAGAGGTCAGAAGTAGGAGCGCTATTGGTGCAGGACCCAGTCGGACTCAGACAAAATGGCCCTGCGTGCTCACTATGCTGAGTACCAGGGAGCAATCAACAGTAAGAACAGTAAGAAGGCAGAGTCCAGGGAGATTGCTACAGGGAAGAACCAACCATCTCAGCTTTTTCAGACTGTAGACAGACTTCTTCATCCAGTCTGTCTGCAGCCGAAAAAAGTCTTTTTAATCACCTTGTGTGAAGAGTTTGCTCAGTTCTTCGCTGACCGGGTGTCTGCTATTAGGCAGAGAATTCCATCAATGAGCCACAATGTGACTCACAGTGATCAGCTTGTGGGTGGCGGAAGCGCTCTGCCTGTCTGGGAGAAGTTTAAACCAGTGGAGGTGGCTGAAGTCATTGAGGTCATCTCAAAGCTTAAGCACACGTATTGTGAGCTGGACCCAGCTCCAACACATTTTTTGATCAGATGTGTTGGTTCCATTAGCCTGGTATTCACCATGATTGTTCAGGGCTCATTGTCAAAGGGTTTTTTCCTAGATTTCTTGAAAGGGGCCCCTTCTGCAGAAGTCATCTCTTGATCTGGATATCTTGGCAAATTACTGTCCTATCTCCAACCTTCCCTTTTTGGGTAAGATTGTTGAGAAGATTGTGGTGCAACAACTTGAGGAGCACCTCGTGGCTTTTGACATCTATGAGCCACTCCAGTCAGGTTTTATAGCCAGGCACAGCACTGAAACGGCATTAGGGTGCATAATTACCTCCTCAGGGTTAGGGATAGAGGAGACAGGTCAATTCTTGTTCTCATCAATCTCTCTTCAGCCTTTGACCTCAGAGAGTATTGTGGACTCACTGGCATTGTCATCAGCTGGTTTGAGTCCTATCTCATGGGTAAGGAGCAGCTGGTAATGATGGGGAATTTCTCCTCCTCTCCAAGGCTCCTGCCCTGTGGAGTACCTCAGGGTTCGATCTTGTCGCTGATGCTATTTGCAGTGTGCATGTTGCCCCAGGGTGAGCTCATGAGGTGAGACAATGTGGGTTTTCACTGCTATGCAGATGATACCCAATTGCATCTGTCCTTTTTCCCCGGTACATCAGATGCTGTGGAAGTGTTTAACATCTGCCTGGCAGAGGTCAATGACTGGATGTCCTCCAGCTGGTTGCGACTGAATCCAAATAAGATTGAGGTCCTGAACTGGCCCCGTGGCACTGAGGGTTGAGGTGCTGGATGCCACACCGGTAACCCAGGTTCGGGAATGAGCCTGAGCTGTCGAGGGTCAGCAGGGGCAGGAAAGGATTGAGTGTCCGGAGGCCTGCTCTCCTTTCCTGGGAGAGGGTTGGGGAACATGTCACTGTTTGAGCAGCCCCTTGGTGGTGGTTGGGTGCTGCCGTACCTAGTGGCACATAAAAATAGGGGGAGTAGCTCCAATGGAAGCCTTATGCATGGGGGCGGGAGCGGTCCCATCATGTGCTGGGCTTCAGTGTATGGTTGGGCTCAGGGGAAAACACCGGAAGAAGAGAAACTCCCTGGTATCACCAGTAGGTGAAGGTGGGACCAGGAGCCAGTCACCACTCCAGCACCGGATCTTCCAGCCTACCCCGGATCCTCTCCTCGCAGACCTCTGACCACCCATTAGATTATCAGAAAGGTTGCCAGAGGTGTCGGTGGTCCCGCCCTGGGGGGCTTAAATCCAGGGGGTCAGTGGCTCAGAGGCAAGCGAGAGAGAGGTCTCTGCCATCTGATGAGTAGAACTGGGGATTTCAGGTAGGATGGATAAGACTGGCTGAGAGCCCCACTGGAGAGAGTCTGGTGGACCAGAGTAGGAGAATAAAAATAATGTACAAAACAAAAAAAAGATGGAGGTCCTGGTGATTAAGCTGAGTTGAGGATGTGATGGGAGTGACTCCAGTGGGACTTCAGGTTTGTTCCTGGGAGCCACACCATTGAAGGCCTCCCCTAGGGTGTGAGATCTTGATGTGATCCAGGATGACAGGTTATCATCTGATGCTCAGGTGTCATCTGTTGTCCAAAGTGTTTTTTACCAATTGAGGAACATCGCCAGGATCAAACCCCTAGTTCCACCTGAGGACCTGCCCACACTAGTTCATGCTTTTGTCACAGCCAGGTTTGATTACTGTAATGCTTTCTACTTCAGGGTCTCTGGAGGTACCCTCTACCAACTGCAGCTGGTACAGAATGTCACTGCCAGGTTGCTGACTTGCCTTTCTAGGTCCAGTCATGTGACCCAAGTTATGCGAGCTCTGCGATGGCAACTAGTCAGGTGGAGGGTTATCTTCAAGGTAAGTTTGCTAACCTATAAAGGCCTACATGGACTAGGCCCTGGCTATCTGGCTGACCTTCTTACACCAGCTGTCTCTGTCCGCTCTCTCTCTGCTCCTTGACCAGGGGCCTCCTTGAGGTTCCCAGGACCAGGTCAAGAACTGCCAGAGATTGAGCTTTTGGCGTAGCTGGCCCAGTCCTGTGGAACACTCTTCCATCTTATGTCAGGGAGGCCCCATCAGTCGAGTTTTTCAAGAGTGGCCTCAAGGCCCATCTATTTTCTTTGGCCTTCCTGGAAGACATAATCTAACAGTTTCAGATTTTATATTTTCTGCTGTATTTGCTATCTATTTTATTATTTATTGTTTTATTTATATGATATGCTGTTTTATTTAACTTGCTTTTATGTAAGGCACCCAGAGCCTCCAAGATTGGGTGCCATAGAAATAAACTTTGCCTTGCCTTGCCATTTATTAATATAGAGTAGCTTAACCTTATCCCTTGCTCTTTTAAGGTTTTGAGATAAGAAACACTGTATAAGTCCAACAGCTTATAAATGTTAGATAGCCAAACTTCTGTTATGTTTCTTTGAATAAATGTTTTTTTTCTCTTCAATACAATCTGACAGTTTTGTTCCTGAGAGTTGTGACAGTATTTGTAGCCAAAAGTTAATCAGAATTATATGTACAATGTAGCTGATGCATACCTGTCCTAACTGTGTCCTAGTCAAGGAATTAGGTGTTCCCTTAGGTAATGTTAACCTTTGTTTATATAAAGAATTTAATGGAGTCCAATACATTTCAGTCTGCGGGTCCCCATACTCCTGCAGCATACAGTCCCTGATTTACAAGCTTGGCATTTATAGCTTTTATCATCGGCGTCACTAATGAGCCTCCAAAGAGTCCATTGAACCTCTTTAATGTAATGCCCCTGCTGTGATCTACATTTTACTACTGGAATGTTTAATATGACTACTCCAGTTCATATTACAACTAAATATCACCCCCAAATATGGAAATTCTTGAAAATATTCCAAAGGTTGTGTCTGTAAAATATAGTCTTTTATATCTTTTCTTGCTACCAAAGACCACCACTTTTGTTTTATTAGTATTGGGCATAATATTTAGTTTAAGAGAGTGCATCAAGTTTTCTTAGGCTTCTCTATAGTTCCAGTCTACTAGTAGAAATAATTGCCAATTCATCAGAATATGCAAGAATAAGTGCATACTGTTGTAGAATCTTTGGTGGATGACATTCTGATTTATTTAACTTGACTAAGATTTAATTTATATAAAATATTAACGAGAGCTGGAGCAAGGACACATCCTTGTCCCACTCCCATATTGGTTTCAGTCTTTTCAGTCAAATCCCCATGCTTGGTATACTTAATTTTAATCCATGTGTTGGAATAAAGCCATTTTAAAAGAGCCAAAAAAGTTTGGTCAGTCCCAAGTTCCCTTAGTAAGATCATATGATGGAATCAAATGCTGCAGAGAAATTGACAAAAGCTACAAAGAGTTTCTGCTTTTTGATTATGAAGTATTTTTCCATTATATGTGAAAATAAAGAAATTTGCGTTGTGGTTCCTAGTTCTTTTCTAAATCCTGTTTGCAGAGGGGAGAGTATTTTTTGGTTTTTTAGTTCAACTCAGGAGTCTAAGAGAATTTTTGCGTATATTTTAGCCATATTGTCTAATAGGCTTATCAGCCTGTAGTTTGTGGAGTTCTCCCTGTACCCTTTTTTATGTTGCTTGCACGCATGTGCAAGAAACATAGTGCCATCATAGGAGATTTCGGAGGTGTGTCACCTCCTCCTCCAATTCAGCAGTGTGCTGGCAGGTGCTGCCCCTGTAAGCCAATGCATTTTGGAGCTATGACACGCTCCAAAATGCAGTGGCATACAGTTGAAAGGGGGAGCTACGCTTGAGTGAGCAGTGACAAGAAGCTGCTCACACGCAGCCCCCCCACTCGCAGGCGTGCACGCCCCCGCATGCACTGTATAGCCGACGGGGTGCCCAATCCCTGTCGGCTGAGCTGCGTTGTCTCCCTCCCCCAGTAGTTGGTGCCCACTGGGAGCCCACCCCAACATGGCAATCAGTCCTTTGCCAACGGGGTGCCCAATCCCATCCGGCTGAACACTTCATGTCCTTTGCCACACTGGGAGCCCACCCCAGCGTGGCAAATGGTCCCAAGATGTCTTTTTTTTTTTTACCTGTAAGACAAAACGGTCCTCTGTCGTGCGCCTCCCACCCCTCCCACAACCCGCACCCACCCACTGCGCACCAGCCTCCCACACCCCTCACCCTAACTTACCTCCGGACTCGACGCTAACGATCTTCGTGGACCGGGAACACGCCTGCACTCTTCAAAGCCAACCGCGAACTGAGGAAATGCCGGTAAGCTGTATAATGGGCTAGATAGGGGGGTTTCAACTTTATTGCATATCTCAGCCATTTTTGGGAATTTTTGCACCAAATTTTCAACATGGGGTTTTTGGGACCCTTCTCATAAATGATGTCACTGTCATGGTGTTATTCGGGCCCGAAGGGTGATTTCGCGCAGTGACTGTGCAGTGACTGCGAAATCACCCTTTGGGCATGAATACCGCCATGACACTGACATTATTCATGAGAAGGGGGCCCAAAACCCCCATGTTGAAAATTTGGTGCCAAAATTCTAAAAAATGACTGTTTTACGAGCGTGCGTTGCGCAGTTCCTACGCAGGCTCATAAGTTCGCAAAATTTCAATATTTTCACTCCAGATTTTCAACATTGCCATTTTACCACACCTTCTTATGAGTAGTACAGCTGTCATTTTTCACATCTCACCCAAAATGTGTTTCCACCCATGTAGCGCAGAATGGCGCAGTCGGTGTGCGAAATCAATGTACGGGACAAATTAAGAAAATCACAGTGACACTGTTCATGAGCAGAGGTCTTAAAATGGCTATGTTGAAAATTTGGTGAAAAAATTCCTAAAAATGACTGTTTTACGAGCGTGCGTTGCGCAGTTCCTACGCACGCTCGTAGGTTTGCGAATTTTCAATATTTCCACTCCAGATTTTCAACATTGCCATTTTTCCACACCTTCTTATGAGCAGTACAGCTGTCATTTTTCACATCCTGCCCAAAACGTGTTTCCGCCCATGTAGCGCACAATGGCGGTCGGTGTGCAAACTCAATGTATGGGACACAGTAACAAAATCACAGTGACACTGTTCATGACCAGAGGTCTTAAAATGGCTATGTTGAAAATTTGGTGAAAAAAATCCTAAAAATGACTGTTTTACGAGCGTGTGTTGCGCAGTTCCTACGCACGCTCGTAAGTTCGCAAATTTTCAATATTTACACTCCAATGACTTCCAAATACCTAAACAGTACATAGAAGCAAGCAACATTCGGCATTGACAAATGCTTGTTAAAAATAGGGATTATGTAACTACCTCTCCATGTACGTGGTGTAAATCCATACATAATAGCTATGTTATAAAAATCCTTTAGAAGATGTGAACACCACACTACATCAAGTTTGTAGAATTCAACAGGTATTTCATCTGGACCTGGAAATTTATTGCTCTTAAAACTAGCTATTGCATTCTCCACTTCTTGTTGAGTAATCCAAGTAAATGTTTCTTCTATGTCATCATTTTCGAGCCATTCTCTCAGATACTGGGTGTGCACGCCAACCTGGTTGCTGCTGTTTCCTGCCCCACTGCCTGCCCTGGTTGTTGGTGCCCGATTTCACTGTCCTTTTCAGTCCTGGCTTTGTTGTCTATCATGGACTCTGGGACTCTTTGTGTTGCTGATGCATGGCCCTGTTTTCTCAAATGAAGCTCCAGCTCCCTTAATTTCATTCCGTGCATGCATGGCCATGCTTTCTAAAGCTGCTAATTTGTTTTGCTTCTCCCCAGCCCCACTGCATGCCCTGGGTCAGGGACACTCTTTTTCCACACTCAGTGACACTCTGTGATATGTCCCAGTCCCAACCCTGCTGCCTGTCCTGTGGCTGGGATTGTGGGACCACACATGTGGCTCCAGCTACATAGATCCCCTCCTGCATGGGGCCCCTGGATCAGCTGTAGATATATGCCCTGCTGGTCCCTCACACCAACAGTCTAGTACATCGGGGAACTGGAAGGTGAAGAACACTGCAAGGTTTGAAGGTGGGAAGGAGGCAGCAAAGGGTCCCATAAGCCCAACAAGTAAGCCCCCAGATATACATAGAATTTGTCAGCGAAAAGGACCACTTGGCCCACCCAATCTGCCTAGATGTTCTCTACCTAATCTTCCACCGCAGACCCTATCTGGTCTCACACAACGCTCCCGCTTCCCTACCTCTTTTCTAATATATTGCAACATCTACCTATGCATGCTTGAAGCCTCCCACTGTTTCAGCTTTCACAACTTCTGCTGGCAATCTGTTCCAGGCTTCTACCACCCATTCAGTGAAGAAATATTTCCTCACATCTCTTTTGAACTCCCCCCCCCCCCATCTTCATCACATGCCTCCTGGTCCTGGTGCTCTTACTTATTTGAAAGAGACTCCCCACCTGCACCCTGTTCACCTTTGTGAGGTACTTGTAGGTTACTTCTCACTCTCCTCTCTTCCAGGGCATAGATGTTGAGATCCCTCAGTCTCTCCTTCTAGGGCTTCTTGTGCAAACACTGCACCATTTTAGTTGCACTCCTCTGGACTGACTTCATTATGTCTATATTCTTTTAGTGGTTTTCTCTCCAAAACTGTATAATGTACTGTACTTCTGGTGGGGTCTCACCAGTGAGCAATACAGTGGCAACACCTCCTCCCTCCTCCTGCTGCAGGTACCCCTTTCTATGCATCCCAACATCTCACTAGCCCTACTCTCATCTTTGTTACATTGCCCTGCCACATTGAGGTCCTCCGATACGACATCGTAAGGTGCCATTACTGTTTAGGGATAGCCAATACCTCCCCTCCATTCTATAGTCAGCCTCTGTATTCCTATGCCCTAGGTGCATAATTTTGTACTTTTTGGCATTGAACTCCAACTGCCATGTTTTTGACGACTCTTTGACTTTCCCTAGATTAGTGCAAGTTCTCTCCACCTCTTTCTGAGTGTCCACCCTATTGCAGATTTTGGTACCATCTGCAAAAAAGCATACCTTCCCTTCCAGTTCATCTGCAGTGTCCCTTATAAAGGCATTGAAAAGGACTGGTCCAAGTACTGAGCCCTTAGCTATCATGCTGGTCACTCTTCCATCAGTAGAACGAGTGCAGCTAACCACCACCTTCTGTCCTCTATCTGTTAACCAGTTTCTAACCCAGTTCACAACTTTGGATCCCACCTTTAGGCTGTTCAGTTTCTTTATCTGCTTCCTATGTGGCACAGGGTTGAAGGCCTTTCTAAAGTCCAGATAGGCTACATCCACTGCCCTCCCCTAATCTAATTCCTTGGTCACCCAGTCAAATAAATGTATTAGATTCATTGGGCAAGGCCTTCCCCCCATGAATCTGTGCTGCCTGTGGTCTTGCAGACCATTTGATTCAAGATACTCTCCCTGTCTCTCTTTCATCGGAATATGCATAGAAACATAGAATGTGATGTCAGATAAGGGCCGCCAGGCCCACCTAGTTTGACCATTTTTTTAATCTTTCATTTTTTTGCTGCAGACATCACTTGATCTATTTGATCTTTCAGTAGGATCTTCATTAATTTACCCACCACTAAAGTAAGGTGAAAGTGAAGACACTCGGCAGTGATAGACTTGTTACTCCTTCAGGGCTTCACAAACTGGGTCTGCTTCATAGGGGGTCCAAGAGGACGGGAATAGTATTTAAAGGGCCATGGACTTTTTCCCTTTGCACCCAAATAGTGCAGCAACAACAGAGAGAGCACCTTCAGATTGAAGGGCAAGATTGTGGAGAGCCTGTCCCTGATTAGCTGCTGTACTAGCCATTTTCAAGGACTAAAAAGTCAAAGGCAGGGCAGGAATCTCAGTTTGGGAGAGAGATTCCTCATTGCCATACCAAGCAGGATTGGCTCTAGCAATGTTACCAATCCCATCCAGCATAGGTACAGCAGCATTGGAGAGACCTTGTTGGTCTGGATCTAAAAGTTCATGGACTGCCCCTTCAGCACCCAATTGATACAGCAGCAGCAACAAGCAAAGTGCCTCCTGATTGGAGGGCCAGATGGTGATTAACCTGTCCTTTATTGGCTGCTGTGGCTCTTGTAGTAAAGGTACCACTAAAATTTAGTGACTAAATAGTTCTGTCAGGAACTTCCCATCCAGGCAGGACAACTTTCTACCAACACAAATTGTTGTTCTTACTTAAGTCTATTTTTGATATAATTTACTGTTCCAACTTCCTGACACCAAGGATCACCCCTCAAGTAAAATGCCAAATGAAAAAAACAAATTATGGAAAAAACATTCAAGTCTCTGTTCAGATCTGAATCGTAGTCTCTTGCCGAAAGTACGTAATATTGAGTTCTTACTTGGATTCAAACTGCAGATGATTTTTGCTTGCTAACTGAACACACATCCAATGCATCACCAAGCTGCCCTGAAGTGAACTGCAGTTCCTGTGGTGTACTAGTTAAATCACAGCCTACGAAGCAGATGACTAGGGTACTTATACCAGCAGAAGAGTTTAGGTTACAAGCTATAATAAGGTAAACTTGTCTCGACAGGTCTATTTCATGGTATCTTTACTACCAGATCACTGCTGGGCAAGCCTTTTTCCAAAGGCTAATAACCCAGTCTCAGGCTGAGATAGAGTTAAAAACATAGAAACATAGACAATGATGGCAGAAAAAGACCATCCATCCAGTCTGCCCATAGTTTCCTATAAAACCCTGGGACCCACTGTCCATACAGGGTACTAGCTCTCACTATCCACCCCCCTGTTCACCTCCCTACTACTACCGCCTTGTGTAACCACTATACCCTTCACTCTGTCCCGGACATGCTTGAAACCATTTATGGTTTTGGTGTCCAGCACTTCTGCTGGCAGACTGTTCTATGGTTCCACTATCCATTCTTTTTTTTTTTAAAGTTAGTATACTTTATTGAATTTCAAAATATTACACCAAACTCAAATAATCCACCACCCATTCTGTAAAATATTCATATCCCTCTTGACACTCCCTTCTATCAACTTCCACTCATGCCCGCTGTGTTCTTAAACATTACTCATTCTAAACTGTTCCTCGCAGTTCACCTTGTTTACTCCTTACAGGAACTTCATCCCTATCATATCACCCATCTCTCATCTGGTCTCCAGCAAGTGCATGTTCAGTGCCTTGCGCTTATCCTCGTAAGATCTGTTGTGCTGGCCCTGAATAATCCTGATCACCCTTTTTTGCACCATCTCTAGCCTGTTCTTATCTTGCCTGAGGTGAGGACTCCAGAACTGTGCACTGTACTCCCGGTGTCACCTCCCCAACAATCTATAAAGAGGTAGTAATACATCTTTTCTTCTACAGTCAATACCCCTTCCAATATATCCCAGCATCCAATTTGCTTAGCTATAGGCCTTGTTGCACTGGCTTGATTGCTGCACAGGCAGCATAGATGGCTCCAGCCACACTGCAGGTTCTGCGCTTAGAACTGGCAGCACTGGAGAGACCTTGTTGGGCATCGGTGTAGCATCAATATGTGGAGCATCACCCAGTAAGAGGGCCTGATAATGGACAACCTGTCCATAATTTGCTACTGAGATAGTTGTTTCCCAACACTAGCAAGGTACAGTTAGGGTAGAACTCCCAGGCTGAGGCAGAGGTCTTTTTTTTCCTTTTTAAATAAATTAATAGAGGCTCCACTGGGTGTCTTTTTTTATGATTTAATATACTTTATTAAGTTTTAAGCAGTTCATACTACAGAACATGTTGCACTGACATAAGTAAGCTGCATATACTTATAATACATACACAAACAAGATAACAAGACAAACACTGCCACGATCCCTCCCATCAGTCCACCACCCTAGCCTACCTCTCCTCCTCCTCCTCCCTCCCTCCCCTTGTGCCAGTGCCTGGAGTCATCAAAATAACTGGGGGTATCGATAGAGAGAATATAATAACTTTTTGTTTCCACAATGATAAGAGAGTGTAAAGGGGCTCCCAAGTTGTCTGGAAAATGTTGGGCCTATTATACATATGGGCCCTGTGTTTCTTAAGTTGGATAACAGTCAGTGTTTTACGGTACCATTCCATCATGGTGGGGAGAGAGTCCTCTATCCAATGCCTCAACATGCTCAGTTTACCTGTGGCGGCTATCAAAGTCAGATGGGCTTTCCTTATTCTGGGGGTTCCAGAAGGGAATATGTTTAAAAGACAACTCTTGGGGGTAAAAAGAGGTTCAAGGCCCAACTGGGTGTTTTTTATTGTATAACAGTCTCCAATCATGAGGTTTGGGTGAGAGGAACACAAAGCAAATTTGAGTACTTCCGACTATCAAGACCTCATGAGTAGAGTCTCTTATACCCTAAGAAATATAGAAACATAACATGTGTTGGCAGAAAAGGACTGTTAGGCCCATCTAATCTGCCCTATTTTCCCTGCCAAATATTACACTCTGGACCCTATTTGGTCACAGGTGTCCCTATTATACCAATGTGCCTATTCACCACATGTTTGAAGCTCTCCACTGTCTTTGCCCCTACCATCTCTTCCGGCAAGCTGTTCTAGGCATGCAACACCCTTTCTGTGAAGAAGTGTTACCTCACATCCTTCTTAAAGTCCCCCCCAAACTTCATACCATGCCCCGTGTTCTGGTGCTCTTCCTCTTGTAAAAGAAAATCCCCTCCTGCACCTTGTTCACCCCCATGAGGTACTTTTAAGTTTCAATCATGTTCCCTCTCACTCTTCTCTCCATCAGGGAGTACATGTTGAGTTCCTGCAGACTCTCCTTGTATAGTTTCTCATGCAACCCCCGCACCATTTTAGTAGCCCTTCTCTGCACCACTTCTACCCTGTTGATGTCCCTGTGGAGGTGCAACCTCCAGAATTGGACACAGTACTCGAGGTGGGATCTCACAAGTGAACAATACAGAGGCAACACCACCTCTCTTCACCTGCTAGAATCCCCCTCCCTATGCACTGCAGCATCCAGCTTGCCTTGTCTACTGCCCTGTTGCACTGCCCTGCCACTTCGAGATCATCAGATATGATCACTCCATGGTCCCTTTCTTACTTGGTAACTGTAAGTACACTGTCATCTTATACACATCCCTTGGGTTTCCACCTCTCTAGGTGCATAACTTTGCACTTTCTGGTACTGAAACCAAGCTGTCACTCCCTAGACCATTCCACTAGTTTCCTCAGATCCCTTTGCATTCTCTCCACCCTCCTGGGTGTTCACCCTGTTGCAGAGTTTTGTGTCATCTGCAGAGACACACACCTCCCCTCTAGTTCCTCAGCTATATCACTTATGAAGACATTGAAGAGGACAGGGCGCAGTACTGGTTCCTCTGGTACAACGCTGGTCACTCTTCCATCCTATGAGTGACTGCTGTTTACCACCACCCTCTTCCTCCTATCCTTCAACTAGTTAGACAACCAGCTCACCCCCTCCCCTCCTCCTCCACCCCCAGGTTGCTCAGTTTCTTTATCAGCCTCCTGCGTGGTACAGTGTCAAAGGCCTCACTGAAGTCCAGATAGGTCCCATCCTCTGCTCTCCCTAACCAACCTCACTAGTTATCCAGTCAAAGAAATCTATAAGATTTGTTCGACATGACCCCACCCCCACCCCAATGAAACTGTGCTGCTGGCAGTCCTGCAACCCATTTGTCTACAAGACTTCATCAGTCTCTCCTTTAGCAGGACTCCGTTAATTTCCTCACCACTGATGTGAGACTGACTGGTCTGTAATTGCTGTCCTCTTCCCTGCCACTGCTCTTGTGCAGAGGTGCCACATCAGCCCTCCTCCATTCCTCTGGAACCACCCCCATCTCCAATTAGGTGCTAAATAGTATTGCCAGAGGGGCTGCTAGCACAGTGCTCAGTTCCATGTGTATCCTTGGGTGGATCCTGTCTGGGCCCATAGCCTTGTTTTCCTTTACAGCTTCCAATGGATTCTCTCTTCCACAAATGGACTTGTGTCCACTGCCCTCACCCCCCCCCCCGTGCCTATTAATGCATGTCAGCCCATTCCTCTAACTTCAACTGTGATGACCAAGCTGAAGTATTTGTTTAAAATTGTGGTGTTTTCTTGGTCTTCATCTGCACAGTCCCCAGTCTCCCACTTCTTTAAAATTTGCTCTCCTGAAGTCCAGGACCCTCATCCTAGTGTGTTGTTTTCTTGCCTTCCCAGTCTGTATGCCAAACTACACTGTACAATGATCACCTGTATAGAGGGGGCTACCCACTGTGACGTCTGCAATGCTGTCCCTGTTTGTAAGTACCAAATCCAGCACTGCCCCATCTCTAGTGGGATCTGTAACCAGCTGCCTGAGAATTTCCCCTTGCAGGGAGTCTAGAATGACCCTGCTCCGGTTCCATGTGATAACGGTGATCTCGGAATAGTGATTGCTGTTTGGTAAGTGTACATTGCTTGAAACATCATAAGCGATGTACACTTGTAGAACTGCAAGAGGGCCGGTCCTTTTGTTACATGGGACTGCCTCCCACACCCCACTACTAAAAGATTCTCAACTCCAGGGAGGTGCATGTCGGGGGCGGGCAAAACTGTAAAAAAATAAAATAAACTGACCCAACACAAAAACACTATCATGGCCAGTACCGAACCCGGCACTCTCCCAACCCCAGCCTGCCACCTACCTGTCACGCCACATAGGCAGCTCAGCAGCCCACCACCGCACTACACCCCACAAACCCTCCCTCACCTTCCGCCCATCACATGGCATGCTCCCTCCCCCCCACACGTGTATACATAGTGACATCCCGTTGCTATAGTCACCTACCCCCCCATATCTAGTCGCCACCCTGCCAGGTAGCCCTGTGCACAGGTGCCGTAATTGAGTCACCCTTTTTAAAAGTGCTCAGTCACAGTCACCCTGTACATGGGATACCCTTGTTCCTAGCTGTTGCTGCGGCAAGGATGTTCCAGTCCACAACTGGCACATTAAAGTCACCCATGATTACTACTTCCTCTTTGCATGCCATTTTACCTATGGCCTCCCCTAAAACCCTGTCCACAGGGGTGCCATTTAGGGGGGTGGGGGGCAGTGCCCCCCCACACTGAAGGCCATTGTTGTTTTTTTATGTTTTTCAGCCCCTGGATCAACCCCCACAGCCTCTCTGACCAGTTGTTGCCCTCCCCATTGAAAACCGAAATGGCACCCCTGCCTGTCCAATCCCCCCATATTGGTAGCCTGTACACCACCTCCAGATGCATAGAGGCCGCAGACCCCATCCCAAGCCAGCTCAAAGAACCTCCAGCCTTTCCTCTTCCCTGTTGTCTCCTTGTATTTCCATGGCCTTTGTTCCTTCCCTTACATATAAAACAACACCCCCTTTCCTCCCTGCCTTATCCTTTTGAAACATTGTAAACCAGTATGGCCACCTCCCAGCTGTGGTTGTAGGTGCACCATGATTCTGTTATGGCCACCAGATCCTGGTCCACATCTGCAATGGTAGCTTCATGGTCAGGAATTTTGTTTCCTAGGCTACTTGCATTGGCGCACATACTATGGCTCTGCACTCCTTTTTCCCTCTTTGCCCTCCCTTCCTGAGTATATCCTTCACCCTTCTCTTTTCACTGGTACTTTTCTTCCCCCTTTTATCCTCCCCCTACCCACCCTCTCTAGTATTTTTCTCAGTTCCACCTCTCAACCCTCCCATCCCTTTCCCCCTTGCCCCTATTCCCCACTACCCATGAGGAATTCATTTTGCCTAGGCTTTTCTATACCACTGCTCTTTATCTGGTGGAAGGTATTCACTGCCCCCCTCATTTCTTCTGCCTCCCTCCTTGGCTAGTTTAAATGTCCATCAAAGTAACTTTTAAACCTTCCACCCAGGACTGCCATTCCTCTCCTGGATTGATGGAGGCCATCCCATTTGTACAGGCCTTTATCCCTCCAGGCAGGACTCCAGTCCCCAATGTAGTCAAACCCCTCCTTCCTGCACCATGCCTTCAACCAGTTGTTGAAGACCATGTGCATGGTTCCCTCTCCTCCCCTCAGCTTTGCACAGATAGCACCTCAGTGAAGGCTACTGTGTACACTACCTGCTTCAAGCCCCTCCTTAGCTCCCTAAACCTATCCTGCATCACCCTGTCTGTGTCCCCTGACACATTATTTTTCCCCAGATGGATAATGACATCTGGCTCCCTCTCCTGCCCCACCACCACAAAAATCCTAAGGATCCGCTTCCCATCGCCCCATGCCAAGGTGCCAGGTAGGCACCTCACCTCCCTCCTTCCCTCCTAATGGGTTCCCAAAACTACCTCCCTGATGATTGAGTCCCCCACCAGAAGTTGCTTCTTCTTCCACTGGAGTCCTCTTCCTCCCACCTTGGGGCCTCCACTCTGAAGACCCTCACATCCTCCCTTGCCCCTACACAGGTGCCTCATTTTGGCAGTCCCATCCCATCACGGTGGTGAAAGAGTTCTGTAGTAGCACTGGCAAAGGAATGTGTTCCCTTATCTGCACCCTCCCGGAGACCACCACAGTCCAATCATCCCTCCTTCCAAGTGTACTCTGGGGCAACAGTGGTAGACATGGTGGGCCTTGGGTGGGGGAAGAGGTCCCACAAAACCTAGTCAATGTGGCCTGAAGTCTAGAGGCTTCCCCCACCTCAGCCCAGAGAGGTACATGCAGATGGGGCAGCATCTCAGTTTCCAGAAGGTCTCACTGAAGACTGCCACTCCGGAGTCACCCAGTGGAGACTTATATTATAAAATCACTCAAGTTAGCTAGAGGGATTTAAAGTAAGTTTCAGTTTTTTTTCCCAAAGTTAAATGAAGCCCATCTTCCCCTAGCTCTGAAATGGAATGGTTCACTCCTAACGTTCCTGCACAAGAGATCACTGTACACAGGATAAAGGTATAGTGGCTCTGCATGCTGATTGGCTGAAATCATATCAGTGATTTAAAATTGCTGAGTGGTTTGGGTGGCTCTGGATGCAGTGCAGGGTCCAAGACTGGCAGCGACAGCACCTTTTTACCCACTGCATTGCAATGAAAGGTTCCTTTGTTTTAAAATGTTCTAGCCAGTTTAAATGTCTTGTTTTATCATTCCCAGTTTTTTGGGTGCTCACCATCATGATACTGCCTGCCACTGGGGGGGGGGTACGGGGTTGGTATACAAAACTTAGGATCCTGCTTTTAACAATAGAACATGTTTTTTGTTCACTTCATCCTGGTTCTCCATGCCTCCTTCAAGCCTTTTGTATTTTAAGCATGAATTACTCTTTGCAACATAAACACTAAACTGCTACTGTATATTTATGCAGATTTGTCCTGTACCAAATTTCTCATTGCTCTCTTCTCTGAGGTGCCGGCAGAATAATTCACCAAATGTCTGAAGCATTCTTCATTTTGGAAACAACTCTAAACTTTTACTTCTCCATTTTCAACAGATGGCGCTATAAAATATAAGTTAGAGCATTTTAATATACTGAGTGGTAAAAAGTATGATGGTCTTTACATGAGCCTGCATTTAGGAAAGGAATGCTGGTTTACTTTCTGTATTATACATCGACAGTAGACCTTTATCAGACAGTACTCTGCATGCACAGGAAGACCTTACAAAGTCATTAGAGTTTCTAAAAAGATATTCACATTTTTTTGTGTTTTTATTTCAAAGCAATTTAACCCAGCTCTCATGGGATTACGTCAGATAGTGATGGGCCAGCCAGGGTTCACAGTTACTGTTACCACATCCAGTGCAGAATGAGGAGGCGGAAGAATTACTGTATCCAGAGACAAGTATAGAACCTGCCATTGAGAGTTAATGTTTAAGCAAATGTGTTCAGTTTACTTTCATCCAGATGCCCAGATTAGAAGAAACTAAAATGCAGATCCTTGATCACCTCTTTTCCACTGAAGCCTGATCAACCAACTTGGACACAGATGTCTGCTTTAAGTAAAAGTGGCCTCTTTAATTGCATGTGGTACTGTAGGCACTTTAAAGATGTGTCTGGACGACAGAAGTGTTAACCTTATGCCCACTGTCAGTTTCATAGGTGCATTGTAGCATCACACTCAGTGTTATTTGACACAAAGAGTCTAAATAGCAACAAGGAATTTGATTGTCAGAAGGCTGGGGTAATGGTACAGCTACCTGGATGAGCCAAGGAAACCACTTTGTCCCTGAGTCTGTGACACATCAATTCATAGCTGCAGCATCATAAACAAATGTAATTTACATTGGCCAGTGCTCTGGGACCCTCTCAATATGGCCCTGCCAGAAGCGCCAATGCTAATCCAGGATCGCAGGGCACTAATTCAGTTAGTCCCATGCTCTCTTTTAAATATGGGGACCTGGGTATTTAAAGTACTCCCAAACTCAAGATAAACACTACCCCCCAAAACAAAACATGTTAATTGTTCTTGCAGTCACAGTTTTGAAAAGCTCAACAGTTTGTTCTTCCAGGGGTGGGATATCGAATGGTTCAGAGAAACTATTTATGAAATCCATTATGTCAAAATCTTCTTGTTCTGATCCACCTGCTTGTCTGCTTTTTTTATACCTGCATGTTTGTATGAGCTCCTTTAGTTGCTCTGGGTCGAAGAGTAAGTGTTTCTACCTGCCAGGTTAACCAAACACTTAGCTGTCCAAGAACAGAACTTTAAAAGTTGCCCTTAGTTCCTTCAGATCTTCCCTGAATAAAAGAAAGCACGTTTGCCTCTCCCGAGTACCTTGCCTGATATCAGGAAATATATGAAATTTTCTTAATTATTAGTAATAATAAATATAATGGCCCAGATATTCAAAAGGGTTGCGCATGGCGCAACAGTGTTGTTCATGAATTCACATATCTGGACTGAGTAGTACGGTATGGGCTGCACGCCCATTGGCCCATGCTCTGAACCAATGGGCATGCAGCCCTACCGAGCTGTCAGTCGGCGGGCAGTGGGGTGGCAGGCGGATGGGGTGCTGCCACCCGCCGGCTGATGAGGGAGGGAGCGGGGTGGTGGGGCTCAGTGGGCAGGTGGGGTAGGGGGTACACTAGATCACCAGGGATATTGGACTTGGGGGGCTGATGAATGATGCCCGCGATCGGGCTCAGCACGGTCCACTGGACCACCAGGGATATTGGACTTTTTTTTCTCTTACGGGACTTCCCGCGATCGGGCTGCAGGGGCGTCAGTCCCCGATGACTGCTGCCTGGCAGAGCACCAGGCGCAAGTCGTCGGAGATCGGCGCACCTGCATGCTAATGGCATGCAAATGGGGCTGTAATGAGATGCAAATGGCCCCCTGTGCACCTTGCATAACTTATGGCTCCATTTGCATGTCCCCGTTTGAATATCGCAGGTGCTGTGCATGGTGCAATGGCACTTGTGCCACCACATCTCCATGCTCCACTCTGACCACTTGTGCTGGCGTAGTGCCACTGCGCCATGCACAGTGTAGGTAGTCAAGGCGCTGGAGGATTAAAGCTGTTGCCAGCGCAGCTCTGCTGGACATCGCCAGGCCACACCTGTGCGCAACAAAGTTGAGCTGCACCCAGGCTTGCGCCACAGCCTGGCTCAGTTTGAATATCTGGGCCAACGTTTGTTTGATAAATGAGCCAAAGGCTCATTTACAGTGGTGTCCTAATAGTCAGAAGATTAGACAGCTACATAATGTGTCACAAAAATATAATGAAACATTCATGTCCTTTACTTAAGGAAGAATATTTAGAAGAATTTTCCATAAATGTACAAAAATAAATTTTCCCTCTCACTGTGCTTTTTGAGCCACCAAAATTATGTCACTATCAGAAGCAAAGCTGGCTTCAAAGTAATTTATAGTCCTAGTGTTCTTGTTTGAATGGTTCGGCTGAGCAGCATATTATAATAGAGGAACAGTATCCGAAGCTTTTACCTGATGGATGCCTTTTTTATCAGAATTTTGAAAGCTTTGTTAACATACTGTATGGGCAATTTTCGACAGACATCTTAAAGCAGCAGTGCAGTGAAATTGGGCAAAATATCTGACCCTACCTTTTTCACTATAAAAGATTCCAGACAGCTTCCAGTTTTAGTTGGTGGTAATTTTGTCTAATTCCACCAAAATCTGAACATTTTATAAATGTTTTCATTTAGTTTTTTTTTTTCCTCAAGAAAAAAATGGCTGTCACATAAGGCTTAGAAATTACATTGTAGATCTGGCAAGGGCTCGGACTGAGAAAAAAAAATCTCATGGTGTGCAGCATGGAAGACCCCAATATTTTTTATTAATTGTAGCTAAAACTAACTTTTTGGAACAACATTTTCCATTGCACTGCTACCTTAAGAGACTCAACAAAGATTGCCTTCAGTAATTCATTCAAACAGTGAAACTAGGCAACAAATGTATTCTATAGTCCATCTATTCGTAAATTATTATATCTTAAGTTATCTTCCAGCATTTCAGTTTTTTCTGTGCAACATAATTGTCCCTCTAGTGTTAGTCACCTCCGTTGTGTCACCAGTCAAAAGTTTTGTTTGTAGATAGCATCTGTTCTTTTGACCATTTCTATGTGCATCTTTTTCATTAATAACAAGTCAGCCTTTAATTCCTTTACCTCAATTATAGATGATTGATGGGAGTCCTTTCTTATGATAATAGCATGTTTTTTCTATCAAATATCTGCAGAAAGTTAAAGAGGCTGGTACAAGTTATACTTACTTGTTTTAAGCTCTTAAAGGAGTATTACAATCAACATTTGCAATAACAATATGTTGTGCGGAGTGTTTTGATTTGTGTGTTTAGTGATGGTGTGACCCTCCTTTTGTCGGTTATTAGGAGTTTTTTTCTAAATGTGCATACTAGTTTTATAACCTCCGGGGATATCCATGTTAGAATGGTTTATTGCTCTTCTCTGTCCTACGGTGCTTCCTGTTTCATGTGACAGTGACACATCCAGGACCACGGAGTCAGTGAGAAAAGTACTACAGCAGTAATCTGAAGATAGATGCCTGATATTCTGGCCTCAATGAAATAATTCTAATTCAATATTTTTGTTTTCTGTATGTTTATCTAGGTCTAGCCAGCAGGAGTAAATGTTCTGCTTTTAAAGCTTTTAATTTCATCAAACTACACCCGGTGATAAAAAGCACACTAATCACCCTAGGTCATCATGGCCATAATTAGTATCGACTCTAGCTGTTTTCTTACAGAATACCCACTCAGTTAGACCTCACGTGATTACTAAGCTGTAAATGTTGCCTTCCGTGCCTACTGGAGAAGAAAAGTGACATAAAATCCTAGCTGTACTGCTTTACAATTGACCGTAAACTAGCACTTGCTGAATCTATGGTCCCGGATGCATCACTGTCACATGGGACAGGAGGCATTGTAGGAAAAAGAAGAGCAATAAACCATGGTAATATGAAGATCCACAGAGGCCCTAAAACTAGTAGGAGAGGCCATAAAACTAGTAGGCAAATTGAGTAAAAAAATCCTAATGGCAAACAAAGGGAACGACACGCCAGAACTAAACACACAAATCAAAACACTGCACAACATATGTTTTTGCAAATTTTGACTGTAGTTTTCCTTTAATTTCATTGCTTTATTGGAATGCCAAAGAAAGAGCTGCCACAGGTGGAGTTTGCATTCGCATGTGTATATTGGTGTCAGGAAATGTCAGAACTGTTTGAGCTTGTGAATGATTCTCAGTTTTGAGCCCCCTGTCCCTGGCTCTTGCATGTGAGTTGTTCGTGATAACAGGTTGGCTACAGCAGGGGGTTCCAGCACTGCAGGCTCTCCTTACTTTGGTCTGTCACCTTTGCCATAACGGCTGCAGCTTCCTCTGATCACAGATCTTTGGGCAGCAAAATACCTCGTTCAACCCTTTTCTCTATGGTGACACACATACTCTCCATAGAATAGTTTGAGTTCTTCTTTCATTTCTGTTGTTTTTTTACAAAGGCTTTCTCATAGTTTTTAACACAGTAAAAGGAAAAAAAAAACAGGACTTCAGAGAGGTCACCATGCATGATTTTATGTAACACGATTAAATCACTTTGGAATACTTTATCAGGCCTAAATGTATGCCATTACTATTTATTCTTCATGTGCTGTGTATGAACCAAAAATTAGAAAATGCTGAAAAAGTTTATTTGTTTTTTTCTAAAAACTGTCTGTTTGACATCTACATCAGTGTGCTTTGTAACATGGCAAAATTATAGAAGCACAAAAGAGTAGCAATGATTGGACGAAATGCATCACATGTCATACTTTGGGAGACGGCATTAATTTAAGCAATAACCCACGACAGGGTGTGGGTGATGCTGGGTTTACCCACACCTGGCAGAGATATGGCTGACTGGCACCTTTGCCGTTGGTAATACCAGGATTTACCACTGCTTGGAAGTGCCAGTCAGCCAGTCAGAAGCACAGATTGCACGATGCTATGGTATACTTTACAATAATGCCATCCTCAAAGTAAAGTACGACAGCAGTCCACAGTTGTAAATGTAGCAGTGCACTATTTAATGACACCAGACAACAGCGAAATGCAAAATGTCCTTCTCACCCTCCCACCCTAATGCCTGTGACTATCGTAGCGAACTTGATCTCCAGTACCTGAAGTTGTGTACACTACTCAGTAAAGTAAAACAAAATAAAATCACTTCCTGTACTACAAGATCAGCTGTCCATGTGCCAAATGTTTGTCCTCTAGCAGTTGAAATGCATTCATTTCAAGAGTAAAAAAAACATTCTGCTGAACTAACACCAGTTCATGGTACTTCTATATGAAACGCAGTGACAGAGCGAGGAAGCAGCATGGCACTGGACAATCACAGAGCACCATAGAGGGAGTTCCGGATCTGAAAACTGGAATACAGCACAGAAGAATGGAAATATTTTCACCCTGTAACTCCATATATTGCATTGTTCATCTGTACCATATGAGTCACAAACTCACTTGTACTAATGGGATATGTAAAGAAAGTGGGAAGGAAGTGTAGTCCAATGATTGCAGGGACAATAGGAAGTCTTACAGAAGGCACCACAGTAAAGCACATTGGTGGGCACAATTATGCAAATAAGCAGCAGTCCAAGATCATGCAACCGATAGACTACAACATCGCGGACCTCCCAGGCAGGTTATTAAATGAATAGCCATGTAGAATATAAAGAAAAATATACAAACATGTGTAATAAGAATAACTGTGCACAAATAACTTCTGTTGTGCTAGCAACATCACCATATGAATAAATGTCACTGTTACTGTGAGACCAGGAAAAAAGTGCACTAAACATATAATGACAATATATCAAGAGTTTCCCTTCTTTTTTCAAATCGCATAAAAAAAAACATGACATTCACCTGAAAGAAGTGATGTTACAAGAGCATTAAGCCACTCCGAAGGTGGCATCTAATGGGGAATTAATGCATGGTTGAGTGGTTGTAGGCACTTGGCCTTCAGCCTCCCAACCATGCATTAATTCCCCATTAGATGCCACCTTCATCGTGGCTTAATGCTTATGTGTTTGTACATTGGTTTAAAAACCGTCTTGCTAGATGTTACCATCAATGTACTTTATTGTTATATTGATGTTCTGAGTACACTGATGTAATCCATACATTAATGTACTGTTTTTCATCAATGTTAATTTTAGAGGCCAGTGTCTCCATGCTATAGGCAAATGTTATAGGCCACTGAAAACATAACAGTCAGCCCTTTCTAATGATGCATAGCATAAAGTTCTAGCTTGTAAGGTTAAAATGTATTTGCTCCTAAAGTCACATTATCATTATTGATATAAAGACAATACATTGATGGAAATATTAATGTATCAATAGAAATGTTGCATCGACATGCAGCAGCCATATCAACCTGGCCCTAAGCTTTTATTTAAAAAAAAATAATAATAAGTTCCTAGCCCTAACAGTTACAGAGTTAGTCAATTATGCTTTATTTCAAAATGGCTGAGTTTGGAACTGCTCGGGCTAGAGACTTTATTTTTTTTTAATGAAAGATTGGACTGACGTCAACATGGCTGTGTCATGTAAGTACAGTTTTCATGCATTATTGTACATCAAATCAGGTGTCAAACTGTTAAATATGGGCAAACAGTACTTGATATACAGTAGTATTGGCCTCTGTATTTGAAGATGCTAGTGGTATTCAATCCAAGAGAACTACAACTTTTTTCTAGTTATAAATTGATATCATAATTTCTTCATTCTGTATTCAAGTGTAATATACCTACAGTACTCATTTAGACTTTCCTCACTGCTCCTCCACTAGTTTAAAGCTCTGATCATGTTATTAGCCCTTCTTGGTACCTTTTGTTTTTTGATTATCTGTTTTATGTTCCATCCTTACCCCAGGGATGCATACAGACCCTACTTTAGGCAGTCTATGCCACAACCCTATTCCCCACTGGAGGGTCTCACTGTATTGCCTGGCAACACCACTGACCTCCTCAAACCCTAAAGAATAGCCCCTGCCAGTAAGGTGGGTGGTCACTCTCCAAAGATACATGAGACTGAATTCCATTTGACAGTGGATGGGGTTTGGACAATCTGTCTCTCCCAACAAAAAAGGGTGTGGGAGAGGCATGAGGGTTTAATCTATTGCAGACATTGTACTTTTCCACCCTATCTGCTCCCCCCAAGTTGCTGTGGGCTGTGCCCACAGTGTCCCTCCAGTTATCAAGGCCCAAGCACTTCTTCATCTCCTGGACAAATAGTCAATTTCCTTTCAACTCCCATCAATCTGGGCCACTTGGGGCAGCGAAGCAATGCATTCTAACCCCCTTCCCGAGAAGTGGAGGCACCCACTGAGGTGCTGTCTCTACCACTTGCTAGCCCACAGCTGTGATACAGGCATGGGATATGAACCTGTGTCATGAGAGTGGTAAGTGACACCTTTCTCACTGGTCAGTGAGCAAGCCCACATCAGCACCTTTTCTAACTCCAGTATATCCTTGAAATTTTCTTAACAACTAGAACTAAATACACAGTTCAGAAAACCGTCCTGATACAACTGATTATAAACTGTATTAGCCTTGTTAGCTGATACAGGGTCCTGACATTTAACACGTGGCTAACCCTCTCATTTCTATGCCCAGGGTGCATGACCTTATCTAAATTGATCATCAGTTGCCATACTTCAACCCATGTACCCAGGTAATCCAGACCTTTTTGAAACCCTGCTCTGGCCACAGTAGGGCATATTGTACCCCTTTATCTTTATATATTGTGCAAATGTGATACCAGGTTACTTCTCTTCACTTCGAGATTTCTAATTTAATACTGAGTTGGGCAGGCCCATGGACAGAGCCCTGTGGCACCCCCGCTGGTCAATTGCCTCCATGTGGAATATTTGTCAATAATTGTCACCCTTTGCCATTTTCCTAAAACACTGTTCCCAGTCCAGTGATTCCCCTTGGTGGGATTAACAAACTTCCTCTGCCTGTTTGTCTTCTGCATGACATTTGGGATCTTCCCACAGTGCTCAGCCTAGTGGGGTGCCACTGTCCCAGCTCCACACCAACCCCAGGTTGCTATGCACCATTCTGTAGCTCCATGCAGTCCTTTTTCACAGCAGAGAGCTGTCCCACCTTGCAGGGATCGCTAAAGCCCACAGCAATAGAGCCCACTGCGGGATTGGGTCTCGTTGGTCAGCTCTTTATTGGTTTCACATCACTGCAAGAGTCATACTTATGTGAAGGGGGCTACAGGGGCTTGGGCATCCTAGTTTTAAGGTGAGCACCAATAGCTTATAAAACTCCCATTTACTTACAACTGGAGGGAACTCCATTTAAAGACAGGGGCCCATTATCTCTGTGAAGTGGGGGACACTATTTACAAAAGGGTTTCTTCTATTCTGGGCCTATGGCAAAGATCTTTTGTGAATACGGCACTATTCCAGCACTGGCTAATACTGCTTCCTGATAAATAACAGAAATAACCATAGGACCTTCCAGTTTTATTCATTCCTTACTTTTGCTGTTGCTGCAGCATTGGATGTGCAAGACAGCAGCAGCAAGAGGTGATTTGGTGATGCTACATTTACTTCTGTTTTCAATATCTAAAGAATGTATTTTCAGGGAATAAAAAAATTACAAATTGCTGTACTTTTGAAATACAGTACCATCTCTGCTTTATACCTTAGCAGTCTGTGACAGACTGTGGGTCCAATTTCCAAAGTTTTTATGGTCATATGGATAAGGGAGTAGCCCTTATGCACTTACATCTCTGGTGCAGCTGGGTTGAGAGTGGAGTTTCTGTATTTGACAAGGCTTGCACTTGCATCAGAAAGGAGCCTATTGTCATAGAATGCTAGTAGAAGGTCATTTTTAAAACATGAAGTCTGCTATCTGGGGACCTGGAGCACGAAAAATCATTAGCTACACTTCCCTGCATACTAGGCACCACAAAGATTTGAATGCCTCTTTTAAACAAACACAGTAGGTCTACACTCTAAACCAAACAACGTTGTCTCTCTGTAACATAACAGGTGCATCCACTGCATTTAGTGTCCTTAGTAGATTGAGCAAAACAGGGCCAGTAGCACTGTAATGAGTCTACATAACACAATATTTCTTGAGTTGGAAGGATGGATACAATCCGTCCTATTTCAAATAGTTTAGATAGTGTCATTATCTGGATAAAAAGGTATCTGTGAATATTGTTGTATCCATCAGCCTAATATCCTTTGATTTTAAATCAGATAACTAGTAGTATAGCAGTAATGGACTCGATTCTCAAAAGTGGAATGCTTGGCCCACTGGTGCTGAGGGTTGAGGTGCTGGATGCCACACCTCACGCTATGCCAGTGACCCAGGTTCGGGAATGACCTCGAGTCATCAGGGTGCCAGTGTGGGAGGGTAGAGCAGGATCGAGTATGCCGATGGGCAGCTCTTCTCTCCTGAGGGTGGGTTGGCGCCTCCCCCCGTAGTTCCGCTTCCACCTGGTGGAGGTCTGGTGGGTAGCATAGGTGGAAAGGGGGTGGCAAATAGCTATGGGAGGTGGAAGGGGCTGAGCTGGTGCCACAGGATGTGTAGCATGCCTCCACATGCTCACATGGCCATGTGGCAGGGCCTTGGGGGGGGTGCCAGGGGAGAAAACCAGTAAAATCACCTATGTGTCTCCATCGCCAGTTGGCAGGAGGAGGAGGAGGCAATGGGGACCAAACAGCTGGAATAAAAAAAAAGTGTTGGAATGCTGCAAGCCCCCCGAACACACAGTGCATGGTGCCTGTGGCTCAATCCAGCACACCACATGCCACGAGTTAAACCAGCTTTTGCTTGTCTAACTTTATGGACCTTTTTATGGGGTTTGCACCAAATATTTGGTGCAAGCCACCATAAAGGAGGTGAAGCGTCGCAAATGTGCACGACCTTTGTGAACTGGGTGCAAAGGTGCAGCAACGTGTTCAAGGTAGCACAGGGTTTGACACAGGGCTTGTGTGAGCCCTGTGTCAACCTTTGAGAATCGAACCCCATAGCTTCATTTCTATAGCACCCTTCCCCCGAGGCTCAGGCACCTTACAAATCAAACAGATAAACCTAGCTCAGAGCAAGAATAAATTACATGTAAACAAAACCTGAATAAAACACATCATAAAAAATACATAAAACAGCATGAGAACAGAAATCATACAATCAGTCAGGGGGCCTCCAGATATTATCAAAGGCCTTTTTAAAGAGGAAGGTCTTAAAACCTGTTTTAAAGGCCTCCACTGAGGGGGCCTCTCTCAGGGCTTTTGGGAATAAATTTGTACTAATGGACTGGTCACTTTTAAGACTCAGTCCCAGAAGATTTTAATCTGGTCCTGGGAACCATCAAGAAGCCCACCTCAGTGAAGCAGAGATAAGATAGTTACTGGTTTTGAGATGTGAATCCCGGCAAGTATCCCCACTAACAAGAGGTACAAAGTTGCTTTGAAGGCAGGCCCTTTCAAGGCAAACATTAAGGTTAGAGTTACGTTCCAGGCAGGATTTCAACCTCTACAAGCATCTGTGGCTGGCACAGTGGAAAGGTCTATAACCTTATAAACAAAAGACCATGGATTTTAATCCAGACAAGATCCCCTCATTTTTATATTCTTAACAATGCGGATTTCACTAGTGGAAAATAATGGTGGTGTGGAATTAGTATAGCAAACATATAGGAAATGGGACAGCTCCGAGAAAGAAAAAGTGCAATGGTAAAGTTTCTCACAGGCACACCTGCCTCTGGGGAAACTTTGGTCCAACTTTGTGCCTCTTGCTGATCACTGCTACTGACTCCTCCTCTACCAACTCCATGATATCTGCCTTCACTATCCCAGCATTTTTGGCATGATGTTTTTGGTAGAACTCAGAAGGTGGTTGTTATGTATAAAACTTGCAGGGAATGGAACAGCTAAAACTGCTGCATACCATTCACCTCATTATATGGTGGCAGTACCATTCTGAAACTTATTCACACTATAATATTCACTGTACATTGTTCAGAAAGGACCCAGCAGTGACAAATAGACTGAATTGCTCAGTCTGGCAAATATATTTTTACCCACATGTCACTATACGAGTTATCCTAAATGTGAGGCCTTGGTCTCTGCCAAACATTTCTGCCCTTCCTTGCTCTAATGTGCTAGATGTTTCCTTTAAAATTGCCTTGTTTTGGCAAGCCTTGCCTGCTTTTTCGTGCAGTGGTGTGCTGGATGCCTCCTGAGTTGCCTTAGTCTTTTCCAACCATGCCAGCCTTTCTGTCTTCAGGTATACCAGATATCGTCTACTGAGCTGCTGTGCTTCCTGCCAAATGTGTAGGACTTCACCTTTACTCATCAATCAGCAGTCACAACTGAGTGCTAGTACTGACACTGCCTGCTCCTCCATGTGCTAATCTTTAATGTCATTGCACCACCATTCTATCCTACACTTGTGTCTGTCAAGCCTGCCAGGACCCTGCTACCCTAGAATGCTGTCTTACCTGGTTGTACTTGCATGCTGGATAACAATGGAAACCCTGCCTGCTTGGACACATATTTGGGTGTGGACTCAAAGAAACACAGAATTTGATGGCAGATAATGACCACTTGGCCAACCCAGTCTGCCCATTTGTCCCTGCCTACAGTATCACTACAAACCCTATTTGATCTCTGGCCCATTTCCCCCTTCCCCTAAAAGTTCCTAATGCCTGTCCCATGCATTCTTGAACCCTACAACTGTTTTCACCCCCACCACCTCCACAGGAAGCCTGTTCCAGGAATCCACCACTCTTTCTGTGAAGAAGTACATCTTCACATTTCTCCTGAATCTACCCCCCCCCAATTCATAGTATGTCTCTGTTCTTGAGCACCTATTTTCTGAAAAATACCCCCTCCTGTGCCCTATTTACCCCTGTGAGGTACTTAAAGGTCTCTACCATTCCCCGTTCTCTTTCTGAGTGTACGTATGAAGGTCCTTAAGTCTCTCCTCGTAAGGCTTCTGATGCAGACGCTGCACCATTTGGCCTCCTCAGGACCACCTATTGTCTGTCTATATCCTTTCAGAGATGAGAGGATGTGGTCTCCAGAACTGGACACAATATTTTAGGTGGAGTCTTTCAGTGATTTATATAGAGGCAACAACACCTCCCTCTTTCTGCTGGTGATACTCCGCCTTTGCACCCCAGCATCCTACTAGCCCTCTCAACTGTCTTGTCACACTGCTTGGCTACCTTTAGGTCATTAGATATGATTACCGCCATGTCTCTTTCCTGCTTGGTGGTTGTCAACACCACTCCACCCATTTTGTACTCAACCCCTGGGTCTGTGTCCCAAGTGCATTATGTTGTACTTTTTTTCATTGAAACTCAGCTGTCATACCCTTGACCATGCCTCAAGTTTTCTCAGGTCTCTGCTCCTCCTTTCCACCCCCCCCCCAGAGTGTCCATTCTATTGTAGATTTTAGTGTCATCCACAAAGTGGAAGACCTTCACTTATGAACATATGAAAGAGCCAGCAGAAGAAAGCCATTTGGCCTATCGAGTCTACTCATTACTGTAGGGTCCCTAGTTTACACCACTGACCCTGCCCCCAGTATTCCCTTCTCCTGCCTGCCCCCCACGATCCCATGGGGTTCCCATTATACCTATCCCAGGTCCTCTTAAAGTTGCCCACTTTCTTCTCCGATACCACTTCCTCTGGCAGCAGATTCCATATGGCTACCACCCTCTCCATAAAGAAGTGCTTTCTAAATTCCCTCCTAAACCTTCCCCCACCAGCCTTAAACTATGCCCCCTCGTGGTTCAGTTGTTTCTTAGCTTGAAGAGACCTTCCCTATCCACTCTATTTATCCCCTTCAAGTATTTGAAGGTCTCTATCATATCCCCTCCCTCTCTCTCTCTCTCTCCCCTCTTCCAGGAAGTACATACTCAGGGCTCCCAGTCTCTCCTCGTAAGACATCCCCTGCTGATCCACAATCATCTTGGTTGCCCTCCTTTGGACTTTCTCTAGCAAACTAATGTCCTTCCTAAGGTATGGAACCAATATCTTACCTCATATTCTAGATGTGGTCTCACCAGTGACCTGTACAAGGGCAATATGACCTTGCTTTGCCTACTGATGCTTCCCCTGGCTATACACCCCAGCATCCTGCTTGTATTCACTGATGCCTTTTTGCACTGTGAGGAGTTCTTCATGTTGCTAGTAACCACAACCCCTGATCCTTTTCTTCCTCCATTGCTGCTACACAGACCCCCCGTCCCCCGAGATAGTACTTGGTCCTAGGATTCCTGGCTCCAATGTGCATCACTTTGCACTTCTTGACATTGAAGCCATGTTACCAGATCCTCGACCATCTCTCAAGTTTTCTGAGGTCTTCCCACAGGTCCTGTATCCCTTCCATTGTGTCCACTTTCCCACAGAGTTTTGTGTCTTCCGCAAACAGGCACATCTTGCCCTTAATGCCTGCCCCAATGTCATTTAAGAAGACATTGAACAACAGCAGCCTCAGCACCAATCTCTGCGGGACCCCGCTAATGACCTCCCTGGTGTTGGATAGCTCTCCCCCCCACCACCCTATGGGTTCTGTCCCTCAGCCAGCTTTCTACCCACATGGTCATTTTCTCCTCAACCTGCAAATCCACCAGTTTCCTGATAAGCCTCTTATGGGACACTGAATTGAAGGTCTTGCTGAAATCCAGGTAAATGATGTCCACCACCTGGCCCCCATCCAGTACTCTGGTGACCCAGTCAAAGAAGTCAATCAGGTTTGTTTGACATGATCTTCCTCTCACAAATCCATGCTGCCTCTCTTCCTGGAGACCATTTTCTTCCGTGTACCTTACCAGCCTCTTACAAGCCTTTCCTTAAGTATGATCTCCATGAGTTTGCACATGATTGAGGTCAGACCGACTGGCCAAAAGTCCCCCAGGCCATCCCTGGGTCCGCTGTTGTGGAGAGGCACCACATGTACTGTTCTCCAGTCCTGCAGCACCAAGCTCAACTCCAGGGAACTACTGTTCAGGCCTGCCAGTGGCCCCACAAGCTCCTCTGCCAGCTCCTTTAGCACCCGTGGGTGTATGCTGTCCAGTCCTGGGTACTTGTCTACCTTCAGTGCCAGCAGCCCTGTGACAGGGAGCTCCTACCACTCTTGAGGACCAAACTTTTCTTAAATCTGTTGCAATAGTTCTTCTGTTTCTTAGCCTAATCTATTCTTTACAATTTCTAGTCCATAAGGTTGACCACCTATGGGTACCCCTTCCCCTTTCTTGACTATGCTATAGTGTCCTCTTTAAATTTTCCTTTTCCCTCTCAGGTCCTCGTACAGGGAGGTTATTTTGGTGACCTCCGAGCTGATGTAAAACAACAGGCTGTGTTCCTCGTTGTTGGATTTAGTATGCAATGGCACTATGTCATAAAATGCATTGATGCATATACCTTATGTGTATGAAACCTGTTAATGTTGAAAATACAATGGCACTAGGTGTTTTTGATAATGGTAAAAAGTTACTAGGGGACTGTATCATAAAAATTAAGTTAGTTGTGCTATTTGAAATGTGTGTAAATTGCTATAAGTTGAACAGGTCTGAAATTTCATGGTGAGTTGCATATATTCCATGATACTTTGCATTATGGAAGTATGTGTGATGTTGTGTTTCTTTGAAACTTGGCTTATTGTCAATGCCCTTTGGGGTAACCCTTGTTTCCGTGCTTCTGTACTAAGGTTCTTTGTCTTTAGCTTTTTTTTTTTTTTTTTATTTGAGCCCCCACCACCCAAGCAAACAAGGCCTGCATAGGGGAGGCTGAATCTCAACTGATAAGTGAGATCAGAGAGTCAGTAGGTGCTGACAAGTGCAGAGGAAGGACATACATAGTCTGTTGCTGCCAACTGATGTATTGAAGAAGGAATATGCCATTGCTGAAGATTATTTCTTGTATTTTGAATAAACATCACACAGAGATTGTGTGTTAAACCTGAAGTTTGGTGTCTGGTCCATCTGTTATCCCACAACCCCTCCACAGACTTGATGTCAGAAGTGGGACAACTTGCTGGAAGCATTTGGACTGGCTGAAGAGGGATGTTTTTCAGTGGATATTGCTCAGATATCCCAGGTGGACCAATGAACCAGAAGTTGCCAGAGGAGAACCCGGAGAAAGAAAGTCTGTGGAGTTCTGACCAGAACCATGGTCAACAGACTGGGAGAGAAGCTGATGCCAGGACTGGACCTTGGAACTTGGAGGATGGCCTAGCCTGAAGATGACGAAGAGATGCAAAGGGAAAAAGGAGATATTGTGGGGTTGAGGCAAACCAGAGATGCAAGACAACACCCTGCAGGTGGAAAACCTGATGAGGCTAATACGGTGGATGATTGGGCAATAGCTGGAGGCAGACTGACTAAGCAGAGAGATGGAACACTGGTGCCAGGTGCTCAAGAGGTCCCTACCAGAGAGTATGGATAAAGAATCAGAGGAGGATTTTTCATGGGCTCAACTGGAGGAGGACCCCCTGACTGAGCAGGATATTGCTTTGTTGCCTGTGTTCCCAGGATGTTACCTGTTGGAGGTTGGAGATGCAAGTATTGAACTTGAATGTGAGACCCCAAGTAAGACTGTGCCTAGTGATATTGTGCTGAGGTTGAAGACTCCAAGCAAGCAAGAAGAAACCTATGAGGCTGAAGGGACTTTTTCTTGTATTAATGCAGCTAAATCTATAAACAGTATTGACTGGGGTGTACTGCAGGCTAAAGATGCTAATGTTGCCAATCTGTTACAGTATGTTAATGCCAAGAAATGTATGCAGATTAATGGTGGTGTGGGGGCAAAACAATGTTGGTGGTATGAACTGAAGAAAGGTGTTCTGTACCACATAAGACCCAAACCCCATACAAAAGTGTGGATGCCCAGGTAGTGGTGCCTGAGGCCTACAGACAACAAGTGATGGAGGCTGCTCACTTTAGCCCTCTGGGCATCTGAGCCATGGTGGGGTCTTAGATCAATTAACCCCGTAGTATTACTGGCCAGGAATGCTTATGTGTAACAAGATAGAGGTACCTGCTGGGGACAGCAAAGGAACTAGTACCCGGGGTGTGAAAAGAGTGTCACAAAGGGTAGAGGTCTTTAAAGAACTAAATGGCACCCTTGGAAAAATGGAAAATTCCCACATGGGTCACAAGGCACCAGATGGTAACTGACAGCTGAAAATAAGCACAATGATTAAAATGTTAATGTTCCCCAAAACACCCCAGATTGTATAGGATTTGGGAACCTGCTGTTTTACATTGGATGGAAGTCAGCTGAGGAGGGTTCCTTGGTTTCCTGTAGGTTTCAGTAGAGACCCACCTGGGTATAGGATGACCAAAGGTTAGGGGTCTTAGGTTAATATAGGTTGAAATAGGAGTATAGAAGCTACTGTTGCTCGTTCCATATTCTCGCAGACACTTTGTGTAAGACAGAGAGGTCAAGGTACTTGCAGGGACAAGGCCAGATGTGGCTCTGAAATGGCACTTTCTGTAGGCAAAAGTGTAGCATGTGTGGTCTGGGGGTGGGCCTGATGTCAAAGAAAGAGGTACTCAAGGGCACACAAGGAGTCTGAGGTGGTACGTGTGTTTTATTCTTTTTTGATGGAAAACCTAAAAAGGAGGAGGTGGGTGGAAAATGGATAGGAACTTGTGTTGGGGTAACCACTAGAATGTCTACCCTCAGGTGTCTGTATCAGTAGCAAGTGAAATTAATGAATCAAGAGACATAGTGGGTTTATGTAGAGGGGTTGAACCTAGGACTGGGCCCCCTGCTTAAAACCAACATGTCTGGTGGGGCTGCAGCAGGTAATTTCTCACCCCAGAGAAAGTCTTTCTATGGTACTGGACTTTACAGCCATCCAGATTAACGGTCAACAAAATATGACTGACTTTCCATAAAAGGAGATGGGAAGGTAGTGTTAGTCTCTGTTGAGAAATGTGTTAATGCCTCAGGGTAAAGAATGATGATATCCACTATGTTTATGATAGAATGTTTATTGTTAATAGGGACCCTGAGACAGAGCTTCTGAAGATGGATGGGTGGAAGCTCCATCCCTTCCTAGGACAGGAAGGTGGTAAGAGGTCTGCAATAACTGCTTCCCTCTTAAGGTGGGAGATATGTAATGGCCCAGTGGCACTGAGGGTTGAGTGAGGCGCTGGATGCCACACCTCATGCCACGCTGGCGACCAGAGTTCGAGAATGAAACCAGGCTACTGGGTTGGTCGGTAGGGGAGTGAGAGGATCGAGCATCTGGAGGACTGCTCTCTTCTCTCAGGGAGGGATCCAGAGACAGTCCAGCTCTGCAGCAGCCCCCAGTGGAGGCCAGAGGCACTGCAATGCTCAAGGCTAGCACACGGGGGAAACGTTGAGTGGCTGCCTTTCAGATGTGGGTGGGGAGCATCCACATCATGGGCTGGGCAGCATTGCATGACCCACATCTGGGGACCAAACAATGAAAAATATCCTGGCATATCGAGGAGGTGACAAGGGCCTCAGGAACCTCCCTCACTTCCTGAACACAAGACAAGCCACACCGAGGATCCACAGCCGACTTCCTGAGAGGGATGGACCCTCTAATCTCAGAAAGACGCCACCAATGTAGGAGTGGTGGACCTGGCCCAAGGGGGTGATCTGGGGTGCTGAGATGTCCCTTGAAGGAAGGGAGAACCAGAATGGTGTGTCATGTTGGGGAGTAGCAGGGGTTAAAGTTGAGTAGGCACCTCTGAGAGATGCCTTGGTGTGCAGGAGAATAAACAAAGTTTGAAAAAAAAAAAAGGTGGGGGATATGTGACAGGGAGCTCATTCCACTCTTGAGGACCAAACTTTTCTTAAATCTGTTGCAACAATGATTTTGTTTCTTAGCCTAATCTATTCTTTACAATTTCTAGCCTATAAGGTTGGCCACCTATGGGCACCCCGTCCTCTTTCTTGACTATGCTACAGTGTCCTCTTTAAATTTTCCTTTTCCCTCTCAAGTCCTCATACAGGGAGGTTATTGTGGTGACCTCTGAACTGATGTAAAACAACAGGCTGTGTTCCTCATTGTTGGATTTAATATGCAGTGGCACTATGTCGTAAAAATACATTGATGTATATACCGTATGTGTATGAAACCTGTAAATGTTGAAAATACAATGGCACTAGGTGTTTTTGATAAGGGTAAAAAGTTACTAGGGGACTGTATTATAAACATTAAGTTAGTTGTGCTATTTAAAATACATGTACATTGCTATAAGTTGAACAAGTCTGAAATGCCATGATTTGCACATATCCCATGATGCTTTGCATTATGGAAGTATGTGTGATGTTGTTGTGTTTCTTTGAAACTTGGCTTATTGTCAATGTCCTTTGGGGTAACCCTTGTTTCAGTGCTTCTGCACTGAGGTTCTTTGTCTTTAACTTCTTTTATTTTTTATTTGAGCGCCCCGCCACCCAAGCAAACAAGGCCCTCATAGGGGAGCTTGAATCTCAACTGATAAGTGAGATCAGAAAGTCAGTAGGTGCTGACAAGTGCAGAGGAAGGACATACATAGACAGTTGCTGCAAACTGATGTATTGAAGAAGGAATATGCCACTGCTGAAGGTTATTTCTTGTATTTTGAATAAACATCACACAGAGATTGTGTGTTGAACCTGAAGTTCATTGTCTGGTCCATCTGTTATGCCACAACCCCTCCATAAGCCTCTCCCTCACTCTATCCACTTCTATCACTATGTCTGTGCTCCCTTCCCCTAGGTGGCACCAGACCATCTTTTTCCTTAGTAAAGACAGAGCAGAAGTAATCATTCAGTACCTCTGCCTTGCTTCCTCTTCCTCCACCCACCCATACATCCCCTTTCTTAAGCCTAACTATCCCATCCTTTTTGTCCCTCTTCTCGCTTATGTAGTGAAAGAAGACCTTCTCCCTTCCCCCAATCCCATCAGCTACTCGCTTCCAGCTCCTCTGCAATGTCACTTATAAAGACATTAAAAAGGGCTGGTCCCAGCACTGATCCCTGAGGTACCCTGATGGTCATCCTCCCTTCCTCGGAGTGAACTCTGTTTACCACCTCCCTCTTCTGCCTATCCCCCAACCAATTTCTTACCCAGTTCACCACCTTTGAACTAACTCCTAAGCTAACCAGCTTGCTTACTTGTCTCCTGTGTGGAACAGTGTGGAAAGCCTTACTGAAATCCAGTTAGGCCACATCCACCACTCCACCCTGATCTAGATCTTTGGTCACCCAGTCAAAGACGTCTATAAGATTTGTTTGATATGCCTGCCTGAATCCATGGTACCTTGGGTCTTGTAACCAATTGGATTCAAGATGTTCCACAATCCTTTCTTTCAGCAGTGATTCATGAAACTTTCACACCACTGATGCCAGGTTGACTGGCCTATAATTGCCAGCCTCCTCCCTGCTATCACATTTATGAAGTGGAAGTACATTTGCCTTCCTCCAGTCCTTTGGAACCTCTCCTGTTTCCAATGAGCTGTTAAATAGGACTGTCAGAGGTGTAGCCAGTACCTCCCTCAGCTCCCTCAATACCCTTGGATGCACCCTGTCTGGTTCCATTGCTTTGTCCACTTTCAGATTTGTGAGTCCCCTCAGAACTCTCTCCTCCAAACACAGACTAATGTCCACCTCCTTCCCTCCGTCCAATGATCCTATTACTTTTCTGTGACCCCTTCCCCTTCATCTTCTCTGAACACTAAGCAGAAGTACTTATTCAGGATGTCTACCTTTTCCTGGTCCCCTTCTACACAGTCTCTTCTTCCCTTTTTAACTTTACAGTCCCTACCCTGGTCTTCCTCTTTTCACTTACATACCTAAAAATTGTCTATTCCCCTTTTGTTACCACCTGGGCTATTCTCTCTTCAGTTTGCACATTCACACTCCTTATTGCTGTCTTTGCTCCCCTACAATTCCCCTGCTACACCTCCCTATGCTCGTCCATCTATGTCTCCTTATACCTTATGAATGCTACCCTTTTAGCCCTTGCATATTTACCCACCTCTTTGAGAACCATAGTGGTCTATTTTCCCTCCTGCTTTTTCTCACTTGCTTGACTCAGAGGGTTGTTGCCCTCACTATGCCCCCTTTTAGCTTCACTCACTGTTCCTCCATCCCACTCAGATCATCCTCCCCATGCCAGATCCTCCATGACACATTTACCCCCATTTATAAAATCTGCTCTCCTGAAGTCCAGGACCCTCAATCTTGTGTGGTTCAATTCCACAGCAGTCCTTATTTTGAATCACACTGTACAATTATCTCTGGTCCCAAGGTGGCCTCCTACCTTGACATCTGTAACACTGTCCCTTTTAGTAAGTACCAGGTCCAGTACTGCCCCACCACAAGTGACTCAGATGCTTTGAGACGGCAGCCAGGCCAATGGTATCCCTTCCCAGCCTGTGGAGCAAATGGCACCAAATCTGGCACCACAATAAACTCTGTGATGGGACAATGAGTTTGCTTCTCCCAAGGGCTCCATTGTGGGGTTTAAGGCCACCACTAGGCAGGTTGCACCACCTAGGGAATGGAAGGTAGAGAGAGGGCAGATAGAAAAATTGACAGAGAAAAGTCCTGTATGGTGCCATCCAAACAACAAGTAGGGTACATTCTGTTCCTATCTCATGGATCCTGCTACTCAGGATGGTGACTGGCTAATGGAAGATGGGGCTGTGTGGTCACTGTGGCCCAAAGAGGGTGAAGAGTTCCAGTGGAGGGATACAAAATCCATACAGAGGACAATGGAAAAACTATCATAATGATTACAGAGCATGTACCATTTTCCCACCACATCACTAGGATCACTTGAAAATTGTGGAAAATTATACCAAAAATGTGTGGACTTTTTGCAGAAATTGATGGGAAATTACAGGGGTTCTCTATACATCCCCACTGCTCACTAATAAATCTTGTATTGTTTGCTGCAACATGTACTGATCACATAAATTGTTAGAAAATATATATTGCCACTTGTATATGCTTTTACTATAAAAAAGGTTTGTGTTTTTGAAATGACACATTTTTGCACATTTTTTATGTAGCATGTCTTTTAAAATCAAAAGGCATCTAATTCATGCAGTGCTAACTAGGTTTTATTTAGTAATTCAGTCAGTCATTAGTGAATAAATCCTGAAACAACATATTTTGCCAGTTTCTAGATGTTAAATAATGAAGCCTGTTTAACAACTATTTATGTTGGAGCAAGAAAAAAACTAAACCGATAACCAGGGTACCAAATCAAGTTCTAGTAACAAAAAAAGCTAATTTTGTTCAAATAATTGCTGTTCTTAATCACCACTGTGTTACAATTTTAAAATCACATGATAAAAGTAATAAATCACACCAGTAGCTTTTTTGCTAAACTGTAAAATAATTTGTAATACATGGCACTTACATTTTACTTGGGATGCAATGATTTTTGTCTGTCTGCAAGTAACTGTTCAAATATACTTTACCTGTCTTATCACCGTGTTTTTTTAAGAAATGTTGGATTTTTTTTGTAGGCTTTGTATGTGAGTATGTAGGTGTGGCAGATTATGAAGTAAGGGATCAAAGTCATTAACTCCCTCAGAAGCGCACTCAAGTTGGGGGCTGGTAGTATAGCCTAGAGGTTAGAATAACGAGCTGTGAATGGGCTGGGTACATCCAGTAGACTTGGGTTTGATTCCCACAATCTCCATGTGCAGCTTGCATGCTGTGTAACTCTGAGCAAGTCACTTAACCTTCCCAGTTCTCTCAGGTAGTCCCTGAAAACAGGCACTTGTGCCTAGTGGGCCTTACCCAGTTACCAAAGACTAAAACCAATAAATAAATAAATAAGTTTATAATCAGCAGGGCCATCCAAACTTCTCAGACATTTGTATCAAAATTCGTTCAAAATGAAAGTATTTTATTTTTGATTTATTTACAGTTTTGGTTACCAGGAAAGTCACACTAAGCTGAGACTCATTTCCAGGTGTGACCTTGGGGAAAGGGTACAGTAAGGGATAATACAAGCATAGTAAATAGCATTGTTTACACATGATAAATCACTGCTAGAGAGACAATACAGTGAGTGTTACGTGTAAATGTTAAGCAATCATGAGGGAGCAGGTAAATATCATAGTTGGATACAGACAAAGTATGTATACAAGGAAACCCTATCCTAAATAAACATTGTAGTTAATGCAAAAAGACAAAGAACCTCAGTGCAAAAGCACTGAGGCAAGGGTTACCCAAAAGGGTATTGGCAACAAAGCCAAGTTTCAAAGAAATACAAAATCACACACACACACACACACACAGACACACACACAGACACACACACACACACAGACACACACACACACACTATGCAAAGCATCATGGGATGTATATGCAAATAATCATGGACATTTAGGCTGGTTCTGCCTTAAAGGGGAACTGCACCAAACCTGAAGGCAATTTTTCCCCAGTACCAGCTGTTTTTTACAACTGCAGTAGGCAGAGCCTGCAGATGTTTTGCATGTACAAAAGGAGTGATGTCATGTTTTCTGTCCGTGGAACTGACTGAAGGTGTAAATTGTCTCCTCCACCTTACCCTCCTCCAAGCAATGCTTTCTACCCTCAAATAAATACACTTTCATATTAGTCAATGGTTACAGTGTACTATTTTCTTTCTTAAATGGGTGGTACAAAAACTGGAACCTGAGTAGTGGGAGGCAACATTTGTTTTTTGGGAGGAGTGAGATCCACCCCCACCTCCACCCGAGAAGCTCCTAAAGATCCACCCCACCTATTTTTTTATTCATGTGGGAGGGGCATGAGGTGGCTCTATCATGCTAGAATAAGACACACTATTTTGGGACCTGTATCAAGCAACAGAACAAGTCTGTGGAGTGATCGAGCTGTGGAGCTCCTACATTTTATTAAGGACTAGGAGAACAGAAGATACTTAATGCCTTTATTAAGGACTAGGAGAACAGAAGATATTTAATGCCTTCAAATTGACATAAAAACCCTTGGAACAAATGATTATCAAAGCCACCTGGGGCCTCAGAAGGAAAGAGTAATTAAGGAATAAAACTACAGCTCCCAAGGAAAACAATAGACACAGCATTCAAATTTACAGTAAGTTGAAAGAGCCACATGTTTTTCTTAAACATTTGTATACTAAAAACATAAAGTTCAGCTTTTGGGATTAACAATATTCTATTCAGGTTTTTTTTATTGCATCTTGTCCCAGGCAATCTTCCCAGAGTGCAGAACTTGCATAGAAGATAGTGCTTGTAGATAAATCTAATCATTTTTCCACTGTGTTCTGGTGTGTAGTTTGTCTTTTTAGTAGTTTCAAAACGTGGAAAGCATTGGTGTTAGTAATGCATTTAGAAATGCATTTTTAATTGTCTTTACAGTTAAATATGCAGTTTCATGTGAGGGCACATTTTTGGGGAAGGGGGTTCAAATTAATTAAATCATGGGCACAGTACTTGATAAACACAGTCCTTTGATGATAACGTGTATTGTTCTTTTAAGTTTGAGAAGTATGTATTAGAAAACATTGAACAAGAAAATAATTGATGATTTTAAAAGCTATTCTGATCAGAGCAGAGATTAAAAAAAATCTCAGCTATATTTTTTTATTTTATTTTACCAGGGACACTGGAAACAGGATGTCAACGTTCCTGGTGGTTGTATACTCCCTGGAACCTACTATGCAAGTTTTTTTTTATTGCATCTTGTCCCATGCAATCTTCCCAGAGTGCAGTTTGCTCTATTGTTTAATAGCTCTGTGTGGAGGCCAGTGTCTTGTTACATTGTCTTTTGTTTCAAATTAACCACAGACATCATGGCAGCCAAAGGAGACACACTTTGAGTCTTAGGGTACGTACAGCATAATTAGTACTTTTCATATGCATAATCTTTCCATTCATGTTATTACTAGACATACTGTAGCTAGCTTGGCTTGAGGAAGGGTTAACATCATTAGGACCGTTTAGCAATTGAGATGCATATGCAGCAAATAAGTCCAGATGTGCTAACTTACCCTACAACTGTTAATTGTCACAGTCTACATTTTCTTCTTGAAATGGCTACTTTTGCATTTATGTTTATTTTAAGATATTTAATATTCTGACCATGTGGTTATGTCATGGACCATAACTGATCTCCAGCCTTAACCCTCCCTCCAGTGCCCCAACTTGCATAGAAGATAGTGCTTGTAGACAAATCTAATCATTTTTCCGCTGTGTTCTGGTGTGTAGTTTGTCTTTTTAGTAGTTTCAAAACTTTGAAAGCATTGGTGTTAGTAATGCATTTAGAAATACATTTTTTGATTGTCTTTACAGTTAAACATGCAGTTTCATGTGAGAGCACAGTTTTTGGGGGAGGGGGTTCAAATTATTTTAATCATGAAGCATTGGTGTCAGTAATGCATTTAGAAATACATGTTTTAATTGTATTTACAGTTAAACATGCAGTTTCATGTGAGGGCACATTTTTGGGGGGCAGGGGTTCAAATTATTTTAATCATGGGCACAGTACTTGGTAAACACATAACTTTGATGATAAAGTGTATTTTTTCTTTTAAGTTTGAGAAGTATGTATTAGAAAACATTGAACAAGAAAATAGTTGGTGATTTTAAAAGCTATTCTGATCAGAGCTGACATTAAAAAACAATCTGAACTGTATTTTTTATTTTATTTTATCAGGGACACTAGAAACAAGGTGTTAACATTCCTGGTGGTTGTATATTCCCTGGAACCTGCTATTCAGGTTTTTTTTTTGTTATTGCATCTTGTCCCAGGCAATCTTCCCAGAGTGCAGAACTTGCATAGAAGGTAGTGCTTGTAGACAAATCTAATCATTTTTCTGCCGTGTTCTAGTGTGTAGTTTGTCTTTTTAGTAGATTCAAAACTTTGAAAGCATTGGTGATAGTAATGCATTTAGAAATAAATTTTTTATTGTCTTTACAGTTAAACATGCAGTTTTATGTGAAGGCACATTTTTGGGGGGAGGGGTTCAAATTATTTTAATCATGAAGCACTGGTGCTAGTAATGCATTTGGAAATACATACAGTATTGTTAATTGTCTTTACAGTTAAACATGCAGTTTCATGTGAGGGCACATTTATTTGGGGAGGGGTTCAAATTATTTTAATCATGAAGCATTAGTGTTAGCAATGCATTTAGAAATACATATTGTTAATTGTCTTTACAGTTAAACATGCAGTTTAGCACATACTTATGAAACTGTGCATATTTGTACTCCACTTCTGCGTTGGCCCTTATACTTTCCTAATATTCCAATTGTCACTAACACAACTACCTTGCCCTTATCAAAAGCAGCCCCCTCTGAAAGTTAATATCACATTTTCTCTAACAGTCCATCATCATTACACCTGACTTCCTGACATCAACACATTGCTTAAATATAACTTACATCACCTCATGGACAAAAACCCTGTTTCTCTTAAAAAAAAACAACAACTGTGGCCCAGATATTCAAACTGCGCCATTCTGTGGTGCAAGCCTGTGCGCTGCTCAAATTTGTTGCGCAGGGGTGTGGCCAGGGTGATATTCAATGGAGTTGCACTATGGCGCAACTGCTTTGAATATTGCCCCCAGCCACTCCACTGTGCATAGCGCCAGTGGAACTGTGCCCAGCACAAAGTGGTCAGAGTGGAGCATTGAGATGCAGTGGCTAGTGCCATTGCTTCATGCACAGCACCTGCGATATTCGAAGGGTGACATGCAAATTGGGCCATAATTTATGCAAGGCGCATGGGGGCCATTTGCATCTGATTACAGCCCCATTTGCATGCCATTAGCATGCAGGTGCACCGATCCCTGATGACTTGCGCCTGGCACCCTGCCAGGCAGCAGACATCAGGGACCAATGCCCCCTGCAGCCCGATCGCGGGACGTCCTGTAAGGGACAAAGAACATCTCTTATCCCTGGTGGTCCAGTGCACCGCGATTAGCCTGATAGCGGGCATAACTGTATCCCCCCTGATTAGCCTGATCACGGGCATAACTGTATCCCCCCCATTAGCCCAATCGTGGGCATCAGTATCCCCCTCCCCAAAAGTCCAATATCCCTGGTGGTCCAGTGGACCGCACTGAACCCGATCACGGGCAGCATTCCTCACCCCCAAGTCCGAAATCCCTGGTGATCTAGTGGACCCCCACCACCCACTGAGCCCCACCACCCGCTACCCCGTCAGCCAGCTGGTGGCAGCACCCCACCGCCTGCCTCCCGCGCCGTCCACCAACTGACAGCTCGGTAGGGCTGCCGCCCATGGTTCAGGCATGGCCAATGGTGCAGCCCACATTGTACTTAGTCAGTCCAGATATGTGAATGAATTAACTACATATCTGAACCGGATTAGTACGAGTAGAGTGGCTGCACACCATTGGCTCATGCCTGAACCAATGGGTGTGCAGCCACCGAGCTGTCAGATCGGTGGGCGGCGGGCAGCAGGCCGGTGAGCGGCCGCCTCCAACTGATAGGGGAGCGGTGGGGCTCAGTGGGCGGTGGGGTGGGGGTCCACTAGATCACCAGGGATTTTGGACTTGGGGTGAGGAATGCCGCCAATCGGTCTGCGACGTGTCCACTGGGACCACCAGGATATTGGACTTCAGGGGGATACGGTTATGCCCGCATCAAGCATCCAGGGGGATACAGCATGCCAGCGACAGAGCAGTTGCGGTCCACTGAACCACCAGGGATATTGGACTTTGGGGGATACAGGTATGCCCATGATCGGGCTAATCGGGGGGATACAGTTATGCCCGCGATTGGGGCATGGGGGGGGTTCCACCAGGTGTGGTGGGAACAGGTGATGGCCACCCACAGGTGGCAGCTGCTGTGTTGCACCCTGCAATGTAGCAGCTCACCTTGTTCCTTTTTTAGGTGTAACTTTGTGCAGGCGCAGGTAGGGGTTGCGCCTGCATAACTCTGCATGGCCCAGGCTGAATATCGGGCTGTGCAGCTTATGCATGGGCACGCCACCCCACCTGTGCCTGCATACATTACTGATGCGCGCCGGCGCATCGGGATTTGTGCGGTGCAATTTTCCCATTTAAATATCGCACTGGGGTGCATCAGTGGGTTGTGCATGGTACAACACCGTTGCGCCATGCGCAACCCTTTTGAATATCTGGGCCTGTGTGTTTAATCCCAAGGCTGAACATATGCCAGCCATTACTTTTTCATGTACTGCCACCTTCTGTACCATCATGGAGATTTGCATATGTTTCCCTTGATGCTTTGCATTATTGGAATATGTGCAATTATGTTTTCTTTAAAATTTGGCTGTCTGGCCAATATCATCCAGGATAAATGTACACCTCCATATATTTTCCTAATAATGTGTATGCCTTCCTTAGAACAGAAACTAAAACAAATCTTACTACTTACAAATCATTGTGTTGCTTCTCCATACCTCGCTAACAATTCCACACAACTTCACTAACTTCATTATGCAGCCGTGGTGGATCTGACCAGAATTTGTTTAAAACTGCTTTCAATTCTGTTATTGTCCCATCTGCATTTGTCTATTGGTGACTTTGGGGGTTCTTTCTAATTGACTCTTCAGAGCTGAGTGCCATTTTAGAATTTTATGATGTAGTTTATGTCACTCTCCAACCACAGAATTCTATAGTAGAACATTAATGTATTGTTCCAACAGTGGAAGAGCTGAGCAAGGGACAAAAACTACATCATACAGTTCTATAATGGAACTTACTATCTATGTTATTTTTTTTTTTTTGTTAGTTGTTTAACCAGGACTAGCACACTAAGCTGAAAGCTTTTTTACAGGTGCGACCTGGGAGCACAGGGAAGTTAAGTGACTTGCTCAGGGTCACACAGTCTGCAAGTGGAAGCTGTGGGATTCAAATCCAAGTCTGGTCTGCTGGATGTCACCAGATTTGCTGCTCAGGGCCTTAAACCACTGTGCTATACTGCCTCCCCCCACACAATGATCTTACACAATCTATGTGTAAATCAGAAACATTCATGAGGATAACAAAAAAGCCTGTATAGATAGAACAGTAACAACATTTGAACTAGTACTTAAAAATCAGATTTTACAGGGAAAAAGGACTTACAGGTTCAGTGCAGTTCTCCTTTAAGCAGGAATGCATGGTGCCAATGGGCCTCTCACAGAATCTGCAAAAGGTGCAAACTGCAAGATGCTGTGGATTTTGTGTGGAGAAGGGGGAAACTGTGGATATTTCTATTTTTTTTTTTTTAACCAGGAGGTGAACTGGGCACAGCCCTTTTTCAGCCATGCCTGACATTTAACAACAATACAAAATACAAATAAAACATAGAACAAGAAGCAATTAGTGACATCTACAAACATTCTCCCAACATAAAAACTTTAACAGCATTTGTTTAAAGTGCATTATGCTGTGAGTTTCCCCAGTGAAGTTTCTTTATTAGTTCAAAATAGAAAGTAAGGAGCATACCAGGAGAAAACTTTTTTACTCATCTGTAGTTTAAAAACTGGAATAGAGTAGCAGGGAACCTCACTGTTTCTGATGTGATGACTACTTCTTTTAAGAATTTATGTGTTTGATAGAACTACTGGTTCTGCAGACCTTGCTACTCTAAAAATAAAGTTAGCTACAAAACACTTTAGCCGCCTCACTGGAGATAATACTCCCAATTTTTCATACAGTAAGCGATAATGAGTTCTTAAGAGAACATTAAGAATTCACTGGTTATCAATGAGCCAATTCTGGACATATTGCAGAAAAATTGCAGGTGCAATTTTCCAGTGCCCCTGCACATTATCCTTCATTGTCCAACAATATCCTCCTACACAAGGCTAAAAGGATACTCCATGGATATTTCATACATGGATATAGATCTAATGAAAACCTTTGATCTGGTGAACCACGCTTACCTGCTATCCAAGGTGTTGGCACATGGCTTTTCTTGCAATGCACTGGAATGGTTTACTGATTACTGGACAGAGATGGGGCCAGTGTATCAAAACAGGTGCTAACATTTCTTCTGCCATCGAGATGGACATTGGTGTGCCCCAGGAATCAGTCCTGAACCACTTTTTGTTTAGCCTCTATTTGAACGATTTAGTTACATGCATTGCACAGTATAGTGCGGTGGTTTAAGGCTCTGAGCTGCAAATCTGGTGACATCCAACAGACCAGACCTGGGTTTAAATCCCACAGCTTCCACTTGCATACTTTGTGATCCTGAGCAAGTCACTGAACTTCCCTGTGCTCCCAGGTCGCTCTTGTAAAAAAACTTTCAGCTTAGTGTGCTACTCCTGGTCAAACAAACAAAAAAATTAGGACGTTGAGGCATTATTATATGCAGATGATACAGTTCTGTTCTGTAGGGGCAAAGACCATTTTCTTACTCAGAGTAATACACAGAAAGCTTTTACTTATGTCCAGAACTGGCTCATTGATAACCAGTGAATTCTTAATGTAAAAAAAAAAACTAAGGCTATGGTCTTTTCAGTCCCTAAACATTTTTTGCTGCTGTGCCCTGAAATCAGGGGCCAAATTTTCAAAGGGCCGAAGACACCCTAGGAAATATATCCTGTGTTGCAACCCGCCAATGCAGAAGAAAGAATCACTGCACCAATGGACATTGCAGTTTTCAGCCTGTGGTGTGCATGGGCAGAGGGCACAGCTGTAGAAGCTGTTACACCTGGTACTAGCAGATGTAGCATTTTGGTGTAGCTACGCATGGAAAACAGTTGCAAGCTGCCATAAATCATAGAGTGGTCACACCCTGGTTTTGCATACAAAAATATGGCATATGTGACAAAACCTAATGTGCACAAGGGAAGCCCCACCACCTACAGGTATTGCCCTACATGCACAATTTTCTCCTTTTTTGGAAATCCCAGACCCAGAACTATAAACAGGCAACCAATAGAGTTTGTCAAGAAATTTAAATATTTAGGTCTAATTCAGGACTGATCTCTTACTTATTCAAAACATACTGAGAATCTTGTTAAGACATCTATTCAAGGCTTGGTCTACTTTAAGGAGTAGAGAGTAGTCTCATTTTTGAATCTCATAAAATGGCTGCCCTTGGATTGTTTCCTTAATAGGTTATGCCCTCCCTATTTATTGAGCTGCTTCTGAATCATGTTTGACTAAGGTTTTAGTTCTTTTAAATAGTGTCTACTGCTTTTTTCATAGGAACTGATAGGAGGACATATCACTGTGGGGCAGATTTATAGAGTATTCTGAAGTATTCTAGAATACAGTCACATTCCAGACAGCTGTTTTGAAGTTTCAGTCAATCTTCACGTTTCAAAATGGCTACTGACAGAGCTGGAACATCAGGTAGAGCACCATAAGAAAAGTGGAGGAAAAATAGTACTTTTCTGAGAGGTAACCTCTCAAATCACTTGTTTGTAATTTATAAAAGTAACGCTGTGAAACTGTTGCCTGTCAGACTGATCGGCAGCTTTTAGTGCAGTGTTCGGCATTCCCCAAAAGTCAAGAATGAAAACTACATTTTACAGTTCAACATTAAGTCATAAAAGGGAACTCAACTGCTCAAGACAAATAGTGGGTGGAATCTGACAGAATGGCAAAACTTAGGTGTCTTGTGCTGTTAGCTTTTTAAATGGCATTCTGTTCTTGATGACAGATGGTTACTATAAGAATACACCGTTTGAATATGCTGGTATTTGTTATCATTGTACAGCTGCCATCGCCATCCCTCCCACCTCTCACCTCTATTTCACAAGACATGAATCTACATCCCAGGCAGCACCATCCTGGTCCAGAGACCAATGCCATGGCAGGCAGCCCCACACAAGACTTCCGGTGGTTCACCAGAGTAAGGCAGGTATCGAGGTGCTTAGCCTCTGCAGAGATGTTTTAAAGATAGGAATATGGTCAGAAGCTTGGAGGACTCTTGGGCGAGTCTGACAACATTGGCTGACTGTCCGACGAGCCTGCCTGCTACAGTAATGAGGTGTATGCAATTCCATTGTGACAGTGCTGCTATTATATTTTCTGTGCTGCCACCGCACAGTCCCAGTTCAGTGTCCCTCAAATAAATACCAACACTTTCCAATTACAACTGCTTGCCCTTCTGAAAACAGAATTTAAATACAAATTGAGAAGCGCTTGTCTCAATTTTTATTTAAATTCTGTTTTCAGAAGGGCAAGCAATTGCAGTGCTGGACAGTGCCGGAATACTGAGGGACACTGACCTGGGACCGGGCAGTGGCAGCACAGCAAGTTACGGTGGATTTATTTTACAGATTTCTAGGTTTTCTGAGGCTGTCTGTGAGCCATTGTGTAAGTAGTAACAAACCGAAGTTTTATTGTACTAGAGACAAGTACAAGGAAATGCATGTATTTAAAAAAAATTGTCTTTCCTTCTGTCTTACTGGATTAGACATTACAGGCACTGTGTTTGGAGGCAGGAGACAGATTAGAGCATTTAGCAGACATCTTGTGTGCTGAGTCCATCTCTGGCTGCTGGCTGGACAAACTTTTACCTCTGTATATATTGTAATTACATTTATGTCACTTGCACAAAAGTAATTAACCCCCCCCCAAATAAAGACACAAAGTCAGTGTTATGTGAAGAAAGTTTATTAAGCAGCCAAGGAATGTTATGCCAGGAAAATGTCTGGGGGAGCACACACAGCAGATCTTGAAACAGCAAATTAATCCACTTTCTTATTTTAAAAAGTATCATTTTCGTAACCTAGTACACTGTATTAAAGCAGGAGGAAATTTGCTTTCTAGTTTTCAGAATGATGATCTCAGATGCTCTGAATATAGTCATGGAAAAATATTTTCAATCGGGGGCCCCACCCTGGGAGGGGGTGTGACATCCCCCAAACCCCCCCCTTGTTCATTTATAGGAATACTGTCAACATTGTGGCCTGAATCCACCCCTGCACTGTTGGCTTTATAGTGATTTAAATTGATTATCCCTTCAGCAGCATAGTTAGCCTTAGTTCCCTGACTAGCTTGTTTACCACCTCGAGGCCTGTCTGTGGCAGCCACAGTTTTGCTCCTTTATCTTTGACTGTCCCCTTTAGAAAAAACAAATTGGGTCAATGAACATTCACTCCTGTTATGGCTAAAGAATGGAACTCATATTGTATGTTTCTGTTTTCTTTATTTTTTTAGTCCTCTTTGAAAATGGACAATGCTTGTCCTTGGGTTATTACCCAGTTATCGAAATTTTCAATAAATAAATGAATGAAGGATCTCAACCTGGATAATCTAATGGAGTGGACAATGGACTATCTGGCAAACCATCAACATATTTTTTGGACAACATTTATAATCAGACATTGAGTTTGTAGTCTGAGGAGCAAGCCAAGATCATCATACGAACATACGAACATGCAAAAGTGCCAGCTGAAACAGGCCTTATGGTCTATTGAGTCTGCTCGATTGCGCAGCTAGCCCCTCATCTTGCAGCTACCCCACACTCCTCTCCCCTACTCGTATTTGCCCCCCCATCACTCTGTCCCATCCCCTCTTGAAACCTCCCACCATTCTGCTGGACACCACCTCCTCAGGCAGAGCATTCCACTTGTCCACCGCCCGTTCCGTGAAAAAATGGCTCCTGATCTCTCTCCTGAATCTCCCCCCCTCCAATCTCAGCTGATGCCCTTTCATTCCTTCCCCCTCCAAATCTTGAAAATTCCTTCTGTATTAGTCTTGTTTATCCCGTTTAGCTATTTAAAGGTTTCAATCATATTCCCCCATCTCTCCTCTCTTCCAGGGAAAACATGTTCAGTTCACCCAGCCTATCCCCGTAGGATTTTCCCTCCAGTCCCTGGATCATCTTTGTCACCCTATGCTGCACCCCCTCCAACAACCTGATGTCCCTCTTCAGGAATGGGCACCAGTACTTCAAGCAGTATTCCAGGTGCAGCCTGACCAGTGACCTGTAACGGGGAAGGATCACCTCCCTATTCCTGGAGGAGTTACCCCTTGCTATACACCCCAGCACCTTGTTGGCTTTTGCTGCCGCCTTCCTGCACTGAGCTGAGTTGTTTGTAATCCCTGCTATAAGCACCCTGAGATCCTTTTCCTCCTCGTTGCTTTCCAACTGTACTCCTCCTAGCTGATAGCTCCTCCCCTGGTTCCTGGCTCCAAAGTGCAGTACCTTGCACTTCGTGGCGATGAACCCCAACTGCCATGTTTCTGACCACTCCTGTAGTTTGGTCAGGTCTGCCTACAGCCTCTTCCACCCTTCGATGTCATCCACCATAGCTCCCATCTTCATATCATCTGTGGACAGATTGATCTTACTCTGGATCCTTTGTGAGATATCAGCTATGAATATCCCAAACAGCACTGGTCCCAGTACCGATCCCTGTGGCACCCCACTGATCACATCACTCAGTGCTGAGAGCCCCCGGCCCCACTACGAACCCTCTGCTGCCTTCCTTTCAGCCAGTTGGTGATCCATTTGACCATCTTTGTTCCCACCCCTATATATTCCAGCTTCCCCCCCAGCCTCCCATGTGGCACAGAATCAAAGACCTTGCTGAAATCTAAATACAGGACATCCACTACAAGGCCCTTATCCATTTCCCTGGTCACCCAGTCATAGTACTCAACTAGATTTGTCTGGCAGAATCTTTCTGAGACAAACCTATGCTGCTGACCATCCTGGAGTCCATTGTCCTCCAAAAATGTCACCAGCTACTCTTTTAGGATTGTATCCATGAGCTTCCCCACAATTGATGTCAGGATCACTGGTCTGTAGTTGCCTGGTTCATCCTTAGGGCCACTTTTGTGAATTGGCACCATATGGGCCATTCTCCAGTCTTGCGGGCTACATCTTGTGTCCAGGGAGGTATTGAATAGGTCAGCCAGTGGTCCTGCCAGGATCTCCACCAGTTCCTTAAGTACCCTAGGGTGAATGCCATCTGGTCCCAGTGCCTTGTTCACCCTCGTGCTCTTAATCCCTCCAGAACCTTGTCCTCTGTGATCCCTGTATCAGTCACCCCTTCCCCCCTCTGTCCTCCCCACCCTCCCCCGGGAATCTGCCTCCTTTCTTTCTCAGGAACACAGAACAGAAGTACTCATTAAGTGCCTCTGCCTGGTTCCCCCTTCTGTACCCACCCACCATCCTTCTTGATTCTCATAATTTGGTCTTTGTTCTTCTGTCTCTCGCTAATGTATCTGAAGAAGTCCTTTTCTCCATCCATAATGCCCTGTGCCAGCCTTAGCTGTCTGGAAGCCTTGGCTACCCTGACTAGCCTGGTAACCTCCCTGGAGTTCTTTGTATACTTATCTTTGTCACCCCCCCCCCCAATTTCCTGAGTCTCTGAAATGCTTTCCTCTTGGATCTCACCCCTTCCATGACCTCCTGAGTCAACTATCATTTCCTTGTAATGTCTTTGGATGACTCAATGTACTGAATGTACTCCTGTTGTTCAGATTTCACTTTTTTAAGAATATAGTTGAACTTTTTAAAATCTTTGTAGTGATTTCCTTACTGCTTTTGAAACAGTCCTACTGCCAGCCTTGGAGACAAACATCCTCCTCATTGATCCACATGATTGGAGCCGAATTCTGTCTCAGTCTCATGCATTTTGAAGTTTCCACGGCCATTGCAGCCCCTCTTTAATGTTTGTGGTGTACTTCTGCTGTATGGCGGAGTGTGTGTGTGTGTGTGTGTGTGTGTGTGTGTGTGTGTTTGTAGATTGAGAGTGTTCTAGGCCTTAACATAGCAGACCCTACTGTTTTGAGGGTGAATTTTTTGAAAGATCATATCATTGCTTCGCAGTAGAAATGAATCATTTAAGCTCTTATTAAGTTTCCCAAATGGCATTTGTTGTAGCTCACATTGGAGGGTTTAAAATACTTTTCAATTATCTGTCTCCCATCATGAAGTGATTGTTCAATAATTCTGTATAGTATTTATGAATAGCATATTTTACTTATCCTTACGGTACTATTACAACTCATGTCACAGGAAGTCATTGAAAGAGAGCTTTGTTCATACATCCTTTTCCCACCAATAAACATTTTAAACAACAACTGCCACTAACACATTTTCTTTTCAAATCCCACCACATTCTCCCATGTTGTATCCAAATGCCCCATCTAGAGAAATTGGTTCTGCCATTAATTGGCCATGTAACGATCATCGGGAACAGTGTCCATGTTTTGCAATATCTCTATTCTGCATTTGCATGGCAAGTTCACAGGTGCCTATGCAAGTCATAATGTTGCATTAGCATGGCTGGAGGCTGATATTCTAGGCTTTTTTTCCCTCTGATAGTTCAGGATATTTATTTAATATCATTATTTTGGTATGTTCTGTATGAAACATAGAAAATGACTGACAAAAGAAAGCCTTGGTCTATTCAGTCTTGTGACAGGGTTGAAAAAGGCCTTTTCCCATTTGTTATGCAGAAAGAGTTAAATGCAATGATCTGTTCTATCATCTCCTTTTCTGTCTCTTGTCTGTTTGATTGCGCAACCAAATGCTCTTGTGAGACCTAGGAACTGATCACTCTAATGGTCTCACAATTCTACACCTCTTGCTATCTCTCTACCTTCACTTGCTGTTTCTGTCTTTTCTTTCCCCTTGCATATCTGCACTTATAAAAATGTATGTGAATCTTTATGTGAAACTGGGATCCCTTGGTTTGAAATATATATAGTTATACTGTTGAAATGATTGCAAAAAGCTATTTGGAATTTAGGGGTTTAACCTGAGATGCAGTTTAAGCTCCTCTCAGGCTTGTTTGCAAACTCTTTTGCAGAGCTGTCAGCAGGGGGCCAGCTTGGGACGTTGCTCTGTTTGCAAGCCTGCTCTGCAAATAAACTGGCAAGAACATTTTTTATGAGACAGGATGTCTCTTAACAAGTTCCCAAGCAAAGACTTATAAAAAGAGCAGCCATGCTTTTGCTAGAGAGAGTGAGAGACACAGACTGAGATTTAGAATTGAAAAGAAACCCTCAGATGAAGGACTTTGTTTTCTCTGTTTCTACTGCCTTTGTAAATAACACTTCTGAAGAATTTTTATTTTTTTATTTTACTGTTATTGTTTTTTTTTTTCTTATTTCTTTATCCCCCCAGGGGCCACCAGTCTGCCTTACCTTCCACGTCTGGCATCTCCCCAGGTCTATCTGGCCGCCATCTCCTCGGGCTACCTCCTCCGATGTCCACATTCAGGCCTCGCGGCTACCCCCACGGCTTACCCCCGCAGCGGGGTGGTGGGGAGCACTCCCTCCAGAGCTCAACCCACCCCAGTCAGGATTCAGTATTGCTGTGCACCCTCGGCGCTGAGAGAGCCCGCTACAGAAGACGGCCATCATGCTGCCACGACTAGTGCCCCAGTTTTCCACTTTTCTTTCCCCTGAGCTGGCAGGCATGCACTGACACCAATGGCCATAAGCGTGCGCATGTCCGCCCATGTTCTGGCCAGACGTCAGCCTCCAACTCTGTACATGTGCTCCCAGCAGCAGTAGTACCTCCGGTCTCCACTGGGGGTCCCCTCTGCACCGGGATGCCCCTGGATCCCCCCCAGGGAGAGGAGAGCTGTTCTTCAGATGCCCGATCCTACTTCCTCCCTGACTCACCCCCAGCACCCGGCTCATTCCTAACCTGTCCAGCAGGACGTGAGGTGTGGCATCCAGTGCCTCAACCCTCAGCACCACCGGGCTGGCATTTTACTGTTATTGTTAATAAAATATTACTTGTGAATTTTACAACTGCTCCTGGTCTTCCTATACTTCCTGACCTGCACTTCAGTGACAGATGGTGTCAGCCTAAGTGGGATTTACACCATGCAAACTCTAAGCCAGAAGTTTTTTGCATTGGTACTAGAACTAGTAACAGGGAAGCATAGAAGAAAGACATGGATCCTGCAACAGCAAGCCCAGGAGTGATTACCAGAATGGCAGCCAAAATAAAAGCAGAAACAAAAGTCCAAACTGAGACTATACAGCCCGAATCAGAGATGGAAGAAGAACAACAGGCAAGGACAGAACCTGAAAGCATGTCTGCCTTCTTCAAATGGTGGGCTATACAACAAAGAACAGGTCTGACAAGGGTTGCCAGACAAGAATCCAGCAGAGCTGTGTCAAGAATAGGCATGACCACCGAACAGATGGTTGGCAGTAGTGCACCTAATGAAGGCACTATGGAGTGGCCAAAATATGACTTTTGGGCAGTGAAGGAAATGATGCAGATGGTGAAAACCTTAACAGAACTGGTGAACTGGCTCACAGAATGATGGATGGAGGCTGAGAAGAGCTACCCAGGGATCCAAGTAATCCACTAGGGAAAGCACTGTGAGCCTAGCAGGAAAGACAAGCCTCTGAACAAGTCAGACAAGGTTGAGAGGCAAGGAGAGGCCCCATCTATTGCAGTCAAAAGTCAGATGGATTCCAGTCAAAGTACAGAGAACCAGTTCAGAGCCATGATACCTGAGATGGCGGTGGAGCATTTGGAGCTTCATGTGTTTCCTAGGCGCTACCTTGTTGGTTTAGAATCAGAACTGGAGGAATGCCTGGTGCTGGGTGCTGGAGGATCACAAGTGAGTGATGCAGAGAATGCCAATGAAGAGGTACATGATCATGATAGAGAAGAAAGGACACCCCGAGATACAGATCATGTGATCTGAGATGGAGGCATGGCCCCTTTAGTAAGGCAGTTGAAAGGTGAGGAAGAAGCCTGTGAGATGGATGAAGGGACTGATCTTTTTGCTAAACCAGGGATTCCCTGGAGTTTCAGAGACTGTGGTATGCTACAAAATGGGAATACACATATTTAGAGGTTATACCAGTATATAAAAAATATTGATGGTGTACTTATTGGTTCTGGGGTGGTTAACAGAGCCCATCCTCATTATACTGTCAAGAAAGGGGTACTATTCAGGTTACACCCTAACCACAGGTTAAACAAGATACAAGAGCAGGTGGTTGTTCCCACCAAATATTGGATACAGGTGATGAAGTGGGCATACACTTATCACAGTGAGAGGCATCTAAGTAAGAGGAAAACCTTAGCAAACCTTCTGCCACATTTTAACTGGCCAGGAGTCTACCGGCAGGTCACAATCTACTGTAGATCCTGTGATGCCTACCCATTAATGCTGACTGTAGCTCCCAAAGAGAAGGGTGCAATTACCCTGCAGAAAAAAGCCTTTACTTCCCAGGGACCAGGAGAAGCAGAAGGTCAATAAAGGAAGACCACATGGGGAGAGAGGTGGCATTCTGGGAAAATAGGTATGCTCCCTCCAGGTCTGAAAGAGACATAAAGAAAAGAGATAAATGAGTAACAGTATAATGCTTTTGTTGCAATGTTAACAGCTAAACTGCTAAATTAGAAACATTAGAATTGAGAATTCAGAAGGTTAAAAAAATGTGTGGGTTTAAACTTTACTGTTTGCTGTACTGGTTGTTATAAAAAAGGGATACTGCATATGTACGGAATTGTAATGGTTATAAGCTAAGGTTAGGAAAGAAGTAAAAGAAAGTTTTGGAAACTTGTTTTTAAAACAGGTTCTATCTTAAAGAGGGGCGCATGTGATGGGGTTGAATAAGGCCCTGTCCCTCCTGTTATACAGAGTTAAATTCAAGGATTTGTTCTATCCACTCCTTTTCTGTCTCTTGTCTATCTGGTTGCACAACCAAATGCTCTTGTGAGACCTAGGAACTGATCACTCTGATGGTCTCACAATTCTCTGCCTCTTGCTATCTCTCTGTCTTCACTTGCTGTTTCTGTCTTTTCTTCCTCCATGCATATCTGCAGTTTTAAAAATATATGTGAATCTTTATGTAAAATGGGGATCCCTTGGTTTGAAATGTATATAGTTATACTGTTGAAATGATTGCAAAAAAATATTTGGAATTTAGGGGGTTAGCCTGAGATGCAGTTTGAGCTCCTCTCAGGCTTGTCTGCAAACTCTTTTGCAGAGTTGTCAGTAGGGGCCAGCTTGGGACATTGTTCTGTTTGCAAGCCTGCTCTGCAAAGAAACTGGCAAGAACATTTTGTGAGAAACAGGATGTCCCTTAATAAGTTCCCAAGCAAAGACTTATAAAAAGAGCTACAATGCTTTTGCTAGACAGAGTGAGAGACAGAGACTAAGATTTGGAATTGAAAAGAAACCCTTAGATGAAGGACATTGTTTTCTCTGTTCGTACTGCGTTTGTAAATAGTTCTACTGAACAATTTTTTTTACTGTTATTGATAATAATAAAATGCTACTTGCAAATTTTACAACTGCTCCTGGTCTTCCTATACTTCCTGACCTGTGCCTCAAGGACAAGTCTGTCCTATGAGGTAGCATGGCATGGTCATGGGTAAATTTTAATTAAGTATATTTTTTATAGGCATATTTTTTATTTAGCTTTTGTAATTACTTTTTTTTTTAAAGTCAGAAAAGAGATAACACAGTTAAAGTTAAATGAATACAACTTATTGTATAGCAAGGAAGTTTAAGATGCACACAAAATACTTGTAACATCTAATGATAATTGAATATAAACATACATACTGTAATATGTAAGTTCTACCTATTGTAATGTATATTTTGTTTTTGTCCAGTATTTGAAATGGTCATAACTTGTCTTGTACCCTCCCAGGTCATGCCTGAAAATAGGCAGATAATTGTCTAGTGTTCTTACACAGTTTCATCCTATGGAAGATTAGATATTTACTTTCACTTTTTTAAAACTGGAAATCAGATTTTTTTGAAATCATTTGACTTGTGAAATATGGAGTAACTAATATTTTTGTTATTGGCCATGTCACATACAGTGACAAGACAATGATGTCGACTCTGCCCTATCTCTTCACTAACCTATTCTTCCACGTCTGGAATCACCACAAGCCCCTCATAAAATCTAGAGTAAAAAGACATCATCATCCTTGGATAACTGCAGACCTGCTGGCTAAGTGGAGAGTCAGAGACAAAGCTTGATACCTTTACAAGGAGTCCCAATCCCCAGTGGACCTCCTAGCTTACAAAACCCTAAGGAATAATTGCACAAAGGCCATCTGCCTGTCTAAGGCCAAATACTTCAGGCAACACCTCCAGCAAGATCACCACACACCCGCTCTGTCTGGAAACTACTTCATTCTTTCCTTGACCTGTCTGCCTGACAAATCTCTCCTGTTCTCAGAGTTGATGGTGCCTCAGTCTCTGGCCTACATCAGTTGTAGAGACTTTAAATAAATTATTTGCTACCTGTGCTCTACCTGACTATGACTCACCCCCGCCTCCCAACCGCTCCATAGTTCTGTTGGATGCTCCTGGTCAGCCCTCTAGATTCCAATTCCCACCTTTCTCCCTCCTGAATATCTACACTGCCATCCTCACCCTTAACCAAACCAAATCCAGCCCTGATGGTCTCCACCCCAGGCTTCTTCACATCTCTGCCCCTGCCATTACCGCTCCACTCACCCACATTCTAAATATTTCCCTCTCCACCTCCTCCATCCTGAAGGCCTGGAAAACTGATAAGATATTTCCCCTCCACAAGGGTGGTGACCCTTTAGCACCTGACAACTACAGGCCCATCTCCCTCCTCCCCTCTCTTGCCAAACTTCAGGAATCCCTCATTCACATCAGGCAGGCTGAATTTCTGGACACCAACAATACACTTGCTCCAGTGCAGACGGGTTTAGAAAACAACATTCGACAATCTCCTCACTATTGCGCATCACTGATTCAATCATTTCAGCAATGGACCAGAGCCACATTACTGCCACCATCTTCATTGATGTAGCAAAGGCATTCAGTTCTGTCTCTCATCCCCTCCTGCTGCAAAATCTAAAATCGGTTGGCCTTGCTGATTCAAAAGTAAACTGGCTGCATTCTTATCTTTATAACAGTATCACATCGCATCAGCGACGGGAATACAGTGAACACCATTACAGCGGCATTTTCGGCAGTTCACTGTGATGGTCTGCTAGGTTCCTGATGCTGCTGCCTCCGAGGTGTTTGCCCCTCCCTGAACCAACTCCTACTCGGAGATGGTAATCTTGAGTGCGGGCCAAAAACACACTTTTCTCCAGCGATGGCACAACACCAATTGGCGGTGCTTGTGCCGTCGCTGTACTGACGGTCGCTGTTTTCCATGTCGCCGCAGCATGGTGGAACCCTTTATAACAAGCAACAATCAGTCCAAATAGGTGATGCTGTCTTATCCCCTCTCCTCATCCTCGTCAGCATCCCCAAGGCTCATTTTTGGCCCAATACTTTTCTCCCTATTTATTAACAACTGCCCCTCAGACTGCCAATCTTCTCACATGCACATGTATGCTGATGATACTATCATTTTCCTCTCCAGGCCTTCCTCTTTCAGTGTCCAATCCCCCCTCCAGGATGACTTCAATAGAGTCCAGTCCTGGTGCCTGAAAAACCAACTCAAACTAAACGTTAAAAAAACAGTAGCCATGACTTTTGGCTCCAGACAAAAGCTGGCCATCCTCAAGTCCTCATCTATCTTCACAACCCTGGATGGCTCTCCCCTTGAGAATGTTTCCACCTTCAAATACCCGGGGGTTTGGCTGGATTGCCATCTGGACTTCTCTACCCATGTCAATGCCATCTGCACAAAACTGCATTCCAAATTGGCCATCCTCCATCATCACAAGGACAGCCTCCCCCTCCCCACCTACTGAGAATTGGTAACTAAAATGAACCTATCCATCTTTGATTATGCTGATGTGGTCTATGGCACTGCCTCTCAATCTTCACTTGCCAGATTGGACACCATTCTGAACTCTTTCTGCCATTTCACCACCGCTCCCCCCACACATCATTGTCTATTGTACTCCACTCCACCCTCGTTTTAGTGCCCCTTTACCACAAGAGAATGGTTCACTGTGCCTCCTTTGTTGCAAAACTCTGGTTTGGGATCCTCCCCTCCTACCTCTCAGCCCAGCTCTCCCAAGCTGCCTTCTTAACCTACTCGCTTCACCACTGTGATCCATGCAATTTTGCCATCCCCTGCCTCAGCTCTGTACCCAGCCAATCTGCTTTCTCCTTTCATCTCCCTTCTCTTTGGAACAAACTGCCCTCTGACCTCTGACTATCCACCTCTTCCTTCTTACTCAAGAGGCTTCTCAGACTTCTACCGTACCCTCAGTGCTCTCTGTGTTCTCCATGTTCACCCCCATAACTTCAGACAATCCTCTTCCCCACAGTTATCATCCCCTTTTAGTCCTACCTCCCTCTAGCAGTAGGCACCCCTGTGCCAAACTACGTACCTTGCTGTTGTTCTTATTGCTTGAGACCCTCTTTTTGATATAAAAAGTTTTGTATCTGTGTTTCATGCTATGTTGCTTTATACTCCTGTATTTGGTTGTTAATCTCAGTCTTGGGTCTTGTAACCATGACCCTGTCTTGCTTATCTGTAATGCTCCTGTCTCATGTTAAATTATTATCCCATGTAACCCCTTCCTCAGGTCACACCTGGAAACAAGCCTCGGCTCATTGGTGCTTTTCCTGGTTATCAAATTTTAAATAAATAAATAAAAATACAGTAGGTATGGGAACCAGTTCTTCATCAAAGGTATTTTATCTCATACGCTGCTTATCACATAAGCAGTTGTGTAATAATAAACATTTTATGCCCAAAGCTAAATGCAAAATACATGGCATAGCATGCACTAAAATAGTGATCAATAACTGGTGTGCAAAATGTGGCCTGAGAGCAGCAGAGGGGTGAGTGGTACAGTTCACTGGACATTAAGCAGCTTGTAAAAGGGACAGAATGAATAGAAAGGTGTTATTTAATACCAAGCTGTATTCTAAATATAAATATATCTGTTTAGTCTGCTTCAATGCTGTCACTGCAATATTCTCATTGGTTCATAAAACACTTATAGACAATTTGTGTATGAAAGGTGCCGCACTATAAAATCCAGCTTCTGTATTGTATTGTATTTTACTACTCTGTTCCGAAACTGCTTTGTTTTCCTGTCACTGGTAATGCAGTTTAATCAGTGCTTCAACTGAGGGGGTATATGTGGGTATGACATATAGGCACTTTAAGAAAATGCCTTTTCCAGTTTCCATGTGCCCACATTAGCTGTTTAAGTCTAAGTAAGTCTAAGCACAGCATGTTCCCTCAACTTTAACCCCTGAGTTAAACAGACTGCAGCTCTCTCTGAGTTGGCACTATAGCATCATATCAATCAAAAGTAGGAGCTGCTTTATCCTTGCACATGAAAAAACATTGCCAATTCCCGAAGAAGCTATAAAATGAACTTGGCTGATGGGGAAGAAGGGTGTCTTTCTATTTCAAACAGACTATTGCATTTATAGTTAAATAGAACAGTGAGTTCTGCTGTCTTTTTACCTCATTAATAGTTGAACACTAGAGGCAGAAAACTAAATAGTGCATAAACTAGACATGGCTTTGCAGATATTGGCAAACAAATGCATGTTGCTATGGCACACATTTTGTGCAAAACACAGAATTAGGCAGTTGTTCTGAAACACAAATCTTGGTCTGTCGTTTTTCAGTGTGTTCATTTGTGACATTGGGAAAGGCACTAAGGGCAAGGTCTCCTTCTTTGCAGATGACACAAAGATCTGCATAAGGATTGATACAGAGGAAGGAATAAGGGAACTTGGGGTGGATCTAGCTAAGTTGGAGAGCTGGTCCAAGATCTGGCAGCTGTCATTCAACACAAAGAAATGTGGTGATGCATGTTGGGAAAAGGATCCCAAGAATTCATGATGAAATGGGTGGTTCTGGAAAGTACCATGGAGGAAAAGGCCCTGGGAGGCATGATTTCAGAGAGCCCACAGCACACCGTAACAGAGCTGTGGGAAAGGCAAACATGATGTTGAGATGCATAGGGAGGAGCATAAGCAGCATACCTTGGGAGGTGATCCTCTTCTGTATGGGTCATTGATGAGCCCACATCTGGAGTACTGCGCAAGGCACTGCAGTCCATATCTGAGGAAAGACTGTGACAAAGAGGAAGCACTACAGGGCATGGCAACCAAGATGGTCCAGGGGGTGTGAGGCAGGTCTTAAGAGGAGAGGCTGCAGGACTTCGGTATATATACACCCTCGAGAAGAGAGGGAAAAGGGGTGACATGGTAGAAATGTGCAAGTGCCTGCACAGTATAATCAGGGTTGGCACAAAGGAACTATTCTCCTTGTGCGCAAATAGAAGGATTGGGGAAACTCACGGAAACTAGCAGGGAGGAGATTTGAGAAGGATATCTGTAAACACTTTTCCATGAAATGAGTGGTGGACAAGTGGAATAAGCGGTTGGAAGTAGTAGTAATGATCAAATGGGTAAGCAGTTTCAAGCAGGGATGGGACAGAGATATGGGCTTACTCAGAAGATGGGGAGGCAGAAATAAAAGGGCAGGATTGCAACAAGGGCCTGTGCAGAGTTGTTAGGTAGAATGAGCAGACAGGATGGGCCAATGAGCCCTTTTCTGCCATCAATGTCTATGTATCTCTGTAACTGTATGGTATGTGTATCTTGTTAGCCATTAAAGGAAATAAGGGTGTTCAATAATTACAAGTAGATGGTCCACAGGAGAATAATGCAAACCTATTTTCAGGTCTTGCCAACAGTGGGAACTGCTTGTGCCATTCTGAGCTGATAGGGGCCATGACTCTGCATGTTTCAGATATTACAGTAGTAATCCAATAGAGTAATTACAGAATTGATTAAAAGCCGTTCTTAGAGGAATAATTATATCAAGCATATCAAATTAAGTTAAAGAAAGCTGAAGAATAAAAAATTAAAGATTACAAGAACTAGATCATTTAATCATAACTGATTATAAGATATTACTGTGAATGGCATGAACTTAGACTAGAGAAAACTGAGACCAATAATAGAGGTAGCTGGTAATATTAAGAAATGAAAAACCGCTAGATATCTTCATAGCGATAAGTCCAGTAAAATGCTGGCTACATTATTAAAGAAACAGAATGAACTAAATTTAATAATGGTACTAAAAGATGATAAGGTAAACAGGATTTATAATGCTAAAGAAATGAGTACAGAAATATTAGAGTTTTATAAAAAACTGTATTAAAAATTTACCCTTGAACATAATGGATCTTCTAAAGTACTTAGATGATGCAAACTTATCAAAAATTAAATGCAATAGTGCTGAAGTTATGTATACTGAAATCAAAGATGCAATTAACACCATGCCAAAAAAGAAAATATCTGCTTTGGATAGTTTTATTTCTGAATTTTTCATCACCCTTGTGGAGTAGTTGCTACCCTGGTTTGAACAAATGTTGTGGAAGCTGGGGGATGGCCTTGGGCAAATACCTAAATCCATGTAAGACTCTAATATAATATTGATTTTGAAAGAAGGCAATGATCCAGTGAAAATTGACAGTTATAGGCTGATTGCACTTTTAAATACAGACTATAAATTATTTACAAAATCGCTTGTAAATAAAATTAAGGTGGCTTTGCCCAAGGCCATCCACCCAGATCAGTTTGGGTTCATCCAGGATAGAACTATTGCTCAGGCTACTGGATGGGGTCAAGCCTTGTTTTAGTATGCCAAAACTCAAAATGATCATTATCACGCTATTGCTATTTATGCTAGCAAGGCGTTTGATTTGTTAGAGCCTGTATGATGAAGTGCATGAAATTCTGGGGTCTGCCAAAAACGTTATACTCAATGATTTGAACACTGTATGCGAACATTACTGTTAGAGTTACGATAAATGCACATTTATTGGAACCATTCAGTATGATTATTGGAGTGCATCAATGATGTCCCCTATCACCTGTACTATTTCTAATGTGTCTAGAAACTTTTTTGAATTTTTTAAGAAATAACATTGAAATTGAGGAAATATTAGTAAATGATGATCATATTAAAGTAAATGCATTTGCAGATGACATTTTAGTACTAGTTAAAAACATAAACCAGTGTTTGCCTAGTTTTCTTAAGGAAGTTGCTAAATATGCCAATCTTTTGTGTTGTAGCTTAAATAAACAAAACTCAGTTATGCAAATATTGGATAATGAGTATCTTATTGATACTGAAATTGAAAGAGACTTTAAAATCAATAAAAGTTTCAGATATTTAGGGATTACCCTCACTAACCAACAACCAGATACCATTAAAATGAACTATGAACAAATGAGGAATAAAATTAAATTGTTGCTGGATAACTGGCATAAATTATGTCTTTCATTGTGGGGTTGTAGCGAAGCTATAAATATGATGGCTCATCCGCATTTTATTTTTTACACTGCAAACAATAATTTGTTTTTCCTAGATTTCCTGGTTTCCTAACATTAAGAGAATTTTTACTAAGTTTTTTTGGAGGGGAGGAAACCCCTAAAGCCTGGAAACAATTAATTGTTCCTAGACATAGGGGGCATTATATTTGCCATAATTATAATGGTCACAAAAAAAGGCCAATTCTTGAGGAATGGAACATCCCATCCCTTGATATCTTTGATCAATTTAGGTGGTGGTTATTGATGAAGGAAGCAATGTCATATGGAAAATTACAGTATGACATATACAGTCCAAGTCACATTAAACTGTTCCATCAACTCACTGGTGTAGCATTTTTTTTTTTTTTGTGATGCCACTGCAGTGGCAGCTTGAACTGTTGAAGCTTTCAACTGTTTTCCAACCATCCTTCACTGCCTATTCAACTCACTTGTAATTGTTTAGTGAAATGGCAGTAGCTGCATTTTCATGGCATTGTTTATAAATATCACAGCATTCCTTAAGAGCATTGTTTATAAATATCACAACATTCCTTAAGAGCATTGTTATAAATATCACAGCATTCCTTAAGAGTTGTTTAGTCTGCCTTCTGAAATGAAACTCATAAGCACTCAGCTGAAAATAAAGTTTATAGTACATAACAGCTAGATGCAAACCAATACTAACCTTTTACTAATTCATTGAATTAAACACTGCACAGATTAGGAAACTCATTGAACAATGCTACACCAGTGAGTTGAAGGAACAGTTTAATGTGACTTGTACTGTGTATACACCTAATGATTTCTTAGAAATAGCATGGAGTGTGTTAGAATCCATCTTACCACCCTTAATAGGCATATAAGGCTTTATATTTACTCATCTCAACTCATCCTTATTTTTGAAAAACGCAAATCAAGATATCTAAGTTCTTGTACAAAAAGATAAAAAAGATAAATAAAAAGATGCAGCAGAATAAACACATACTACAATTTAAAAACATATAAAAACAACATTCATTAGCAATAAATTTTCCAACTTCCAAAAAGGCGAGATTAAACAAATAAGTTTTCAAGGCTGACTTGAAGCTCTCATATTTGAGTAGAATCATTATCATTATGATTAGAAAACTCTGCATAACACTTGACTAATTACTGTATTCCCTTTAAAAATATTTAATGTAAATTATGAAATATCCTCGGCGATAAGTATTTTTTTTAGATCAATGTCAAGAACGGGTGGTCAAATGAATCCTTATGTTACATTTTATGGATAAGCACCTTCATAAGAGTCATAAGATTGGGATCAGGTCCATAGTGTTAGCCATTATTAACCTACATTGTCTACAACTCCACTGAAAAACAGTTTGTTAAAAAATGTGAATCCAGGGCCCCTTTAAACTGTTCTATTGTTTCACTAGATATCACTGATGTTGGAAGGGAATTCCATGTACCCACCACCCTCTGGAAAACCATTTGCCACTTTTGATTTTCTTATACTGTGATCCCCTTAGCATCTTATGATGGCCTCTAACCTGAATATTATCTGGTCTTGATTTTAGGCCTAAATAGTCCCACAAATCTGGATCCTCAAATGCCCTATATACCAGGCACATATCACCCCTCAGCCTTCTATAACACAGGGAGTACATACCCAGATCCCTCAACCTTTCCTCATAAGACACTGCACTAATGTCCATCACCAACTTTGTTGCACTGCATTGGACTCCCTCCAATTTCTTCACATCTGACCTCAAATATGGTGACCAGAACTGGCAACAGTACTCCAAGTGGGGTCTAATCAAAGCCACATACATAGGAATCACAACCTCTCTCGGTCTACTTGAGATGTTTCTTTTAATTGATGCCAAGATACCGTGCCCTTTCTTAGCTATATGAGTGCAGTGTTCTTGAAAGTTTAGATCATTGTTAACTAAAATACCCAGGTCTTCCTCTAGTATGATTTCACTAAGTTTGGTTCCTATGATGAAGTAATCATACCTTTTATTGTTTTTCCCTAAATGCATAATTTTGCATTTTTCCATATTTAGCCTTAGTTTCTTTTTATTTGCTTCTTCAACAATCAAGTCAATATGCTGCTGCACCTGAATCACAGGTAATTAATGCCCCCCCCCCCTTAATATCATCAGCAAACTTAGTTAACCGGGTTTTTGTACTAGAGGTGATAGAAGCCATTAAGATGTTAAAAAGAGTAGGACCAAGCACAGAGCCTTGAGGGACTCCACTAGTTATGTTGGACCAGATGGAACAATATCCTTTGACAGATACCCTCTGTTTTCTTTTTGTCAACCATGCTGCTGCCCATTGTACAGCCCCATCATTTATTCCAGCTTCCCTTATGCAGTTTATCATGAGAGATACTATGCTGAATATTATTTTCTAGGGCCAAGCTGACAGGCTCAAAAAAGCACAGGAGATTTGTTAGATATGATCTACCTTTTCTGAATCCATGTTGATATATGTCAGTCTCCCCCATTGTCTGTAGATGTTTCTCTATTTCCTCCTAACAAATGTTTCAGCAATCTTACTCACCACAGAGGTGAGACTAATGGGTTCATAATTACTACAGGATGATTTGGAACCCTTTTTATGGATTGGTGTAATACTGGCCAAGGTCCAATCCTCAGGGACTCTTCCTTCATCTAGGAACTTTTGAATTATTGACTGAAGGGGCTTGTAATTTTGCATCGAGAAATGATATGATAATTAAGAGACAACATAGACATTGTTACAAAAGGGGTTTCATGAGATGTTGGTGCATATTGGTACATGATCGTAACTTTTTCTATGTACTTAAGCTTAAGAAAATATTTGATGAAAAAGTAGTAATCCTCTGACTACATCATGAAGAAAAGAACAATTCAGATCCACAGGAGAATACCTCTAAATGACATTTAATGAACCTAAATAAGATCAGGCTCTGCGCATATTAGAGAAAAAACACAATCTAGGAAAAGGGAAGGGAAAGGAGACATTTTTAACCAGGAAAGGCACATTTAGCCAAAGCTTGTTTCAAGGTGCAACCTGGTAGCACAAGGAAGTTAAGTGACTTGCTCAGGGTCACACAGTATGCAAGTGGGGGTTTTGGGATTTATACTCAGGTCTCTAGGTTTGCAGCTCAGAGCCCTAAACCACAGTGCTATACTCCCTCTCTATCAGTCTAAGCAACATAAATAATGTAACATGGAAATACCGATCTCTTACATCTCGCGCAGTGCTGTGCTCTGTTGTGATATGCCTTAGAGTTCTATTCTGGCCTTTATGCTATTTTTCATGTACATGTTGCCATTGAGGGAGATCATTAGAGGCTACGGCATGGTTTTTCACTGCTATGTGGATGATGCCCAGCTGTGTGTGTCTTGTATGCCTGATGGGGGTGCTGCAGTCTTGGGGTTACGAGCCTTAAGAAATTCACCAGTGGATGGCTACCAGTTGGTTTAGACTTAATCTTTCTAAGGTGGAAGTAATGCTGGTGGAACCAGGCCAGTATGGATTAGCAATGAACACTTTAGACACTGACCTACCATCTTTAAATGGTGTTATGCTCAGAGCTGTGGATGGGATAAGGAATCTGGGAGTAATTTTGGACTGCAAGCTGATCCTAGAACATCAAGTCCCCAATATTCAAAACTTTGCCCAGGTGCAAAGCTAAGGTTGCCTGCGCAAACCGGGTTTTGCATGGAGTTGCTATATTGAAAAGCCTGGTCACCACAGGCAAACAGGGTTTGCACCAGGGCAAATACTGGAGGGGGTTGCAATGAAAATTGAGTCTCAGGGACCTGAATATTGGTGCAGTCCAATCTTCAGAGTATTTGCTCCATGCAAGGGCATTTTACATGGTCCCCTTGTGTGGCACAGATACCAACAATTCAGACCATGACTTACTTCCAATCAACTCTAGCGGTTGGAGGAGGAAGTGCAGCACCCCCCCATGCTGGTCCTGATGAAAAAAAGCAGTGTTCCTTGTGTTCAGTGGTCCCCCCAACCCGATCCCTGGCCCTGTACTGTAGAAAGCCCCCTGGTTTGTCAGCCCCCCCACCCATGGCAATCGCCAGCCCGATGTTATAATATAGCATTCCCTGATGTGCAGTGGCCATCCTCACTGATCACCAGCCTGATGTCATGATATAGCAGTCCCTGGTGTCTAGTGGTCCCACCCTCACCGATAGCAGGCCCAATGTTATAATGTAGCATTCCCTGGTGTCCAGTGGTCCATCCCCCCACCAGATCACCTGCCTGACATACATATATGGTTTTTCTGGTGTGCAGTGGTCCATCCCCCCACCAGATCACCTGCCTGATATACATACTGTATATAGTTTTCTTGGTGTCCAGTCCCCCCCCCACCTGATCACCCACCTGACATGCATATATAGTTTCCATGGTGTCTAGTGGCCCCCTCCACCTGATCTCTCACCTGACATACAGATATTGTTTCCCTGGTGACCAGTGGTCCCTCCTCCAACCCAGTCCCCTGTAAAATACTGTTACACCATTCCCTGGTGTCTAGCAGCCCCCATCTCTATCCCTGATCCCCTGTAACATAATGTTACAGCATTCTCTGCTGTCTAGCAGGCCTCCTACCCCCACACCCTGGCAGGTAGTGCCCCACCACCCTGCTCCCTCATCCTGACCCAACAACCGGCACAGCCCTCCTCGCGCCACCACAGCCAGCCACTGACTGAACTGGCAAAGAGTGCATACTGTACAGTATGCAGTCTTTGACAGCTCAGTTGGCAGCCAGCTGTGCTGGAGAGAGAAGGGCTATGCCAGTCGCTGGCTCAAGGTCAGTATGGGGGGGGTAGGGTAGTGGGGTACTACTTGCATGGGTGGGGGTGGGAGTCTGCTAGATACCAGGGAATGGTGTAACAGTATGTTAAAGGGGATCGAGGATAGGGAGGGGGATCTGCTAGACACCAGGAATAGTGTAATAATATTCACAGGCGACTGGGTGGGGGAAAAGACCACTGGCCACCAGGGAAACAATATCTGTATGTCGAGCAGGTGACTGGGTGGGGGAGGACCACTGGCCACCAGAGAAACTATATCTGTATGTCGGGGTGATTGGGTGGGGGGACTACTGGACACCATGGAAAGGATATCTATATGTCAGGTGGGTGATCAAGTGGGGAGGAGGAACCACTGGCCACCAGGGAAACAATATCTGTATGTCAGGTGGGTGATCAGATGGGAGAGGGACCACTGGACACCAAGAAATGGATATCTGTATGTCGGGTGGGTGATCAGGTGGGGGAGTGACCACAGGAAACCAGGGAAAGGATATCTGTATGTTGGGTGGGTGATTGGGTGGGGGAGGGACCACTGGACACCATGGAATTCTATATTATAACATTGGGCTGGCAATTAGCAATGGAGAGGACCACTAGACACCAGGGACTGCTATATCATGACATTAGGCTGGTGATTGGTGAGGGGGGGACCACTTGACACCAGGGGAAACATATTCAGTATATCGGGCATGCAATCAGCAATGAATGGGACCACTAGACAGCAGGAAAAGTGTTATGTAAACAGCGGTCTGGCAATCAGCAGGGGGGGCCAGTAGCTCCAGGGATAGCTCTCTGGGAACAGGCAAGGTGAAGGGCAGTGCCACACTAAAGTGCTGGTCTACCCATGCAAATGATCCCATAATGGGCATGCAAGTGGCCCCTTAGCACCTTGCATGCCCAGCGAGCTCATTTGTATGGGTCCCTTTGAATATCAGAAATTTAGCATGGGCACAAGCCATTAAGATGCCCTATTACGGTGGCAATGTCTGCCCATCACTAAGTGGCTTAGTGCTGGGCTGCAAATAACCTATATTCAGTCAAATAGCGCCAGTGTGCTATTCCACTAAATATTGCATTTTTGGACACCTGGGCAACCGCAAGGCACAGCGCAAATATTTTCACTCCACTTTGCCCAGTTTTGAATATCAGGCCCTAGGTGTCAGCTGTTACCTGCAGTGGCTTTTGCATCTTTGAAACATCTCATTAACTCAGCCCTTTCTTGTACCTGTTGAGCCTGGTGTATGCCCTGATCGCATCTAGATTGGATTACTGTAATGTCGCTTACCTAGGGTTATCCACAAGGTCGATGTGTCACCTGCAACTGGTCCAGAATGTCACAGGCTGACTGGTTGGTGGGGCCTCTTGGTTCAAGCATATTACACCGGTTCTCCATGCACAGTACTGGTTGCCTCTTCAGTGGTTCATCCACTTCAAGGTATGCTTGTTGACTTACAAAGCTCCATGTGGACTGGGCCCTGTTTTTCTAAGAGACCTACTAAACCCATGTGCTCAAGGCTGCCCACTGCATTCAGCTGAGGTGAGTCTCCTCTCTGTGTGTAGATCCCAGTTAAAGTCATCAGAGGATTGGGCATTTGGTGCTGCTGCCCCACTGCTGTGGCATTCTCTTCCCCCTAAAATGGGAGTAGCAAACACCTTTAAAAGTTCTTTGAAAACTTATTTGTTCAATATGAGTTTTGAATCTTGTGCAGTCTTTTAATATTTATGCTGTATTTTGAAATGTTTTATTGTTTTTTTGTTATGGCAGTAAGGCACACAGAGCCTCTGGGAATCAGTGCACTAAGCAATAAGACACGATGGGGTGTGCAATACAGTGTGATAACTGCACTCCTAGGGGCGTAGTTAGTCACGAGGCCAAAGGCCGAGTTCAGGTCGTCCCTAGGAGTACGGTTATCACACCATAATGCACAATCCTGGAGTGTCTTATTATGCTTATAAAATGACCCTTTATTTTTAGAAGCATTTTTTTTTATTTTGAAACACATTTTTAAATAAGTAAAAATGTAAGTGAATCTGTGCTTTTAACATAAAATAGTCCTTCTGCCTACTGGTGCAAGACTAAAGTAGTGTTATACAGTGTGTGCCTCCCTACCCACTTAAGCTTCATATTCCCCTGCCAGCCACAACAATTCACAAATGCTGTTTTCCTCATTCTAAGTATGACACATAACCGCCTTACTTTATTTCATTTTCCTCACTCTGTAGACAAAATTAAAAGGAAGCCATAACAAAGGCTTCTCAGTTCCCCAATGCTGCAAGCATGAGTGAGTTCAAAACTGCCACACTCACTGACAGCATCATGAACTGCTCACTCTGTCCTAAAAGCTAAACAGCAAGGTGAGTCATTCACCACCTTTTCCCTTTGTTTATATAGTATTATTGCTTACTTTCTTCAACCTGTGATTTTTTTTTCTCTGTGTTTCCCCGCATTCAAGAAATGGAATGTTTACCACGGAAAACAGGGATTCAAAATTCTGCTCAGTTCCACTGGCAGAATGTTCCTCTTCGAACATACTGTATACACACACACAAAGGCCTTTTCTAAAGCCACAGACTCAATTATCTCACTGTCAGGGAAAGCAGACAAGATTTCCCTGATGAGCAGGTAAAAATAGAAGGGGGATTTTTTACTGTCAGCAAGGAAATAGTTGTAATGAAAACTGTAAACAATACTTATTGTTTCTAATTTGTTTATGTGTGTAAGGAGAGTGTGATGATAAAGAAAGAAACATTTAATTAATTTGTTTTATTTTTTATTTAAGGTAGTTTTATTTTTAGAGCCCAGTTGAAGGTTTTTACAGTGTAAAGGTAACAGCCATGTTTGTGATGGAAAATCAGTTCTGGATGTAGGGAGACTGATGGAAGATAGTTCTGGTTGTAGGAGAACCGATTTGCTTATTGTGTAATGTGGTTTAGGACCAGGATGTGCGTCTATAGAGACTTAATGTACGATCATCTGATGGCTCTTGGCCAATGAGATTTCTAGATTTTCTCATGCCATTTTATAACTATAAATAAAATTGCCTTGCCATCTGTTTAGATTCTTTTCTTATAACTAACTATCCCTTCATACAATAGCACTAAACATCAGAAGGCTTGGGTACTATACAATCTAAATGTATCCCATCCATTTATCTTGGATAATGAATTTCTACAGTGTAATTTATGTTCCCAATCTGTGGATAGTCACACTGTCTGAACTATTGTATATGAAGCAGAATGGATAGTATTCACATAACGTCTTATTAAACTGAGGTCTTTAGCATGAAATGAGGATTATCCTTTAACGTATTTCTTTCCTATTCAGTGATTCGGCATTTGGCAATGCATGGAGCACATAACACAGTAAAAGTGGAAATAAACCTTTGAAACTTGCTTCCTGAGACACTGTTCCATATCAAAGACAACCTGTCAGTATCACCTCAGTAAAGCTGTTGCAATCCCTTGAGACTGCGAAAGGGAATGAATCTAAATTGACGAGTACAATAGCCTCTCTCCTGTTGGATGCTTCAGTGTCCTTCAGTTGTTACAAACCATGTTTCATCTGCTTTCTCCCATGTCAGGAATCACTGGTTTACTTTTAAGAAACTGTAAATCATAGGGGTTTTGTTCTGAAACTAGCTTCCTGCAGGCTGCAAAAAGACACTCTCTGCCGCTCATGTACCCCACTGAGGTCACAAAATGACCCAGTCAGAATGTACAGCACACACAAAAGAATGGCGCAAACATTACATTGGTCTTTTACTTCTAGAAACCTGTCTGGTATTTAACACAACCTTTAGTAGAAGAAATATGTTGCTGTGGAGAATAATAGTCCAAGTAGCTTTAGGAGATAATTGTATATGAAGCCAGAAGAGTAAGAAGCTCAGATGATCACAGGCACAATGACACTCACATTCAGGCATATCTTTTAACTGGCAACCTCTTATACAGTAAAAGAGTTGTTTATCATCTGTCTTTGTAAAGCATCAGGCAGTTTTGGGAAATGTTTCATATAACCTTTCTGTTATATACTGTACATAAAAGGTACCTTACATTAGCATTGTATTAAAATGTTCTTGAGGTACACTATTTTTGGTGCAAATATCAGTGAAGTCAAAAACTGGTATAATAAACTCATGGAAAGGTTGATCTTCCTGTTTTGTGTAACCCCCCTGCAAATGAGGGTTCCCAAAAGACTTCCAGGAGCTTGCTTGAATGCTCCAAGCCTGAATGGTGTTTGGCGTTTAAGCCATTTATCAGTGAGTGTCTTTAGAGCCTCTGGTACTGTCTCTTTAAGAGCTGTCTGCTTGCAGACATAATTAGTTTGTATGGGGGACTGTGTGCTTCTCTGTTTGAGTACCACTCGAGCTGCTGCCAATTCACTCCATTTTGCAGTCACTAGAGTGCAAAGGGAACCTATCTGAAAGATGTAACTGTTTGCCAGAAATCATTTACAGTAATAATGAAATTACAGTTTGTCTAACCTGCTTTCTTTGTAGTCAGAACTGTGTCTGCCTAGTTCCCCATTCTGGTATTGAACTGCTGAACTGGACCAATCAGTGTGGAGAATAGCTAGCTCTAAATGGTGCCTTGGACGAATCAGAACTTGGACTCACAATCTGAGCCAGCCACAAGAGGATTGTATGGGCAGTGACTCTGGGAGATGTAGTTTAGACTTGAGCCTTTTTGGACCAACAGCAGCAGTCTATTGTGAGTGACAGCCAATCCAGCCAAGAACTGGGAGGAACTCAAAGTGCCCGGTTTTGTCTGTTGGAGTTTCAGTTTAGCTCTGGCAGTGAAGGGGAAAGAAACCCTGTGCTCCTTCAGTGCACAGTTTCAGTCAAAAAACGTGTGTAAGGCCCAGAGTTCCGGTCTGCAGCTTGTGTAACTGCTTGTTAGGACTGAATCCGTCCTGTGAAAAGAATCAAAGGATCTCTGAAGAGTAGAAACCAGGCTCACCCTGTAGAAGACTGGAGAAATTGTTGAATTGCACTCGGTCTGTCAGGAACTGAATCTGCTGTGTGTTCTCCGGTATTGTGCAGTAATTGCGATCGGATAGAGAAGCAGCCTGCCTGGTATAGTACTTTCTTTTTACCATATAAATGTGTGAGGAGGCTTGTGCAGCTCAAGTGAATCCTGCTGCCATTAAAGGACTTTTGCCTGTGACTGTTTACCATATAAATGTGTGAGGAGTCTCTTGAGCTCAAGAGTAGCCCTGCTGACGTTGAAGGACCCTATCTTGTTTGGAGGTCGTGAGTACTAATTCAGGGTCGCCCCTGTTGAATTGCCACATTAAATCCAAATGGAATCACTGTACTGCTGACTGTTTAAACTAATTTTTCTTTTCACTGTGTGAAAGGCCCTACCAGCTGCCACGGTTTGGACTAGCCACTAGGGCTTGGTACCCAGGGACAGTAACTGGTAGGGATAGGCCTGTGCACAGAGCCATAGGTAGATAGTAAAGTGATAAGCTAATTCACCTGATTTCCCCTGTCCTTGTTATATCCCTAAATAAATCAGAGCTGCTTGTTTCAGCAAAGTTATACTGCCTGAGGTATTTGTCTATGTTAAAGTACTGTACTGTGATTGTTGCACTGTATCTTATTTCACAGGAGGTCCCAGTGCGGAACTAGTCCTGGGGGTAAGTGTATACTGTGAAGGTAATTCTGATATTGTGTGGGCCACTAGTGGGAAGAGGGGTTGTAGTGTCCCAGAGGGCTGTGACCAAGTAAGTTTAACTATTGCAAACCCTGACCTCTGGGTGGAGGCACCCCCATTGGATCCAGGCCCCTCAACCTGTTAGTGGCAAATCAGGCAGGGTAGTAGCCCTGGGATAGCGCCATCTAGGGGTTACATCTTGGAGGCTCACCGCTGGGATTGTGTGTCCTCTAGTGGCCATATTCTAGAACCACTGTTAAGAAAAAAATGGGTACCCGACAGAAGTGGCTGTGCACGGCTGGTGGAGTGGTGTACTGGGAGGAGATTGACCCCCAAAATGCTATGCTTATCCTGGACATCCCCTGGGTATCAATCGGACACTGTACAGGAGTACTTTCCAAGGTGGAAGGTTTACAAAACCCTGTGGTGGTGGGTCGGCATGCTAATCTGCTCACCCACACTTTCCTGGCCCTAGTAGAGTTTAAGGATCCCATAGATAGCTCCAAAGTGCCACAGACCATTACCCCAGAGGGAGCCCTCACTGCCTGGAGAGTGATAACTAAGTACAGTAAAGACCTGGTGGGGAATGAGCCCCCACCACTGTCTGAAACTTTTGAGGAGAAATTTGCTAAATGGTTGCTGGGGGAAGGGAAAACTGTGGAGGACTTGAAGAAACTATTCTTGCCACCTGGGGGTGTTCCTCCCCCAACACCCTCTCCCGCTCCAGTACCCGTAATGGTGGCTGAACCAATGCAGACTCCTATTTCTGCACCTGCCATTAGTCACGACTCTTACCGAAGGTTGAGGATCTTCTCTGGCACCCTCCCCACCCCCAAGGGAGGATGACTGGGAGACCTGGATAGACTATGTTGCCCCCCAAGTGCTAGAATGGCAATGCTCGGAAGCCGAAAAGTGAAAGAGGGTTAGTGAGAGCCTCTGAGGTCCTACCCTGGCTACCATCCATGCTAAACGGGCCAGTAACCCTGAAGTGACTGCACAGGCCTATCTTGAGGCCTTGGAGAATGTGTATGGAGCCCAGATTCTGATGAGGATCTATGGTGGAGAGTAAGAAATGCACAACAGTACCAAGGGAGTTGTTGTCTGTATGTATCTCGGCTGGAAAAATTGTTGCAAGAATGCCTCAGAAAGGGTAGTTTGCCAGCGATTGAACTGGACCGAACCAGGCTGGACAGGATCCTTAAGTCTGCCCCCTTCTCAGAACTGCTGTTGCTTCAGTTACGCCTGGCAAATCGACTGGAATCCCCACCCTCCTATGATGAGTTAATGAGAGAAATTCAAGGAGTTGAGAAAAGGCGACCTCGGGAGGGACCTGCACCAATAGCTGCGGCTATGACCCGAGTGACTGAGGGTGGCCCATCAAGTGAAGTTCAGGGGCAGAGGTTGGCAGTCAATGAGTGCTCTGACAAGGAAAAAGATATGCCACAATGGGGCGAACTGTTGAGAGAGATCCGGGAATTCAAAAACAGTCCCTTTATGAAGGCCACGCCTGCAAGTACGGGCCCTGACCTATATCTGACTGCATCTCGCTATGGGGGGGAGTACCCACCCATGTATCTCTCCTGCTGATAACAGCTCCAAACTCAATTCCTTGACCATGGAAGTGGAGAAACTGACAAGATGTCTCCAAATGCTTATCACGCAGCAGACAGAGATGGCACCAAGTTTCCAGTTAGTAATACCCGCCCTGGCTCCCAGTGTGGTGCCTTGGCCAGCTCAAACTCCAGAAAGTATGTTTTGCTATAATTGTGGGAAGGATGGGCACATGAAAGGGAATGCCGGTCCCCAAAGACACTGACAAAGTTGCATATAGGCTACAAGGAGAGCTTGGAGAACAAATCAGTGGTTAAGAGGTGCACGAAATGATCCCAGTGAGGGCACCAAAAATGCTAACTCACGTCCTTTGTGGCAAGGTCAGTTGCCCAGGCCCCACTATCGCCTCTCCAGACTGGTCCAGAATAGTGGGTCCCTCCATGGAGACCACTGTAAAGGTGAATGGAGTGTCTACAAGAGCTGTATTAGACAGTGGCTCCCAAGTGACAATTATGTTCCAGGATTGGTATCAGAAGCATTTGTCAGGCGTGCCCTTACAACCATTAGAAGGACTGCATGTATGGGGGTTAAGTGAGAGGCCTACTATTCGGGTATATCCGAATTTGGCTGTCTTTCCCCACCTCCGTGGCTGGAGTGGCCGAACAAGTAGAGACTCTAGCCTTAGTGTGTCCCCCACTGGACTGTATTATGGTGTCCCTTTGTTGATTGGAACAAATGCTCATATGTTCGGAAGGCTGGCACAGTTGTGTTGTGAAAAACAGGGTCAAAACTAGTAGAGCTTTAAGGTTCCAGCTTTAATTAAGAAGGCCTATGAGGCACAGAGAGATGCTGAAAAAATAGAACCAGAGGAACCGGTCGGAATTGTATGGAAGAAGGATCCTGAGTCTCTGATCCTGGCGCCAAATGCCCAGTGTACCTTATAGGGAGAGGTCCGTATCAGAAAGGATGTTCAGAATAAAATATTAATGTTGGATGCACCAGGCAATGGAAAATTGCCAGAGGGACTGCTGGTCAAGCCTAGTATTTTGCCCGCTAGAGCCCATGCTTATGCCAGAAGGGTAATGGTCCAAGTTCATAATGTGTCTGAAAGAGACATTCAGTAAATAGAGGTTGCATCCTGGCTAATGTGCATTGTGCAGACACTGCAGTGCTACCCAGCAGCAAGAGTTCGAGGAAGAATGACAGAGTAGCTTCGACTTGTTTGATTTCGGCGACTCCCGTTGCCAGCTGAATGGAAAGTGAGGATCAGTGAGAAGCTTGCCCAGAGAGACCAGGTGTTTTCTTTAAAGGAATGGGACGTAGGATGCATGCAAGGAGCTGAGCACAATATCTGGCTGCATGAAGAAAGACCATTTCGTGAGAGGTCTCGACGCCTGCCACCTGCTGACATAGATGATGTGAGACGGCATCTGCAAGAGATGTTAGCTGCTGGTGTAATACAAGAATCCAGAAGCCCTTATGCTTCCCCCATTGTGGTAGTGAGGAAAAAGAATGGTACAGTAAGTATGTGTGTGGATTATCGCACCTTAAACCGGCGGACTATCCTGATCAGTACACAATGCCCCGCATTCAGGATGCTTTGGACTGCCAAACGGGAGCAAGTGGTTCTCTGTGTTGGATCTCCGCGGTGGGTACTACCAGATCCCGATGGCCCCAGAGCACCGTGAGAAGACAGCCTTTATCTGTCAGCTAGCTTTGAATTCATGAGGATGCCTCAAGGATTTCAGGTGCCCCAGCCACTTTCAACGATTGATGGAGTGTGCAGTGGGGACATGAACTTACTAGAGTGCCTGGTATACCTAGATGATGTTATTGTGTTTGGCAGCTCACTGGAGGAACATGAGAGCAGATTATTTAAGGTATTGGACCGACTGGAGACTTTGGCCTTAAACTGTTCATTGATAAGTGTCAATTCTTTCAAACATCAGTAAAGTATGTAGGACACATAGTATCCACCGAGGAATAGAGACCGACCCAAGTAAAGTTGAGGCCTTGACCACCTGGCCACAGCCCAAAATCTAAAAGAACTGCAAAGATTCCTGGGATTCTGTGGTTTTATCGGCGCTCATCAAGGATTATTCAAGAGTGATCCGCCCTTTACTTAACCTTACCAAGGGTATCCCCAACCCACAAAAATACCAAAAGTCAGCATCCCTCAAGACTGAAAGAGTGTATTTTCATCCGAGTGAAGTATTTGGGGCCGCTGGACTCCTGATTGTGAGACTGCTTTTCATGAGATCATATATCAACTACCCATGCTCCAGTGCTGGCCTATGCCGATCCAAGAAAACCTTACGTCCTGCACACTGATGCTAGCTTGCAAGGGTTGGGGGCTGTGTTGTACCAAGAGCACAAGAATGGCCTGAGACCAGTGGCCTTTGCCAGTAGAAGCCTGACCCCATCCGAAAAGAACTATCCTGTACATAAGTTAGAGTTCCTAGCTTTGAAGTGGGCTATTGTTGACCAATTCCATGAGTACTTGTATGGGGCTAAAATACTAGTAAAAACTGACAATAATCCTTTGACCTATGTGCAGACCTCAGCTAAGTTGGATGCCACTGGCCATAGGTGGCTTTCTGCATTATCTACATATGACTGTGCTCTCGAATACCGAGCAGGTCTGAACCACATAGATGCTGATGCTCTCTCCCGGAGGCCTGTTCCCCAGAATGATTGGGTCCGATTGGCAGAACCTGACATTCGGGCACTCTGCCGGAAGTTTGACAGGGAGGAACAAATGTCCACGGACGCAGTGGACTGCATGGTGGATTGCTTGGGACCCTATGAGAATTGCATACCTGATGCTTATTGCCACTTTTCTGCAATAGACATTGGTGCACTGCCTCAGCTGGACAATGACAGTATTCGGCGGGCTCAATCCCGCGATCCCATGATCAAAGCAGCTTTAGACGCCCTCTATGCAGGAAAAGATGTGTCCAAATAACGCTCCACTGATTTGAGAACTGCACTGTTATACAAAGAAGGTCCTAAGTTGAAACTGATCAATAAACTGTTATACAGAGAAACAGTAGACAGAGGGGACAAGTAGACAAACAACAACTAGTGCTGCCACTGCCTTCGAGACTCAGTACTGAGGTCCTTGCACAACCACATGGGGCACCTTGGTATAGACAGAACACTTGACTTGGTAAGATCCAGATTCTATTGGCCTAAGATGGGGCTGATGTGGAGCAACACATTCGAACTTGTAGTCGCTGCTTACAGAGGAAAGCTTTGCCCCAGAGGCTGCCCCTTGTTAACATCACCACCAGTGACCCATGGAGCTGGTCTGTATTGATTTTCTGAGTTTGGAGTCAGATCAAAGAAATATCAGTAATGTGCTGGTGGTCACTGACCATTTCACGAGATATGCCCAAGCTTTCCCACCAAGACCAGAAAGCATCCACTGTGGCCAAAGTACTTGTAGAAAACTTTTTGTTCACTATGGGGCTCCACAAAGAATCCATTCTGATCAAGGAGAGACTTTGAGAGTCATCTGATCAAAGAGATGCTTTCTCTGTGGGGAGGCGAAGTCCAGAACCACTCTTACTACTCCCCCAGGGGACCCACAGCCTGAACGTTTCAACCACACTTTGCTAGATATGCTAGGCACCCTGCACCCAAAGGACAAAGCCTAGATGGAGCCAACAAATTAGCACCCTGGTACATGCTTATAACTGCACCAAAAGTGATGCCACTGGGTTCTCCCCTACCGCCGGATGTTTGAAGAGAAGCTACCAGTAGATGTGTGTTTGGGGTCTCTCTGATGGGGTTCAAGCTGACAACTATTTACAGTATGTGCAAAGTTAAAGGCCCAGCTAACTCATGCATACCAACTGGCTCAAACCATGGCTGCCAAAAGAAATCTGGCCAACAAGAACGGTATGATAAAAGGTGAAAGCACAGGAACTCCAGGAGGGAGATCGGGTATTGCTAAGAAATCTGGGACTGCATGGCAAACACAAGATTGCTGACAGATGGCACCATCTCCCTCACATTGTAGTGGGCAAACTAGATGATCTGCCAGTGTACAAAGTAAGGCCTGAGAACAATTCAAAAGATGTAAAAACAATGCATAGAAATCATTTACTGCCCATTGGACAAATCCTGATTGAGTCTGAGCCCCCAGAAGATGCCTCCTCTGGACCAGTGACTAGAGCTGCTGCTAAGAAAAGATCGAAGTCTGCACCTACAGAAGCAGAGTTAAAGTGTTCCCCTGCACAAGTCCCAGTTGAGCATGACTGTCAGTCCATATCAGAAGAAAGTGAGAGTGACTTTGAATACTATCCTTCTACGAACTGAGTCAATTGTTTGAGGCAATCCCTAGTCAATACTGGAGACAAAGCTGGGCCTTCTGGACTGTCTAAGCCCCAGCTTCGTCTCTGGAGCCAATGCTCCCAGAAAGTGAAGTGCAAAGCATCAGATCAGATGAAATGGAATCATTGTGCATGGTTGAACTGTTTGAGCTTTCAGGGGAGGAAAATGATGGATTGGGGCAGACTGGTGATACCAGAACAAGAAGAGTATTTTGAGTGCCCTGACAGTCCACTGCCAGTGTCCGAAAGCTCTCCATGTGAGCCAAATGTTGTGGACTCAGAAACTGTAACTCCTGGAGCTGAAAGTGCCCCAAGTTCTAGCCTCTCTACCCCCATGGAGACTCCCTGACAAGTGAGGACAATGCTGAAAATGAGGCTCAGAGTGCAGAGACTGTAACAGTTCCCCTAGAAAGACTGGTCGAGCTGTAAAGCCTGTGGTGCACCTCAGTTATGATTCACTTGGAGGCCTGTGGACTTGCCTCTCAATGTTGTCCATAAAGGAGTGTATGTGTCCCCAAGCTCATTGCCCAAACTGAGCATCAGTGCTAACTCCAAGTTACTTGTGTTGCCCTCTAAGTATGGTGCCCTTGCCCCATCCAGCCCCAAGGTAACTGATAGGGAAGGGCCCCTCTCTTCAGGTTTCATGTACAAGAGGTAATAACTTGAGTTATGGTACAATGTGTGTAATACTGTGTAAGAGTGACATACTGCAATGTTTCAGAAATGTGTTCTTGGTAAAATGATGTATTGACTGATGATTACATGTGTGAGCCTAATGCAAATGTATATGGTTGCAGTTGAAACTTATGGGGGTACTTGCTTGACACGGACGTCAAGCTTTCCCAGGCCAGGAAGGGTGTAACCCCCCTGCAAATGGGGGTTCCCAAAAGACTTCCAGGAGCTTGCTTGAATGCTCCAAGCCTGAATGGTGTTTGGCGTTTAAGCCATTTATCAGTGAGTGTTTTTAGAGCCTCTGGTACTGTCTCTTTAAGAGCTGTCTGCTTGCAGACATAATTAGTTTGTATGGGGGGACTGTGTGCTTCTCTGTTTGAGTACCACTCGAGCTGCTGCCAATTCACTCCATTTTGCAGTCACTAGGAGTGCAAAGGAACCTATCTGAAGATGTAACTTTGCCAGAAATCATTTACAGTAATAATGAAATTACAGTTTGTCTAACCTGCTTTCTTTGCAGTCAGAACTGTGTCTGCCTAGTTCCCCATTCTGGTTTTGAACTGCTGAACTGGACCAATCAGTGTGGGGTAGCTAGCTCTAAAATGGTGCCTTGACGAATCAGAACTTGGACTCATAATCTGAGCCAGCCACAAGAGGATTGTATGGGCAGTGACTCTGGGAGATGTAGTTTAGACTTGAGCGCCTTTTTGGACAACAGCAGCAGTCTATTGTGTGACAGCCAATCCAGTCAAGAACTGGGAGGAACTCAAAGGAAGTGCCAGTTTTGTCTGTTGGAGTTTCAGTTTAGCTCTGGGAGTGAAGGGAAAGAAACCCTGTGCTCCTTCAGTGCACAGTTTCAGTCAAAAACGTGTGTAAGGCCCAGAGTTCGGTCTGCAGCTTGTGTAACTGCTTGTTAGGACTGAATCCATCCTGTGAAAAGAATCAAAGGATCTCTGAAGAGTAGAAACCAGGCTCACCCTGTAGAAGACTGGAGAAATTGTTGAATTGCACTCTGTCTGTCAGGAACTGAATCTGCTGTGTGTTCTCCCGGGTATTGTGCAGTAATTGCGATCGGGATAGAGAAGCAGCCTGCCTGGTATAGTACTTTCTTTTTTACCATATAAATGTGTGAGGAGGCTTGTGCAGCTCAAGTGAATCCTGCTGCCATTAAAGGACTTTTGCCTGTGACTGTTTACCATATAAATGTGTGAGGAGTCTCTTGGAGCTCAAGTAGCCCTGCTGGCGTTGAAGGACCCTATCTTGTTTGGAGGTCGTGAGTACTAATTCAGTCGCTCCCTGTTGAATTGCCACATTAAATCCAAATGGAATCACTGTACTGCTGACTGTTTAAACTAATTTTCTTTTCACTGTGAAAGGGCCCCTACCAGCTACCGGTTTGGACTAGCCACTAGGGCTTGGGTACCCAGGACAGTAACTGGTAGGGATAGGCTATGCACAGAGCCATAGGTAGATAGTAAAGTGATAAGCTAATTAACCTGATTTCCCCTGTCCTTGTTATATCCTCCTAAATAAATCAGAGCTGCTTGTTTCAGCAAAGTTATACTGCCTGAGGTATTTGTCTATGTTAAAAGTACTGTACTGTGATTGTTGCACTGTATCTTATTTCACAGGAGGTCCCAGTGCGGAACTAATCCTGGGGGTAAGTGTATACTGTGAAGGTAATTCTGATATATTGTGTGAGCCACTAGTGGGAAGAAAGGGGGGTTGCAGTGTCCCAGAGGGCTGTGACCAAGTAAGTTTAACTATTGCAAACCCTGACCTCTGGGTGGAGGCACCCGCCATTGGATCCAGGCCCCTCAACCTGTTAGTGGCAAATCAGGCAGGGGTAGTAGCCCCTGGGATAGCGCCATCTAGGGGTTACATTTGCATTTCTCAATGTATGTAATTGTTAATTGTATGCGCACACAGAAGTATGTGGCATCCCAACTTCTCTCATACCAACTCCTGAAAGTTTCCTTTTTCATAACATCCTGACGTAGTTTAGTTTTTGAAATTGCAGTAAATAACAAGATGCCTTTCCACTGAGAGCATGTATAGATCTCTTTTATCCTCATTTCTCTCCCTTGAAAGTCTCACATCCATGCACATCTCCCACAGCATCCCATGTATCTGCAACCCCTGTTATCTGCCTCAGTAACAGTCATCCTTTCTGGTCACTGAGGCACTCCTGTCATCACCCCTAATCACCCCCCACAGCTTACCCATACAGTAGAGCTTCTCATGAGTGTCACCAGGCTATGGAGAGAGCAGTGACCAGTGCAGGCAGTCATGGAGATCTGCTGCTGCTGCCCACTTGTAATGTCAGGTGCAGGAGTAGGTTGTAGGTCATCTGTGCAGCACATACCAATGCCAACCCTGAAGTACTGAGAACAGTTATGGACACACAGTGGACGTTGTTCTCTGCTTTATCTGCTGTACAGTCCCTGTGTATTCAAAGATTCTGACATCCAGGAAATGGCATAGTATAATGTGGCACACAGTCCCCAGGGCATGCTTGTAAAACACACTGTATAATGCCATGAATGTCGTCCCTGGTAAAATGAAATAAATAATTAAGAACATCTCAAGGCCATGTGGGCTTCTGCACTTAAACTTTATGTGTAACTGACATGGCAGGTCATGTCTAGTCATGTTGGTTCCCCAGTTCATGATTACCCATAATTACCCAGTTCTATTAAATGGTATTCACATATTGAACCCATTGTGATCCAAAATATATTTATTTATAATCTCTGATTTTTCATTGCTATCTATAGGTGGAGGAGGTGGCTGGAATGATACCACAACATTGCCTTGGTCTGGGAAGTCCCTCCTGGAAGGAGCTTTGGGTGGGGAGACCTGCCCACAAGCCATGAAAAGATGGGGCTGGACAACTCGTGGAGGATTTGGAGGAGGTGGAGGAGGTTGTTCTGCAGGTGGAGGAGGTGGAGGCTACATAGGTAATGAACCTTCCAAACCCTGCATGACTGCACCAAACTAATGCATTCAAACTCTTGCCTTTTTCCCTCATCGTGGTCTTCAGTTTCCTGAGATTTTAGCAATAAAGGGGATGTTGCGCTTGTTAATAGCAGGAAATAAGAACTACTGAAAAACTAAGAGGGCGATCTACTGGACATTTTTAAAGAAATATGTTCAGTTAGAGAGTTTACTTACCCATGGAGTTAACAAAACACTGACATTGGACTGACATACAGTATGACGGCAGTCATTCTGGGAGCCCAAAGTTCAAAAACAAAATCCTAGAAATTTTTGGAACAATATGACAGAAATGCTGGGTACAAAAACAGCACACTAGCAAATAGGTTTGTGACTGATGGTCAGTCAGTACCTTTGGATGATAGGGTAGTTAATAAATTCAATAATTATTTCATTGAGATGGGACTGAAACCTTAAGATCAAATAATCCACCCCTATGCTCTGGATGTAGGGATATAAATCAAACTACAACAAAAAATGACATAAAGGGGTCAGTAACTAAAACTACTTTTCAATTTTCTCACATGTCTGTGTATGAAGTAAGGGAAGAATTACCCTCTGTCACATTTTCATAGCACTTACATGCTAATTCTCCTCACCTGTAATGGAAGCCCCAAATATGAGGTGGCTTGTACTTAATCTCTATATAGAATCCCAGTGCAATATTGTCTTACTTCAGCCCTACTATCTCTTATAACTCGATAAGTCAGTGCCCATCTCTTGTCTACTTCTCATTTGTCTCTGTATGTTTATTTATTGAAATTGTTCTACCAGAAAAATCACACTGAGCAAGAACTGTTCGTCTCCCGGTGTTATATGTTATACAGTTATATGTTAACTGTGGTTATTAACTCATCAATATACAAAAACTGTTATTTCTAGATGTAATCTATGATTGATAACTAATTAATGACTGTAAATTTGTTTCTTTATGTAAACTGTTTTTATTGAATATAATTAACTCTGAGTCATCCCTGAAAAAGGGACACCACATCTCAGTGGGCTCACCCGGTAAACAAATTTCAATAAATAAATAAAATTAATACCACTAAGGCTATAGGGTTGGACAATATTCATTTAAGATTACTGAAATATGCTGCCCCCTGTATTGCATATCCATTAACGTATATCTCAAATTTATCCCTTAAAGTGGGTGAATTTCTGGAAGACTGAAAAATTGTTGAGGTAATTCTGGTATGTAAGACAGGATCTAAGCAGGACATAAAGATATCAAAAATATTTGAAAGGTTAGTGCTGAAACAATTGAAAAGTTGCTTGGAACTGAACAATGAATTACATAAATACCAATCCAGGTTTAGAAGAATCCATAGTACTACTTCAACCTTCAGTAATTAAAGTTGTAAGTGACTTACAATTTAGTTTGGACAAGAGGTTGTCAGTAGGTGCAATATTCATAGACCTATCGAAAGCTTTTGATCCAGTAAATCATGATTTACTTCTGACAAGGCTGACTGAACTTGGAATAAAAGGGCATGATATTAAATGGTTTGAATCCTATCTGAAAGGTTGCAGGCAGCTAGTGGAGATAGGAACATATAAATCCGCCCCAGCTGTGATTAAATCAGGCGTTCCCCAGGGATCCATATTGGGCCCTTTTCTGTTCAATATCTATGTAAATGATTTACAGTTTACAGATCCAGACATAAATATCACATACGCACACAACACCATTATTTACGTGGAGGGCCAGCCCATTGAGTATATTCAAAATAAACTGAAGAATGTTTTTGACCAGTTAGAAGCCTTTTTTAAGAAACTTAGGGTAATACCTAATGATAAAAAAAAAATCCAATCTGTTCTTTTCAGCAGAAACACTAAAACCAACAGTGGTGCCCTTCTACTACTAAAGACTTTAGATGCTAAAAATATATAACAGGCTACACAGTATAAATACCAAGGAATATGGCTGGACAATACATTAAAGTGGAATGTGCATACAGACAAAACATTGAGTAACATAGGTAGATGATTAGGAATGCTATGTAAGTTAAAAGCCAAGCAACACTGCAGAGGGACTGGAAGAAAAAGTATGTCTCTTTGCAGACGACACAAAGATCTGCAACAGAGTTGATACACAAGGTGGGGTGGAAAGGATAAGAAGGGACTTGGCAAGGCTGGAGGAATGGTCAAACGTATGGCAGCTTAGATTCAATGCAAAGAAGTGCAAAGTAATGCACCTGGGAAACAAAAACCCAGGGGAAGAGTACACAATGGGGGTGAGATACTAACAACAACAAAAATGGAAAGGGACCTGGGGGAAGTCAGATCTGATGATCTAAAGGTGGGCGAGCACTGTGAGAGGGCAGTAAGGAGGGCTGGGGGGATACTGGGATGCATAGGGAGAGGCATCACCAGTAGAAAACAGGTAGTTGTTATCCCTCTGTACAGACAGCTGGTGAGACCCCATCTGGAGTACTGCGTGCAGTTCTGGAGACCCAATCTCCACAAAGACATAGACAGGATGGAGGCAGTCCAGAGGACGGCAACTAAGATGGTGCAGTGTCTGCACCAGAAGACATATGAAGAGAGACTTAAGGAGCTTAATATGTATAGCCTTGAGGAAAGGAGGGAGAGGGGAGACATGCTAGAAACTTTCAAGTACCTCATGAGAATCAATAAAGTCCAAGAGGGTAACATCTTTCAGAAAAAGAGGTGTGCAAGAACAAAGGGGCACAATTTGAAGATAGAGGGGGGATGGCTCAGAGGTAATGTGAGGAAGTATTTTTTCATGAAGAGGGTTGTGGATGCATGGATCAGCCTTCCTGAGGATGTTGTGGAATCAAAAACGGTGGATTTCAAGAATGCATGGGACAGTCATAAGGCAATTCTAGTGGGTGCGGGTAGGAAAAAGTAGGCTGTTGGTTAACTAGGATCTGCAGCTTATCCATGAGGTAGGGAAATGGGCAGACTGGGTGGGCCAAGCGGTCCTTATCTGCCATCAAATTCTATGTTTCTATGTATGTCAACTGAAGCACATCTGAGGGTTATCAACACCATAATTGTCCCAGTCCTGTATTATGGGGATGTTTTCTACACTGGAGCCTTGAGGACAGAGTTGGATGGGCTTGACATAATGTTTAATAGGTTGGCTAGGCTCATTCTCAATGCCCCTCAGAGGATGCATCATTGTGAACTATATAGGGATTTATACTGGCTGCGACTACAGGATAGTAGACACTTCTACCTTTTAATGTTTATGTACAAAATGTGGAAATGCCTTTTTCCCCAATATATACTGGAATTGTTAGAAACATAGAAACGTAGAGAAAAATATGACAGAAGGAGACCAAGGGTCCATCTAGTCTGCCCATGTGTTCCTTGGACCTTCACAGATCCCAGGACCTAACCCCCTTTCTGCCTAATGCCTCCTACTGTTCCTTTTGCTTTTGATTGTATATTAGCCCTGTCCCACCCCAGCTTGAATGATATCATGGACTTTGCTTCCACTACCTCAGCTCCTCAACTGGCAGTTTATTCCATGGCTCGACTCTTTCTGTAAAATAGTGTTTCCTAAGCTACCTCTTGAAGCTCCCTCCCACCCCAACTTCCACTCATGCCTTCTAGTGTTAGAGTTGGAGACTCTGTTGAACAGATCTGAGGACGGTACCTTATTTATTCCTCTCAGGAACTTGTATGTTTCAATCATGTCTCCACTCTCCCTCCTTGTCTCCAGTGAGAACATATTTAATGCTTTCAGACGCTCTGTGTACAAGTGCCCTTGAAGGCCTGGATCATTTTGATCACTCTTCTCTGAACAGCTTTCAACCTGTTTATATCCTTTTTCAGATGTGAATTCCAAAACTGGAAACAGTACTCCAGATGGGGCCTTACCAGGTTCCTATAAAGTGGCAATATTATCTCCTTCCTCCTGCTGTCGAATATCCTCCCTATGCACCCCAGCATTTTGTTGGTCTTGCTATAAGATTTGTTGCATTGTCTTGTCTGTTTAAGGGTGCGTCTTATGATGATATCTAGGTCCCGTTCTTCCTGCGTGGTGCTGAGCTGGACTCCGTTGAGGTGGTACTCTGTCCCTGGGTTCCCTTTACCCAACTGTATCACCTTACAATTTTTTGTGTTGAAATTCAGCTGCCAGATGTTGGACCATCGTTCCAGCCCCTGTAGGTCTTTTTGTAGGTCCTTAACTGCCTCCTTACTGTCAACCCTTCCTACTAGCTTGGTATCATCCACAAAAAGGGCAATTTTGCCCAGAATATGAAAGCTGATGTCACTGATAAAGGCATTAAACAGGACTGGCCACAACACTGAGCCTTAGGGCATACCACTAGTGACCGCACCATCATCAGACCTCACCCCATTGACCACTAATCTCTTTTTTCTGCCCCAAGCCAATTAACTACCCAACTGACTATGCACGTGGCTGTACCCAGGTCCTCCAACTTTCTCAGCAGGCAGTTGTGTGGCACCAAATCAAAAGCCTTACTGAAATCGAAGTAGAGGAGGTCCACTGGGTGGCCTCTGTCTAGTTTCCTAGTGACCCAGTAGAAAAATGGGATTAGGTTCATTTGACATGACCTTCCCACCACAGACCCATGTTGCCTGTCATCCTGCAGATCATTCTTATCTAGATACTCTACCAAGTCTTGTTTTATTAAGGTTTCCATCAGTTTTCCCACTACCGACGTAAAGCTGACCTGTTAGCAGTTGCCTGCTTCTTCCGAACTCCCACCCTCTCTTGTGAAAAGGTACCACATCAGCTCTTCTCTTCTCCAGTGTCCCAGCACTACCCCCGTCTGAAGTGATCTGCTGAATAAATGTGCTAAGAGGCCTGCCAATTAACTTCTTAGCTCCTTTAGCACCCTTAGGTGCATTCCTTCAGACTCTGGCAACTTGTATTCCCTGAGCTGATCCAGTGCCTCTGTAACCCTACTGTTGGTGATTGATGGTGCTTCCATTTGTGGAACACCTTTTCAGGAGCCTTGATGCCACTGTCTGGTACTGGGCCTTTGTGTTCTTCGGTGAACACTGAGCAAAAAAGTTCTTCAAAAGAGTGGCCTTCTGACTATCCTCCTCCACTGCTCTGTCATTATCTTTGAGCCTAACTATTCCTCCCCATTTCTTTCTTTTTTTCTTGTATATATAGAAAAAAGTGTTTGTTCCTTTCTTTAACCCCGTCTGCAAGCAGAAGCTCCTTTGTGGTCTTAGCTGATTTCACCATACTCTTTGCTTCTTTGTTCTTCTGAACATAGGCTTCCCATGCACTGTCTTCCTGAGTTCTTTTATAGTTTCAATAGGCCTCACTTTTGGCTCTGATTGCGGTCCTTACCTGGTTACTCAACAATATTGATTGTTTGTGTTTGTTCTTTTTAGTCGCTGTTCTTATGCACATCCTGGTAGCCTCTAAAAACAAGGCCTGTTAAAGATGGCCTGAGGTCTGCCTTGGGTCATGAATTCAAAATTCCTGACTGTGGGCTGGAGAAGGGAAGGTCCTCTGTCTTTTTTAGGGACACTGTGTTATGGAATTCTATACCAATTGCATTATGAGGGTTATCTCCATTATTAAGTTAAAAAACTTAATAGATTGTTGTGTCGAACAAGCATGTGAACCCTGCCCTGCTGCTTTGGTAGCGTTACCTGAATGGGTACTTTTTTTATATATGATGCTATGGCCCACAATGTAAATCACATGTTAATGTCTTATCTTAAGTTTACATTATGCAAATTATAAATTGTGATGTTTTATGTTGTAACAGAGACTACGTTGTAAGGGACCTCATTAAAAATGAGCCTTGATTCAATTGAGTTGTAATCCCTATTCATATTCTCCCCCTTTTATTTTCATGAATAAAATTTTACTACTACTAACTACTACAAAGTTTTTACAGAACTATAAACCTGTTTCAGTGTTATGGTATTTATCCAACTCTAAATATATTCAAAACTATGATCTATTCTCTCTCCCATGCCACTATACAGGTCACTAATTCAACCACACATGGAGCATTGTGTGTGTGTGTTTAGGGGCCTTATCTGAAGGACAGGGATAAGTTGAAAGTATACCAAATGATCCTGGGAATGCAGGGTAGGTGCCATGAGGAGAAACTAGAAAGTCGCAATATGTATTCTTTGCGGGCCAGCCCGCTGATGCTGTGGTAGCACTACTGCTTGCAACACTGATGAACCAGATTCAGGAATGAGCCTGATCCATCAGAGGGCCAACATCCAATATACTGCTGTCTTCCTCCAGGAAAGGAGATCTGTGGCTCCCAATGCTTGTCTGACCTCTAGCTGTGGCTGGAAGTGAGGGGCTTTGGAGTCCAAGAATTGGATGAAAAGCAGTGGACTCTGATGCACTGCATACAGTAATACACTCAGTGACATCATGGGCATAATTGTATGTGTACGACTCCAGGTGACCAAGAAAAACAAAGATAATGCCACTGACTGAAACAGTAATACCTCACCTTGCCTCCCATGCCCAATACTGTGCCTCTCCTGCCTGGACCTGGATTCTTCTCCTGGACTTCACTTCTGCCTTGGGCCAACCTTATGGTGTGGGGAGTTCACCATGGACCAGAAGGCTATCCTATCTTGGAGGGCAAGCCAAGGAGTAACGGCCACGTAGTGCATCCTTGGTGGGTCTGTACCAGATAGGAGTTCTCAGGATGGCAGAAGGTGGATCTGGATAATGGCCCAAAGGAGGTCCCAGATGGTGGAAGAAGGCAGCAAAATAGAGTTAAAAACATGTATATGTATTCTATGGAAGATAGGATGGAGTGGAGGATATGACAGAAATATACAAATACATACAGGGGTGCAACAGGGTGTCCAATGAGTTATTACAATTTTTGAACAGTTCATCCACCAGGGCACAATCTCAAGCTGGAATGAGGGAAATCCAAAAAAGGCATTAGGCAGTATTTGTTTAACACAGCACGTATTAGAAAGGTGAAATACTCTGCCCAGCAATGTGGTCAATGCTGGGACTATATTTGGGTTCAAATCCCAATGGGGCATCTTTAAGGGGGTTGTTAGGAACATTAAGGTGGTAGGAGAAAGGGATGACTTTGAGAGGAAGACCAATTCAGAGTAATACATCATAGGGCATCAGGGCAGACTTAATGGACTAATAGTCCATTCCCCTGAAAAAGGCAGAGGCCCTGTCAAGAGTAATTCCCAAGGGAAAGAACATACTAGTGCAATTCTTTCACATGTTAGACAGGTTACTTAATCCCCATCTGCAGAGCAAGTCTTTTCAGTTCAAAAATGCAATGAGTTTAATTTGTTTTGTTGTTTTTTTTTTTTTTTTTCTTTTTTCAACAAGGTGTCCTCTACATGAAATGGGATTTCCTCAAGTTAGGGTTACCACCTTTTAAGAAGCCCAAAGTGGGACATTTCCTCTTGAAACATGATTTTTCGCAGTACAAGATATGACCTTGACCAATGCAACAGACTTGTTTTCTCAAAATAATCAGAATTGAGACTAGGTGTTGTAGTTTTTTAGTTGTTTCTGTTGTTTCTTATCATTTGTAGTTTTTTAGTTGTTTCTGTTGTTTCTTATCATTTTAAGATATTTTAGTTAAGGTATTATAGTTTTCAGCAACATTTACAGGAAGTTAGAAAATATTTTTTCTACTATAAGAAGTCAGGACATGTAGTATTTTTCATGTTTTTTCGCAGGACACAGCTGCCCAAATCAGGACTATCCTGTGAAAATCAGGACAGGTGGTAACCCTACCTCAAGTGGCCTATCATGGGCCAACAGTATCAACACTAGGATGGGCCCAGGTGATCAGCTGTCTTGGGGAGAATTTTCACCAGTTTTGGATGACGATGTGTTCTGGGTGATCTCGGGGCTGCATCCCACTTCTATCCATTGGTTCCAGGGCCTACCTGGCTGCTTCTGGGCTGTAGGGAGGCACTGCATCTGAATAATTTGGAGATTTTCAAGTCATCACTCAGGAAAGGGTTTTCCCCAGCTACCCTGAAAAGGGCAGTGGTGAAACCTTTCCTGAAGAAGCCATCTTTGGATCCTGACATTCTTCTGAATTACAGGCGTGTCCCGAACCTTACCTTTCTGAGTAAGATGATTGAGTATGTAGTGGTGATGCTGTTGGAGGCTCCCCTGGAAAGACATGATATCTATGAGACTCTCCAGTTGGGATTTCAGCCTTGTCACAGCACGGAAACCCCACTTTATCAATGTGTGCAATGATCTCCTCACTGTAAGGGACAGAGGGCACCCTTCCATTCTTTTCCTTCTTGATTTTTTGTTGGTATTAGACACTATCGACCATGGAATGCTTTTGGAATGCCTGAGGCACTATGTGGGACTCAATTGCACTGTTTTGTGTTGGTTTCAGTCCTACCTTACTGTAAGAGCCTAGTAGGTCATCTTTGGTAATTTAATTTCTGAGATGACTGTGCTACACTGTGGAGTGCCTCAAGCCTCGATACTGACTCCTATGTTGTTTACTATGCACATGCTGCCATTGGGTGAGATCATTAAATAGTATGGTCTGGAGTTTCAATATGACACCCAGTTATACTTGTGATTGTCTGACAGGTAGATGTGGGCCCTGTGCTGTCTAACTGCTTGCAAGAGATCAACAACTGGATGGCCTCCAACTGGCTAAGTCCCAACCCAAGCAACACTGCTGTGATGATTGTTGAACCATGTTCCTGTGAGTTTGAAGTCACAAGGAGTGATGCCTGGTTACCATCTCTAAATGGTTTTACTCTTAGAGCTGTAAATACAGTTAGAAATCTATGAGTCACTAGGGACTGTAGGCTGACACTTTAACATCGGGTGTCAGCGGTCATCGATAGTGGCTTTTTTCATCTTCAAAATATTGCCCAAATGAAACAATATCTCGTGCCTGGGGAGCTGGTTATGATAGTCAATGCTTTTGTCACATCCAGGCTAGATTACTGTAACACTCTACCTAGGGTTATCTGGGGGTCTGATGCATCACCTGCAGCTGTTCCAGAACATTGCTACCTGACTGATCCCCAGTATCTCTTCTAGTGATCACATCACCCCAGGGCTGTGCAGTCTGCACTGGCTGCCTATTTGGTGGCACGTCAGCTTCAAGAAAGGCTTACTGGGATACAAGGCCTTACATGATATGGGATCTGGTTACCAGAAAGGTATCCTGACAAAGCGTATCTCTGTCCACCCTCTCCGCTCCACTGATGCTGTCTTATAGGTGGTGCCCTGATCAAGGCTGAAGTTATCTGGGAACAGAGCATTTGTGGTGGCTAGACCTGCCCTATAGAATTCTTTGTCACCTCACATCTGTTCTGCTAGCTCACTGGAGGCCTGCAAAGAGGCCCTAAAGTTCCGTCTATTCCAACTGTCATACTGCCTGACTTGATTTTATGTTTAAGTACAGTGCTCTTTATGATTACTTTTTGATTGGAGCTATTTATTCTGTTATGTAATTATTTGTTTGTTTTTGTATTGATTTTAATTTCTCTGTCATCTCTGCGTGGCACCCTGGGCCTCTGGGAACGGGTGCCTAAATATAACCTTGCCTACTCCTATCCTTATTCTTCTATGTTTCTAGGTTATGGGGGCAATATGGAACAACTAAAGCCTTAGTCAAATTCATAAATGATGTATACACAGCTGTAGACAGTGGAATGCAGACTGGGGTCATGTTTGGGGGCCTGGATAAGGCTTTTGTCCTTGTTAATCATGAAATGTTACTCAGTAGACTCTAATATTGCGATACCTGTGTTGCTTCACAATGGTTTACAAATTACCTGCAAAATCATAAGGCGCACATCACGCTAGGATTCAACATTAAGACAGCAGTCCCATCAGTCTCTATTTTGGGGACTGCTCTTCCACTGCAAGTGCAATTTCCTAAGCTAATGATCTGATCAGTTACACCAACTCCAAACACCTTACTGAACTGAACTCCCACTTAAATCATGACTTTGGTCAGATCCAGGAATGGCTGACTGAGAGTTAAATGGTTCCAAATACTCATAAAATTAAAGCTATGTTGTTAGGTTTAAAACCAAGGTTAAAGATGAGCAGTGTTAGGTTAGTGATAAATAGCAGAAATGGCATAACATTTGACGAGGTTACATGTTTTCTAGTGCCTTGAAAATGCACTTAATTCCTCTTTAGATTTAATTCTACACATATAGGCTGTAAGTAAGGATGTGAATTACAAACTTGGCCTGGATTAGAGTTAGACATAGTCTAATGACCAGTATGCACACAGCAATTGATTGCTCAGGGAGTCTTATTACCAAAGTTAAGCAATGGGTCCGCAGCTTATTTTAATGTTTTTTCAACTGAATTCTTTAACTGGAAAGTTATTGCCAGCTTGCTTTGTTGCTGGTCATTCATCCCAAAATTGCTCTCTATATACAGATCTAAGTTGGCTGTCCCCTATGAGTAAGCGACTACTTGATTTAGCTAGTTTCGTCAATAACTTGCTTAGAAACTAAACTCCTGTTTCATTTTGTGATTTACTGCAACCAGCCTCTAGGGTTTGTAAATGTAATGATAAATCTTTGCTAAAGGAAACTAAACTGTCCAGTAAGATGAAACAGAAAGCTTTAATTTACTTAGCTTCTAAGATCTGGAATGCTCTGCCTGATCATCTGAAAATTATATCTGCCCACAAACATTTCGGAACGGAACTTAAAAATGTTCTGATACAGCTATCCCCTGGCATAGAGGGCTGAGGTGCTGGACACCTTGCCTCAAGCCACGCTGGCAACCTGGGTTCGGGAACAGATTCGGGTCACTCAGGGGTTGGCTGGGGCGAGGAAGGATTGAGCGTCCACTGGCAGCTCTCCCTCCTCGGAGGTGGGGAACTCAGCATCGCATTGTAGACTGACATCCAGTGGAGGCTGGGGGTCAGCACAGGCGTGATGCTAGAAAGGGGTGGACCCACACACAGGGCATAAGACTGCCTCCACGGAGGTGGAGACAGTCGCCCTGCCCATTGCACATGCGTGGATCCAGAGAGAAAATGGAAAAAGGAATCAGAGCTGGCAGGCTCCATGATGGCAGGCTGTGCCTGCGCGCACCCCCCCCCCCAGCAATCTAGATGTTGGCTTCCGGGGTTGTGGGGAGGCTGGCACCCCTCACCACCATCCCTGTCATGGAGTGGGGTAACCCTTGGGGAATGACCATTTGGGGTGGGTGCAGTGAAAGCCTCACCGGAGACATGAGTCCTCTCCGAGGGAGGGGCCAGAGCCACCTGCCAGCTCCGCCAAAGGAGTAAACTACATATGGAAAAAACAATTTTCTGATATGTACAAATGTCTGTAGTTGTTTTGATGTATAAATGCTCACATGTTAACCAATGTATGTGTGTAACATATGGGCAAGTACCCTGTTCCTGCCTGAAAATAGGCATGTATTGTCCACTGCACCTACAGCACCTGGTCACCAAATACTTAAATAAAATAACTGTTGGTTTTGTTAAAGTGGGAGGTTGGGTATGGCCCAGTGCTTAGATTAATGGGGAAAGGAGTGGGTGTACAGGTCCTAGTGCACCCACTAGGGAGTATGTTTAGATCCAAAGATAAATATTCCTGAGTTTGGACATGCTAAAGCTATAATACTGTTTACATTTATGTTCCCCTCAACCTTTACAATTAGCAGTATTACTGTAGTTTAATTCTTAAATCATCCCTCCAAAGCTGGGAGCACTTTTTTTACAGAGAAATGCCCAATAATACATCAGCAAAACAACACAGGACAGCTGAACTAAGGCAAAACACACTAGTACAAGAAAACATCCTACGATATACAGGAACAGATGAGCACAGATTGCTATGAAGACAGAATCGTTGTCCCCTGGACTAATTCTACTCCTGTTGCTTGCCTGTAAGTGAAGTCTTAATCCTCTGCTTGTGACATCATACTTATTTTCATGGAAATAGATTCATGTCATTTGCAGGATTATGACTTGGGCCCTGATCCTCAAAACCCAGTTCACCCCTACACAGGACATGGTACCACACAGCACCACAGAGGCCTCTGTCTGTATATGGGGGTGGCATCTGTAGAATTCTTATATCAAACCTCACCAGGGACACAATTTGTTTATTATTTATTTATTTGTTTTTGGTAACTGGGTAAGTACACTAGACAGCAGTGTGCCTATCTTCAGGTACAACCCGGGAGGTCACATTTCACAAAAAATAAATAATTTAAATTAACATTTCCACAAGAGCAGATTACAGTTCATGAAAACACAGCATGGCAACAGCAGTACTTTACAAACAAGTGAGAACAGGTGATTATACAGGCGACTATGGTTATACAAACAATTGTGCAACAGCCAGCAAGAGACTTAGAAACAGGAGTTTATACTGAGTAGTACAGTGCAGACAATAAGGGACACCTGGAGAGTCCCCAGTTTGCTCCTGATTTAATGCCAATCTGCTGGCAGAGCTACATGGGTGGTCTGGAGTAGGACAGGGGGATGGAGTCATGATTTGTGGCATGCTAACAGCCCAATGCATTTGACTTCAGTAACGGTGGCACAGATTTAATGCAGGGGACTCCTGAGGTAACCTCTCCATGCTAAAAAGCTGCTCAGCATTTGGAGGCCTGCTCTGCCGAGCACAAAAAATGTTGCAGCCCTCTGCAAAGGGGTGAAGGGGTGGGAGGAAGCAGTGAGCCAAACTGTTAATTTTCTTTTTTGGCCAGGAAAGGTACACTGAGCCAAATCTGATTTCCAGGTGCATCCTGGGTTCACAGAGAGGTTAAGTGACTTGCTTAGGATCACACAGTATGCAGCTGGAAGCTGTGGGAATTAAACTGCGGTCTGCTGGACATATCACGCGTGTTCACAGCAATTTGCTTATTTACATGACTGGAACTCTCCCCTGCCTCCAGTTTGACAATTCTCCATCTTTATAATCAGTTTTTTTACCTGGTACTTAAATAGTTTTTGCATTGATACAGGAGTCTTGCTCATCAGACCTCTGTGAGTCCACATTTATTTTGTTTTTCTGCTGTACTGAACATGTTGCTCCTTGTTTGTGTACTGGGTCACTGTACCTGTAGCGTGCTGTCACTTTGTGAGCATGTCTTGTAATCCCCTGCTCAGTCAAAGCAGGGGGTCTGTTTATTGGCTTACGCTGGCTTTTGATCGACCCAGCCACCTGCCATTGCAACCATCTGTCCTCACAGAGGGTTTCACAGCAGTAAACAGGCAGGGAGATGTGAATGCCACCTGTGCTTGAATAATTCTATACCAAGAGAAATTCAAAATAAAATACCTCTGGTTAATATCTGCCAGAAAAAGTTATATACCAGATACACAATGACATCAGATTAGTATTAACCCAGCACATTATACAGAATATACCCACTAGGGTAAATCACTTAATATAAGAACCTCCTGAAAATTTTGAAAAACCTTTAAAATAACACACAATTCAGATTATTTTCCATATGTTTTGTGTTTCCCTTCCCCGCATGGTCAGGTGCTAAGGAAATGTGCATGAAAACAGGATCCTCAGATCTTACACTTCGTCCATTCCTGCTGCTTATCTACAGCTGAAGGCACTGGGCTGGCATATGTGTGATTTGTAGGCAGCCTGCTCATGCTGTGCCTTGATCCCAGCTCCTAGGTGGCATTCACATTTCTCTGCCCATTTAGAACTGTTATATTGTTTATACTATTGTTGTTTTTATGCTTATGTACTGATGTATGTTGTTTTTCCTACCTACCTGTGCAGCGCCCTGCGCGCTCTATAAATAAATTTGCTTGCTGCTTACTTTACTTACTTCTTAGAAAACCTGAATCTAGATGAAACAGAACAGACCCGGAAGCTCAGAGGTGGCAAATTCTGGTTAGGAGGCATGTCCTCTCATAGAAACACAGACACATAGAAGTTGTCAGCAGAAAAAGGCCTCTTGGTTGACCTAGCCTGCCCTATTTTCCCTGCCTACTGTTCCACCACAGACCCTACTCGATCTCCATCCCCTCCACCTTGCCTTATATCTAAGGTCCCCTTGTGTCTATCCCATGCATGTTTGAATCCTGTTACCATTTTAGCACCCATCACCTCCACTGTGAGTCTGTTCCAGGCATCTACCACCCTTTCTGTGAAGAAGTATTCCCTCACATCTCCTCTGAGACTCCCCACCCCCTCCAGCTTCATAGTGTGGCCCCTTGTCCTTGAGCATCTATTTCTATGTAAAATGCTACCTTAATGTACCTTATTAGTACCTGTGAGGTATCTGAACATTTCTGTCATGTCCCCTCCTTTCCCGCCTTTCCTCTAGAGTACGAATTTAATTCCTTAAATCTTTCTTCATAGGGCTTTTAATGCAGGCCCTGCACAATTTTGGTTGCCCTCGTCTGCATCACCACCACTGTATCTATGTCCAATCAGAGATGGAGCCACCAGAACTGGACACAGTACTCGAGGTGGGGTCTCACCGTCAATCCATACAGGAGTATCACTACCTCCCTCTTTCTCCAGGTGGTATCCTTCTCTATGCAACTGAGCATCCTGCTAGCTTTCCCCATTGCCTCATCACACTGCTTTGCCACCTTCAGCTCATCAGAAATGATTACCCCAGGTCCCTTTCCTGTTTTGTGGTTGCCCTCTCCCTGAGGGTGGTGAACTTATAGAACCCCCCATGAATGGTGTAAAGACAGTACAAGCCTTCAAGGTAAGCCTGTAGAAATGTATGCTTACAGGGTAATTACTGGATGTGCAGGGTAGTAGAGTAGGTAGGGAACCTCTTGAAGCTAGTGCATGTTTACACATTTATGCATAACTATAAAGAAGGGGTGGACATGATGGACCTTGAGTCCCTTCTGACCTTAAATTACTCTGTTACTATGTATGTAACTAAGTGTTGAAGTACCATCTTCTTGGACACCAGTGTCATTTAAACAATAAGGCAGGAGAGGGTGTGTGCTATTGTAGGATAATGGCATGCGTTGGGGGTGAGAAACGCAAGAAGGGCCATTATCTTACAGTTATGCACACCCTGTAGTGCCTTATTGTAATTATAAAATGGTTCCCCTGATCTGGATTTGAAAAACTAAGTAATGAGGTTCAGAAAGTTAAATATTTATAACCTTGGCAGTTGTGCTGGAATGATGCACTGTCATGTGATCGCATTTGTTGAACCAAAGGTCCTTTTTTCACTTATCCATTTTATAATTGGTTGCAACACATGGCAACATCATGCATAAACCATGCTGTTGAATCTTAGTTTTTATCTACAGAGAGCAAAACAGCTTCCAGCTGTCTTAAAACTAAATGGTCACAGCTTTCCAAAATTACGTATTCATTTTCCAACAATCAAATGACTCTTTCTCTCTCTCTCCCTCTCTCATTTGTTTTCACTTCAGGTGGTGATGCAGCAGAAGACAATGACCCAGGTGAAGATGGGGAGGATGGTGTGTCATATATCAGCCCTGCTGGCATCCTGTTTGCCCCACCAATCAAAAGTAGGTTCAGGGTTACAGTCACCTATAAACCTGAGCCCTCATGTTTTCAGTGACCTCATCCTTCACAAGGGCAGTGTGGTCTAGTGCATAATGCACTGAATTGTAAACCAGGAGAAGATGACAGGTTCAAATCCCACCATAGGCACTGGCCTGCTCTGTAACCCTAAGAAAGTCACTGGATCTCCTTGTGCAGCAGTGCCTCCTAACTGCAAAACTTGATAAACACCAGACCCCACTGCAAACATGATGGTGCGTCTCTGTCATTCTCACTGGACTTGACACAGGCTGAGGGACTGCATGAAAGGAGGCAGTATGGTCTAGGGGTTAAAGCACTGGCTTGAGAAGTAGGAGGTCACACAAGTTCAGAGCCAACTAGAGCTACAATATTCAATGTTTGACCTTGAGCAAGTCATCTACCAGTGCTCTAGTCCTTCCAAGCAGGACCCCACTGGAAATGAGGCTTTGCATTTCAGCTAAACTATTTGGGACGAATATGTTATAATAAAGGGTGAGCAATTTTTTCTATGGGATTTGTTAGTTTATATTTGCCATAATAACCGGCCAGTTTTTATGGCAAATACACGCTGCCTCAGAGTCTGAAAGCACAAGCTCCCATTCTCACAGCCGCACAGCTGCTCTCACTTTCACTTCCCACTGTGGCTGTGAGAATGGACGTGCTTGTCTCTCAATCAACTTTAAACTGAAAGACATAAAATCAAATGTAACCTTGATACAATAATAGTCACAGGAAAAACTTCCGTTTACCCACAAAATGGACTCAGTGCCAGAAACAACATATTTCATTCCAAGTGCTCCCGGTGACGCTTCATGCCAGCCAGGACCTCATGCACAGTCGCCATGGAAACAGACTTCTCAATCCTTGAATTCAGACAAGCTCCACAGAAGTTACTGATTAAAAACCCTAATAATTTGACCATTTTCATCATTTTGAAGTGTTTCTTGCACTTTTTATTCTTCCCCAAAACCTAAATGTTTACATTACTGAGGCACAAGCAGTGCACATTTCAAACTTCAAATGTCAGTTATGAAACATCGGCTTTAATTGCTCCCCGTAATTATAAAAATAAAGTATGAGGTGGTTTTGTATACTCGAATTTAACGCACACTCAGCGTGAGATGTTTTATAATCCCCAGCTTCGCCTTAGGTTTATGTAGCTTCCCACACCTCAGGTGTGCTTTGAATTCTCATAATACATACCACTTCATACATTATTCTCTATGTAAAACAAATAGGAACATGATGATCCAGTAAGGAAATTAAATATTTTAAATGAAAAGAACCCTAATGCAAAGCACTGAGGTAAAAAAGATATGTAAAATTTTATTGGAATAAAGTCGAAGTCTAAATGAATCCCAAAGCATATCCTTCAATACAGCACATGGGAATATATTCATTCTAGTTAACATATATTACCCATGAAGCACTGCATTAAAAACAATAGTTGATGGAGTATAGCAATATAAAAGAGCACGGGTGCTCTGCCAGTTATGCCTCTAAGAATATGTTTATCTTCTTGGTATAATATTTTTCATTGCTGTCAACTGTCTGGACTGGCTGATATAGAGGGCAAGATGTAGCCAAGCTGAGCTGGTGCAGTGACAGAAATTGTTGTCATTTATAAAGCACACAATCTTGATGTTGCTATCATTTACAAGAAGGTGAAGGGCATTATAAGCCCATTTGTTCTTCAGTACTGACACTTCAGCTTTATGCACATAAATGGCTTTTTTTATAAGCATAACAAATGGAGGCTAGATCTACTTGGGTCCTAAGGCCACGGCTGTTGGTTGTTATTGACCTTTTATACCTTCAGAGGGGAACATTTCTTTGCCAAGGTCTGCCTCAGACCCAGTGTTAAACATCTTACTGTACTATAGCTAAGAAAGCAGTCCACATTCATTGTTTTTTATCGGTGCTTAAATGGAATATAATCCTATTAACTGGGAAAAAAACAATGTTAAGGCAACTGTTAGGGTTACAACCCAAAGCCATAAAAGAAGGGAACTCTCATATTAGGTTAAAGACTCTCCTGAATCTTACCCAGTCCAAATAACTTGCTTAAAAAAATATTATTTCCTGGTACCAGCAGTCCCCTTCCCTCATCCAGTCCTAGTAGTAAATGTTATGTTCCCTGTCCCTGGTAGTCTATTCCCCGGTCTCCTTACCCCCTCCCGGTCACAGCAACAGCAGCAGCAACTGGCTCAGACACCACCACCCCCCATTCACCTCCATAGCCAGTCCCCTTCTGCCTAACACAAGAACCAGAATTACTTTATCACTTAGTGATACAGTACTTATGGGAAACCATTTCAAAAAACATCCAGCAAATACTAGATTGCTATACAGAGCAATATAGTAATACTGGTTCTTACATTAGGCAGATGGCAGCTGGCCGCAGAGGTAAGTGGTGGGGGGGGGCCTGTCACAGTCATCATCAATGGAACTGGATGGAGGGTAAATAGAACACGTGGAGGGACCACTAGGCTACCAAAGATAGGGAATATATTTTCTACTGGGATATAGGGTGAGGAAGGAGGGATCACTGGCACCAGGGAATATTGTTAATTTTTTTTTTAATAGGGTACTGGGATCTGGTGAGGAAAGTAGACCACTGACACCAGGGATGTGCATGGGTTCAAACCCCAGCAGAGCTGAATGCACATTGTGCGACCTTGAACTAGTTACCTCTAGTGACCTCTGAGTGCACCAGTCCGCTGAACTGGGTTGAAGAAAATTAGCAGTAGAAAACTGTGCATTTCAGCTCAGCTGAGCTATCCTGACCAGGGTAATCAAACCATGGGAAAAGAAAAATCTAATGTGCTGTATAGGGCTGTGTCACACCAGAGGGCTCAGCCTCCTCAAATCCAAGGAGCAAAGGATTGTTCCTCACATTGTAATCAGAATATAATGAGATGCAAATGACTTATTAGGGCCTTGGTTGTGAGAACAGATCACATGCATGGGGCCTTTTAAGCACAACAGTCTAGTGCTGAGTTCTAACATGTTTGGGATGCCCTAACAAAGTTTGCTCCTTCACAGCCTGTATGTTTACAATGGCCATATATTTCCCTGTGGCCAGTAGGAGGGTGTGACTTGTGCTGAGCACACCTTTTTAGTGCCTTGGACAAAGCTTTTCTCTGGGGGTTATGTGTGTTCAAACATGCTAAGAGCATTCATTCTTTGCTCCAAACATGTTTGAATGTATCAGATTTAGGGCACTGCACTAATCTGCACTCAGGACAGAGACTTTGCGCTACAGAAACAGAGATCTTCGAATATTGGGCCATTAGGGTTTGAACAGTTGCTTTCAAGTGTGAGTGTTACCCTAATTTAAGCACTATATTTTTAATGCAAGGATGCTTACTTAAGTCACTCACCTGTGAAATATATTTCACCGACTAATTTTTATTCACAAGAAAGCCTTGATCTTATGTCACTGGTTTGCAGTCAAAATGGCTGCTTCTTCATGCTATATAAGGATTAGATAATTATATAGTTTAAGTATTTAGTTAGTGTTCCTGCCACTTAATATAGGGTAATACAACTAATATGCATTAGGGTGAGGTCCATGCCATCTGAAGTCTTAGAAACCATAGCTGGTGCAACTTTATACTAGAATTGATAACTATATAAATAAGTAATAAGACATGACAGAGGGAGCACTTTGCTGTTTGTTTCTAAACTTTCTTTATTAGTAACAAAGAAGTACAGACATCGCATTTTACACTGGATGGTATCATAGGTCGATCAGCCACAATCTGGTCAAAGTAGGCACAAAGACACATTTTACAGGTATTGACTCAATAAATACACATTACTCATAAGTAATTGTATGCTGTCTGGGATTGTACTGTATACAGCACATAAATTCCCCAGTTTAACATAGGTAATCTATAACACACATGTTTCAACAAGAAATCTTGAGTAGTAGCTGATTCTAAGGAACCCACAGTTCCTAGTGCCGCATCAAGGGACCCCAGAGATCGTGGTACTTATTTTGCATGTTTAAGACAGTGTATTGGGTTCTTTCTATTCTTGTACTGTCTAACAGTATGTTTCTCACCTGGACAATGGTTGGAAGGTGCTCAGACATCCATGTTTGGACTACTACCTTTTTTCCCATTACTAGTTTCAGGAGCCACAGAGGATGTCTGTAATGTGCACTCTCCCTCCCACCTGGGTCACAGCCCAGAATCACCTCTTTTTTTTAAATTTAGTATGCCTTATTTAGCTCCAGTAACACCAACCATACATATTACAGCAGGATAACTATACATTTGGTGTTTACCAGGTAATCAAGAAGATATGCTTTTTAAGGCAGTTTAACAAACACTCCATTAAGCCTCCCATTCTCCTAGTGCCCACCCTCCCAACCTCTCCCGAAGCTGATGGTTACCAAAACATACTGTGCTGAGACATCCTACAGTGTAAGTGCCTTTTGGCTAAGATTTAAACATACCAGCTGAGGATACCCGATTAGTTGAATATATAAAAACAAGACAGCCACTTATAATATAAGGCCCAAAATGCCAAACTAGGCTTAGCCTACAAAACAAGTCATATTCTTACCCCTTCTGCTAGGACAGCCATTGCTAGTGGAATCCTACTCCCGTCACTCTGTTATGGATCCGTAATCTATACAAATGCATCTAAGGCTATTCTTCATAGGTGGGACACAACTTACAACAATGTATGCCATTATGCCTCTGCATCTCCTAGACTCAGACATCACTGCCTATTGTATTCAGACCTAAACTGGCCCTCCCCCATTGCACATCAGCTCCTCTCTCTGGGGAACCTTCTAGACAGTATACTGCGATCCAGTATGCCCAACTATCTCGCCTCCTTGCTGATCCCCCAGCCCATCACATACGGTCTCCGAATCTCTGACCTCTCCTTGCTTAGTATCCCCAGATGTAGAACTACCAAAGGGAAATCAGGTTTCTCGCACGTAGGTCCCTATTATTGGAATTCGCTGCCCCTAGATGTACGCCTGGCCCCTAACCATGCTACTTTTAAGAAAAGGCACCGCTCCCTCTTTACCACACGTGATCGATGCACCTGCTTCAACCCACCGTAAATCGTAGCTCCCTTCGCCCCAGTTGCCCACTGTTTCTTCCCCTTCTGTGGTGTGAGCTGGTACCCTGCTCTTCAGCCTCCCCCGTATTTTCTCTCCTCCCCTCAGTCTCCCTATTATTTCTATCCTCCCCCCTCTTTTCCCATTCCCTTTCCTTCTTGCCTCCTCACTCTTGCTAGGCTGTATCTCAGCATTTACCTCCCTCCCTTCCTGCCTCCTTCCAATTAGCTGTTTTTAGTTTCTGCCAGATGTAGTGTAATGTTACCCTGTGGCATTTTTTCTGCACTTTTAAATGTTGATATTACTATTACTGATTACACATGGGCACTTACCTTCTATTTGTATAATTACACTTCTACATGCCTTAGTACAATTATTGTCTTAAATTTGTCTCATCTCAGACTGTGATGTATTTGCATATTTCTTGACACTGTATCCTATGTATTTCTATCTCTCTGTGTTGTTGACCTCCCGGGTCGTGCCTTAAAATAGTCACTCTTGTGTCTAGTGCACCTACCCGGTCATCAAAAAATAAATAAAAATAAAATAAAATACAAAATAAGATCACAGAGTACTAGGAAGCAGAAAGCAACTGACGGAAGATTAGTTTAAGGGTCGGAGGCGATGGACCATAAGGTGTGAAATTTATCCCACCTTGCACAATATGTGGTAACAAGCCTAGCCCAGAATCATCTCTGCCAGCTCTGGTTTGTAATCAAAATTTAAAACCCAATGTCTGCACCACAGCTGCCCAGAAGGAGGCTAGCATGCACCCAGGCTAACATACCTGGATGAAGCTCCCCTCCCTACTTTGCATTTTGGGTACCTGTTGGAGTTTTGGCTGTCAGTTTTATTAGCCAACACAGGGGTGATGCAGAGCTTATGCAGGAAGTTGAATTGGGTTCGCCTGATCTTGTTGTTTTTGGAGAATAGTGCCACTGAACTACTGGCACCATTCCAAGTCTTTGTTGATATGTCTAGAGTACACAGGTCCTCTGTCCACTTATATTTCAAGGTTATCATAGCATGGAGATCACGTGATTTCTGCAGTGCCATAGCAGCTTATCTCAAGAGCTCCTACCACTCTGCTCACCCATCCTCTTTATTTACCTTCTAAACTCATTTTCAGAGCACAATAACTACCCAGCTCAGTGTCTGACTGCCTATTGTCACTAACTGAGTCAATCTATGCATCAACATTGGTGTCCTTTCGCCCAGATGGAGACGGATATGAGGCAGGCCCTGCTCCACCATACTCCTCCGTGACTCCTGAGAAGATGGCTAAAAAGTCTAAAGCGCAATCTTTGCAGCCTACCAAGCAACCTGGTCCCTCGTCCTCCATAGTACCTTTAACTGACAACCGCTTCCTACAGGAGCTGATGTCTTTTAAGGAAACTCTCGCCGACATCTCTGCAGAGCTATAGTCCCTCAGGCCTGATATGGAGGACTTGGGACTCAGAATCGGAGACGCGGAGGCCCGTACCTCATCTCTTGAAGGCTAGCACGACAGAACTGATCCTGAGATCATTAAGCTTAGGCAGCAAATCACCAAGCTCCAGCTCAAAACTGAAGATTTAGAGGGCCGCAGCTGTCGGAATAATGTCTTGATTTTTGGGCTACCCAAGGGCGAGAGAAAGTCCCTCCATGATCACCTTCCTACAAAAGCTGCTGGTCAAAGTGGTGGGCCCTTCTCCTCACAACCCTGCCTATCAGATCAAGAGGGCCCACTGCTCTCTCTGCCCTCGACCTCCGGACAATGCACCTCCCAGGCCTATTATTGTTAAATTCTTAAACTACCTGGAAAAGCAGCTTGTCCTATCAAAAACAAGGGAACTACAGGCAATCCTCTGGGAGGGAAAGCACCTCCACATTACCCAGGGCTTACCGCTGGAAATTAGACAGAAGAGGGCTGCCTTCCACCCAATCATGAGTAAACTAATTGTGGCTGGCATTAAATTTAAGATGGCCTACCCAGCTCATCTACAGCCTCTCATCGCTGACTCCTGGCTCTCATTTGATACCCCAGCCAAGGCCTCCAAAGAGCTAGCCACCCATTTACCAGACCTGTTCAAGGACCCATGAACTACTCTGGTCTGTCACAGGGGTATCTGTCTGGTAAATTAGATTGGTGCATACCTTGTTTGTTCCTTTTCCTTCCCTGTTGGTTGTTCTGGATGCTGATTCTGGTGGTGTTGGTCATGGGATAGCATTCATGGATGCTCTCCCTCTGTTCTCCCTGCTGCAAGGATCTGACACTCTCTTTGGAGACATCCTGATTTGTACCAGGATCTGTGAACATGGGACACTAGATTTGCTTTGCTCTCATGGTGGGACTGCCTCAACTGTATGACCTGGTTTTTGGAATTTGGGAGGATCCAGTGCATGTCTTCATTTCCAAGGGGGCAAGAACCATGAGGACCTGGTCCTGCTATGTTTTGGTCCCTACCAGATCCAATTGGGACTGTACCATTAACCTTACTTTATTGGGGGCACTTGGTTTTGCACTGTTTTTTTTGTCTCCCGATTAATGTGACCTGTGTTTGTCGATTGTGGCCCATACCAGCCCCTGACCTATTATTTTACTTAGATCCCACTGGTGTTCATCCTACAGTGAGCCCTCTACTTGTTAACTTATGTTACCGGGGCTGACCCACGATACCTCCCCTTCCAATGTGACAAGGTTAGCCTCGTCTAGCTCTCTCCTTCGCGATTGCTCTTCACTACGCTAAGCTAATTTTTTTTTTCCTTCTCTGCACCTCTGTCTTGCTACTCTCCACTTCTGGCTCTTTGATTTTGTTTTCGTTTGCTTCTCTCCGCTTTCCTCACTCCTTAATTAGCTGACACCTTTGACCGGGAAGAACACCAGAACTACCATGCAATAGGGTTGACCTCTGATTGACTCCTGCTCAGGTAGGCCTGCCTACACAGCTCTTAATTACTATTATAATTTTATTTTGTCAGGTTAGTGACTGAGGTTTGGGTGGATGGATGGGTGGGGGGGCTCAAGGGATGGCTAAGGATCCTGTGGGCTGGCATTCTTCACATCCTGGCCAGTTGGGGATGGCCCTGAATCTTCTCCTGTCTATCATGCACTTGGTCAACATAGTGGCTTGGGAAGGGGCTTGGAAGTTGTGGGTAGCCTCTTTATACAACCTGCTTTGACATACAACATTTCCTCCTTTCCCGATTCCCCCACTGCTCACTTTACTCTAGCATTCCCTAAGCTGGGAGAAGGAACAGGGCCTTGGGCACATGGTCCTTCGTGATCCTGTATACAATCTGTTTATTTGAGAACTGGACCATCCGGGGGACCACTATATATAGTTATGGGTTGGGGGTCAGTTTAGAGGAAGGGGGGTTACCATTACGATTTTATGATTACCCAGTTTTTCAACACAAGTGATTGGGTTGGGGTACTTTTTGATATGTCTAGTCCTCTTTCTGATGTTCTGGGTTCTGGGGAAGGGGCGGGGAGCTGGGGGGGTAGGAAGGGCCAGGGGGGCCCACCCACAATACTCAGTTGGTTACCTTGTCTACTGGTCTAGTTATATTCTTCCACTATTGTTATCCCCACAGAGATTAATGATTGTTCTAATGCTTTGGTTGAAAATATGGATTTACGGGTTGGTGTGGGGGGGGCTAATGGGGTGTGATGGATTGTGCTTCGTACTGTTTGTTTACTGTTTTATGCTCAATGGTTATTTTGACTATGGCTAGCAATATGGTTAAAATGCTGACTTGGAATGTTCGGTGTGCCGAAGAGCAACTCAAAAGGCATCAGATACTTAAGCACCTTTCCGTACTTCATGCCCGCATTGCCTTTCTCCAGGAAGCACATCTTCTCATTCAAGAGGCTATTTGACAACGTAGGCAAGGTGTCAATCAGGTGTTCACCTCCAGTGACTGAACTTCGAGCAAAGGTGTAGCTATTCTCATAAACCATAATGTCCCCTTTCAGACAGACCAAGCGATTTCCAACCCACTGGGAAGGTATGTTTTTTTCAAAGGACTTCTAGATCACTAAGAAGTGATTCTGGGCAACATTTATGGTCCAGTAAGGGGGGGACCCTGTTTTCTTTATGGAGATGGCTGACAAGCTTGCCCTCTTTCTTTCGTTCCCTTTAATTATAGGCGCAGACTGGAATATTCCACCCACTCAGGACCTAGATCGATCCAATCAATCTCTCAAACCTCTCTCTTCTGCTCAACGGGCTCTGAGGGATCTTATGGATTCACTAGGTCTCTGTGACCCATGGCGGATCCTTAATCCACCTAGCCATACCTACTCCTTTTATTCCACGGTCCACCATACATCCTCTAGGTTGGACTACATTCTCATTAGTCTATCTCTACTACCTGGCCTGTGCAATACCGGCCTTGAACCCATCATACTCTCAGACCACACCGTGGCCTGGCTGTTACTTACACCTTCCATGGAATTCCAATGTGACACTACCTGGAAGCTAAATACCCAACTTCTCAAAGCTGACATTATCACTTCTAAATTAAATTCCCTCATTCAATCCAACACTGAGTCTAACCAAAATTTGGTTCCTAGAGGAGACCTTGAAATGTTTCTTACGGGGAGAACTTATTCGCCTTGCCTCTAAGCAAAAGAGAATCCGCAAGTCAGAAGCCATTTCCTTACTAGCTCAAATACGTTCCCTTGAGCAATCTCTATCTCCTTCTTCTTCCCCTGATTCCATACCTGTTCTATTGTCCCTTCAAGACAAATACTTTGATCTTTTGTGGGAAAAGGTTGAGTATGCCATTCTAAAAACACAATCCAAATACACAGAACAGGGAGAAAAAGCAGGGTGGCTACTTGCTCTTTGCTTGCGGAAGCTAGAAAGCTCAAGAATTGTGTCTTCCATCTTGGCTTTGGATGGCTCCATTAAAACTCTTCCGAGGGACATTGTCTCTGTCTTTGAAGAATTTTACCGCACGCTTTATGGCCAGCAAACTTCTCCACCGGGTACTGAGGAGATTAAGACATATTTAGATAACACTTCACTTCCCAGGCTCTTGGACCATCAGCAGACTCTCCTATCTTTTTCCATCTCTTTATCAGAGGTGGAGGCCGCCATTAATAGTTTAGCATTAGATAAAGCACCAGGACTGGATGGCTTCCCTTCTAATTTCTATAAACTCTTTGTCATAGAACATAGAACGTAGAATTTGATGGCAGATAAGGACTGCTTGGCCCACCTAGTCTGCCCATTTCCCTGCCTAATGGATAGGCTGCAGATCCTAGTAAACCAACAGCCTACTTCCTCCAATTCCCCCCCCCCCACTAGAATTGCCTTATGTCTGTCCCATGCATTCTTAAATTTCCCCACTGTTTTTTGACTCCACTACCTCCTCAGGAAGACTGTTCCATGTATCCACAACCCTCTCTGTGAAAAAATACTTCCTCACATTAGCTCTGAGCCATCCCCCCTCTTTCTTCAAATTGTGCCCCCTTGTTCTTTCACATCTCTTTTTCTGAAAGATGCTACCCTCTTGGACTTTGTTGATTCCCTTGATGTACTTGAAAGTTTTTATCATGTCCCCCCTCTCCCTCTTCTCCTTGAGTGTATACATATTAAGCTTCTTTAATCTTTCTTCGTATGTCTTCTGGTGCAGACCCTGCACCATTTTAGTTGCCCTCCTCTGGACAGTCTCCATCCTGTCTATGTGCTTGCAGAGATGGGGTCTCCAGAACTAGACGCAGTACTCCAGATGGGGTCTCACCAACTGTCTGTATAGAAGGATAACAACTTCCTGTTTTCTACTGGTGATGCCTCTCCCTATGCATCCCAGTATCCCACCAGCCCTTCTTACTGCCTTCTCACATTGTCTACCCACCTTAAGGTCACCTGATATGACTACCCCCAGGTCCCTTTCCATTTTTGTTGTTGTGATCATCTCACCCCAGATTGTGTACTCTTCCCCTCGGTTTTTGTTTCCCAGGTGCATTACTTTACATTTCTTTGCATTGAATCTAAGCTTCCGTACATTTGACCATTCCTCCAACCTTGCCAAGTCCCTTTGCATCCTTTCCACCCCACCTTCTGTATTAACCCTGCTGCAGATCTTTGTGTCATCTGCAAAGAGACATACTTTTCCTTCCAGTCCCTCTGCAATGTCACTTATAAAGACATTAAAGAGGACTGGTCCCAGTACTGAACCCTGTGGTACCCACTAGTAACCCCCATTTCTTCAGAGTGAACTCTATTTACTATTACGCTCTGTATCCTGTTGTCCAGCCAATGTTTTACTCAGGCTACCACTTTGGGACCCACTCCAAGGCTGGCTAACTTGTATATTAATCTTTTGTGTGGGACTGTGTCAAATGCCTTGCTAAAGTCTAGGTAGGCCATGTCCACAGCCCCTCTCTGGTCTACTACATTGGTCACCCAGTCAAAGAAATCTATTAGATTCATCTGACACGACCTGCCTGCTGTGAATCCATGCTACCTTGGGTCCTGTGCCCCACTGGCCTCTAGGAACTCAACAGTTCTTTCCTTTAGAAGTGATTCCATCATTTTCCCTACCACTGCGGTCAAACTAACAGGTCTGTAGTTTTCTGCCTCTGTCTTGCTCCCACTTTTGTGAAGAGAAATCACATCTGCCCTCCTCCAGTCCTCCACTACCACACCATCCTCCTATGATTTGTTAAAAAGGGTAGTCAGTGGTGTCACTAGTTCTACCCTTAGTTCTTTTAGAATTCTTGGGTGAATCCCATCAGGCCCCATTGCTTTGTCCACCTTCAGTTTTACGAGTTCTTTCAGAACCCTTTCTTCTGTGAATGGACTGGTATCGACCTCCCTTTCTAGAGTGCTTCTATTCTTTGATTTAGGTACCTCCCCCTTCTCTTTTTTTGTGAATACTGAGCAGACGTATTCATTCAGTATCACTGCTTTTTCACTGTCATCCTCTGCCCACCCTCCCTTCCCTTTATTAAGCCTCACTATCCTTCCCTTCATCTTTCTTCGCTCCCTAATGTACCTATAAAAGGTTTTATCCCCCTTCTTAACTGAGTTGGCACTCTTTTCCTCAGTTTGGGCTTTTGCTATTCTGACTGCCTTCCCCGCTTCCTTCTACTTTAACTAGTACAGTTCTCTGTTCTGCTCCTTCTGTGTTTCCTGATACTTCCTTTTTCTACCTTTGCTATCTTTTTCTCCATAACCTTCCCCGCCATCTCTTTTGAGAACCATAGTAGTTTTTTCCTTTGTTTTGCTTTGTTGATTTGATTCACACAAAGGCTTGTTGCCTGTGTGATGTCTGTTTTGATTTTTCCCCATTGTTCCTCCACCCCTCCTTCTTGTCCATTTGCTAGTGCTTTTCTGGGGCACTCTCCCATTTTCCCAAAGTCAGCCCTCCTGAAGTCCAACACTCTTGCTTTTGTATGGCTCGACTCTATGGCTGTGTTTATCATGAACCACACTGTTTGGTGGGCACTTGTTCCCAGATGGCTACCCACTTCTAAATCCGAAATCCTTTCTCCATCCCCATTTGACAGTACCAGGTCTAAGATTGCTCCCTCCCTAGTGGGTTCCACCACTAGGCGTCTGTGGCATGCCCCCCATAGGGCACTGAGACTAACCCTGCTTTTTGATGTGGCTGCAGCGAGGATGCTCCAGCTAACATCTGGCATATTCAGGTCCCCCATCAACAATATCTCCCCTTTTTCTGCCATTCTAAGAATTCCTTCTACCATTTACTTGTCCATTGCCTCCCACTGAGATGAGGGTCTGTATACAACTCCTGTGAGAATTGTGGTGCCATAACCAGTCTCCAGGGTAACCCACAGTGCCTCCTCTACTCCCTGTTTATCATTTAGTTCCATTGCTTTGATCCCTTCCCTTACATAGAGAGCTACTACTCCTCCTCCTCCTCTTTCACTCTCCCTGTTCCTTCTGTAGATTGTGTACCCTGGTATGTTGACATCCCAGTCATGGTTCTCAGTGTACCATGTTTCTGTGACTGCCACGATATCCAGATGTCCCTCCATCAAGGCCACTAGTTCAGAGAGCTTGTTACACAGACTATGGCCATTGGTACTCATCACCTGCCTTTTGTTGATGGCCTTACCCCTTTTAGTCCCATCCCTGTCCTTACTGCCTTTTTCTGCATTTACCCCTGTCCTGCTCCCCATTAACTCCTCTACCTTGGTGTTTACTTCTCTAACTACTGTGTTTTGTGGGGGGAGGCTGGGTTTTCCCTGCTCATTTTCAGTACTTCCCCCCACTTGGCTAGTTTAGATACTTGCCAATGATGCATTTAAACCTATTACCTAGGATTCTGTTTCCCCTCCTGCACAGATGCACACCATCGCACCAGTATACATCTGTATCACTCCAGGTGGACCCCCAGTCCCCAAAGAAGTCAAAACCATGAGCTCTACACCAGTTTTTCAACCATTCATTGAATCCCATGGTATGGAGTACCCTAGCATCACCCTTGCCATAGACAGGCAGCACCTCTGAGAAGGTTACTGTATGTGCTACTTGTCTAAGGCCCCTCCCAAACTCTTCAAACTCCTCTTGCACTGCTCTGATCCCATTCACAGCCAGATCATTTGTCCCTAGGTGGACAATGATATCCAGCTCCCTCCCTCATGCAGCTGCTCCCACGATCCTGAGGATTCACTCCCTGTCCCTCCAAGGCATGGCACCAGGCAAGCACCTTACCTCCCTCTCCCCTTCATTCCTCAGATCTAACCCCCTAACGATTGAGTCCCCCACCAGGAGTTGTTTCCTTCCCCTGTGGGGTCCCATGCCACCCTCCTGTGGGACTCCTTTGTGGAGGTTCCCAGCATCCTCCTTGGTCTCTACTGCAGGTGCCTCCATAGAGGAACCACTCTCTGCCAGAAGTGTGTATAAATTGTGGAGATGTACAACTGGAGGAATGTGCCTCTGTTCCACCACCATCTCCCTCCCTGAGCCCACCTTGGTGCAACCGCTTCTCTTTCTTGGCAACCTCTGAGGTAGCAGCAGTGGCCCTGGTGGTCCCTGGGTGGGAGAGGAGGTTTCATGAATCCTAGCAAAGTCAGCCTGGAGATGAGCAACCTCTTCCCTCACACCAGAGAGGTGCCTACAAATAGGGCAGCATTGCAGCCTTCAGAAAGTCTCCTGGAAGACTGCTGCCCCACAGCCAGTGCATTGCACTACTCCCCACGTCTGTCTTCTTTCCTGTTTCTCCTGTGTTAAGCCTTTTTTTTTTTAGTTATATATAGTTAGTGAGTGTGCTATTACCTTCAATGTAGTGTGCTGTGCTGGTAAGGATACAAACTGTATGCACCTTGCCCCCTTGAGGAAATGATGTCAGAACCCCTTCTATAAAGGGATTGACACCTGGGGAGGTGGGATGTGGGGAAGGGTGGGTTTGGGCCTAAGCTGTGCCCTCAGGAACAATCAGCTATAAGCTGTGACCCACCACTAGGATGAGTGTTAAGAATTGTCTCCCCTTTGGCTTCGTCTTTACCAATTTATGCTCATGGCTGAAACACTAGCTCCCTTGCTTCTTGAGGCTACTATAGTTCTTCTCCTTAAACCAAACAAACCCCCTTCTCAACCAGCCAGTTACCACCCTGTCTCTTTATTAAATTGTGATATTAAAATTCTCACTAAAATCCTGGCTACATGTATTAAGAAATTTTGGTCTTGTTTACTAAGCCCAGAACAGGTAGGATTTGTTCCAGGCAGATCTTCAGCAGACCATCTATGCAAGCTGAGCCATATCTTTCAAACCGCTAAATATTTCCCTATCCCTATGGTGCTAATTTCTCTTGACACCGAGAAGGCATTTGATAGGGTCAGCTGGGCCTTTTTATGGTCTACCCTGCAAAAAATGGGCTTCCCTCTCATATTCTTGCAGTGGCTTCAAGTGATTTTATTCCTCCCCATCAGCCAAGTTATTTTGCAACAGGGTTTTTTCCTCTCATTTTTCCCTTCATACGGGCACCCATCAGGGCTGCCCCCTTTATCCTTTCCTTTTTAATTTATACCTGGAACCTCTTATTAGGCAGCTTAAAGCATTTCCTAATGTATCTGGCATACCAGTTGGCGAACTGGTATTGTCTCTCTCAGTATATGCCGACAATATCCTCCTACACCTTTTTCATCCTTCAATCACTCTCACTGAGACCTTGAACATGATTGATCAGTTCAGTCTCTACTCCAACTACAAGCTGAACTGTAACAAAACTGAAGTCCTTCCCTTTAATCATTTTGTTTACAGATCGGACTTTCCTAGATTTGGCATGCAATTGGCCTCCAGATCTATTAAATACCTGGGAGAATTGTTAACCACTGATCCCTTTCTCATGAAGAAGCTTAATCTTGACGACTTCATCACAACTATACAACAAGACCTGTTAAAGTTGAGAGCCCTCCCTATTTCTCTATAGGGTAGATCATTAAAATGAATATTCTCCCCCAGAATCTCCTACCCCTTAAACATGCTTAATATCTGGCTTCCTCGCTCCTTCTTCAAATGTATCCATTCACTAATCACAAAAATTGACTGGTTAGATAAGTCCCCTAGGCATTCCTATCTCAAGTTAGGACTTCTCAAAGAATCAGGTGGTCTTAGATTGCTGAATGTCCTTCTATATTACTAGGCCAGCCATCTTTATAAATGCAGTAAATGACTTTTAGTGGTGGGCGAAGTGGCTGAAATTCGCTCCACGAAGTGATTCGTAGAGTAACGTGGAGTCCGCGAAGTGCTCCGCAACGTGAAGCGGAGTGCTTCACATTATAATGGGGAAGGCGAAGTCCATTGAAAACAATGACTTCATGTTATTCCGCCTACCCCAAGCCACTTCTCCACCATTTTTAAGGCGAAGTACATTGAAATCAATGTACTACGCCTTACTTCTCCTTACTCCGCCTTATTCTTGAGCTGCAAAGGAGAATTTTGCAGTGATTTATGGGATTGTAGGTCACATGGACTCTAGATTGTTCTGCACAGCCTCAGTTCTGTGTAGTGTGTGTGTAGTGGAAGATGGAGACAGTTTCCTCTCAGAGCTCTGCAATTCAAATCCTCTAAAAGCTGTTAAAAAAGTATTTTTGAGCTATTTTTTTTGCTCACAATTTACTACATCGAGTATAGGAAACCTTCCTGTGCTTATATTATCGAGTGTTTATTGTTTGTGTGTGGATTTTGAATGTTAATTTAGAACAGTCAGTCTGTGTACTGTGAAGTGTGCTTTGGGGAAGGGGCGTATCAGTGGTGTAGGTAGATTAACTGGAAAAAAGGCAGTCTTTTCTGTTTTTGTTATATTTTTCTTGTAGAACTGTGTTAATGTAAGCACAGTAATAGTTTCAGTAATTCTTGACATTTTTTTTCTGATTGTTGTGATGCAGCAATGTATAATTTCAGTTTGTTTAAAACATTTGGTTATATTACTAAAGATTTTCAATATGCTACACATTACTTGTAGTGTGTGTGAGTGTGTGTGCGATGCGTGCCATTAAATAAGACACCTGTTATTGTGCCACAGAGTAACTGCAGCAGTGTGAACCTGCTATCCACCGCACCTGCATGAATTTTTTTATACTGCTTTGTGGTATCTTTACTGGTAGTGGACTGTCTGTTACTGCTGTGCACTACCCCCCCCCCAAAAAAAAACTGGCAAAAGGTATTCTTTTCCAGATTTGGATTTGTGACTTATGAGCACTGGTTAGATGTTGTTGTGCCTTTGTGTCTGTGTCTTGAGTGTGCAGCGCAATCTTAATCTGTCTGTGCGTTTGTAGTACACCATTAATTCTGGGAGACTTTGCATTTCTTCTTACGCTCTCATTTCACTTCGTCAGCACTGGGGAATTTTCTGGACATAAGACAGTAGCATTTTTGGGATGCTCATTAATTCTGGTGACTGTGTGTGACAACTGCACACATGACAGAATGCACCATTAATTCTGGGAGACTGCATTTTTTTTTACCCTCTCATTTTGCTTTGTCAGCACTAGGTAATTTTCTGGACACAAGACAGTAGCATTTTTGGGAATTAAAATAATTCTGGTGACTGTGTGTGACCACTGCACACATGACAGACTGCACCATTAATTCTGAGAGACTTTGCATTTCTTGTTACGCTCTCAGTAGCATTTTGGGGATGCACATTAATTTTGGTGACTGTGTGTGACTACTGAATGCATGACTATTAATTTTGGGAGACTTTGCATTTCTTGTGCTCTCATTACACTTCGTCAGTACTGGGGAGTTTTCTGGACACAAGTCATGAGCATTTTGGGGATGCACATTAATTTTGGTGACTGTGTGTGTGACGGGCTGCCAAATATTGGTGTCACTTCGCCTTACTTCGAGTTAAAGCGGAATGATAGCACTAAGTAATAATTACTAGGTGAAGTGAGCCTTTTGCATTGGCCACAGAGTGACAACGTGAAGTGGCCACTTTTCGGGCACTTTTCTGGTGGAATTTAAATTTTCTGCATCTCTATTTGTGATACAGGTCATTGCCATTGAGGAACTACAGCTGTAGGCATTCGCGTTCTTATACAGCATGTAAGTTACAGTACTGTAAGCCATGTGATGTGTGGGGGCCCGGGGGCTGCCAATATTGTTGTCACTCTACCTTACTTCAGGTTAAGGTGGAATGACAATGAGAAGTTACAATCACACTAATGAGGAAAGTGGCCATTTCACGCTGGCCACTCTGTGTAGTGAAGTGACAATGCAAAGTACCCACTTTGTGGGCACTTCACTGGTGGAATTTTAATTTGCTGCCTGTCTAAGATGGGAGACTTTGCAAGTCTTGTTACACTCTCATTTCACTTGGTCAGCACTGGGGAATTTTCTGGACACAAGACAGTAGCATTTTGGGGATGCACATTAATTCTGGTGACTATGTCTGACCACTGTCCAGATGACTGAGTGTGCCATTAATTTTGGGAGACTTTGCATTTCTTGTTATGCTCTCATTTCACTTCATCAGCACTGGGGAATTTTCTGGAGACAAGATGACAGTAGCATTTTGAGGATGCACATTAATTCTAGTGACTGTGTGTGTGGGGGGCTGCCAATATTGTTGTCACTCTGCCTTACTTCGCGTTACGGCAGAATGACAATGCAAAGTAATAATAACAAGGCAAAGTGAGCATTTCATGCTGGCCACTCCACGAAGCGGAGTGACAATGCGAAGTGCCCACTTTGCATTCACTTCACCAGCGAAATTTAAATTTGCTGCATCTCTAATGGCTTTCTGCCTCCCAAAACTCGACTGATGATGCCTATACCCCTATCTGGTTGCAAATAGAGTAACGCTTACTTCACAATTCCAGCCTTTCTTTCTCCACCATCCTCTTTTCCTCTTGGAAATCCTTGCCAGAGCCCTTACCAACTTCACAATTGGTACTTCTATTAGAGTGTTCTCACAGCTATGTGCTTCCTTGAAGATTCTTCATTCTAAAGAAATCTCCCAGCCTATTCTTTCTAACCTAAACATTAAAACTAGAAACTCTGCTCTCACCCAGTTGGCTCCCTCAACTTCAGGAGGCCAGGGTTTCAGACTTCTACTCTCGAAACTTGCTTCTCTCCTCTCCAGAGATCCTAGCAAAATTTCACCTGGGTCCATCTTATATCTTCAAAATCTATCAGTTAAGACATCTGATATTGCAACAATTTGGCTCCACCCTGAAGATTTCCAGCTTGACCACACTGATGGAACAGATACAGGATCTTGCAACTATGTTCCGTGGGACCTCCCTCATCCACTCACTTCTTCTGCCACCCTCCACCCCTCCCCCCCCCCTGCTGGTTCCAAGGTCTGGGAAACCTGGATGCCAGATGCTACACTTAACTGGGCACGTATCTGGAAGTACCTATACAGATATCTCACCCAGGACAGGCTACGTCTTACCCAATACCACATCTTAAACAGCATGTATTACACTCCTGTTAAACTGGCTAAGATGGGTCGTCTCCCCTCATCTGCCTGTTTTAGATGTGGTAAAGCAGATGGTACACTCTTGCATGTTTTGTGGTCCTGCGAGAAAGTCTCCCTCTTGTGGGAGCAAATTGAAGCATGTGCTGATCCCCTCCTGGGCCTAGATGATCTCTTTACCCCAGCAATATGCATTATAGGGGACTATACTCAAATTGTGGTTAAGGAAAAGAGATACCATATGGCTGTTATTTAACTGGCTGTCAAAATATTGGTCCTTAAGCACTGGTTGGATCAATCACCCATCTTATATCGGGAATGGCTGCATGAGCTCTCCTTCTGTCTTCAGATGGAATGCCTGCTTGCCAGTACTCACCATAGAATGCCTCTCTTTAACAAGAAATGGGGAAAGCCTTATGTCCTATATCTAAATTAAGGACGTCTATGAGTTCTCTCTGGTTCCCCATTATGTTTATATATACATATACAGTTTTTGTATCTTGTATTTTTAGTACCTCTTATGGGGTTGAATGACACACACCAGGAACAGAGGTGTCGGGGGGGGGGTGGACACCATTGATCATGTTCAATGCCTTGTGTTGTTTACCCTGTTCTTGGTTGTTTCTAAAAACTAAATAAAGTTGATTTAATTTAAAAAAAAGATTATCATAGCACCTACAGAACTTTTGAGAAAACAATTATAGAACAACTTGAGAGGTAGAGCTCCACCTACTGTGAGAAGTGTAGTCTCCTACAGTGCAGGCCGTTTTGGCACCAAAGCCAAGGAGCCCACAGTAGACTGTATTCTTTGGCATACTTGTAGTTAGACAAACCAATCTTGTGGCATATTCCCAAAGTAGGAAGACAGTTGCTGGAAGGAACAAAGAACATCCCCATCACAGAGATTCATCACTGTCCCCAGACTCCTGGAAGCCCACTCCCCAGTGCTTTCACAGTTTGCCAAGGGATTGGAGCATGGCCCCACAAGCCCCCCCCCTGAGATATTAGCCAGCGAGAAGCCCCCATCTCATGGCTGATTAACCTATGTGCCTCCAACCAAGTTCTGGCTAGGTATCTAGTAAAGTGGTTGTGGACCTTTTTACCACCCCCTCCATAAGCACTGGAGAGAGCAGGTGAGATAGCAGCGGCCCCGCCAAACATTCCTCCTTGATCTCCACCCATGAAGTTGCATCTCTTTCCTTAACTGTGAGTCTTTAAGAAAGGCTAACTGGACAGAAAGTTGGTAATGCCTAAAATTTGGTAGGCCCAGACCCCCCCCCCAGGGATGACCACTGTACAATCTTTTGCCTGGTGTGGGCCTTCCCTCCTTTCCATAAGAAGGGTGTGAGGTGTCCTTTTAGGGGTGCAAGAATTTAATTGGGACCAGTGCAGGCAGGAACAGTTAGGTACATATGAACATGCAAACATACGAAATTGCCATCAGATTAGGCCTAAAGGTCTATCACATCTGCTCGAGTTGCAGCTACACAGTACAATCACTGCAGCTGCCCACCCTCTTCCCATCCATACCTCGCATTCCCTGATACACATTCTGAGTTTCTCAACTGGTCCCTTCCCTCACCACCTGAACTTTGCCCATGAATCTGTCCCATCTTTTCTTAAAACCTCCCACTGATTCCATTAATATCAGCTCCTCTGGCAGCGCGTTCCAAGGTGCCACCACCCTTTCTGTGAAGTAATATTTTCTCAGATCCCTTCTGTACCTCCCCCCTACCAATTTTAGGCTATGTCCCCTTGTGTTCCCTTCCCCCTTCAGTCTGAATAGACCCTCAGTATCTACTCTGTTGAAGCCCTTCAAGTATTTAAAGATCTCAATCATGTCCCCTCTGTCCCTTCTGTCCTCCAGGGAGTACATATTTAGCTCCTTGAGTCGCTCCTCGTAGGTCTTATCCCCCATTCCACAGATCATTTTAGATACATTTTTTTTACTGTATTTACCCTCACGATGAGAGGAAGCGGTAGGGTCTTACATCTTTCACAATCTTGTTTAATGGAGGATAGGACTGGTTTGTAATTTAGGGCCCATATGGAGAATAATTTTTTGCAGGGGCAAAATCACCATATGTGTTTAATGTGGGATGTGGGTACTGACTGGTGGGTCTAATCACCAGGAGGTAGATTGATATAGCATAATGCCACCTCGGAAATGCATTACTGTACTTATAAAATGACTAAAATGTTTTTGTACTTATAAATTGAATAAATCAAGTGTATTTGAAAAGTCATTCCCCTTTAGGAATTTTAAACTTGTTTTCAGTTGAGCTGATGTAAGATAGTTAAAAATGCCAAAGGCTGTAGCAGCATATGCTGCTATCGTCTTTGGTGTTTTTAACTACTTTACATGTGCACGTTGAATGAAATTGACACATATTTTTTCCACTATATTTTTGTGCTGTGGCATCAATGGGCTAGAGCTCGACATACCCCATTTTATACTGTACATATATTTAGTCTGTTGATTTAAACCTTCTTCTTGAATATGTAAAGAAAACATTTCCTATAACGCAAACTTAATCTGCTGAAATTCAAATGAATAATAAAAGAAACAACTGAATCATTAATCATCTTTAATTTGGCAAGGTTATTTCCTTATTTCTAAATCCTTGTGGATCTAATTCCTCTTGTGTATTCATGCCAGAAATATGAATAGCCAATTCCAGCAACTGCAAGTCCCAAGGCATTCTTCAGGCTTACCCCAATTTTTGTCCCTTTAGCCTACCATCTCTCCCCAGTGCATGTACTTCCACAGTATTCCACACCCACAGGCTACATCCATGGCAGAGAGAAGCAAGCTTTGGGGGTCTACCGTTAACCCCTCCTTCATCTGGGAGGTCAGCCACTGACTGCACTTCTACTGACCGGGATGCCCCATTCTCGCAAGCACCTGATCTCACTCCCAAACCCAGGTCGTCCAGATGGTAGAACTACATGTTGCTGCTAGACCACAAGGCAGTCATCACATTTATTAGTTGTTTAAACTTAGTTTTCTTTCCTTCGTCACTTTTGGTTTTCCACTGCTCTACCAACCTTTGCTGCCTCTGTTCAGTACTTAGCTGCAATAGGCCCAGCTGTTGATCAAAGCCCCAAAGGAATGCAAGGTGCAGTCCTCCATCCACAAACCAGAGGCACTAGTAGTAGTAGTGGTAGTAGTAGTAGTGGTGGTGGTGGTGGTAGTAGTAGTAGTAGTAGTAATAGTAGTAGTAGTGGTAGTAGTAGTAATAGTAGTGGTAGTGGTAGTAGTAGTAATAGTGGTAGTGGTAGTAGTAGTAATAGTGGTAGTGGTAGTAGTAGTAATAGTACTAGTAGCGATAGTGGTAGTAGTAATAGTAGTAGTAGTGATAGTAGTAGTAATAGTACTAGCAGTAGTAGTAGTAATAGTTTTAGTAGTAGTAGTGGTAGAGGTGGTAGTAGTAGTAATAGTGGTAGTGCTGGTAATAGTAGTAGTAATAGAAGTACTTGTAGTAGTAGTAATCGCACTAGTAGTTGTAGTAGTGGTAGTAGTAATAGTAGCAGTAGTGGCAGTAGTAGTAGTAGTAGTAGCTTTATTGATTTATTTATAGCACCCTTCCCCATTTGCCCAGGGCACCAGTACAGGGAGGAAATAGCAGACAATTAAATACTCAAATACATAACTATAAAAGAGATTTTAGCTGTATTGGTCCTTGGAAAACAGGAGAAGCTGGAAGATTTGATACCTTTTATGGGACCAAGATGTGTGTTGTACAAAGATTTAATAATACACAAGCTTTCGGGGCCTCACATGTTCCTTCCTCAGGGGGAACCTGTTCAGGTGAAGAAGGGACCTGTGAGGCCCTGAAAGCTTGTGTATTATTCCATCTTTGTACAAGAATGTTGGTCCAATAAAAAGTATCAAACCTTCCAGCATCTCATAATTATAAAACAAGCAATAAAAATATAAATTACAACCTTACACCCGAAAATAAATAAGCCACCAGCTGGACTGCACAATAATTAAATTCCTCATAAATAACATAGTTCAGACACCAAAAGCCTGAGCAAAAAGAAAAGTTTTAAGCCCCTTTTTTAAAGACTTCCATTGCCCTCAGGAGTGAATTCCATAGGAGCGGTTCAGCGACTTCAAAGGCCCTGTCCCCAGACATTTTGAGTCTGGTCCTGGGCAAACAGGGGACCCTCCTCGGTGGAATAGAGAGGATGAGCAGGCAGGTAAGAATGAAGGAGTTCACAGAGGTAGCACAGACCCAAACCGTGTAAGACCTTATAGGCTAGCAAGCAAACCTTATAGGAGATATGCCACTTAACAGGCAGCCAGTGCAGTTTCCGCAGTGCTGGGGTAGTATTTTTTATTTTTATTTTATTTAGTTTTTGTTGACTGGGTAAGTGCACTAGACAAATCCTGCCTATTTTCAGGCACGACCTGAAAGAGGGGGATACAGATGAATGCCAACTGACCTTGAACCAGATTAAGCTGTTGGTGTTATTTTTAGTGAATGAGGGAAATTTGGCCAGGACACTGGGGAAATTCCCCATCTCTTTTCGATAAGTACCATGAGATCTTTAACATCCATCTGAACTACCACAAATCCATTCAGATGGGACCTCGGTTTAACATCTCATCCAAAAGACGGCACCTCAGAAGTGCAGCACCCCTCTCATGCTGCACTACAGTGTCAGTACTGGGATAGTAACCCAAGTGCCAGATGTGGGAACTGAACTCACAGCCCTCTGATCTCCTGGCCTCCCAGGCAAGTGTGCTACCTACTGAGCCACTGACACTGCTGAAGTATAAGTATGACTCATCCTTATGAGGTCGGTCAACAACCTTGCAGCCATGTTCCGCACCAACTGCAGGCACTGCAGCATATGCCACTGACCCTGAGGTGGAGGCCATTAACAGTAATCAAGCTGAGAGGTCACAAAAGCATGTACTACAGAGACCAAGTTCGTATGGTGGATAAGGGAACAAATCCAGCTAATATTCCTCAGATGGTAGAAGCTATTCTGGGCAACTGCTGACACTTCAGCCTCAAATGTCAGCCCTTCATCCAGAATGAAACCCAGATTCTTCACCTTTTTGGCACCATTAAGCCTGGATGTACCAAGGCAAAGCCTGTTTCCCTCCCCAGTGCTGCCACTCTCCCTCTACCGGGCTCAATTACCAGAACTTCAGTTTTGTCCGGGTTGAGTCTCAGCCAGCTTGAAGACATCCAGCCCTGGATCTCAGCCAAACTGTGGTTCAGCACATCTACTGCTCCACGATCCTGAGGTGCAAAAGACAGATAGAGTTGAGTATCATCTGCATAGCAGTAAAACCCAATTCCATACTGACTGATGGTCCTGCCCAGGTATAGCATATACACCAAAAACAACATAGGCCAAAGGACTGACCCTTGGGGTACACACAGTACTAGTCCACTGGGCATAATGAGAAGCTATCCATCACAACCATCTGACACCTGCCCCTGAGGTAAGACTCAAACCAGCTAATCACTTTGCTGGTGAGTCCCACATACTCCCTGAGTTGATCCAATAAAACTCCATGGTCAATGGTGCCAAACACAGAGGAGAGATCCAGGAGAACAAGAATTATCCATTCTCCCCTATCCCTCACCCTGAGCAAGTCATTATGCACCCTGACCAGAGCAGTCTCAGCACGGAACTTTGACCTAAATCTCAAGTGGAGAGGTGCATATATGTCTACGGTCACCAAGTGTGTCTCTAGCTGCAGCGCAACAACCTTCTCAATAACCTTGCCTAAAAAAGACAGGTTAGAGACAGCCCAGTAGTTAATCAGGATATCCGGGTCAAACATCAGTTTTTTCAGAAGGGGTCTCACCAGTGCACTTTTCAATGCCAAAGGGATACCTTGTAGCACACCTTGCACAGCAGGACCCACTATGGTTGCTACCCATGAAAGCAGGAGCAGCCCAGTTCCTTCCCAGCAACTGAGTTTGAGAGGAACCCAAAAGGGCAAAAGTGACATTGCAGTGTGATGGGACCTATCAAGGGCCACCTACAGAGTGATGTTGCTTCTTGGCTCCCCATACCCCTGGCCACAAGCAGACACCTAAGCAGCTGTGTCCAAAGCCCTCCCTCCCTCCCTGGAGGCAGACAGTGTTCCTTAGGGACCCCGTGACTCAGACTCTGGATTGGAACCTGTACCTGATAAGTAAAACTGGGTCCCTCACATGGCAAATGTGCATGCATGACACTGGGCCATTGGGTAGCCTCTGCTTTTGATGCTTTAAATATGTTTGACCTGTTGCTGGATATTTGGAGTCTGCCATGGTAACCAACAATAAAAAAGAATCTGTTTTCTATAGATGGTACCTTTACTGGGTCAATGGATAATATATCAATGTCTCTAAAGTCTCTTCATCACGTATTTCTTCTTGATAAGACAAGCCTGTGTGCCATGCCCCAAGTAAACACAGGCAAAGGTGCCAACATTTGCTTTGTGAATAAATTTGCAAATGTTGGCAACTTCACTTTGCCAACAACTGCAATTCATGTAGTTTTTCACCTGGTGAATCAGTCAAATTTGCAATGCAAATCTACACAGATTGCCAATTCATGAGCAAATTAGACAGTTTGCGTAGTTCCACAACATGAATTTGTGTAATTCATCAGTGTAAAATATGCAAATTGCAGTCCTTGTGGTCCTTAAATTGCAAAAAACTTCCTCCCCCAGCCACTGTGTTGTAATTCCACCCCCTCCAACCTCCCAAACAATTTTATGTGTCTTAACTCCCTCCCATCACCCCAGCACCCTCCTCCCTCCTTCCCCCAGCCCTGGAGAGTTTCACTGTAATGGGCACTATTAACTAGTCAATAATAGTATAAGTGTGTATTGGAAAATGGCTTTCTATTTCCTGGTCTCTGATTGGCTAGTACCCATGCCGGGGGGAAAGTACATTAACTTTCAGTACAGACCAGGAAATAACAAGCATCTGTCAATGCCAAATGTTTGCTAGCTGGTATTGTCGTTGGTAGTGCAGGAGTTAGAGAGATGCATAATAGGAATGGCAGTGAAGTATTGAAGTAACGCCAACCCTCATGCAGAACGACTAAAACAACTAGGCTTATATAGTTTAGAGCATAGGAGAAAAAGAGGAGACCTGTTACAATTATTTAAAATAATGAAGGGTCCAGAATTAATTCAAGAGATGGGTATAACAATACAGTGTAAACCCAAAGGATTAAGAGCACATAAGCTACAAATAAAGATGGAGACTGCAAAAACAAATGCTAGTTATTATTCATTTATGAATAGGACAGCTCAAATTTGGAATGACCTTCCAAATCTCATGGTCCAGAGTCCCTCCCTGAACTGTTTCACAATGAGAATAGATCAATTGTTGCTGCATAAGAGAATGAAATTATCCCACTATTCAGGGAACAGTACTAATGGGCAGATGCCTTCTTCTGTTCAACACACCTAGTATAAACACCCAGTAAACCCCCACCCTAAAGAGATTGACAGGTATTGAGGGGGTGTCTTTGGGTCATCAACCATAACACTCATGCCATTCCACCTCACCCCACCCTGCAGAGACCGACAGGTGGCACAGTGTTCCTTGAGGTCTTCCACCCTTACACTCACCCATTCCATAAGGAAATAAGCTGAGATGGGTGCAGTACAGGAGAATGGGGTGAACGTTAGGGCCGCAGACCCCAAGCTTCACCTCGTTGCCTGTCAGTGGCTGCAGGGTGGGGGTAGGGGTGGAATGGCATAAGAATTACGGCCAATGACCCCAAGCCACACCACCAACACCTGTCAGTCTGTACAGGGTGGGCATTACAATTAGAAACCCTAACACCACAGGCATCTCTTGGTATTTTTGCTCCAAATTTTCACCATGGGCTTTTCGGGACCCCACCTCATGAACGGTAGCAGTATCATATCGTTACTCAATCCCAAAATGTGATTTCACACAGCAAGTGTGCCATTCAGTGCCACAGGTGTGAAAACATATTTTGGACAGGATGTGAAAAATGACAGCTATACTGTTCATGAAATGGTATGGAGAAATGGCAATGTTGAAAATCTGGAGTGAAAATATGAAAAAGTGGCAAAGTTACGAGTGTGCATAGAAACTGTGTAACGCATGCTCATAACGCAGTCATTTTTTGGAATGTTTTCACCAAATTTTCAACATGGCCTTTTCGGGACCTACCCTCATGAACAGTGGCACTGCAATTTTGTTAATCTGTCCTGAAAACTGATTTCGCACAGCGACCACGCCGTTCTGTGCCACAGGCACAAAAATACATTTCAGGAAGGATGCAAAAAATGGCAGCTGTACTGTTCATAAGGGGGTGTAACAAAATGGTAATGTTGGAAATTTGGAGTGAAAATATTAAAAATTAATGAAGTTACAAGCGTGCATAGAAACTGCGCAACAGACACTTGTAACGCAGTCATTTTTTTGAGTTTTGTCACCAAATTTGCAACAAGGGCTTTTTTGGACCCCCCTCATGAACAGTGGCACTGTTGTTTTGTTAATTGATCCCAAAGGTGATTCTGTGCAGTGACAGCAAAATCTCCCTTTGGGACCGAGAAATGTAAAGTCAGTACCAGTGTTCACAAGGATGGGTCCCAAGAACCCCATGTTGAAAATTTGTAGCCAAAAACTCCAAAAATTGGTGGAGATATCAACCTAACTTGAAAACCCCCCATTGACTGCCATTATAGAGCAAACCGTCATTTCTTTAGTTCCTGGTTGATCTTTGAAGAGTACAGACATGTTCCCGGTTCACAGTAGATCGCTGCTCCTGACCTGTTTTTTACAGGTGAAATATTAACAGAATGGATTTTGGCACATTGGGGTGGGCTCATAGTGTGCCAGAGTATGGGGGTGGTCAATGCCGACCGAGGGATTGGGCACTCCAAGGTTGACTGAGAACATAGGGGTGTGGGGGGGTGCATCCGACACCAGGAGTGAGCATCCCAGTGTTGGAAACATCAAAGAAATATTTTTTGGCACACTGGGGTGGGCTCCCGGTGTGCCACGTTAAAGGGGGGAGGGGGGGATACATGCTGACACAGGGATTGAGCACCCTGATTTCGGTAGGGGACAAAGAACAGAGGGTATGGGGCAGGCAGCAGTAGTGGGAGGGAACTAGCATTTAAATTTGTTTTCCTACTGTGTACCTGGTTGGGAGGGATGGGGGGACTGCCGCTGCAATGACGAAACCGCCCCTGATTGCAGCGGCAGATTTCTTTTGAGTGTGGTGCTCACTCTAAAACTGCCATCATTGGCAGCTTCAGCATTAATTGCTGGCCGAGGGACGCGCCCATTAAAGCGTCCACTGCATTGGCCACAACACTGCCACACCTCTGCAATGCTCTACTATCTCAATATGTTTCTTATTCGCTGCACGCACAAGCAAACATAAAAAGTACCAGCCCAGCCTGCCTCATGGCAAAGTGGTATCATGGTGCCCATTTCAGTTTTGAAACTCACCACCCACCATTTTTTTTCCAGTCACTCAGCAAGCAAGGTGCTGCCCCGATACTGTCAACACACCCCAGAAACAAAACATTTAGGTCATTTTGTAAAAATAAACAAACAAAAAAAGTAAAACAGTGCACAACACAGAAAGAGACAGCTCACCTACTACCCTTTCACAGTTGCTTTTTCAAGCCCCCCCCCTTTATAGTCCCAATGCATCTGACCCCTCGCTCACAGTCCTGCTGCTGCTGCTCCTCCTTTGCTCCATGATTGGTGGTAAACCAAAATAAAAAAAAAAAGGCAATGGGAAAGTAAAAAAATTAAAATAAGGAAATATGTGTCTTCACCACCTCCCACCACCTACCCACGTTCCCTTCTTCTGCAACCCACTCCACTCACCATCCTCCAGCCATCCGCACGTTGGCAGTGCACCTCCATCTGCAGTTGCCTAATCCAAGAAAGTACTGCTGGTCTCATCTTTGAGACAGTGGTACAGTAACGGACCAACAGAACAGCGTGTAGGTCAGTAAACAATGAAGGGGATCACAACTCAAACACTCAATGGAATAAGAAAGAAGGAGGGGTAACAGGTCAAAAGAAACACTGAGAGAGGGCAAACTTCAAGCCCTTAATCCTAACAACCTGGTAACAAATAGTACTGTGCCCTCTACTGGCAGGTATATCAGTAGTGGGACTACTTCACCACAAAATGAACTAAAACTGCATTTTAACACTTTTTTATCCCACTATATATTTATTTATTTGTAAATTCTATGAGAAAGTGACACATAGTGCCCATTTTCTAAGTGTAATAATACCCTCCAGCCTGGGCAGCACGGGCTTTACCAGATTTTCCAGGAGCTATAAGACCCTCTGCCTGCAACATTGCACCTCATTACACCCTTGAGCAGTCTAGCATAGCCCAATACCACCCACCCTGTTGGATATTATAGATTGCATAGTATAAATCACTTGTCTCTGACTTCATCTTTGTATAACCATATCCTTGTTTGTAAATATGTACCCTTCCCCCACCTGCATGCCAAACACACTATGCATGCCTCCCCCATCTGACCAGGCCCATTCAACATATTAGAAAGCCCCAACCAACCCCCTCTGGCCCCACCCCTCTCCTCCCACCAACACCCAGAATAAATCTTCTGTAGTTGGCCTGTAATAAAGAAAATAATCTCCCTGTGCAGAGCATCTGCCCTGATCAGTGTCCATCTTGCTATGGCCCTAGCCTGGCACATGAATGGATGGTGATGTCTTTGCTTCTAGTAAAACCTGACTGGCTGAAAATTCATGCATATTTTGAGTCTGTTGCATATCCCCTATTAACCTTTAACCTTAGTCATTAACCTTAGTAACATTTTACATTAAAAGGGACATTTGGATAAGTGTACATAAATGATTTACACAGTTAAAAAGGACAAACTCCACATGTAACACACGTATGTCTAGTGGATGTGCTGGACATCACTGTGGCAGGGTTCCTCTGTCTGTCAGTAACCCTCAACCAGTGCTACTAAAGGATACTGTACCCCCCCCAACTCCTACCACTATGACTGGTAATTACAGCTGTAAGAAACCTTAAACTCTGCTGCATTACTACGTAAGGTCACATCTTGCCCTAACCAGCAGCATCTGGGTGTGAAGTTGTGAACCTCCGAAAAAATAAATTAGTGAAATAGCAACATGAGATGCTCTGCTCTTCAGACCTACTCTCACACAAAAGGCGATAATGGTCTGCTTTCTCAGAAAGGCATCCATGTTCAAGTAGGCTGCACATTATCGGATCTTAAATTTCATTGAAAAACACAAACAACTTTCTTAGTCCCCAGTGGTGTGGTGATGTTTTCTTGTGCCTCTCAGGCATCTAGGGATCAGTCTGACACTTTCATTTCAAGGTCAGATAGAAATATATGGTGTCCAGTCCTTCCCTTTTGACTGAATGGCTAGCTCAAATGCCCAGAATTTCTGCTGCAGATTACAGGGAGCTCATTTGCTGCAACCTGGAATAAAACTTGTAGCTTCACAATCCACAGGTACTGTAATTAGGCATTTATTACACTTGAAGGAAGCACACCAGAGAGGCTGTTTGCAAGAAGAGCAGTGTGTGGGATCTGTAAAGAATGCAAGGAAAGAACAAACATCCAAATTGTTTGATTTCTGGTGTGTGTGTGTGTGTGTGTGTGTGTGTGTGTGTGTGTGCGCACCCATACGCTCTAAAACCTCAAACTCCGTGCAAAACACTGTGGGTATATAAATCCTTGCATATGTAAGCACCCTTCCCTGGTCTAGGGGATTTCTGGGGATGGTACATGGCTGTCAGGGAGGGATGCACACCATGAGCTTTTATCTTTCTAAAACACCACAGGTCTGAAAGTGGGAGCACTCATCGAGTGCTGCACTGCGCCCAGATTTTCATTCCTCAGTCTCTCATACTTCAACAACCTCCTCAGTGCTGACCTATCTCCCTGGACCCCCACTGCAGGCTGCCTCTGTGAGCTCAGCTGGCCCAGTCTCAGAACACAGTCCCACCCTTTGGGATAACTTGTAACCCTCGGGCAATACTTCAGTTTTTAAATAACAAAGCGAGACACACGTAGCTGTCACTATATTACATATGGTGCATGTAGTTTCCATCCTCACAGCCTACACATGGTTCTTTTCAAGAATCCAGAGGCCCTTATTATTTTAATAAACAATTCTCGTCATTTACTCTAAAGCCTGGAAGCCACTCCTTGTTCAAAATGAGCTCTCAAACCTACCATCAGACCAGGCAGTAATCTGTTCAGAGGATTCCTACCCTGGTTCAGTATACATGGACATCAAATGCAGAACACAATTTCTCTCTCTAGAGCAGTATGTTGACTCCATTCATGTGTTGTGCCTTGGGCCTCCCACAAAGGATAAGCCCTGGCATGGTCTCTGCTGGGTTCTGGGGAACCTTCCTGTCCAGGAGCTCCCAGGAGCCAACCATCTCAAATATCTGGTCCTCTATATCTATATCCTTAAACCCCTGCTCTGAGTAGCACCAATCTATTAACCCTGAAGGGCCTAAACTATGTACAATCCTCCAGAGGATTAATAATGTCCTCCCCCATCTAGTGGGAGGAGGGGAGTATTAACATGAAACAATGCTTCACCAGGAATAAAAGCTGCCTTCAAAACGGCCTTTACATTTGTTCCAGTTAATTTTATGTGTTTGTTTATTGTTTGTGTTGTTTATTGGTAGGGTATGCTAGGCAAATAAATGTCTATTTACAGGTATAACTTGGTACAGGACAAAAGGTATGAAACAAGTTGGGTGACATTACATGTGACAAGAGGAAACAGTACTTAGCTGCTCGCTCAAAACAGCAGAAAAAAATCCAATGCTAGGATACTTTTAAAACCATTTGGTTTATTGAAATAAAGTAAACAAGTAGCACAATATTGAACTGCACCAGCACTTTATATTTATATTGTTTTATGCAGCTAACCCACATTTTTTAACACATCGTATATATTTATTGCTGTACTTTTGCACCAAGCAATTGCATTTTTCATTTAGAAATAGTATCAGTTCCCATATATTATAGTATTTACAGTAAACACAGTTTTATGGTGAATATGGTATTTCCTGTATATATCTGGTTTGGCAGCTCGGTTATGACGTCTTGATAAAGCGTCTGGGTGATGTGAAACATTGACGGTATATCGCAGGGAGGTGCTGCTCATTTACTTTATTTCAATAAACCAAATGGTTTTAAAAGTATCCTAGCACTGAATTTTTTTCTGCTGTTTTTAGTGTGCAGCCGAGTACTGTTTGCTTTTGTATCGGTATGATTTTCTCTGGCTCCTCCACGAGTTTACTGAGTCACTCAGTTCTTTTTTGCATATATGTGACAAGAGAAACTTGGAGGACAAGGCAAGCAGTACAATTAAGTTTACAAAACAAATTTATGCAATATCCATCTTGGCTAGGGAAGAGAACTCATGGCAGGGAAACACATGCTAAGCCTGATTACAAATGTATAAAACGTACAAAAAATGCAATGCCAACCAGGATTAGACCAGAGAAACTAAACAAGGTGCAAAGGCGTGTGATATATTGATGCATACAGTTATGTGTAAGTACAACTTGTCAAGTCCATTAGGTGTTTCCTTAATGCCCCCTTGAAAGATCCATGGGAGGATGAGTTGTGACTATGGAGGAGGAGAGACATCTGGAACCTTTGGGTGAAGGTGGAGAAGACAACAAACAGAATTGGTGTACTCTCAGAAGGGCAGAAAATTAAAGCAGACAAAAAGTCTCTAGACAAAGTTGCTAAATAGCAAGTTAATTGTGTGAACTCTATGCACAACACAGTAGGAAATAGGAACTACCTTAATTCCTATTGTGTCGTGTATGGAGTTCACACAATAAACCTATTTATCAACTTTGCCTGAAGATGTTTTGTCTGCTTTAATTTTCTGCCCTGCTGAGAGTGCACCAGTTCTGTTTGTTGTTATTACATATCTGAGTCTGGTAAAACCCTCGTTTGCACCAACGACACCTGCTTGTGCATGGAGCTCACCTGACTGTTGGATTGAAGGTTGTGAAGGCCTGTTCCCCCATCTAAGAAGAGCATTTTGGAAACTAGAAATGATAAGTCACAGGATCTAAGCAAGTAGGGTTAAGGAAGTGCACAGAGGAGAGATACAGCGGAGGGGGGATGAAGGGGAGGAGTTTTCTTAACAGTTAAGTGATGGAACAGCCAATGGAATAGGTGCAGACAGCAGAGGGAGCAAGCCAATCCAGAGAGGAGGAAATAGTGCAGTGGTGAGGGGAAGACAGAAAAAATTACTGAGAACAACAATCTACAGACAAATCTAAACTGGAACATTGTAAGTCTTTTTTCTGGCAACTTTTGTTCTAATGAAGCCTTGTCAGCCCACAACATACAAGGACTGGTGTACCCACGACACCTTCACAGTCCACAGGTAGCTATGTGATCCACTACATCAATTGACTGCTCTCCAAAGCCCTTGCAAAATAATTAATTAATTTTTCTGTCCACGCTGCACTGTTTATATGACTGATACACTTTAAACTCTCAAGTCCACCTTAAGTGTTTTCTCAGTACTTGTTATGTCTGCATTTGCCAGTCAAGATTGTCAGTGTGCATAGGTAATCACCTCCCTTGGGTTACCACTACCATTATTTCACTTTTCAAGCTTGTGGCTCAGCATAGTCTCACCACAAAGCCTCAGGTGCCCCCGGGAACTTGCAAAGATATAAGGAAATTCAAAACTCCAGCACAGAGGTCCTCAGTATAATAATGGCTACCTACTGTACATTGCCTCCAACCTGCAAATCAGTCCCAATTCCCCATATAAATTTTGATAGGTTGTCCACTCCTTCTTTGGTCCCCCCAACCTAGGTGACTTCCCTGATTGTCAAATTTGAAGACATCCCCCACTCTTCTCTCCTCCCCGATGTAGCAGCTGCCTTCAACCACCGCTCTATTACTTACGTTGTTAATCCTCTCCTGTCACTGTTCCCTTGTGTGTGTCTCTCTCTCTCTTTCTCTCTCTCTCTCTCGTCCTTCTGCTCCCCATTACTCTGGCTAATACTCTTCTCTGTACTAGCCCAACCCCTCCTTGGGTCATAGTCTTGATGGCCTTGACCCCAAATTCCTTAATCTCTCTGCTCCAGCTATTGCTTACCCTCTGTCTGTACTCCTTTATCTCTCTCTTCATCTTGATGTTATTCTGTATACTTCAAAACCAAATAAAGTCATCCCCCTTCACAAGGGGTGTGACATCTCCTCCTCTCCTGGTAACTGCTGCACTGTCTCCCTTCTCTCTGCTCTGGCAGATCTCCAGTAGAAATTGGTTCTATTCCAACTCTCAACATTCTTCCACTCATCCTCCCTCCTCCAACCCTTCCAGTCAAACAACTGTAAAGCTTACTCCGCTGTTTTCTCTCTTTTCTGTGTCACTAATGCTATTTGTAAGGGGATGGACCTGGGCAATGTTACCGCTACCATATTCATTCATCTAGCAAAGACCTTTGATATTGTGGCTAATAATGTCCTCCTGGAAAAGCTGAGTGCTGTGGGACTATGGGACCCAGCAGCAGTCTGCTTCTGATCCTACCTCACTAACTAACAGTAGCAGAGTCAGGCTAGTGATGGCTTATCCCCTTCTAATTATCTGTGGTGTGCCCAAAGTAGGGATGTTCAGATATCTCAAACTCTGATCCAGTTTAGGATAGTCAAATATTAGGATAATCAGTATCTGAACCCACATCTGATCTGATTATTGGATGTTGTCAGATTTGGTTTAGGATATCCTTAAATCCTAAATGATTTCAGGATATTTTAAAATAGTCATATTTAGGATTTTAGGATATCCTAAAATCTGTGTTAATAGCCAAGGTTTTTAGGATATAGGATTTTGAAGATCAATATCCTAAAATCCTAAAAACGATCATATATCCTAACTATCCATTTTTAAAAATGGATATCCGAGCAACTATAGCCCCAAGGTTCCATCTTGGGACCCATCCTTTTCTCTCTGTTCCATAGTGACCATTCCACTGTCTGTGACTTCTGTAACATACACATATACTGTACATGGATGACATACTTGGCTTGGCCACTGATGCCTTGGTCCCTGTACTGGAATCTTCACTACAGACTGATTTTGACTGCGCCCAACATTGTTTCTGCTCAACCACACTCCAAAAAGATGATTATCATGTCTTTCAGAACCAGGCAATGCTATGACAGGCTAATTCACCCCTGTCAAAAACCTGGATGGTGTGCCACTTCATGAGGTTTCCCATTTCAAATACCTTGGCATTTGGATGGATAGCAACATGGACTTCCACACCCACTGTGTTGTCAAACATAAAAAATCTATCTAAAGCTCAGTGCCTTATACAGGAATTAGTCCTAGATGCCCCTCCCTGTCCATCAAAGATCCACCCAAAGAAGATCTTACTGACATTTGATTATGCAGATGTTGTCTATGGAGCTACCTCTAAATCCACTCTAGCCAGCAGGCCACCCTCCTCCATTTCTTCAGTCACTTTGCTGCTGACTCCCTTCCATGGACTCACTACTATTCCTTCTACTAGAATCTCTCTGTCCCCTCTCTTGAATCTCAGCATTTGTCTCTTTGCAGATGACACCAAGATCTGCAAAAGGGTGGACACTCTGGGCGGTGAGGTGGGGACGATGGGCAGAGATCTGAAAAAACTGAAGGCATGGACAAGGGTATGGCAGGTGTGTTTTAATGCAAAGAAGTGCAAAATAATACACTTGGTCAGTGGAAGCCCATGGGTGGAGTACAAAATGGGTTGAGTGATACTGACAATGACCAAGCAGGAAAAAGACCCGAGGGTAATCATACTGGATAACCTAAAGATGGCGAGGCAGTGTGACAATTCATTTAGAAGGGCTAGTGGGATGCTACAGTTCATTTGAAGGGGTATCACCAGTAGAAAAAGGGAGGCAGTGTTGCCCCTGTCTAGATCACCAGTAAGACCCCACCTTGAGTACTGTGTCCAGTTCTGGAGACCACATCTCCAGAAGGACATAGACAGAGTGAAAGCAGCCCACAGGAGGGCTACCAAAGTGGTGCAGGGTCAGCATCAAAAGCCCTACAAGAAGTGGCTAAAGGAACTCAAAATGTACACCCTGGAGGAGACGAGGGAGAGGAGGGATATGATAGGGACCTTTAAATGTCTCACAGTGGTTAAGAAGGTACAGGATGGAAGTATTTTTCAGAAAAAAAGGTGCTCTACAACAAGGGGACATGCTATGAAGTTGGAGGCGGGTAGGTTCAGGAGAGATGCAAGGACATTTTTCTTCACAAAAAGAGTGGTGGATTTCTGGAACATCCTTCTAGCTGAGATAGTGGGTTCAAAAATGCCTGGGATAGGCGCAAGGGAATTGTAGGGGTAAGGAAGTGGGGGGAAGAGACAGCACCATAGATCAAGTGGGTACACAGCAAATAAAGGTAGAAAAAGGAAACAGAAAAAGAAATAAACAAACTGGGCACACTGGGTGGACCAAGTGGCCCTTATCTGCTGTCAGATTCTAAGTTACTATGTTTCTCTCTCACTGCACCACCTTCCTTTCAAAATGTTGGCTTGCCTCCTTCCCCTCTTACCTCTTGATCTACTTTCACCCTATATTGCATCTTCCTGCTCTTTGGATCTTCACTTCTTTAGCATTCCATGCTGGAACACCTCATTTGGTCAGTCTAACATTTTGTGCCATTGACTTCCTTTGGAACTCCTTTCGTCATGCCACCAGCCAAATCTACTTCTACCTTCTCTCAGAAAGCACCTCAGAGCTTGTTACATCCCAGTCTGCTATTGCTTCTAACTTCTATTTGCTCCAATATCCATCTAGATTAAATATGCACTGCCCTACCAGGGATGTTACAAACCTTGTTTCCTTAGGAGGAAAGCAGCTATGTGGCAGCATTCTAAATTGTTGTGCTGTAGTAGTGACATCACTAATGCAGCGCAACAACATAATAATGTCACTACACAGCACAAGTATATTCCAGGCATGGAATTCCATTCATGACAGGTTTCCACCATACACTATAAAACTCTTCAGTATGTGGACTGTTGGTGGGATACCCACTCTTCCAGTGTCTGTAAAGCCATTGGCTTACAGCATCGGGCATCATCACCCCCCCTGGGCATGCAGGTATCCACTAATACCCCACAACCTGGCAGGCCTTATTGCCTACATACCCTCAAGTATGACTCAGACTCCAATGATATCAGTCTTTATTCATTTAGTTACCAGTATTTATTTATTTTACAGTTGTCAGCCAGGAAAGACACACTATGACACTTTAAGCCAAGGCTTATTTCCAGGTGCATCCTGGGAGCACAGGGAAATTAAGTGACTTGCTCAAGGTCACACAGTATGCAAGTGGTGGCTATGAGATTCAAATCCAATTCTCCAGGTTTACAATTCAGTGCTCTTAACCAGTACGCTACACTACCTCCCATTAGCCAGCGGGGTTATTTCTATGCAGCACATGTGCAGCATACTATATGCAGCATTAGATATTATTTCTGATACCTTCAGTGACCACAGCATGATCTACTGTGTTAGGAAAATGTAGTTCCCCTCTTTCCTTCCTAAATTACCTGGTCAAGTTCATCCAGGTCTCTCAAGCTGGAACCCTTCCTCTTTGACCTCCCACCCACTGACTGGTCATCTCTTCTTACTGCTATTGACATTGATGAGGCCCTCTCCTTGTTCTGCTCAAAATTCATCAGTGTTTGGGACAAATATGTCCCCTTTAGAAACTCTTGGGAAAGAGGGCTGCACCTCCCTGGTGTCTCAGCCACCCTCATTGTTCTATTGAGGGCACTTGACACTGCCTGGTCTCACTCTATATTGACACACTCCCCTGTGGACCTCCTGAGTTATAAGATACATAGAAATTCTTCCACCAGAGCTGTCAGGGCAGATAAAGCTAATTATTTTATCTCAGACCTCCAGACAAATCTTAAGTCCCCCATCAAAGTCTGGAAGGTGGTTCATTCTCTTTTTGATCCTCCATCCCATTCTTCCTCCCCAATCCTTCTAGACTGTGATTCTCTCATCTTTGAAGCCCCCGCCAGGTTGCCTTCTATTTTAAGAAATTCTTCAGAACACAAGCTCTCCCACATCTACGTCAGTTCTCAGCTCCCCGGCCCAGGCACCCCCTCTCAACCTTCATCTGGCCTCTTTTTGTTCTTCTCACCTATCTCCCTTCAGAAGACCCTTCAGGCTCTCTGCTCTTGCAATCAATCAATCAATCAATCATAGGAAACATAGGAAAATTCAGGAACTTAGCCAAAGGCCATTATCGTCCTGCACTATTCATATCCTCAAATCGTATAAATAGCTATTTTTATAATGATCTAAAGCAGTTTTAAATTCATTAGTAGTTGCACTAGACACTACCTGACTAGGAAAATTGTTCCATTGATCCACAGTTCGTTGTGAAAACCATGACCCACTTAAATTCCAGTTATAGAGCTCTCCCTTTCACTGATACTGATGTCCCCAATTAGTGGTTAGACTACATCTTTCTATCAAGCCCAAACATTCCCACAAGTCAGGTGTTCTGGTTGCCTTATGAATCAGACACATATCTCCATGATATCTCCTGTATTGTAAGGAATACAAACCCAACTCCCTCAGGCTATCCCCATAAGGCAACCCCTCCATTCCCAACACATTCCTTGTCATCCGTCGCTGCACCCCCTCCAGCCTTCGCACATCCTTCACTAACCTGAGGGACCATACACTACCAGCATACTCCAAATGAGGTCTAACAAGAGACCTATAAAGCAGCACAATGACCTCTCTATCTCTACTCTCTATATTTCTCATTATTAAGGCTGAAATTCTACATGACTTTTTGGTTATTTTATTAACCTGATAATCAAACTCTAGATTTTTATTTATCCATACTCCCAAATCCTTTTCCACTTCGGTTACCGTCAACTGGGCTCCATTTATGTAATATTCAAATTTAGGATTGTTTCTTCCCAAGTGCATAACTTTGCACTCGGCTACATTAAATTTTAATTTGCTCCCCACTACTGTCTTATAGATTAAATCAATATTTTCCTGAAATCTCAGAGCTTCCTGTCTGTTAGTCACAACTGTGCCAAGTTTAATATCATCGGCAAATTTAACCATCCATGTTTTATCAACACAGTTAATAGACAAAACCAGCACATTGAACAAGAGGGGTCCCAAGACAGAAACCTGAGGAACTCCACTTGGCACCCCCATCCAGTCTGACTTTTCACCCTTAATGCAAACATGTTGCTTTTTATTAATTAACCAAGCACAGATCCATCTAACTACATAGGAGCCCACACCCAGTTTCTCCAGAAGACACATTAGTTCTCCATGAGACACACAGTCAAATGCCTTTTCAAAGTCGATGTAAAGTACATCCACTGTTAATCCACTATCCAGGACAGCACTAACTGACTCAAAGAAAGCTAACAGGTTAGTCACACATGATCTTCCCTTTGTGAATTCATGCTGTGTAATATCTACATGTCCCTTTTCCCTTAGCAGACTTTCAACATGCTCCTTACTGATAGACTCCATTTCCTTGCTCAGTATACTGGTTAAGTTTGTAGTACGGTAATTAGAAAAATCAGTTTTAGAACCATTCTTATGGATTGGAATCACATTTGCCATCTTCCAGTCCTCCAGAACCTTTCCATAATCTATAGAGGACTGAAAGATGGCCCGAAGGAGGTTACAGATAACTGTGGCCAGTTCTTTAAGAAGTCTAGGGTGTAATTCATCAGGTCCCAGAGAAGTATTAATCTTCAAGTTCAATAGTTTGTCCCTCACAGATTCCACTGAAATTACTAATGGTATTTCAGAGGTATTTATAGGTATAGAGTCTGGAATCATCCATCTGGAGTATACACTGTTGAAATATTTATTAAATTCAACACACATTTTCCTATAATTTGTGACCCTATTATGTCCCACCAACAAGGGACCCACCTCATTACTAGTTTGCTTTAAGGAAGCAATATACCCATAAAAGGCTTTCTGGTTATCTACAACCTTTGTTACTAAATTCTTTTAAAGATTTTTCTTTGCTCTAATGATTTATTTTTTTACTTCATTTAATTTGGTTTTGTATTTATCCTTATACTCCTTTGTACCTTCTCTCTTATATTGTTTATAGGCTCTGTTTTTCTTAAGGATTAATCTGTTAATTTTCTTATTAAACCAAGCAGGAATCTTCCCTCTAACATTATACTTCCTCTTAGTGGGAATTTCTGCTTCAACTAATTGATGGAGAAACCGTTTAAACTCACACCAAATTTCACCTACAGTACATCCCTTAAAATGTGACTTCCAGTCTCAATTTTACACCTTCTGATTCAACCTAGTATAATTTATGCTGTTATAATTTCTAATTACAGTTGTTCCGGCCTGAATAGTACATTCAATTTCAATTTTTACCTCGATCATATTATGGTCGCTTCCATGTAGTGGCTCCCTGACTCTACAATCATATATTTGATATTTCATATTACTCATAACCAGGTTGAGGATATTATCCCCCCAGTTCCATTTTGTACATAGTTCTGCAATGCTAGAGAATCAACAGCCTCCAAAAATATATCTTCACAGGTTGAAGAAGAGGCCCAGGAGTTCCATTCAATTCCATTAAAGTTAACATCTCCAAGTAATATTATATTTTTTGACCCATCCATATCACTTATTGTCTTGATTAATTCAAATGTTTTTCCACTATTAAGTGAAGGGGGTCTATAATACACTCCCACTAACATTTGTTTCCCCTTATGAAGAATAATCTGTACCTTTAGATGTTCAAACTCTGGGTGCTTGTCAGTTTCCATTTCATATGCTATGAGACCACTGTGAACATATAATGCCACACCTCCTCCCCGTCTATTTTCTCTATCATATCTAAATAACTGAAAACCATCAAAGTTTGTTCCCCCAATCATCCTTTTGCCACCAGGTTTCTGTTACAGCACACAGCTTAATTCCATCCTTTTTTAGAACGACCTTCAGTTCCTCTTTTTCATTTCTCATACTCCAAGCATTCAAATGTAACAATGTCAAATAATCAAGTTTCCCACTAGAATTTGATTCCTTATCTACTATTCTCACTAAAGAGTCACTACCCTCCCCCCACCATTAGTTTAAAAACGTTCCCTATTTTTGTATTAAATCTATCTGCTAGAACCCGAATCCCATATTTATGCAGGTGGAGGCCATCTTGGGAAAACAAAAGAGGTACATTTATGAACCTTTGCCAATGCTCCATAAGTTGGAAATTTTCTCTTTGAGTCCATCTTTTTAACCACCCATTAAATCTGGATATCTCCATACCTTTTTTGTTTATCTGCTCTTGGAACTGGAAGGACCTTAGAAATGATCAAGGGAATATTTCTATTATGGAGAACCCTTCCTACTTATTCAAAATCTCTTTGGATACTAGCTAGGTTCCTCCTCTCAATATTGTTAGTTCCTATATGAAGGATAGCCGCAGGATTAATTGAATTCTCAAAGAACCTATCCAACCGTGCTTTTATATCAGCCATTCCTGCTCCTGGTAAACAAGACAAAGTAATCTGCTCTTTTTGGTTTTTACAAATCATCCTATCTGCATTCCTAAGCATTGAGTCACTGATGATAACTACATCTCTATGTGTATTACCCAGGTTATCTAATGTGGCTGGTTGTTCATCATGCTGTAAGCTAGTAATTTCTGATGTTGCAGATAATATGTTCCCCTCAAGATTTTTATACTCTTCTGGTACATTTTGTCGCATATTTTCAGGACCAGAAGTTTTCTGACCCATTTCTAAATTATTTGTATAATCTCTGTCACCCTCCTGATCAAGAGAAGTACATTCATCATTAAGCCCATTAAACCTATTAGTTAACTCAATTTGTTGATCTCTATCTCATCTACACTTTCTAGGGCCCCTTTGCACAACACTCCAATCACCTTCTTCATCCAAACTACATTATTCGATTCTAACTTTCCTTTTATCACTTGGTCCTTTATTAGTCTGTTTTTGAATTATTTCACTTTCCGAGTTTTCAATCAACATTTTTGTTTTTTTTTGCACAAACCTAGAAATTTTGTTTATTCCTGATTAAACCTTAATTCTTGCTTGCAATTCCTCAATTCTGGTTTCCAATGTTTTAACTAATCTACACTTTTTGTAACTCTGGTACTCCATTTGGTCCAGCATCCCCAACATCTCACATATAATGCATTTCCTCCAAACATTTCCCTTCGTATCACTTATAACTGCAATTACTGGATCATCTCCTACCTTTCTTTCATTCACCTCTTCCCCTTTTCCCACTTCCCCAGCTGACACGGCAGACACATCCAGAGCCTTAGCCATTTCACCTTTGCCAGGCTCACTGATGCTTGCCAGCAATCCAGATATATAGCTAAAGAGTGGAACTTCTCTGGAGCTTGGACTTCCGGTCGCTCGCTACAACTCACACTTTAAACAGTTAACCATGGACTTTGTCTGCCCTTAAAAGGTCAGCCAACTGTCCCACACAGGAAAAATATTAAAATTCCCTCAGTGCCCAAGCAAAAACGAGCAAGTTGGAGCACTTGCCGAATGGAGTGCGGTGTTGCCTAGCAACCATATACACCACTCCAACGACAAGTAATTAGCACTTTCCCTCAGAGATCTTTACCTCCCAGAGAATACACTGGTACACTGAAACGTAGTCTTGCCTCACAAGGATAAAGTAAATGCTGCCTGGAATAGCACTGTGGTTTTATACCGAGAGAGCGGAAGTTCTCTGGAGCTTGGACTTCTGGTCACTCGCTACAACTCACACTTTAAACAGTTAACCAGGGACTTTGTCTGCCCTTAAAAGGACAGCCAACTGTCCCACACAGGAAAAATATTAAAATTCCTTCAGTACCCAAGCAAAAATAAGCAAGTTGGAGCGCTTACCGAAAGGAGTGTGGTGTTGCCTAGCAACCATACATACCACTTCGACGACAAGTAATTAGCGATTTCTCTCAGAGACCTTTACCTCCTAGTGAATACACTGGTACACTAAAGTGTAGTCTTGCCTCACAAGGATAAAGGATAAAATCAAACTTTATTTAACTAGGCAAAATCATCCTTGAGCAAGCTCATTTGCAAGATGGTCCTGGACAAGTAGGACATACAACTACAGCAAAATTACCAGATAAGCAGTGCACACACAATGAGCAAATAAAAGACAGTTACAGAGAAACAAATAAGATCAGGGCTGGGGAGTACATATAGTGAACACTCTCTGGGTTGATAATTGACTGTATATATAAAGGATTCCCTCAAGATGTGGGATTATTCAGACAAAGGTCACAATGTTACAATAAGATGAGGGATACCAGGTAGAGTAAGTGAGGAAACAACAACCGAAGGTTTATGGGCAGGGGAAAAACAAAGGAAAGGGTCAGTAAGGGGTGGAAATAGATGTAGTTAAACAAACAGGTGGGAGTTGGCAGAATAATCCCAAGATGGAAAGAAGAAAAGTGGTAGGGGAATACATGTAAGTGCCAAGAGTTTGGGGAGCCACAGGAGATGGAGACGGTGGTTATTTGCAGCATACACACAGGACTTTCAGTTTGAGAGTGAGCAGCCTCCTGAAAGAGTGAAGCCCCAGGAGGGAGAACAGCCTGAGAGTTTTTTGCATGACATTCCAAAGGGTGAACAGAAAAAAGATGATAGCCTCTAAGCCATGTTGTGTCCTTATTTTGGGTACTTTAAGAGAGACAAGAGACAAACTCCTTAGACCATAGGTTCCCTCAGTACGCCGAAACAGCATAGAAATATAGGTCGGTAGTTTATCGGTTAGGGTCCAGTATGTCCACATGAGGGCATTTTTTTGCCTCCTCAGAGTGAGGGAGGGCCAGTCTAGCACCTGATAGAGCAGGCAGTGGTGGGTGCATAATGGCATGTTTAGGATAAATCTCAGCGCACGATGGTAGAGGGTGTCAAGTTTACATAGCGCCTGAATGGGACAGTGACTATAGAGAAAGTCGGCATAATCAAGCAGCGGTAGAAAAGTTGTTTGGACAAGTTGCTTCCTTGCTTCAAGAGTAAGGAGGTGTCTTATCTATAAAATATGCCTAGATGTTGTCTTAGCTTTTTAGATAGTTCATTAAGGTGAGCCAAGAAGTTGAGCCTGTTATCCAGCCAAACACCCAAGTACTTGAGTTTTTCTACTAGTTCCAAGGCTTCGTCATGCAAGGTATAAATCTGAAGGCTTAAAGATGGTCCTGTGTTGTGGGCAGCACAAGGAGATATAATCATAGCTTTGGTCTTTTTGGCATTAAGCAGAAGCCTGAGCTTTATTAAGTTGCATTGAAGGATGTCAAAGTCTAACTGAAGTTCCTTGTGGGCTATGTCTAGGGAGGTGTTAGTAGTATAGAGCACAGTATCACCAGCAAATAGATGAATGATACTTGTGCATATATAGGAGTCTATATGTTTTATATAGATAGCAAAGAGAATAGGGCCCAAGATGGAGCCTTGTGGCACACCATGTGGCAGGGTCTTTAACTGAGACAGTTCCCCTTGATCTTTGGTTTGTTGCATCCAGTTGGTTAGGTAACAATCAAACCACTTTAAGGCAGTGTTGTTTATCCGATGCTGCTCAAGACATTAAGTAGAATATGGTGATCCACTGTATCGAAGGCCTTGCTAAGATCTAGAAATAGGGCATAGATGTATTGCTTAGTATCCAGAGCAGTTTGCCATTCATTGGACACTTTGGCAAGGGCTGATACAGTACTGTGCTTAGGTCTAAATCCCGATTGGGTAGGGTTTAGGATGTTTTTGGTGTCAAGGAACTCTCTGAGTTGAGAGTTAACAATTTTTTCCAGGGTCTTTGATAGGATTGGGAGAAGGGAAATCAGGTGGTAGTTCTTCAGGTCAGTTGGGTCACCAGATTTAAAAAGAGGAATAATGTGCACTATTTTCCAAAGTGGTGGCAACTCACCATGAGCCAAGGAACTATTAAAAAGGTGAACGATTGGAGCTGTCAGGTGATAGCAGCCAAGTTTCAGGAAGAATGGTTCTAAGAGGTCAGCACCGGCACACAGATCTTAGCCCAAATTGTTTGAACCCTAAACCACTTCACCTATCTGTCCCCACTATTGCTTTCCCACTCATCCATCTTCTTATATCTCCTCTAGTCTCTGCTCTCAGTCATAAAAGTTAGCCACTAAAGTTCTCCCCTACACAAAGAGGGTGACTCCTTCTTGCCTGGCAACTCTGAGCCTATCTCACCCCTCTTTTCTCTTGCTAAGATACAAGAGAAACTAGTTTACACATAACTATCAGACTTCTTTACTCATACTAACATACTATTTGACAGCAGATTAGGCCTTATGGTCTAGCGAGTCTGCTCGAACCTTAGATCCTTAGTTGGGTGCCGAGGCCCTCCCATCCCTTGTGCTCCAGAAACCCCTATCATCCATTCCCACCCCCCTGGGACAGGCCATCATCTGATACATCCACTTTCTGTGTCTGTCCCACCCTCTCTTGAAGCCCTCCACTGTGGATCTCTGAACCAGCTCGCCAGGCAGTGCATCTCAGGTCCACACCACCCTCTCAGTGAAAAACCTCCTCCTCCTCTTTCCCCTCACCCTTCCACCTTCCAACTTCAAACCATGCCCTGGTGATACCTCCCTGCTTTAGTCTAAAGATCCCCTCCATGTTTACCCTATTTATTCCCTTGAGGTACTTGAAGACCTCAATCATGTCCCCCTGTCTCTCCTCTCCTCCAATGAAAACAGGCAGAGCTCCTCAAGTCTGTCCTCATACGTCAAATCTCCTAGCCCTCGTATCATCTTAGTTGCCCTCCTCTGTACCCTCTCCAGGAGCTGTATGTCCCTCTTCAAGTGTGGTCTCCAGTACTGTACACAGTACTCAAGGTGTGGTCTAACCAGTCCATTGTACAGCGGCAGAATCACTTCCTTGCTTCTAGAGGTGATCCCCCTTACTCTTCCATTTTCCTCCCACTTTTTCCATCTGGCTTCTACAAAAACCACTCCACTGCTTCCTCATGCCTACATGTCACTGACTCCATACTTAAGGAGACAGACCCGGACTATATCACTGCGGCTATCTTCGTTGACCTAGACAGGGTCTTTGATGCAGTAGTCTATTCCCTCCTTCTGGAAAAGCTGAGAGTCGTGGGTCTCTCTGTTTCTGTATTGAATGGTTCAGATCCTGTTTCTCGGTGCGACTCCAATCAGCCCAGGTTGCCAAGGCCTTGACCCCTCCTTCTGGACAAACTGAGAGGTGTGGGTCTTTCTGTTCCTGTATTGAATAGTTCAGATCCTATCTTTCAATGCATCTCCAATCAGCGCAGGTTACCAAGGCCTTGTCCCCCTCCCCATTCCATCTGGGGTACCCCAGGCTCCATCCTGGGTCCCATTCTATTCTCTATTTCCTTTAATGATCTCCCCTCAGCTTATGTCAGCTCTCACATTAATATGTATGCAGATGACACTATACTGTATGCTTCTAGTGCTTTGGTCTTTGTTCTGGAAATGTCATTCCAGTGAGACTTCAGCAATGCCCAGTGCTGGTTCCAGTCTAACCAGCTTTTGCTCAATGCCAAGAAGACAGTGTCTATAAGCAATGGCACAAGCCAAAAGCTTGCAAGGCTCTCCTACTCCCATGTCTTTTTTACCCTGGATGGCACCCATCTTGAAGTTGTTCCCCACTTCAAGTATCTTAATTTGTGTCTAGATAGAAGGGTCCACCACTCTACCCACATCACTGCCTTTCATAAAAAGTTCTGCCACAAACTCGGTACCCCCTATTACATAAAGGATTGCTTATCTGTTCCAGTCCACAGGGAAATAGTCTCCAAGATGATTCTCCAGGTGTTTAAGTATATGGATGTGGTCTATATTGCCACCCTCTTCTTGTCTCTCACAAAACAGGGACACTCTTTTTCCATGCCTTCTGTTGATTTGCCTCATATACTGCCTTCCATATTCATCATTGCTTCTTCTACATCAACCTTTCTCTGCCTCCTCTTATGTCCTGCTGCCTCAAATGCTGTCATTTGCTTTCCTTTTTAAATACTGGTTCTCCTCCTTCCCTCCTTCCCTTGTCTCCCTCCTCTACCCTGCCCACTCTGCCTCCTACTCACGTCACTCTAAAGACTCTCACATCTTCTCCATTCCCCACTAAATCTACTGCTGAGCAAATCCCTTTCTCATCTCATCTTCACTCTATCAAGAACCTTTCGCCCCATTGTGTCTGTCCTTTTTCTATCTCACTCAAACATCAGCTTAAATTCCTCCCTTCTTCCTGCTCTTGCCTGCTAGACTGTATTGTGTGACTCCTTTCACTACTCCCCATGTGCCATTTTTTTGCCTCAGTGTGCACCTTTATTGAGTTATTATATTGGCCTGTTAGCATACACCTGGTCATTTATGCATACAGTAGCTGTATTTTCCTGCACTCATTCCTGCCTGTACCTCACTTGATGCACACATTGCCTCTACAGAATTGCTGCATATACTGCCTATATCATTATTACTGTGTATAATTTTATTCCTGTACCTCTTCTCCCAAGGGGCACCTGGAAACAAGCCTTGGCTCAGTTTGCCTTTTTCAGTTACCAATTTTAAGTAAATAAATACATACATTCGGACATCATGCTGTTGCTGCATACAGACTAAAACAAAGGTCTATCATTGGCTGTGCCAACAGAGCATGGTAGTGTAACCCGGACGTCATATCCCAACAGGCTATTACCCCTGCCTAGATGGCCACAAACCAGGTTGAGGGGCCTGGGTTCCTGTTTCTAATATTAAAGTGGTTCTTTCCCATGATAACACTATTTGTGCAGTGCCTCCATCCAGAGTACACTTCAAGTGGGTCTGTTAATAAACAGGTACAGCCCCCTGGCATGCTGTACCCACCCACAATACCATAGTGTCACCCCACCCATGGATTAGAAATAACCAAAACCAAAAAATTCCACATTAGTGAATTATTGACTTCCTCTAACAATATATTCATGGTACCAGATTTATAAACAATGTTTAACCGACAGATTATTTACAAAGGGGATGAAAGGCTAGGAATGGGAATTTGGAAGTAGAGGTTAAATAACATTTCAAATTGGCATTCTTGGCATTGCATCAAACAATTATTTAGCATTTTAAATTCAGACATCTTCCAATACTGGCCACCAACCAGCCTTCTGATGGATTCAGGTTTAGGTCTCTATTTAGCTAGCTGCTTAGATTTTAAAGTTACACATTCCCCAACTGGTACCAGTCCACAGTCCAGATAAGGACCCACAATCCTATCTCTTGTTACCCAGAACTAAATGTTGTAGGCCTGATGCAGTTGCAGCTGGTTGGGCAGCGTTGGCTAATGTAAAGCAAATCAAATAACTTTTATTTTTCTTAAGTTAACTTTTAACTTGAACTCTGTAGGCATTAGATACTGAACTTGGCAAAACACATAATAGAAACTATTTACAGGCCCTGACTCTGCTTAATCACAGTTCTGTAGTCATTCTTAGGCCAGGCAGAATCAGGCTTGAAAGGGTAGATTCAAGGTAGTCACAATGTGTAGGATTTGAATCTCAGCTGAGATGCATGGCACAGGCTTGCAGCAGAACCCCCTTTCTGAACTGCAGGCATTTGCAGCTTTGGCAGGCTGGAATTTCTCTCAGCTTCTTAGCAGTTGCCCATCTTCTTAGGCTGAAGTCACATTCTGGAAAGCATCAGCACTGGGACCAGGGCCAGAATGTCTTAGACCACTATGTCTAGTCTTGACCCCTCAGGGAAGGCGCAATGACAGTGTCTAGCTGTCACACTACCAGACTGACTCCCAATGCTGATCTAGGCACAGTCTTTCTTTCTTTCTTTCTTTCTTTCTTTCTTTCTTTCTTTCTTTCTTTCTCTTTTTTTCAGACAGTTAGGCACATTTATTTAGGTTGGAATTTCAACCACACTGCTAGCATAGCAGCTGTGGCCCTTTCATCACACACAGTCTTAGGCAAAAGTCTCTTTTCTCACATCTGGAGATTTATGCTGGAGCTTAAGGCAAGTCTCCCAACCAAGGATAAACACTGTAGCATAAGCCAAGACTCCAAACCAAAGTGGATGCTTTACACTGCAGTAAATTCTCTTTGAACTTTAGCTTCTCATGAGCTGAACACATAGACAAAACAGTCCCTTCTTTGCAGCATGGCATTGTAGTCCCATGTAGATCATCAAACTTTTCACAGGCAATTTCCTGGCAAGCTCCACATCTCAGGGAGACTCCCATTCCATGCTTGCAGATCTGTACATTAATTGGCCATTCCTTAAACACAGGACCATCCACAGTCATCCAATCAAACAAATGTCCACACTATTCTAGGAGCTGATCAAATACAGAGTACAGACAAAACATAAGCACCTCTTGCTTCTAGAGGTGTCTCTAGCCCTCAAGCAGGTCTCCATCTCATGTGCACTTTTAAAGTAGATGTTTACTCACTTAGGATTATACAGCTCTCTCACACCTAAGGTTATCTTTCCTTGCAGCACTTTCACCGCTGTAGTGGCAAAGTTCTTGCAGCTCTCTCAAAACTGCAAGCAGGTTTTTTGCAGCTCTCTCACAGCTGAAGTTAAATCAGGAATTCTGCAGCAAATCTTCCCAAATGTGAAAAGGCAAATGCTGGCCCTGGGGGACAAGTAACTGGAAACTCCCAGGCCAGCCACTCCAAGTCCTTGCAGCCACATTTCTCCAGCAAGGGGCCAGAGCCCCCCTCCCTGAGCAGGGGCTTGCACTGAACTGAAGTCAGCACAAAAATCTCTTTGGGGTATTGGGAGCTTCTGGTAGCTCCTGATTGGCTGAATCACTTCTCTTTCTGGAAAATTAATATTTAACAGGTTCCTTTGAGGCCTAATAGGTTAGTTAAACAGGCACCAAACATTGTCCCTGTTTTTTCCCCCACAAAGCTTTTGCACTGTCCCAAAGTCCTTAGCAACAAATCCTGGCTTCCGATTAGCTGTGAAAGGTAAAAGGCTGCAAACATGGCTGCTGACAGATACAGTCCTCAGGCAATCCATAAATGTCCCCACTTTTTAGTCCTGGTGCAGCCAGAATAAGCAGTTTATTTATTTCTTGCCCACACAGTCTAGTAGCAGTCACCCTGCCCTGTTAAGTGCTTGCAGCATTTAATATTTTATTTGAGTCTTCTGCTTGTCTCTAGTGCTGATCTAAACATTCCCCAGGCACTAGACAGGTTTGTATATTAATATGTATGTGCCTCATTAATATTCATAAGGCAAGGGCACAGCTTTGATAGGCGCTCTTTATAAAAAATGTCTAGAAGCTTCTCTTGCAACTCATTCGGGTGTCCAGTCCCTGTACTGCCAAACTAGGGGACTGAGACCTCTAAAGAGCCACCCGTTTCACCACCATAGTGGTGAGAAACCAAAAGCATGCCACCGCGCATGCACATACCACCGGCTTGCACATGAGTGTAGCCACTGCTCAGCAGTGTCATGACCTTGCTTCTCTGGCCCATTCTGGGCAAAAATCAATGCAGGGGCTGGATGGAGGCTTAGGGATACCAGAGGGACTTGGGCCAGGCAGTGGTGAGATGCTGGGGGGAAATGGAGGACCAGGAAGCAAAACGGGGCAAGCGGGCCAAATAAGGTAGGCCCCCACGGGGGGGGTTACACTAGTGTTGTGGGATCACTTCCTGTTACCTGCCCTATCAGCCCTGAGTGACAGAAAGACAGGCTATCAAGTGACATTTGCACTATACCTTGCAAGACAAGAGGAGTAGCAAGTTCATCATTAATGGGCAGCAAGTACAGGTAGGTGTGAATTCTGATATATGATTGTCCATGCACCCTGCAGGAATATAAGGCTTCCCATTGCTCTGTGAATGCTCCCAGCCCATTCAGGTTGGTACAGGACTTACTGTATAGCTGACTTTTCCCAGCTCCTGCCCTTTTCCTTGCTGAGCCCACTGATCAACCACCTTTATGATCAGTTATATCTTGGCAGTCACAGACACCATGCCAATGTCCACACACCTATGTTGTGCATAGCAGGCAGAAGAGAAAACCAATCAGAGAGGAAGTCTGGAGTAATCCTTCCCCAGGATGGCATGAGCTGTACATTACAGTAAGACCTTATGAGCATCTAGATCCTGTGCCCTTTTGGCCCTAACAGTACTGTGAATATTGTGCAGAAATACACATGGCCCCCTTACCTCATGGGCACAAGCCAACAAGACACATGGACTGGGCCTTCGCCTACACCCTTCCTGTGGCAAGGCCAAGCAGTAAGCACTGTCCTCTACAGGAATATGTAAAATACTGTCCTCTACAGGAATGTGCAAATGACTCATTAGCCTGATGGGAGAGGGACACATAGCAGTGTTCTGTCTATTACTACATTGCCTCATCGGGTTGTCACAAGGTCCTTGCAGGTCCAGGCATGTTCCCAACATACAAGGACTAACCACTGTAGATGTAACCAAGTAAATGACAACAAGACTCATGGGAAATCACATGCCACATATTCTGTATGTAATAATACAGCACCTACAGCCTGAGGGAGGAAAGAAGACTCATGGGAAATCACATACCACATACATAGTATGTAATAATACAGCACTTACAGCCTTAGGGAGGAAAGAAGACTCTTGGACAATCAAGTTCTTCTCTCCCTCCCACCAACTTAGCGGGAATGATTTTTGTGCTCACTCAGTGTGTTAGACTACCGGCATGCACCAAGGCAGAAGCCAAAGCAATATCAACCCAACCCACGTGTCAATGGCCCACACCAAAACCAGCACAGTATTCTGCAGATATTAAAATGTGTGGCTTGTGGATACTCCATGTGGAGAATGTAAAGCAGCAATGTGATGCAGTTGAGCAATCCAGAAGGACCTTTATTTCTTGTTGGATCACCATGGAGGAGCAGACTAAAAGACCATACAACCATGGAACATTTTGTTTCAGCAGGCAGAGTCTGAAGAACATCTTCAACATGGTCCTCATCCACATGCAGAACTGGGCAAAAAAGTCACATATCCTAGGAAAATAAAAACTCATATTTATATGTTTTTTTATATACAGTGGAGCCCACTAGAATGCACACAGTATTACAGATTTCTGCATGACAAATGGAATATCTACCACTGAAATTGCCTTGTTTCTTGCAGTAACTCTGCTATGGAATTCTGTGGTATTGCATAGCATCCCGGTGGTCTTTACTGCACATTGTATCCTTAGTGCTTTACAAGCAATGGCAGATGCTGGTAAGACAGTGAATATCAACTTGTAGTGACATCCATTCCACTCATCAAGTCCCCACACACAACCATGATCAGTTGCTTGAGCTGGTTTTATTGGGAAGGGTAACATTGGCCAAGACATTAAGGGAGATCTACACTCATGCAAAAAGTACCATGCGTTCTTTGACTTCCACTTGGACGCAAAGTAGAACAGTACCAGAGACGAGTAAGAGCCGGGACCTCAGTTAAACATCTCATCCAATGGCTGGCACACCATAACCCACCTAAAGACCTTTAAATACCTCATGGGGTAAATATGGTACAGGAGGAATTTATTTTTCAGGACAAAAGGTGCACAAGAACAAGGGGACATGCTATGAAGTTGAAGGGGTAGCTTCAGAATAGATGTGAGGAAGTACTTCACAGGAAGAGTGACAGAATTCTGGAACAGCCAACCAGTGGAGGTGGTGGGGGCAAAAACAGTGGTGGACTTCAAGAATGCATGGGATAGGCATAAGGGAATCTTAGTGGAAAGGAATGGGGGAGACAGAAAGAGCCAGAGATCAAGTAGGGTCTACAGTGATATGGTAGGTAGGGAAAAAGGGCAGACTGGGTGGGTCAAGCGGTCCTTATCTGCCAACAAATTCTGTGTTTCTTTGCTTCTGTAACAGTGCAGCACTCCCCTTCCCCCAGTACTGCACCAGAGTGCCACCATTTGGGGTTTGAGCTCAAGTCCTGATTGGAGACTAAAACCAATAACTTTCTGGCTAAGAGATAGGTGTGCTACCAACTGAACCATGCAGACACCTCCTGGTGAATGCCAGGGTCCTAGATGCCCTGAAGTATTTGGCTAATGGCTCATTTCAGAGGGTTACAGCTAAGGCCACTTGGGTGAGTCAGCTAGCAGTCTCCAGTTGCAGCATCTAGTTCCTGGAGGTCATGATGACCCACAGGGATAAGTTGATACACTTTCCATAGACAACATGGACACAGTTCCCAGATGTGCTTCACCCCCTCACCCCCCTCTGGACTTTAAATAACTAACTCCAGGGGGGGGGGACATGACCATGGGGCAAAAGCCAACACTGACAGTGGGCAACCAGAAATCATGGTCACCCCTCTCAGGGTTGGCAATCGGGAGTCACTCTAATTGTGGTGACAAATTTATGTCACCCTCCTAACAGGATACCCCCAGATGGTACCTGTTCTTTGTTTTCCTTTGGGTTAGCATGGTATGAGGACAAATCCATCTGAAGTATTGAGGGTATTGTGGGTATGTTGGGAGGGTGGATTAGCTTACTTTGGAACTTGGAGGCACAAATGCCTGGATGTTCTCAAGCCACAGATTTCTTGTATGGTTGTTCATTTCCCTGTCAACATTTTGAACAGATCCATACTCCATTGCTGCTTTATAATTGCCATGTGTTAGGTGTACATAAATATCCATTTAGAAGGTTATGCTAGTAGGATTGTCAAGGGCATATAGCATGACCGACATGCCCATACATGATGGGGACAAAAAGTATATATTTAATCAAGACAGTGAAGATTTTATATACCATGTATACATTAAGTAGGTCTATGTGCTATACACACATTCTCCACCCTCAGACATGGACACCATCGCCAGTTATAGATGTGTGTAATTTCATAGCAAGGCGCAGAATGTAAAAGGACCCATATCTACTGTCAGAGACATTTATGCACATTTTTCAGGTGGGCCCTAAGAGCTAGTGTAGTTGCATGGCAGATGGAGGACATCCCTGAATAAAAAGGTAGTTTCTACTGGAGACTGAAGAGACTGTGCTACCCGAGTGGGGACACTCTGGATGGTTTCCTTAAGTATTATACTCTATCATTACCTCCATAACAGGATGCAATGCAGGTCTTATAAACTAAATAGTCAATTTTACTTTGCACATACCCAAGAGACACAGTAAGTCATTGTCACCATCAAATGAGGAAAGTTCAAGACTAGAGAAAATAACCAGATAAAGTTGAGGGGTCCACACATCTTTAAACCTCAAGGACTCATTAAATGGATTTTTAAATGAACATTGACTAAAATTTAACAAAATATATATACCATACAGCACTTGTATACAGCACATGGCTAAACATTATTTAATTGCAAAATGAAAGTTACTGTTTGTAAAGTATTAGCATTTTTTAAAGACATAGGCATTTTCACAAACATTATATCCAATGTTATAACCAGTTTACTTCTCTTTACTGATTTGATTCTGCAGTTTCTCATGTTTTTATTTATTTTTAGAGTTTATGTCCGGGAAAGGCAAACAAAGCGAATCTTATTTCCAGGTGTGCCCCAGGAGCACAAGGAGAATAAGTGACTTCCTCAGGGTCATACAGTATGCAAGTGGTGGTTGTGGGTTTCAAACCCAGGTCTACTGGGTCTCCAGGTTCACAGCTTGGTGGTGATTTAAACCTCTAGGCTGTACTGCCTCCCATGTTCAATGGCACATTGAGTTAGTAGTAAAGACAAAGTAAAGCAGTGTTAACGCTGTGGGTAAAGTTTGTGATTATAGACCACGGTGAGGTGTATACTTGTGTCAGAGTGGATACTTGGTGCCAAGTGACTGCGTGTGCAGGCTACTGATGTGTAAGTAATAAAAATCTAGTGAGCATGTGTAAACAGCTGATAAAGATGTGGCCACTGACTGAGCAGTATATAATCCTTACATTTGCTACAGTACAGTGCAGAGAGTAGACTCTTGTTCATGAAGATAAAGGTTGCATGCTTTGCCTAATACCATTCACCCATATTTATTCATTCTCTCTCTACAGTGACAGATGGTGATGGTGAGGTGGAAATCAAACTAAACTTCTGCAGCCACTGCGAGACTGAAGAATGTCAGGCAGATTTCTCAGCTCAAGAAGTCATTTGTTCCTGTCACCCTGGCACCATCTTGTCCAGTGATGGTTTGAACTGAGAAGGTAAGGATCTCAGGAGGAGTTCTGCAGTGTGTGTCCAGTATGTAGATCAGGCATTTACATACTGCAGTGCCACAAAGATGCAGGTCCATCATTCACAGCTTATACAACCAATCTCTACCTTAATATACAAGAGGCCAAATATTCAAAGTCTGAATATACTTTTTTGGGCACACAAATGTCTGCCCAGAATTTCTAGGGACATCACAAGAATATACAATATAGATAAATTCTGTCTGCCCCCATAAATTCTTGGAAGGATCTGTTTCTGTCTGAAAAAATGTTTTAGAATGTGCAGTAGTAGCCAGATGGCACGTGTAAATACACTGAATAGCTGGCCCATGGAGATCACCTAAACTATTTGTCCAGTATGTCACATATTATTTATTTATTTATTTATTTATTTATGTATTTATTTATTAAATTCTCAGAATACAAGTACATTTGAGTCAGGGACTCGTTTACAAATGTTCCACATCAGAGGGTAACAGGGGACAACATACTTACATGATTTGGGAAGACAGTGGGTAAATGAACAGAATGTTCAGTTACATTACATTTAAGGACAGTCATACAACCAATACTGCATATTAGAGTTCATACAATTCAAAAAAACTTCAGATAGTACAATTAATTGATAATGCTTACATGTAATGTAAGATAGGATATTAGACATTTTACTTTATTCAAAGCAACTTAAGCCTCGCAGCCAAGAGGCCTTGTCAGGAGCCCGGAGAGCTGGGGATGGTGGAGGAGGGCATAAGGACCAAAGGGAAGAAGTTGAATGTGAAAGACATAGAAAAGTATAAGGTGGGAGAGGGTGAGCAGGGGACAAACTAAAGAGATGTAGGGGTGGACATTGGTAGTTGGGAAGTAGAGGTAGGCGGTGAGTACCCTGGTGTTTCTTATAGCAGCTAAGTGCAACAGTTTATAAACTATAATAAAATGGAAATGCATTGCTGCCCAGGAGACCTGCCCCCAGCCCAAACCAAAATGTTCTAATATTACCTGGAATTTGAACTGCCTTTCCATAACTAGTTCTTACTTTGGGCTGTTTTCCAACCCTCGTTACAGTTTTTGATAATCAAGTAATTATCTTTAGAATACATGTGCTATTTTTGAGAGGGAGGGGTTGGGAGCCATATGTTATTAGCTATTCAAGTAGAATATATAGCATACTAAATGGTAATTGTTAGCGGTTCCATGTTAACATTGCGAATATTAAATCGCGCTCGCAAAATCCGCAAGTTATTAATATAATTACTAGCGAGTGCTATTAATGCAACACTACATTATGGCACTGCACATGTAAGCTGCATCATAATAATAGGGATTCATGGCTATACTGCATACAGAAAATTACAATTCACAGTAACTAAAGCATACACCTGCCAGTACATCATACTGAGCCTGACTGCTACAAGTAGGCTTTACTCACGTTGTCTGTTTCAATGCTGCATTACTTCCTGCTCCCAGATTGCCCTAGACCTGCACATGCCCAACACACTCCTGCATGCAAGCAAATTGGGGTGAATACTGACCCTGCAGCTCATAGACACGAATCGTGGCCATAATGGCTAATAGTATGTCTTTAAACAGACATTTGGCTGTTTGGCAACACTTTTTTTATTAATTCGGCCTTTCTTTAACTTGGCATTTATTTTAGCCTGAATATTTTTTTCTTTAGAACATTCATAATAAAATTAAAAGTTTTAATCTGGCTGTTTGGCTTTCTTTTGACATGGTCACATGTAACCAAACCATACCCATAACCAAAAAGATTCCATATTAAAATCTCATGACTTGCTCTTGGTATACTGCAGTCAGACTGAGTAGTTGAGCAGTTTGCTCTCCGTCTCCCACTCGCAGCCATACATCTCAAGTGACCCTCATTATGAGGGACATCCCTCATTTTGCCCCTTAAAATTGCTCTGTCCCTCATCCATCCCTCCCTCATGGAAAAGGTGCTGCCCACACAGAGAATGTGCTGTAAATTCAGACTTTAAAGCAGAAACTCTTAATATTCTTAAATACCAAATCCAAAATAAACTTTGTACAAGTAAACACTATGGTTTTCACAGTGTTCTGAGCTTGTATTTCCATGTTTGAGGATGTGTCCCTCATTCGGAGGGTCCGTGTCACTCATTGTCCCTCATTTTGAATGTCCAAAAATGCCTATGTCCCTCATTATAGTGACAAAAGGTTGAGAGGTATGCTCGCAGCAGGATCTCCATCAGTGTGGTAAGTGGGTGGTTCACTATATCTCCCAGTTGCAATTGTGTTCTGCTTTTGGGCAGGTTTATTCGCTATTTACATGGAAGTGCTGTTATTGTGCGATCACTGTTCTTGCATTCGCGGTTAAGAACTCGTGATTTTATAGTCGCTATTTTGTATTCATGATTATAACGGGTAATCATTGTTAGTGGAACAAAAACAAACTACAGCATGACAGTGGTCCATCCAAGACATGCCTGCAATGGTATGGGTAAAATATTTCAAAATCTTTACTAATAGGGATAGTGGAACTGCTCCTTAGCTGTGAAAGCCACAGTAGGTGAGAATGTATGGCAGCTGTATTATAATCTTAGTGCATGGAGATTTCTCCTTTAGATGACTGGAAGAGTCCCTGATTTGGGGACTCATTGTCCCTGGTTCTAGTCCTATGAAAGGCTTTATCTCTTGCTCATTTTGTGGCAAGTCCCTCTATATAGGCTAAGATGGACATATTGTATCAGTGATTTAGAATGCCATGAGCCTGAAAATGAACTCTAAGGTCCTTTCTAACTATTTTACAGTTTATTTTTTAATTTATGTTACCCAGAAGAGCCCTGCTGCGATACATCTCATTGCCTGTGGGGTCTTACTTCTGCCCATTTCCACAGCTGAATGGACTGTAGCACCGTGATGTTAAGTGACATGCCCATGGTCACACTGTGAATATTTGGTTCTAGAAGGGTTTGAACCTGTGATATCCTGGCTCTGTAGCTGATGCTCTAACCACTAGATCACACTGCTGCTTAAACTCCACTGTTCGTCGTTTACTATTCTTATCAGTTGGTGGCAGCAAGCAGTCCCCACTGTAAAGGCAGTACCCAACAGGGTTTTGTAAATGGATCATCCCAGAATGAACTTAAGATGAGCTATTTTCAACGGCGGGGGTGCAGTGATCTTGGTTTGGTATATGTGAACTGCTTATACTATCTAAGCTAGAAGAGCTGTTACTGCTCTGAAGGAGTGTGAATGAGTTCCTGGTTTGAATTTTAGCTCTTCTATCTCTTTCTTCTGTCATGTGTGCCTGGGGCAGTAATTATTTTCTCTATGTGCATTTACATTTGTAAACGGTTCATTTTTGGAGGGATTCTGAAGGATTAGGATCCATTTCACCCCAAAAATAATTCACTGCAGAATGTACTGATCTGAAATGAATGGCAGCAGTACATTCCGGGGCTTGTCTTAGCTCAGGCAACAGGATGGAACTGCTGTACAGTCTCACCGAAAATTGTTCTTTTCAGCTCTTCTGTGACAGAGTGGCACAGATGAGCCAAACTAGTCTATGATTTGATTTTCACTGTAATCATTGCCTGTGGATGTATCTTCTGTTCCCCACATCACTAACTGTAATATCATCAGATTGTCATGTTGTTGCGTGTTTATTGCTTTTACCTTCCTGTATCCCTCCTAGATTATGCCTTAAAACAGACACAGTTCGGCCCCCCCTTACAGAGGACGCCATTACGGAGGACCACTTAAACCAGACAGCAATTGTTTTCCAAAACCCTTAGTATACATTCCTTAATAAAATAAATTATCTTACACAGTGTACAAAGGGCTCCTGCTATTCCAGATAGCACAACCATCACAGATGATGAAAGCGTCCTTGAGGAGGTGTTAACTGTCCTTTTACCTAGAGTCTAGCACATCACTGTTACATCTCAAAAAGTAATAAAAATGGTGCAAACTGCTGTTCCATTACACTGCATCTGACATTGTTGTAATCTAGCTGAGGTCAGATCAGGATGGGACACTACAGCAGGTCAAAGGAAGTATGAAGCCACGGCAACAAACAGCATGCATAGATGCCAAGGCACTGAGCAAACAGAAAGATGCAAGAAATACTGGGAGGGGATGGCATTTTCAATTTAAGCTTACATTTCCTTCAGTATCAGGCACAGGAAGCAAACAAGTGCAGCAGAGGTGAGTGGGCACAGGTGAGGGAGCAGCCACAACTGGCAGCAAGAATGATCTGTAGATAGAACAGACACCCACTTGTAACGGACAAAGCAATATGCATGGGGAAGTCTGTTATGTGAGGGTTGCCGTGTATTCATATACCTAGTGAGCTTACCCTGTCAATAACAACAAAATAAATAAATCTGCTGTCTGAACAGTTTAAATCAACCAATTTAAATTGTCTTGGGCCTCCAAATAATTCATAGATAGTTTAAATTTGACTAATGCTTGGTGCCAATCTCCACAGCCCATTAGAACAAAATGGGGGCAAATATAATGGGACTTCTGTTTGTCAGTCCATCTAACACCATGACTGGAACCTCACAATCCCTAGATATAAACTATACAGGAGGGACAGGGCAACAGGGAAGGGGGGATGGCAGTTTACATCAGGGTGGGAATAACTTGCACAAGGGCGGAGTTAGAGGAGGGAAAGGTAGAGGCATTGTGGGTTCAGTTATGGTTCAATAGAAGGAGAAATGTGAGGTCGGGGGTGGTTTATAGACCACCAAGCCAGGATGAGGAAAGGGACAGGGAACTGACCTCACAAATACTGGAGGCTTCAGGGAAAGGAGAGGTGGTAATAGTGAGCAACTGCAACCTACCCAAGGCAGACGGAAGCGTACCATTTATAGCATGTGCTAGGAGTCAGGTGATCCTGGAAGGAGTGCGGAGTGGGTTCTTGACTCAGTGCATCACAGAACCAGCCAGGGAGAAAGCAATGCTTGATCTGATGCTCACAAATGGGGAACACGTATTGGACCTAACAGTCAGAGAGCCCCTGGGTGGAAGTGACCATCGCACAGTGTGGTTCTGGATGGATATGGGCAGGGAAACATCCCAGCTAAGACTAACATCTTGGATTTTAGAAGGCTGGACTTCAAGAAGATAGGCAGTGTGTTAAGGAGGCACCTGGCAGGGATCAAGGCACATATGGGGGTGGACCAAAGGTGGTCCATCATTAAGGAAGGAATAATGGTTGCCACAGAAGAGTGCATTAGGCTCAGGGGAAGAACTCGAGGGTTAAAGTGCCCACCTGGTTCAGTTCTGGGGCCACCCAGACAGTAAAGGAAAACAGGCTAGCTTATAGAAAATTTAGGAAGACCAAGAGGGAGGTAGATAGGGAGAATTGCCTAAGGTTGGCTAGTGTGGCAAGTAAAGCAGTCCAATGGGCTATGGCACGGGGGGGGGACTGTTTTTCAATATATAAATGAGAAAAGGGACAAGGAGGATGGGATTGTTAGGCTTAAGAAAGGGGAGTAGTGGGTGGAGGAGGACAGGGGAAAAGCAGATATACTAAATGAATACTTCTGTTCCATTTTCACCAAGTAGAAGGATGGACCAGTGCCTCCAAAAGGGAGAAGAGGACCGGGGGCAGGGGATCACGGATGTAGTGATAGAGGAGGATAGAGTGAGAGAGGGAGGGGCTGCTAGCATTGGAGGTGGACAAATCACCAGGCCCAGACGGATACATCCAAGGGTATTGAGGAAACTAGCAGAGGAGCTTGCAGGGCCACTGTTGGGCCCACTCAACGGTTCACCGGAGTCGGACGTGGTACCACAGGACTGGAGAATGCCACATGTGGTGCCCCTCCACAAGAGTGGCCTCAAGGATGACCCAGGGAATTATAAACCAGTCAGTTTGACCTAAATTGTGTGCAAACTGATGCAGACCATACTTAAGGAAAGGTTGGTAGAATATCTAGAGGTGCATAGTCTCCAGGATGAGAGGCAGCATGAGTTTATGGGAGGAGATAATGTCAAACGAATCTGATTAACTTCTTTGACTGGGTCACTAAGACAGTAAACAGGGGCCAAGTGGTAGATATCCTCTATCTGGATTTCAGCAAGGCCTTTAACTCTGTACCCCAGAAGAGGTTGATCAGAAAGATGGCGGATCTCGGAGTTTGGGAGAAGATGACCTGATGAGTGGGAAACTGGCTGGGGGACAGAACCCATAGAGTGGTAGTGGGGGGAGAATTATTTTAGCACCAGAGAGACAACCAGTGGGGTCCCACGGAGCTCGGTGCTGGGACTAGTGTTGTTCAATATCTTCATCAATGACATTAGGAATGGCATTAAGTGCAAAATGTGCCTTTTTGTGGATGACACCAAGCACTGTGGGAGGATGGACACCTCAGAAAGGATACAGAACCTACAGGACGATCTGAAAAAGCATGAGTGGTGGTCTAGGATCTGGCATTGTGGCTTCAATGCCAAGAAATTCAAAGTTGTGCACATTGGAGCCAAGAATCCCAGGACAGAGTACTACCTACTGTAGGAAGGATCCAGGTATCTCCAGTGGAGGAGGAGAAGGACCTAGGAGTGATAACCACTATTGACCTGAAGCACTCCATGCAGTGCAAGAAAGCAGCAGCAAGGGCAAACAAGATGTTGGGATGTATAACTAGAGGGATCAGCAGTAAGAGAGAGAGGAGGTTTTACTGCTTTTGTACAGGTCACTGGTGAGGCCACATCTAGAGTATGGAGTTCAGTTCTGGTGACCACACCTCAAAAAGGACATTAAACTGCTGGAGATGGTCCAGAGCAGGGCTACAAGACTATCACAGGTCAGCAGGGAACGGCATATGTAACCCCTAGGTGGCGCTATCCCAAGGGATATTACCCCTGCCTGCATGACCAAGTGCAGGATGAGGGGCCTTGGTACTGAAAACTGGTGCTTCCACCCGGAGGACAGGGTTGGTGGTAGCGTAGCTGACCTGGGTACAGCCCTCTGGGACACTGTTACCTCCCTCTTGTCCCTCTTGTGGCCTAACTGGTTCTCAGAATACACAATTGCAATTTACCCATGACAACAACTTGAACCCCATACTTGTTGCACTTACCACCAGGGCTGGATCAGCTGGCTCAGCCCTGGAGACCCCCTGTAAAATAAGGTTAAACACAGCAATCAACAGTATCACAGTGTTATCACACCAGTTTAAGTGCAAAAAGATTTAGATCTGATTTATTTAAGGGGAATGAACAAGGAAGGGGCACAGTCAGGTTGATTGGTTTAAGTACTGATTTAATCAGGCTACAAGGCATGCACTTTAGAGTCCCTCAACAGTCACACACACTCTGGATACCCAGTTGGTGAGGTAGACTAGCCTGATGCATTGCCCGGGGTAGGCCGGTGTTGCAGCTGGTCGGGGCCCTATAGGTGGAAAGAAATAGCCCTGCACAGTAACCCACAATTTGTAATCCGAAGCCAGATGACTCAGTTCATGACAATTAAGCAAAACAATTAAATCAGGTGACACACTTTGATTGAGCTGTTGTTGCAGGAGCTACCCTGGTGTTTACTCATGCTACCCAGTACAAGACACAGGATGGACGAAATGGAGACTGCAGGATGACTTGCTAGTTTGCCCGGAGAAGTGGGGCCCACACGATTCACCGTGGTGTCATTCCTGTTCATGATGTTGAGCAGGGGGCTGATCCCCAGGCAGGTCTCTCGTCAATGTTCTACTCTGTGGCGCAAGCAGCTGGCTGAGCTGAGGTGGCAGGGTCCAGGCTGGGTAAAACAATTCAGATTACAGTCCGGTAGTGCTGGATGCAGCTTCCAGCAAGCGTGACACAAAACAGGCAGTGGGGAACCAAATCACGACCCACTAACAGCATTCAGCACACTTATAGTAAAGAAAAGAAACAGTATCACAGTTCAGATGGCAGTCCGGTTGCAATATACAGTGTCTCTGCGCAAACCGATGCTCAGCGGTAGTCTCAGGTCCTGACAGGCAGATCACACCGAGGCAAATCTTCAGTTCCCTTCAGGAAGATTCAATTCGTCATAATTCGGGATTCTGGTCACAGCACAGCAACTTTGGAGAAAGTCCGATTTCTTTTTGGCTCAGAAAGATTCCCTCACAAGGGAAGATGAGGCAGACAGGCCAAACACAGCCTTCCCAGCCATTTCCCGCGCTACTACGCAGGCGCAGCTGCTCGAATCACTCGAGCTGTTTGCTCTCCAAACTCTAACTCCAGACTGACTTCTGCTGCAGGCAGCACCGGGACTCCCTTAGAAATCCAAAAGGTTCGGTCGGCTGATCCATCTGTCTGTCACAGCTAGAGTTCCCCCTCCAGGTCCATTTAGGCACCAAAGTGTAAAAACTACAATTCCTACAGAAATTCACTCCCACAAGACCCCTAGGGGCAGACACCATTTTAAGGTCCCCAAAGGTACTGATTGGTCCAAATAGGCAGTCCAGAACCAAGATGGTGGTGCAATACTGAATGTCCATGCTGCAAAGGAAGGCAGATTAGACAAGCTACATTATACAATGCCAAGAAATTTTCCTGGACTCTGATTGGTCAGTGTGTGCCTGAGACAGTGATGATATTACACAATAACATCACTGTGTTGATTTTATGGAGCATCCGCCTTTTTTTTTTCAGAAACAAAGATATACTGCCTCACTAAAAATCTACTAAAAACATTTTTATTTTTATTTTTGTTTTCTATAACATCGAGCCATTGTATAATTGCAATAAGGCACTCCAAGGTGTGTATTATCGTGTAATAACGTCACTCCTGGGGAGGGTTGGAAGCACGAGGCAAAGCCGAGTGCTTCCACCACCCCAGGAGTGACCTTATTACACGATAACACACACCTTGGAGTGCCTTATTGCTTAAATATCTTTACTATTAAAGCAGATAATCATCAAACAGTTACAGATCCTCGTAGGGCTCCCTCTGCTCAATTAGCGATGTCCGAATGGAGCGATAACACTGGAGCAGGGGCAGGACTCGAGCCTGAAACTACTCGGCCCCTACCCAGATTAATTTAACACCACGAAATAGTCAGCTTTTAAAGAGACAGGCACGGAGGCTAACAGGGTACTCACATGCAATCACTTTTTTATTTATTTATTTAGTTTTTGTTGACCGGGTAAGTGCACTAGACAAATTCTGCCTATTTTCAGGCACGACCCGGGGGGGAGGGGGATACAGATGAATGCCAACTGACCTTGAACCAGATTAAACTGTTGGTGGTATTTTTAGTGAATGAGGGAAATTTGGCCAGGACACCAGGGAAATTCCCCTACTGCATGCTGGCGGTAGGGGGACCTGTTGACTGTTCCAGCATTTTGGCATTTGGAGTGCTGTTCAACATGATGATGGACATCTTACCTGCTGAGGACAGGAGAGTTGCTACTGCACAGATGGAGGAGGAAGGGAGCGGTATGGAGAGTGCTTTCACAGGAGCACCTGGAGAGCTTCCAGGAGATGAGTGTGGTGCATACCGCGCAATGAGAGAGTCGGGGGATGAAGATTTTACGAGGAGCAAGACCGAGGATCTTTCTTCAGTTCAGTCTGGGGTAGCTGGTGGCTCGGAGACAGTGCAGGCATGTGAGTTGCGCACAGAACATTCGCTCACAGTGGCGGCGGGTTTGATTACCTCAGAGGCTACTATGCTGCCTTCTGCATTGGGGGAGGAGTGAGCTGCAACACGGAAGTTACCGGCAGCATTAGGCACCTTTCCAGCAAGGGACTGGAGCAAAGAAACTGCCCTGCTGGATGCAGGATAGATGAGGCAGGATGGCAGATGGATTCCTGATTCCGAATGGATTTCTTTCTCGACAGGGGACACGGCTGTTACGGAGTCTTCAGTGAGGGTACAGCCCTTGGAGCTGCAGGTGGTGGCAGGTGATGCTCTGGTTGGTGAGGCTTTACAACCTTTTGCTACAGGGGTAGATTTGGGGGCCTCTACTGGGACACTGAATGTTTCCCCCTTTCTTCTCCTAGAAGAGAATGTTTTAATACAGGTCCTCGCTTTTCAGACCTCTTTAGAAACAATCGCCTGGAACAGGCCCCCAGACGGAATGCTGTCTGTCTCAGGTATGGGGGGGGGCCTTCAGGAGCAGCCTGATCGATTCTTTGTGGCCCACAGGCTACTCAAAGGTTCAATGAATTTTCAGGCATCAGACATTTATGCCCTGATTAACATTCAGGGGGAAGAAACTTTTGATGTTAATTTCAAATCATTTGTGGGCCTAGATAAATTCTGGCAGAAGTATGATTCTTTGAAAGCTATTCCCTTATGGACTCCATTCTGGGCTATCCTCATCACAAAACCACTGTTTAAAACTGTGCATATTATGTTGCGGAATGAAGGGGTGAATGTGGGGGACATTATGTATTGGTTGGAGAGTAAATGCACTGTACTGGGGCCTCCTGAGCCAGTTATTGATGGGGAGGGTATTTGGACAGGCAGTTGGAAGTTCAAGGTAAAACTACATATTATGGGGGATTTGGTTCAGCATGTTCCAAATATTTTTTTCTTGGGGAGGGATCGAGGTGTCTGCTTTTACCCAGGCCAACCCAAGGCATGTTATAAATGTGGGAGCCCACGCCATCTCAGTAGTGCATGTGATAAAATCAAATGTGCTTTGTGTGGAGAACTAGATCATGACAGTGGTACTTGCCGCAATGTTTTTCCCTGCAATCTTTGTGATACCCAGGGGCATGCTTACCACCAATGTCCATATGCGGGCCAAAACAATTCGGGGGGCCTAGATAAGGAAACCTTGATCTCGGATGTTTAGGACCGGTTTAGGCCATATACGGAGGAGAACAGCCCCCCCGACCCTAATCCCCCTGGTCCAGATCCTCCAGCTTCAACTCCTCCTGAGGGAGTGGTATCTGGCTCCTCTAGTACGCCCTCTGATGTTGCACAACCACCAGAGGGTCTAGGGCTCACTGCTCCTATCATGCCCATTCTAGCCCCCAGCTCCTGAGTTTCAGGCACCTCACCCGAGACGTGTGACTCGGTCTCATGCTAAAAAGGTTGTAGTACCACCTATCACTCCCACGCATAACACTTTTCAGGTTCTGCAAGATGCAGATGGGAACTCTGAATCTGATCTATCAGTTGCTTCTGGGGTTTTGTCTGGGATGGAGTGTGATGATGAAGGAGGTTCTGAATTGCTGGAATCCAAGAAGAGGTCAGGAAGGAAGCGTAAAAAGGACAAGTCTTAGTCCTGCTCTCTGGCTTCTTTAACGGTAGTTTCCCTGAATTCTTGTAGTCTCAAGAATTCTAAAAAATGTCTCAGGCTTTTACATTTTTGTAAATCCTTATCTGCAGATATCATTTTACTGCAGGAGACACATCTCTCTACTCTTACAGACATAAATTATACTAGGAAATTATGGCATTCTGGACCCTCTTTTTGGTCCTTTGGTCCTGATGCAGCAGACGGGATGGGGATATTATTCTGCCATCCCTTTGTTCAGGTAACTGGTTTGGTAGACATAGCTCCTGGGCTGGTGTTGCTCCTGGACTGTGTCTGCCGAGGTTTCCTCCTTCGTATTATTAACATTTATGCTCCCCAGGTTAAATCAGCATTGCTTAATTTTCGGAAATACAGCAGTACCTTTTAACCCCTAGACACATTATTTGGGGGAGTGATTTCAACTGCGGTCTGGATGTCAGATTTAAAGATCAAATGCAGCGTAAGGTATATTGTGATTCCCATGCTTTGTTTAAACTAATTCAGATGGCCTCCTTGACGGATGCTTATAGAGCACTTTATTCTGATTCAGGGTCCACTTATAAACGTGGCAGTCTAGCGACACGGATTGATTTTATTTTTACTTCCAGATATTTACTACCTTCCGCTTTTTTTTTGACCCCTTGTGAATTTTCGGACCATTTATTATTGACGGCAAGATTTTCACTGTCTATAATTCCACCGTCTTTTCCTGCCTTGCCAGCTCGGTGGAAAATGAATCCGGTTGTTCTCACTACAGAGTGGTTTCAGTTATGTTTATCTCAGGCATTGGACAGGAGGCGTTCGGTAGCTGGGATGTACGATTCTTGGGGTGCTTGGTGGATGGATACTAAACTGGAGTTTAGAATGACCTCCAAGGCTTATCATTTTAGTACTCAGTCAGCAGATTATCTTGCGTATTTAAAACAAAGAGCACAGTTTTATAAATTAATGTCACTTCCCTCGATTTCCAATGTTCAGGTACAGGAACAACTAGCTGTGCTAAGACAAAGCATGAGGAATTATCATTATGGGAAGGCTTGTAAAATTCATGATGAGTTGTCTTATGGGCTTAAATCTTCGCCGAGTTCAGACCCTTTTTCGACTTGCAAGCAAGCCTTGGAAAGCAAACTTATGGATGGCCTCTATGATCACAGGGGGGTACTACACACAGCAGATATTGACATGCTACACATAGTCTGGTTTTTTTTTTCAAACTCAACATGGTAGGGCTTTCCAGCCCACTACTAACTGGGAGGATCTGTTTTCTTTTCAACCACCTAATATTTCTTCCTCTGATTCCCTTTTTTTAGATAGGCCCTTTCCCTGGATGAGGTTAGATCAGAAGTTGCTCACTTAAAGTCTGGGATCTCACCTGGCCCAGATGGTTTAATTAATGAATTATACAAATTCATGATAGATGATATCAGTGCCATCCTGACTTCTGTTTTTAATGAGATTCTAGAATCTTCACGGATGCCATGTGGATTCTCGGATGCCTTGACCATTTTCTTATTTAAAAAAGAGATTAAGCATCGAATTGAAAATTGGAGACTGATCTGTTTATTGAATACAGATTATAAGATTTTTTCAGCTATTTTGTGCCATCGGCTCCAACATGTTGCTTCTTCTTTAGTACATCCCGTTCAAACATGTTCAATTCCGGGTAGACATATCCATCAAAATTTGCCTTACTAAGAAATGTGTGTGAGCTTGGCCGGTTGGGGAAACTGTCCAGTTATTTACTTTCCTTGGACCAGGCCCAAGCCTTTGATAAGGTGGCACATGGGTTTTTATTTGATGTTCTACAGCGGTAAGGGTTTTCCACTAAACTAAGAACCTGGGTGGCATTTTTATATAGTAATGCCCCAAATTTCCCCCTTGTTAATAGATTAGTGGGGAAGGGGATTGATTTTTGTAGGGGGGTGCGCCAGGGCTGTCCACTTAGTCCTTTATTATATACTTTTGTTTTGGACCCTTTGGTTCGGGAACTCCTTCATCATCCTCACATTCAGGGATTATCTCCATCTCCAGAGGTTCCGCCACAGATCTTGGCGGTCTATGCAGATGACATGTGTTTCCTGCTTCGCAATACAGCTGAAGGTCTTGTTGCATTGCATGTCATGGCCCAGTTTGGTCTGCTTTCAGGAACATCAGTGAATTATGAAAAAAGTGCTGGTATTTTTTGGGGGGAGGGGGTTTTTGAGCCCATGATCGGGCGGATAACCATCTCTACGGGGCCCATTAAGATTTTAGGTTGTTTCTTTGGGAAGGGAGATTTAAATTATCTTAATTGGCAACCTTGCATTGTGATGGGTGAAAAGAAGGTACAATTATGGAAAACCTGGTCTTTTTCTAAGCAAAAACGTGTGTTAATAATCAAAAGGTTTTTACTCCCTCTGTTTCTTTATTTTAGTTCGGTTTTTCCTTTACCTAGGCACCAGGAAACCCATTTATATAGTATTTTTTTTTCAAATGTTGTGGGGAAGCTGATTGAACCCGGTTAAGCGGGATTTCACATATCTTCCAATTAAGGCGGGAGGTCTTGGCATGATTAATCCGGTTGTTTTTTTATTTTTCTTTCTTTATTAAAGCTACATTTAAAGAGGTGTTGTCATATCACTCTCATCCTTGGGATGCCTGGACTCTGCTTTCATTTCAAGATTTTTTGCTGCGGTGGTCTACTGAAGCACCTATCATGAAATCTAATTATCAAGTGCCTTCTTTTCTGCCAGTAGTGGTGGCTAAACTTCGTATGTGGAGTATGGCTAAAACCAAGGTTTATCGGCTTTCCCAGAAGGGTATATATCAGAGTATAATGTCTATGAATTTTTTAGTTCGGGTTGATTTTCCCAGGTGTTTCCCCACGAAAATACATTTAGCCCTAAAGGTGCTGACGGATGGGAGGATTCCTGGTCGGATGTGGGATGTATCTTGGTTAAGTTGTCATGGGAGGTTAGGGGTTAAGGGGAATTTGAAACATAAGGCTCTTGCAGAACGGAACTGTATTCGTTTGGAATGTGTGGGCATAGAAGAAACTCAGATTCATTTTTTTTCATAATTGCTCATATACTGTACAGTTTTGGTCCACTTTGTCTGTTAAGTGGGGGATGGCATGTCAGGTTACCTATGAATGCTTGGTTTTGGGGGACTATTCAGGGTATTTTTCCCGTTTTTATCCTAGTACTCTTACTGTGATATTTGCTTGCATCAAGTTCTATCTCTGGCAGGCAAGATGTTCTTTTTCCATACAGCATACTTATACTTTACCTACGGTAGTGATAAGTCATATTGGAATGGCTTTACGGACACAAAAGGACTTTGAATCCAGTCATTTTCCGATTTCTTTATTTCACGAATACTGGAAGCATGTATACTGGATTTAATATGGTCTGTTTCTTCTTTTGTAATTTTCTGTTATTTTTGTTTGATATTTCTACAGTGATGTTTATGTTTTCATTTTATAATTTTTTCTGTTTACTATGAGTACCCTGTATTGATGTTTTTTGGTTTCTGCAATAAACAATTCCCCTACTCTGTCAGTAGGCGGCCCCTGACACCGTGACTGACGGTCATTCTGAGGCAAGCTCTGAAGGTGGAAGGTTTGCTGGATAGGGCTACGATGGCCCAGGAGCTGGAAATAATGGAAATACCCCAGGAGGAGGGATCCACTGTAGAGGCGGCTGGAATGCACCCTATGGGTGGCCAGCACATCGCCCGAGACAGTGGTCCTGCTTTAGTGAATCCAGTGCAGCCTTTGAGTTTATCGGAGAAGCGTCGCTGCATGGAGGAGGAATTGCTGTGAGTTAGTGAGCTACTGGCAAAAGAAGGACGGAAGCAAAAGAGTGAGGAGGATCGAAACCGGAAGCGGGATGCCACTTCCCCAAGTGCTGCTCTATCGGAAGGTACACTAAAAATGCATGCGCCTACGGAGAAGGCTAAGGCAGGCATAGCGGCAGCAAGCGAGACCTGGGGGGACATAGTGGATGCTTCCTGGTTGCCGGATAGGGCCCTGCACGAGGCAGGTTGGGTCCCTGTGTCTGACGGTCAGTGGAAGCCTGCTGAAGTGATTGTCAGCATACCAGATTATCCTGATGTGGAGATAAGTACTGGTTCCTCTAATTTATTGAATAAACTGGCAGAAGTAGGTGGTGGTCCACCTCCTCTAGAGACCCCCCTCTTGACGTCCCGGAGGATGGGGCGAATATTGGGAAGAGTACGGCAGAGCAGCCTCAGGCTTCGGAGGCCCAGGCTAGGTCCACGTATGCTAGCCATTTCCATCAGACTGTGGAACAGGCTAAAAGGCGAAATGCCATTAGACTGCGTTATGTGGGGCCTCGGGAAAATCCCCCCGATCGTTTTTTTGTGGGAAAGATACTGCTTAAACAGAGTATGGGATTTACTCCAGCAGAGGTTTATGCCCTGATACACATCCAAGGGGAATATTCCTTTGACATAAGTTTTCGTACTCCTGCTTTATTGGAGACGTTTTGGTGTCGGTATTTGAATCTAAAAACTAATCCTCTCTGGTCTGATTTTATTGTATTTCCCCTTACAAAGCAACCTTTTCGAGTAATAACTATTTTGGTTTCAAAACGAAGGGGTCAATGTTGTTGATATTATGCATTAGTTGGGGAAAAAATGTGATATTCAGGGCAATCCTGTCCCTATTCTAGATGATGAAGGGTTTTGGAATGGGGGCTGGAAATTCAGGGTTAAATTACATACTACTGATATGGATCTTATCCATCTTCCTAACTGTTTTTTTGGGAGGAAAGATAAAGGGTTTCTTTTCTACCCAGGTCAGCCCAGGGTGTACTTTAAGTGCGGTTCCAAGAGGCATATTAGCACCAACTGTGATGTCCTAAAATGTGTTCACTGTGGGGAGATGGGACACCCAAGTGCTCACTGTTTCCAGCAGGCAAAGTGCAATCTCTGTGATGAGATAGGCCATGCTTTTGGATCATGCCCTTCGGCTGCTCAAAACATGGAAGAAGCAGATTTTGGGGTACAAGATCATTTCATTAGGGTAGCAGTAAAACAAGGTCAGGCTCCAGGGGGTAAGGTAGTAAATGTAGGTCCTAATGGGGGTAAGGTGGTGGGAAATCGGGCCTTTGAGGCTGCAATAGCCCTTGGCCCTGATACTATCCCAGGTCCCATATCCCAGACACCTAGGCTTGCTGGAGCAGGTGATCTAGTAGATTCAAGCAAGGCCCCCCCCAATGTTCCGCAGTCTATGGGAGAGGATTTCACTATTGTAATTGGGAAAAAGGGTAAACAGGCAAAAGGGAAAGCTAAGGGAACAAAGCAAACTTCTCCCTCAAACTCTACTCTTCCTCTGGCAGACCCCAATCCATTTGAGGTGTTGGTGGATGACACAGTAGGTGTGGAACAGGCAGTGTCTCTCCGGCAATCTTTCCCACAGATTATACCGGAGGGACAAACTGAACTGAGGCCTCAGGATTGTATAAGTGGTAGGGTGACAAGAGCCTCGAGTAAGGTGAAGTGAGATGTCTGGGTCAACTGATGGTTCCTTTTCAATTTCGGGTGGCATCTTTAAATGCTAATAGCATTAAATCCTCGGAGAAGCGGCGTAACACATTCTCTCAGTTTATGCATGAAAACTTAGATTGTGTTTTATTTCAAGATATACGTTTGCACTCTCTGGAGGACTTAGCTGCTGCTACGGCAGGATGGGTATGGGGGGACTGTTTTTGGTCCCAGGGGCAGGATTTATGTAGTGGGGTTGGGATTTGTTTTTTCTATCTCACGTAAAGGTGATGCATCACATAGAGATAGTGGAAGGTAGAGCCTTGCTCTTGGATATAAAGTGGGGGGATACCCTTATTCGTTTAATTAATATCTATGCTCCGCAAAATAAATTTGACAGAGTTGCTTTATTTAAGTCTGTTTTTCCTTTTTTGTACACTTCTCTTCCCCTTATTTTAGGGGGTGATTTTAATTGTACCTTACCCTCCTGGCCTTTGGCTGATAGAGGGAATAAAGTTTATTGAGATGCATCATGCTTGGCACAGGGTATACGGGAGGCTGGTTTGGTGGATGCTTTTGGGTCTTCACCGAAAAGTAATAAGAATACTTATTTCTGCGGTCCTAGGGCATCCAGGATTGATTATTTCTTTCTTTCCCCTGGATTACTGGTTCAATCTCAAAAATTGCAGGATGTGACTACTTCTGACCATTTATTGTTGAAACTCGTTGTTGGGGATGTGCCTGAGGCTCAAAGAGGGCCAGGTGTCTGGAAATTAAAGGTTACTTTGTTGAACATTCCCAACATAAAAGAGGGGTTGCATTCTCTTTTGATTGCCCGTCAGTCAGTTTTTTTTTCTTTATGACAATTTGAATGAGTGGTGGGAAGATACTAAAGGTGATATTAGGGTGTATTTTCAAAAAGTGGGTCATATTAATGGCAAACAGAAACATAATAAAATGCGGTATTTGAGGAAACGTATCTCTATCTTGTCCTCTTTCCGACAACAAGGGGGTGTTGGATGTCAGGCTGTCATTAAGGGGTTAAAGGCTGAGCTGGCCTGTCTACAAATGACAGTATTAAGTGAAATAGAGAAGAAGCATAAGTATGGGATTTCTGAGACAAAGGGGGGATACTTTGCCGTATGAAGCTGCCAGTTCTATTAGAGAGTCTCGTGGTATGACATATTTAAATACTGCTCAGGGAGATAGAGTCATTTCGAATGTTGGTATTTTATCCGAAATTCGTGCTTATGCTTCTAAGGCTTTTAGGAGTACTCCCCTGCCACTCGATTCAATGCATTCTTGGTTAATGGAGTATAAGCTACCTCAATTGGCTCCAGGTTTGGGAAGTCTACTGACTGCGCCATTATCCTTGGAGGAACTTAGGTCAGTTATATGGGCCCTAAAGGCAGGGACTGCACCAGGTTCAGATGGGCTACCCCATGAAGTGTACAAAGTTATTTGGGAAGTTTTGGGGATAGAATTAAGGGAGGTACTTAATGGGGGGTTGCAGTCTGGGAATCTCCCTGAGAGCATTTTATACTAGTCACTACTGCTAGAGTAGAAGCTTATTGTTTTTTGCACCATGTTGGAGGATTGGGATATGTATCACTGTCCCACCCCCCAGGTCATGCACTATTCATCCCCCGCTCTCCATGCCTTCGGCCCCTTTTTTCCCCCACTGTTGCTTTTTTCCATCTATCAACACTGTCGGGCTTTGGGAATAGCCCGCAGGAGGATGGGGGGGTGGGGGGTATGAACAGCTGAGGATGGATGACAGGGGCGTTCGCATCGGGGTGGTTAAGCCCAGAAGATGCCCTGGGGTGAACTGGAGTATAGAACGTGGGCCTCCTTGTCTGGTCTCCATACCCAAGGGCACCACCACTATAAATGGTGGGCAGGTGGCTGGGGCATTCCTGGAGTTCTGTTCAACTCGGGCGGTGTTATGCAATGCCAGATCCATTGTGAACAAGACTGCTATTGTTGCAGATTTGGTGGGTACAGCGGATCTGGCTTGCATCACTGAAACCTGGTTGGATGGTAATGCTGACCCCATACTCGAGGCAGCAGTTCCGTCCGGGTATTCAGTGATACACCATCCGAGATTGGATTGCAGGAGTGGGGGGGTTGCGGTCTATTTTAAGGCCGAATTGGATCTCACTAGTGTCCCAGTTGAGGAGACCAGATCATTCAAATGTGTCATAGTGGCAGGTGGGGGCTATAGGCTGGCTCTCATCTATCGTCCACCCGGAGATGAGAAGCTATTCCTTAAGGAAGTGGTGGACTTCGTGGTCGACCTGGTATTTGAATCACCCAGATTGATGGTGCTGGGTGACTTTAATGCCTGGATCGATGATGAACTCTCACAATTTGGACAGCACTTCCTCCAATTGATGAACTCATTGAGCCTCTCACAGGTGGTTACCTCTGCCACTCATAAACATGGCCATTCCCTTGACCTAGTCTTCCTCCTGGGGATGGAAGCCTCCGACGTGGGGGTGGAACCTGTCAGATGGTCCGACCATTACACTCTGAGATTCAATTTTTGCACCCCTCTGCGTAGGCCAACCCCTGTGGAGATGGTCAAGTACCGCCTTTTATGGGATGTGACTCCCAATGGCCTAACTGCGGTGCTTGATCTATCAGAATTTCCTGTGGCGAGCATGGATCCAGAGGTTTTGGTTCTGGCTTATAATAAGGCCATTACCTCCTCTCTGGATTCCATTGCTCCAATCCGTGTGCGTCACCTCTCCCTTTGCCCTTGGTCTCCATGGTTTGATGGGGACTTGAGGGAGATGCGGCGACTAGGACGCAGGTTAGAGAAGAGGTAGTAGAAATCCAGCTTAGATGCGGCCATCTTAGACTGCTAGAGCACTACCGACTCTATCAGTCAGCAATTGCCCGTAGAAGGCAGTATTCCTGTCCAGGGAAATTGCTGCTGCTCAGAACCTACCGGCCCAGCTCTTTCGAACCGTAGACAGGCTGTGCAACCCAGCCTGTCTGCAGGTTCATAGAGCCTTTTCACAACAGCAGTGTGAGGAGCTTGTTCGGTTCTTTTCAGATAAGGTGGATGACATCAGGGCGGAGACCCGCACAGCACTCTCTGTGGGAATTGCCTTAGACCAGCCCCCGGTCACAATCCCTCTTTTTTCCTGGAGTTCCTTTGAAAGGCCGGAAATCGAGGATGTTATGAGGTTGTCCAGGGTATGCGCACTACATGCTGTAGTTTAGACCCAGGTCCTACAGCCCTGATTATGGGCTGTGGGGAGGTTATCATCCCAGTTCTGGCGCAGATAGTCTGGTGCTCCTTAGACTCTGGTGAGTACCCCTGCTCCCTGAAGGAGGCAGTGGTGACACCAGTCTTGAAGAAGGCTTCTTTGGACCCAGACTCCCTCGCTAACTATAGACCTATCTCGAACCTTCCCTTTGTGGGGAAGGTAATTGAGAAAGTAGTGGCTGCTCAGTTGGACAACCATTTGACCATCCATAGCATCTATGACCCTCTTCAATCGGGTTTTCAAAAGGCACAACACGAGACTGCGCTGGTTCAGGTGCTCAATGATCTCCTGATGGCGAGGACCAGAAAAATGGTCCATTTGGTTCTGCTTGATCTGTCATCAGCATTTGACACTGTAGACCATGGGGTGCTGCTTGGCGCCTGAGATGCATCTGTGGGCTTTCAGGTCTGGTTCACAGATGGTTCACTTCTTTCCTCACTGGTAGAACTCAGAGGGTGATGTCGGGGGTGTTTTCCTCCGATCCTACCTCTCTGTCATGTGGGGTGCCTCAGGGCTCAGTGCTGTCTCCCATGTTGTTTGCGGTGTACAAGCTTCCTCTCGGAGACATTGTAAGATGGTATGGGCTGGAGTTTCATTGTTATGCCGATGATACCCAGCTCTACCTGTCTTTTCCACCAGTCCAGAATGGAGCACTCTCAGTGTTTAATAACTGCCTTGGCGAGATCCAAGGTTGGATGAGGTCCAGCTGGCTGAAGTTGAATTCTGGGAAGACGGAGGTGATGGTCGTGGATCCTGGTCGCCGGATAGGGGGGTGGGGAGCAAATCATCCCACAGGTCTATTCCTTGGGGATGTTGAGCTTCCTACCTCTGAACAGGTGCGCGACCTAGGGGTGATTCTTGATGATCGGCTAACATTACGTTCTCAGGTGTTGGCCGTCGTTAAGTTATCCTTTTACCATCTGAGGAACATCGCTAGGATCAAGCACCTTGTTCCATCTGGGGACTTGCCTACACTGATCCATGCCTTTGTGACCCCGCGTTTGGATTATTGCAACTCCCTTTACTTTGGGCTTCCAGGGGTTGATATTCCCCGCTTGCAGCTGGTGCAGAACTCCGCAGCCTGGTTGTTAATGGGGATTCCTTGTTCCTCCCACATTACACCGGTGCGGCGGAAACTGCACTGGCTGCTGGTTCAGTGGCGGATCACCTTTAAAGTCAGTTTACTGACTTATAAAGCCCTACACGGTTTGGGCCCTGACTACCTGAAAGAGCTTCTGGTTCCTTACCTTCCGGAGCAACCGCTCCGCTCAACCAACAAGGGGTTGCTGGAGATTCCGAGGGTAGTTTTAAAATCTTCTGGGACCCGGGCTTTTATGTTCATGGCACCGACCTTCTGGAATTCTCTACCCCATTGGATTAGAGAGTGCATGACTGTGGGGGGCTTTAAACAAGCACTGAAGTCTTTTTTATGGAATAAGGCATATGGGGATGGTGCCGACATGGATTGATTGAACCTGTTTTAGTTATTTTATCATGATGTTTTATTGTAATTTATTTTAAATATGTACTGAGCCTTGATTTTGAAAGGCGCATTATAAATAAAGATTATTATTATTATTATTATTAATTTATAAAAAAGGGGAAAGAGGTGATTTGGATAATTGGAGACCCTTGACACTGCTAAACACGGATTATAACATTTTAATGAAAGTTCTGGGGAATAGATTACGTGAGGTTTTGGAGGACTTGATTCATCCTTCCCAATTTAGTGGGGTTCCCAAGAGGCGGGTTCAGGATGCTTTTATCCTTCTAAGGGAGATTCTGCAGAAGGGAGCCTCACAAGAGGTTTTTGGTCATCTGGTTTGTTTAGATCAGAATAAAGCTTTCGATCATATAGAATATGCATACCTTTGGGAAGTGATGCATGGTTATGGGTTCCCTTCACAGTTTATAGCATGGTTAAAAACGTGTTATAAGAATATAAGTTTACTGCCAAGTATAAATGGTTGGATAGGGAGCAGGATTATGGTGCATAGTGGGATACGTCAGGGCTGTCCTTTTAGCCCGCTGTTGTATGTGCTGTAATTGGACCCCTTACTATATGCCCTCAATAGGGCTCCATGGATTATTGGCTTATCTGGAGGTTGTGAGGATGTCCCTTTTGTAACGGTAGCATATGCAGATGATTTGGTGTTGGTTTTGCCTGACAGATCTTCTGCTACTGAAGCTCTGATGATATTAGATACTTTTTCTGGAATTTCTGGTTCCTCTATTAATTCTTTAAAGACTGGGATATTACCGGTGGGATATAATGCAGTTGATGTTGTCTTAATTTGGCAGATCCATATTGATTCTGGGTACAGACAAATTTTAGGTATATATTTTGGTGGGCAAGATGCTCCTAAATATAATTGGGAAACACAGTTGGTGGCGGCTAAGGATAGGGTGGCTCGGTGGAACAGGTGGCAGATGTCTAAAGCAAAGCTAATTTATCTTATCAAAATGTTTTTGTTGCCCTATTTTTTGTTCCTGGCAGCAGTGTACCCCCCCGCCCCCCACTCACCCTGGAAACTTCTTTGTATGCTGTGTTTTTCTCGTGCTTATGGGGGAGTAGACTGAACCCGGTGAAAAGGGGCATTACTTATTTATCTATTGAGGAAGGTGGGGTAGGAATGTTAAATCCAGTGGTGTTTTTTTATGTCACATTTCTTTCCTATAATGTGACTCCCCTGTTGACAGGGGATTCTAAGGTATGGTCCCCATGGGTGGGTGATGTGATTGGTTTGTTAATTGATAAGTGTTTTTTTTCTGAGGTCTTGCCCCGTCAGACTAGGGTGTCCAAGCTTCCTAGTTATTTTAAAGGGTTTGTTTGGGAAATTGAAGGCTTGGAGGCTCATGAAACAGGCCATCTGTATGAAATCTCGAAAGCAATTATATTCTGGAGTGATTTGAGATGTTTTTTATGCTGACCCTTGGTTGTTAGATCTGCCTATGGCTGACCAACATTCAAAATTAAGATTACTGTCCAGTAAATTCATACGGAACTTTTTGTGGCTCTGTCTGCATAAAAAACTGGGTGTAAAGGGGAACTTGAAACATAAAGAACTAGCTGAGAGATATTGTCCTAGGGAAGAGACCTGTCTGGGTATTGTGGAAACCCTATCTCACTTTTTTTCCGATTGACCCTTTGTCAGGTCTTTTTGGTCTGTCTTTCATAAGGTTTGGCCATTAAACCCTTTTAGGAGACAGTTTGTAGACATTTGGACTGAGGGAGTGTTGCCCGGGTCATGGGTGATTTATGACAACATCACCATGAGACTTTAAATGGGGTTTATAGGGTATCAGTTTTGGCTGGCACGTTGTTGTTTAACACTTCGGAAGCAGTTGAAAACAGAGGATCAGACTATGTAAAATATTAAAAGAGATGTTATTAAGTGGCAGTTGTTGGAAAGGGAGAAGGTACGTCCTGACCTTTATAGGGTATGGTGGAGAAAAATGTCTCGGCTAGATACCGGTTGAGGTAATAGATTATTTCTATGGAGATGCTATTTGGTTATTAGTGAATCAAACTACTGGTATGATGGGTTATTTATGTGGGTATATGTATACAATGAGGGGTACGTTCCCCTTCCTTGTTAGGAAGGGAAAGGGGGGGTTATGATGAAGTTGTTATTAGGTTCTGCTCGAACTATGACTGTATTTATTTTTTCGAGGTTGTTCCTGGTCTGCATCCCTCTTTTATGAGTGAGTAATTTAGAATGAGATATTTCTCTTCTCCTAGAGAGGGAAAGGGGAGGTGAGTTTATGAGGATTTCCTTATGAAATTCAGGATTTGTATGAAGCACTATTTTTTTTTTTTTTTTTATGTTGTTTAACCAGGTATAGCACACTAAGCTGAAAGCTTTTTTACAGGAGCGACCTGGGAGCACAAGGAGGTTAAGTGACTTGCTCAGGGTCACACAGTATGCAGGTGGAAGCTGTGAGATTCAAACCCAGGTCTGGTCTGCTTATTTATGATTAGTGGATTTATTATTTTTTTTCTCTTCTTTTTGTTAAGGAGGTATGTTATCATAGTATATTACTCAGTTAGGCATGGTGGAGTCTTTTTCTGGTTTCTATGGTAGGAGGAAGGGGGTATATAAAGTGTTTCTATTGTTTATGAGATTTTCCTTCTGTGATGTGGAAGTATGAATTAATACTCCTTTTTTTTTCTTTGGTTATGATTTTGTATGATATATTACTGTTTATTGGATATTTTATGTTTAACATGAGCTTCCCCTACGCTTTAGTGAGGGGGGGGGGGTCATTGTATATAATTGGATGTTTCAGGTCATGAGTAATTTTTTTTTTCTTAGGCAATGTATGATTGTAATTACTTATTCTTGCTCTTACGTTATGTATCTTTATTTATGTGTATCTACACTGTTTGTATTTTGTTTTCTTGTGAAGTCTATAATAAAAAATTCCCCTACTCTTTTCGATAAGTGCCATGGGATCTTTAACATCCACCTGAACTACCACCAATCCAGGCAGATGGGACCTCGGTTTAACATCTCATCCAAAAGACGGCACCTCAGAAGTGCAGCACCCCTCTCATGCTGCACTACAGTGTCAGTGCTGGGATATTAACCCAAGTGCCAGATGTAGGAACTGAACCCACAGCCCTCTGATCTCCCGGCCTCAGAGTTGTTAGGACACAGAACACTAGCCTAGCAGTGGGCATTTAAGCAAGCCCAAGGAAGACTTCTGGGAACCCACATTTGTAGGGGGGTTACACATACAAGGAGAGGTTGAGAGCACTGAACATGTACTCCCTGGAGGACAGGAGGGAGTGGGAGGATAGGCTTGAGACCTTCAAGTACTTGAAATGAATAAATAAGGTTGATAAGGAGGGTCTCTTCAAGCTACATGGTGTCCATAACATGAGGGGCCACAGTCTTACGCTGGAGAGGGGGAGATTTAGGAAGGAGGTCAGGAGGCACTTCTTCACAGAGAGGGTGGTGGCCTGTTGGAATACACTGCCTGAGGAGGTGGTCTTGTTGAAGATGGTTGGCAGAGTCAAGAGAAGCTGGGATAGACATGGGGGAAGGTAAGGGTCAAGGGTGGGGAGGATGGAAAGGATGGACGGAGTGGGGGGGCAGGGTCAGTAGCTCAGGCTGTGGATCCTGCAATATGAACAGACTAGATAGACCAATGGCCTTCTTCTGCTGGCTTCTTTGTATGTTTGTATGGTCTCCCCTTCATAGTCTGTCAGTCTCAGGCAAAGATCTGAATGCTAGGAGGTGGAATAGAAAAAGGTTGCCTTGCACTGGAGCATGTGCATGCTAACTGTAATCGATCAGCACTAACAAGGTTGCTGGTGGAACACCTGCAAAGAAAATAACAATTAAAGGTGTGATTTCTAATGGAGACAGATGTAAGAATCGTCAAAACCAGTTGATTTCTGAGAGGAAGAGATATTAGCTTGCAGTACACAGGAATGTAGGGGGATAGAGAGAGGGGGAGAGAGAGAGAGAAAGAGAGACAGAGATGGAGAGAAAGCATAGGACTACAAATAGGTTAGCAGGGCTGGCAAATCATGTCCAATTTAAAATACTTCATCACCTCTGTTAATTGTTTGTTTTGTAATTGAATTGCAGAGGCTATTACTACTGCTCCTCCTGAACATCTGTCACTTTCCCTGGTTCTGTCGGTGGTGACCTCCCTGCTTGTGGCTGCCCTCATTCTTACCTTCTCAGGGATCATGATTGGTAAGTACCTTCTAAGGTCAGTTGTTTGGCCCCCAATTCCTTAACATCTAGTACTGCTGTAATATGTAGTTAAGGGGTCACCATTATCAATTATATTAAGATGATTTTTCAACAAAAACAATTTTTTTTCCTGTTTAGTAGGAATGATGCCTTTATTAGGCTAGTGAATTGCTTAGGTGAACAAGCTTTTGATGCCTCTAGTCGAAGCTGTCTGAATAAAGTACAATATGTTTTTACAATCAAAGCTGGAATTTCCTTAGGAGGAGTTTGTGTTAAAAGATCCACTGACATCAGAGGAAGTCTGGAAAAACATGTTTAAACCCTGTTCACTTTGTATTTATATATTTTCTGTATTTAGCTTCCTCTTGTTCTTTAGCACTACATACATTAATGTGAAAAAATGTGGGGCCACATGCACAGTCACGGTCTTGGTGGCCATGGTGGTCAAAGCAGCCACTTTGTGCCATTGTTCTAATTTGCTTCCCATTGTGCCATACACAAAGGGGTCACAAGCCTTTCCATGCACCATCACAAAGACCATTATGCCTGCAAAGGGAGAGGGCTGGCATGAAAATGAAGTACTGTGCCATGCACAGTTACTACCCAGCCTCTCAACAGCTGCCCACATGCCATGATGCCACCGACCCCTGTGGAACATTTTTCAAAGCAGTTCTACAGAGGTGGTGCAGGTGTGCAGCAGTTCCATTAGGACATGAAATGGGACAGAGACTGCTGAGGGAATCTAACAACAAAACAATGTGTGTAGAGGAACGGGGCTAGGGAGGGGGTCCACTGGACACCAGGGCTGACATTTTTTGGCACAATTTAGTTTGGGAGCCACCACACCACCATGGATGACCAGCTAGGAACATACTGATTTTAAAACTACAAGATCCACCACCATAAGGTATGGGATGAGGGTGTGGGGGATGACTGAGACAGTAGCACCTCATGCCATGTCCACTGGGATTGGCAAAGTGCCATGTGACCGGTGCTGTGCCACGCCCAGAAAGCCATGGTGGACACAGCAGCTAAGTCAGCACTTTCTGTATGGCAGTTTTTGGTGTGGTGGAATGGGGAGCCTCTTTACACCTGGAAACTGCAACATCCATCAAGAAGCAAAATGTCATCTATATTGGGGCCCTGGTGAACAGAAGTCTCCAAAATTGTTAAGTAGTATCACAAAACTACACTCATCAGCATTGTAACCCTCCATCAGTAGCTACAAGTGAATGTTGTGGGCACCACGGTTGAATTTAAAATGGGCAGCACATTCAGTATACTGTATGTATTATTTTGACAAACAAAAGAAACAAAAAGACACAAGTAGAGGGGGGACAAATGCATGACTGTTTCTTTATTCTTAAAAAGTGGGATAGGGTAGGCCTTTAACAAAACATGTAAAACCATTTGAATTATTGAAAGAAGGCTTCACTTAGATAAGCAATAAGGCATGACAGGGTGGGTGGTGTTGGGCTATACCCACATACCTAGGGGCATAGGGAGGCCTCATGCCACAGATGGAGGGCCTTACAGCCACTAGAAGTAGTGTTGCTCATTTAGTATCCTAGAAATTAGGGTACCAACAGATACCTCCCATTTGGCCAGATAGTTGCTGAGGTAGGATAACAGTGCTGTCTGACCATGGATCCTACACTCTAGGTAGGTAGGTAGATAGATAGATAGATAGATAGATAGATAGATAGATAGATAGATAGATAGATAGATAGATAGATGCTTTATTTATAAAGCACTCCTCTTCTGAGATTCGGAGCACTGTACATATCTAAAAACAATCAACACAATACAGTAATAATAATAACATTATCCAGTCCATGGATCCTACAAACATTGTGGATCCTGTGGATCCTAGCAACAGATCCAGCTCAGAACCTAACTATCTGAGCTAGGATCCCTAGATCTGATCTAAGATCCATTGCTATCTGACCCCAGGTCCTGACTATCTGACCTAGGATCCCTAGATCTGATCTAAGATCCATTGCTATCTGACCCCAGGTCCTAACTATCTGACCTAGGATCCCTAGATCTGACCCCAGATTCTAATTATTTTATTTATTTATTTAGCAATTCGGAAAAGACCTTTGAGCACAAGCTCTTTTACAAAGGTTCCACGTCATAGATTGCAAAACAATATACAGTGGGAGAAAGCAAAGGTTCATCACAATGAACGATACAACTTGGATTCAGAACTTACAGAATAACTCAAAACATAGGTACAAGTTAAAATAACAAGAAAAACACTTTATGAGGGTGGAGGGGGGAATAAGCAGTCAGAAAGTGCCTTGTCAGTAGTTCAGAGGGACGGGAATAGCTGGCAGTGTGGTGAAGAAAGGAGGTACGAGAGAGAGGGGTATATACTGTGTTGGAGATGAATGGTGGGGGAAGAAGGGAGATAAAGTATAGGGAGAAATGTGGGGTATGGGGAGGCTGAGCGGAGAAGACATGTTAGAGTAAACGGCGGGGTGCGAGGGGGCATGGTCAGGCAGCTTGCATTAGTAGTGATTGTTAGGGAAACTCGCAGGACTGGGAGTTGTGGGAGGGGAGGAAGGTGGGGTGGCGGGTGCCGAAGGAGCATGATGCAAACTGATTGCTTAGGCAAGTCATGAGAAAGGACAGAGGGAGGGGGTACCTGAGGCCTACCTAGTGCTTGCTGGGGTGCAGAGAGAGCGGGTGTGGCTGGACTTAGGGGCAGGTACACTTACACAGTGTTATTAGGTGCTGTTTGAGGTCAGTTTTGAATTGGGCCTGACAATTGGTGGCCAAGAGGTGCCCGGGGAATTCATTCATCCACAGGGGGCCCAGTAGGCAAATGCACATTGCCCAAACGAGGTGCAACAGAAGGGGATAGCCAAGGCCCTTCTAGTCTTCCCCCTGGTGACCTGTAACCAGTTGGCCACCTTGATCAAATTACCTACACAAGGTGATGTTTTACCCAATAGAGCCTTCTTCCCTAGGATGCAAGTTTGGAATTTGGCCCTGATTCTTAATGACAGCCAATCTATCTGACCTAGGATCCATCAATATCTGACCCTGGATCGTACTGTACTTCTCTCTCTTTGGCAGGATTTCTGGTAGGCTCCTAGGTAGGATACCAGCACTATCTGACAGACAGTGGTAGAAGCCACAAAAGCACTATCTGAGCAAGACTAACTGGAAGTATGGGCACACCCAACACTGTCTACCATGAAGTGTATCACTGTGTTTACAAAATGGGAAAAAGAGAGGATTTTTTTTTTTTGCAAGGCTATGCCTGTAGTTCAGTGGACAAGTAGTCAGCCAATCCCACTTCCTGTCCTCTATAAGCAGTTCCCCTGAGCCTCTCTCTCTCTCTCTCTCTCAAGCACTTTTTCTTTGCCCCACCATCTTCCCCTCCTCTAGCAGCATTGCCTCTCTCCTTGGGATCCTTCCTAAGGTACCTTTAGCCAAGGGAATTGTCCCATGGCACCTCTAGGGGTGGAACCCTCTTTGAGTGTTCCTTGCCTTTGGTACCCCTATGGGGTGGAAATTCCTCTGGAACAGAGAGTGCGAATAGTCAAAACCAAGTAACACAGTTGCACAAGCATAACATCATACTGGCTGCATAGGCCACTGAATAAATAGCAAGAACAATATGTTTGTTTTAGTGTTGAAAATAGTCCTGCGGCTGTGTGCTTCTTTTGGTTGAGCACCAGGGTGACTTGGCAGCTGGCAAGCTGACCAATATTGCTTTCACGCACATGCACTCCCCCAGTGAGTCTCATTTGTTTTCTCCCTGTTCACTTACGCTTTCGCTATCTCTCTCTCTCTCTCTCTCTCTCTCTCTCTCTCATTCACCCGTCTCATGTCCATTTCTCCTTGTCTCAGTTGTACTTTCTCCCCCTCTCACTCTGTCTGTTTCATTCATTCACTTGACTATGAACAGGAAAAAATGGTGACTACTTCAGAAATGAAGATTCTGTTTAGAGCACGTAGATACTTTAGGTATCAAGGCAGACTGGTACCTCTTTTTTTTTAACAGGTGGTATAGGCACACAAAGGCATGGTTTTAGAATGCCATTAGCCAATCAGTCAGAGGGATTCTCCAAACCCATTTTCTAAAAGTCTTTTAATGAGAGATGAGCAAAGCTGGCCAACTTTGCTCTGCAGAGAACTTAGCGGAGGGTGGACAACTCCACAAAGTTTTCCGAGGTGAAGTTCTGACTCTGCCCCAAGTATAGGCTAGGTGAAGTTACAAAGTTGAGGCAAAGTTGGCAGCTTTGCGGCAGGTGAAGTTACAGTGCAGAACTCCACAAAGGATCATGTAATAGCACACATCATAGTTCAGAGTGCAGTCTTCTTATACCATGCAACTCCTTGCTTCATGTCAGTCCTTGTTGGAGTGTGTTGGAGGAAGGATTAGCTCCTGAAAGAAAACTTGTTTTCATGTGTTATCTCAGTATAGTATATGGTTACCCTTTGTTATGTATAAAAATAAGCCTGCTCAAAATCCTTGTTCAGCACATTCTAAACCGTTATGCGCATTCCGAACAGTTGTTATGCACAGTTCAAAGGTCATACAATTTTAAATTTCTCATTTATTCTACATATAGCTACTTACTAACCACCCAGTGCCCAAAGTCATACCTTTTACCTTCCAAAAGTCAGGAAATTTGATTTTGTTATGTGAGTAGAACAAAGAAATGGCAAGATTTTTTGTTTTCACTTCAGTGGGGTCTGTCACTCTAGTATAAAAACCCATATACTATAAAAAATAAAATATGGTCAACCACACACAACTCGGCATGTGTTTCCATCTCGGGGTTGAGATGACAGCATGGACCTCTCGTGCTTAGCTCTTGAGGTTCATATGTCATCAACCTCGATAATACACCCTTGTTAATATGGTTATATACGATATTCTCTATATTTTTCTAGATTTAAATAATTCTCAGCGAACACAGATTGTTGCCTAACATCTGTACAATCTGGTGTAGATTACGTTTTGCCCTGAAAAGTCATTTTTCAAGGCTTTTTTCTGCTGTTAAATTTGGTACTGTAGTACAGTTTTCTGGGACGGGGTGGGATAGAAAAGCAGAAATATCGGGGATATCGGGGGGGGCTTCATGAAGCCCAGTCCAGCCATCTCTGCACCCACGCCATCGCTTGGTGAGCAACCTAGTCCACCTTGGACTTGATGTACTAGAGGTGGGGGGGGGATGGCCGTCCCTTCTTGAACCTGACATGAGAGGGGAACTTTTGGTGAGACATGAGACCAGGTGCTTGTCAAGAGAGGTGGAGAGATGGCCTGGAGAGGCTAGGGACTGGGCTGATGCAGTCGCCCCTGAACATAGGAGGATAAACGCCTATATAGAGAAAAACACTCAGTGAACATTGATTGTTGTGTAACATCTGTACAATGTGGTGTAGATTGATTTTTGTCCTGAAAAGTCATTTTTGGAGGCTTTTTTTACTGTTATATTTGATACTGTAGTACAGGTAGGTGTGTGTGTGTGTGTGTGTGTGTGTGCGTGCGTGCGTGATGCTGTGCTCTCTGTTTGTAGAACTTTCGGCTGGTAGGGGAGGGGAGGTTGCTGTGGCTCATAAGAAGAAAGGGCATTATTTTTGCCTTCTCAAGTAGTATGATCGGTGTCATGTGTGCCTCTTATTCCTGGCTTCATGGCAGTCCTTGTTAGAGTGCACTGGAGGAAGGAATAACTCCTGAGAGAAAGCTTGTTTTCAAGTGTTATCTCAGTGTTTTTCTGGATTTAAAAAATGCTCAGCGAACAGTGATTATTGCCTAACATCTGTTTAATCTATTGTAGATTGCTTTTTGTCCAGAAAAGTCATTTTTGGAGGCTAAGGATCAGGTGGTGGGCTTGCCAGTGCTGCTGCTTCGGTGGGAGGAGCAGGTATAGTTTGGTTGGGGGTGGGGGGCTCACCAAATAAATTTGCCTGATTGAGGTGGATGACCCAGGACTCACCTTGGGCCCAGACACCACGATGCCCAAGTCCACAGACTCCACGCTCAATTTAAAATAAAAACTGGGGCCCTTAACTCCAAAAGAAGGAAAAAGAGAGAGACAGACAGACAGACAGACAGACAAAAGAGATCCAGAAGTGATTCAAAATAAAGATTAAGTGGTTAAGGAATGTTCCAAACAGCACAAGAAACAGAAAAGGATTGAAAATGAACTGTTTTAAACACTTCAAACTGTGTTGCTTTTCTGCCTGAAACAGGCTGCAGCTCACACTCTGTCTCACTTCAACTGAGAAACTGAAACCAAGTCACAGACTTCCTGCATTGGGAATGTACCATGTGACCTGCAGAAGCTCTCCCATGTGACAAAGATGTTTTTTTCTCCCCTAAACTTCACCTTCTCAACACAAATGGGGAAGCTAGGAGGTGTATTCTCAAGTGTAATTTACATTTTAGGGTAAAATCTTGTGCTTAGGCAAAGTGCGTAGTTTGGTGAGGTTTTAATTCGCAGAAAATCCACAGAAGCAAAGTTGGTAACTTTGCGCTACATTCACAGGTGAAGATAAACTTCACTGCCTCTCTACTTTTAATGTGTTTGACAGCAATATTATGCAGTCCCAATCTTTCTTATGTATTCCTTTTTTAGTACGATACTATGTGTTGCATGCAATTGTAAAAGAGAGGTTACCCTCAATCTTACTTTCCAATAAACTGAATTGAATTGAAATGACCCAATCCAGAAGAATGCTGAATGTTGCTTAGAAACAGAAATAGAGGAGTGAAAGGAGACCAGTGGTTCATCTGTGCCACCTTCCTGTTGTCCTAGCAGTTATATCTTGGAATGTAGCTTTTCTTCAAAGTATGTATCCAATTTTACCTTTAAAATATCTGAGTTGTGTGTATCCACTGCATCCCACTGTAACCCCTCACCCCTGCCTTTTTAGCAAAATGACAGGTGGCATGCTGTTGAAGCTGACAGCAGTACCTGGTGGGGACTTGGGTTCGGGGAGGATGAGGTTACTCGGCACAGGGGGACCTAAGTTTGGCTACTCTGCACAGGGGCACCCAAATAAATCCGAACACAGGAAACAATAACTGTAATGTCCTGAACCAGGAATGGGATTCTATAGTGTGGCTTTTATTCACAACTAGCTGAACACAACAAAGCATAGACGGACCCCCATGGGGCTACTTTTACTGGTAATGCAGATTAGAGACTACTACGCGGTCCACTTGAAGAATGAACCAAGTATACTGTTTTCAGGCTCTGGACCCACCAGGAACACAGCCCGGACTTGCACGCACTTTGGGTACACAGCCCGACTGGCCCGGCTCCCCTGCCGGCCACTTGATCGGCGGTCCATCGGAAGAATGAACCCATTTTCCTGTCATGGCTCCCCACACCACTTAAAGTCTGCGACTCCTAGAGAGATTTTCCCATTTGCAACCCACGTCTGGGTACTTCCCTCATCACTGGCCAAGTGCATGAGGCAAAGTAGCAATCACAGCAGAAATCCATAGAGGTGGACCTGGTTACTAAAGATGGGGGGTGTTCCCACCTCCAGCTCCCACAGCCCATACCCGGCCATTTCTCTGGAAAAACTGAAACTTCTGAATGTAGATTAAATGGTAGATGAACTGTCGCATCCCCTCTACAATATTACTTGAATTCACACAGCACTCTAGCTTTTGATACTACTCCATTTGTTTGACCTAGTCCTATAGGCTTCCCAAATAGTAGCTCAATTCCTAGATTTCTTCACATGTCCCAAGCTGAAGAAACACATTTTTTGCCCTCTATGTTAGAGCAAACACTCACCCTTTAGTTGCAGGTGCCCCACAGGCGAATCACCACTCTTCCAACTCTCCAAACACAGGCTGAACTGAATAGGCAGCTTTTTCCTTCTCCCTGCAGAATTTAGGGGATTGCCTCAAGAATCTGCATGGGGCTCTTCATATCCCCCCCCCCAGAGGGAGGGGCACTGAGACCCGAACAGCGGTCTCCACCACTTGACACTGACTTCTTCACTTGAAGGCAAAACTGGAACTGCAGACTGAACCTTCTTGTTTGAAAGCAAACAGGAGACTGACTTACTTTGAAAACTCCCAGTGTTCTAGCTAACTCCCTCTGCTGCAGATTCCAATGTGGCTTATGCAGCTGCGACAGTTCTATTGGTGATGTCATCACTCAGTCTCAGCTGAGACTGAGAACAAAGTGAGACAGTGTGGGTGGGGGGGGATGAGAAGGATTCCCTGCAGATTCCTGGGGCAACCCCCCTAGTCCTGCTTGTGGAGGAAAAGCTGCCTGTTCGTTCCAGTATTTATTTGGGAGAAAAGAAGATTTGTGAGTTGCCTGTGGGGCACCTGCAACGTGAGGGCGAGTGTCTGCTCTGGCTAAAAGGGCCTATGTTTTCACCCTGGGACTTGTGTAACAACGTGGGGATTGAACAACTAAATAATGGGAAGCCTAGAGAAATGGGCTAAGCAAAGTAAAAGTAGTTTCAAGTTCCAGAGTTTGTTGGGATGCAAATAATATGTAGAGGTGATGTGACAGATGTCTACCCTTAATCTACATTTAAAAGTTCAGTATAGGAATTGTTCAGTTTCCAGAGAAATGGCCGGGTATGGGCTGTGGGAGCTGGAGGTGGGTGGCCCCCCATCTTTAGTGACCAGGTCCACCTCTACGGATTTCTTCTGTGGATTTCTACTTTGCCTCAGGCACTTGGCCAGTGATGGTGGAAGTACCCAGACATGGGATTGTAAGGAAAATTCTCTCTAAGAGTCGTAGACTCTAGTGTGGTTTGGGGAGACACAACAGGATAATTGGTTCATTCCTCAAATGGACTGTGGATCAAGTGGCCGGTGGGAGAGCCGGGCCACTGGGAAAAACCCAAGAATGTACAAGTTGGGCTGTGTACCCAAAGCCGTGTGTAAGTCCGGGCTGTGTGCCTGGTGGGTTTAGAGCCTAAGGGCTGGGAATAGTGACAAAGTGTTCTGTTGTCTCTAATCTGCATTACCAGGAATGTAGCCCCATGGGGGTCCATCTATGCTTTGTTTGTTCAGCTAGGATGTAAATAAAAGCCACACTGAAGAATCCCATTCCTGGTTCTGGACATTACAGTTATTGCTTCCTGTGTTTGGATTTACTTGGGTGCCCCTGTGCAGAGTAGCCAAACCTAGGTCCCCCTGTGCCGAGTAACCTCATCCTCCCTGAACCCAGGTCCCCACCAGGTACTGCTGTCAGCTTCAACAGCATGCCACCTGTCATTTTGCTAGAAAGGCAGGGGTGAGGGGTTACATCAAGGTATGGGTCAAAGCCAGCTCTCAATAGGTAAAGATGTATGTGTGTGTGCTGGAGAGGGGGAAGGACATGGCTCTGACTGGAATCTAGGACAGATGCTAGATAAATATTAGTCAACTCCTCTTTAATAGACCATGAGCCACGTGACCTTCCAACATTGGTCCATGTCTTCATTACTACCCATCTTGACTACTGCAATGCCCTCTACCTAGGGTTGTCTGGGGTTGATATCCACCACTTGCAGGTAGTGCAGAATGCTGTGGTCAGGCTGTTGACTGGTACTTCTAGGACCAGTCACATTACACCTGTGCTGTGCGAGCTGCAATGGCTGCCAGTTTAGTGGTGAATCACCTATAAGGTAGGCTTGCTTACCTTTAAAGCCCTACATGAACAGGGACCCAACTACCTGAATGATCTCTTGACTCCCTACTCCCCCAATCATCATCTCTGATCCATCAATGAGGGATTGCTAGAGATTCCCAGGGTTCATTTAAAAACTTCTGGTGCTCGTACTTTTTCATTTGCAGCACCAACCCTGTAGAATTCTCTACCTCATCAGTTAAGAGAATGCCTGACTGTCAGTAGTTTTAAAACTATGTTAAAAATGAATTTATTTTCTCTGGCTTTTCCAGACTGATTTTAAATTTTATATTGCTCTCTGTTTTTATATACTGTGGCTTATGTCTGTACAGCGCCTTGATTTCTAAAGGCGCTTTATAAATAAAGCATTGATTGGTTGATTGATTGATTGATTGATTGATTTTCAAAGCGTGTTGTAGGGCTTGCACCGAGCCCTGCACCATGACACTTAAGTTCTGGCGTTGTGTCAAACCCCATTACCGCAACGGCACCCAATTTTACAACCTTGGGGTACAGTTGTGACAGCTGTCATGATGTACTGCATCCTGCACCAAATATATGGCACAAGCTCTGTAAAAAAGGCCCCAAGGATTACCACAAGTTACACCAGAAAAGGTTGGTCTAACTTAACTTGTGGCAATTGCCACATGGGATAGAAAATCCCATTAGAGCACCGCAGTCCCCATGAGCCATATGATTGGTGCACCTGGGCTTGCGATGATCTAAGACGTTTGAAAATTCTGCCCTATGTGTTTTAAAAGGGATGCATTATTATAATGTATTATTAGAGTACTTGGGTAACACTGAATGCAAACTGCATAATCAACAGTCCAAGATGAAACAAAACGGTGCACTGAAAAGGCAACCCAAATTCTACTAGGTATCATTTCCTTGTTAGATGAAATTATACAATGGGGATAAGAAATACAATAACCTGATTGGCCAGCTGGGCTCTTTACCCATGGGTAAGTCTCACCATAACCCAAGGGTAATGTCCCAGCTGACTTCTGTACCAAAACCAAATAAAAATAAATCACTACACTCTTCTCAACATTCTAAATCAAAATGTTTCAGCTGGCATCTTGATTCTCAGTGGTACTGAGATAAAACAGACCATGAACAAGCAGCCACCTCCCAATAAACAAATTAGCCCACATCTTTACTCCCTGCAAAAAAACAGGAGGAAAAGGAGACATAGAAACATAGACTTTTACGGCAGATAAGGACCGCTTGGCCCACCCGGTCTTTCCATTTCCCTACCTATTGGATACGCTACAGATTCTAGTTAACCAACAGCCTTCTTCCTCCTACCCCACTACCTGAATTGCCTTATGCCTGTCCCATGCATTCTTGAATTCTCCCACTGTTTTTGACCCCACAACCTCCTCAGGAAGGTGTTTCCATGAGTCCACCAGTCTCTCCATGAAAAAATATTTCCTCACATTGCCCCTGAGCTGTCTCCCCCCCATCTTTAAATTGTGCCCTCTTGTTCTTGCACATCTCTTTCTTTTTTTTTAATTCAAGTTTATTGAAGTTTATTATTTACAGAGCAAAAAACATTTCAACAGAAACATAGATCAAAATAATGCGTATTACATTATGGAGGAAGTGAGACATTTTTTACTCTCCCTCCCCCCCCTCCTTATGATCCTCCTACCTTCCCTCTCAAACCTCCCTCCCTCCTCCCCTATTAATATGACTTAGGAAGATCTGTTCATCAGTATACTTACCAGGATTGTGTTACCTTCCAGTACTTGGCTTAGATTGAAGCAGATAAAGTGTTTGAAAGGAGCTCCATATCGATTCATATTTTGAAAGACTATCCCTTCTCATAGCCCGCACATCTCTTTTTCTGAAAGATGCTCCCCTCTTGGACTTTGTTGATTTCCTTGAGGTACTTGAAAGTTTCTATCATGTCCCCCCTTTCCTCAAGGGTATACATATTAAGCTCTCTTAGATTGTGGCTCTTCAAAGTGGTGGTAACGGCAGTGAAATGAAAAAGAGCAGCTTTCAAATGGTACAAGGAAACTCAAAGAGAAAAAGACTGTGAAGTGTAGCAGACTGGCAGAAAGAAGCAAGAAAGGCAGTTAGGTGAGTTAAAGCACAGACAGAGGAAAGGATTGCAAGGAATGTTAGGAGGGGGAAAATTTTTTTCTGACATGCAGCAAGAAGAGAAAAGCTAAGGGTGGGATAGTGGGCAAAAGAAAGGTGAAAAGAGGAGACTGTGTGGCAGAAGACCAAGAAAAGACTGAAATTTGGAACAGGTACTTTTGCATGGACTTCACAACAGAGAGACAGGGGAGAGAATTACCCAGAGAAAATTAATTGTTTAGTTGCTGTATTGGTCCTTGTCAGTGTCAGTGGCTCAATAGGTAGCACGCTCACCTCTGAGGCTGGGAGATCAGAGCACTGTGGGTTCAGTTCCCACATCTGGCACTTGGGTTAATATCCCAATACTGACACTGTAGTGCAGCATGAGAGGGGTGCTGCACTTCTGAGGTGCCGTCTTTCGGATGAGATGTTAAACCGAGGTCCCTTCTGCCTGGATTGGTGGTAGTTCAGGTGGATGTTAAAGATCCCATGGCACTTATCAAAAAGAGTAGGGGAATTTTTTATTAGAAAATAGACCATACATCAGAAAAGAAAATACATAGGGCCATCCAGTCAAAAAAAAGGTTAAGAAAACATAGTTAATTCAGATAAACAAACAGTGTCAAGTTTCATTTGGTAAAAAAGAAACAAACAAAATCTCTATCATAATTAACAGGTAATAAAAGAAAAAGCAATATCACAAAAATCAAGTTAGCCAGTTAATATGTTTCCAAAAGTCGAGAAACACTCGGTTATCTAAAGATTTGCGCTCCAGACTCTTTTGTTTAATTAAAGCTTGTTCGATACGTTTTAGCACAACAATGTTAGGAAGGATAGTATTTTGCAAAGAAAACTGACATCTGGCTTGCCATAAGTAATATTTAATACAGGCGAAAATCAAAGTAAGCATACTGGAATGGTACCTCTCTAAAAACCTAGAATAATCCCCTAAAATCAGACTCTGATATGAAATGTGGTGTACAATACCCCATTGCCATCGTGAGGCCAAATCTGACCAAAAAGTGACGGTGTGCGGACATAACAGAAAAAAATGTTCTAGAGTTTCTACTTGATCAGTACATTCAGGTCGAATGCAAAATCTATCAGAAGTGGGCTTATGCTTTAAATTTCCCTGGATGCCCAATTTACCATGACAACTGAGCCATTGGACATCCCACATTTGGGGCGGCACTCTATGATCCATTAGAAGGCGTAAGGCCTGAGAAAGCTTAGTAGGAACACAAAAAGGAAAATCTATTTGAGCATAGAAAATATTACCCATATGTTCAGCATAAAATTCTTTCCGGGAAACCTCATGTAATTTTGCTTTACCCAATGTCCATTCCCTTAGTTTCCGCACTGCAGAGTCTGCATATGAAGGTGCAGCACCTTTCATATTTTGTTTAGGTATACCCCACCCTCCCATTGGATCAAAAATGGATAAAATAAAAGCTGAGTCCATGCAGACCATGGGTGGTCGTGAGGCAGAATTTTATCTTGAAATGAGGCTATCATGAAAAAGGAGTTAAAAAAAACTATAGGATTTATCATCCCCAAACCTCCTTGACAGACTTTTAAATATGTAAAAGCTCGTTTAATGGGATTTAACTGACTGCCCCATACCATTTGAAAAAAACAACTATATAATCTGGTTTCCAAAGAAATTAGTACCGGAAAAACTGAGCACACGTAAAAAAACAGGTAATAGAAATTTCTTTATCACCAACACCCTTTTTTTTTTAAAAACCCCAGGTTTTCCATTGCTGTACCTTATTTTCACTGATAGCTAGGTACTTTTCCCAATTTAAGTGAGCCAGATCCCCGTCCCCAAAAAGAAGTCCTAAAATAGTAAGGGAATCTGCAACTGGAATTCCTCCAATATCACTAACTGTTGGGGTCCTGCCTACAGCCATGCACCCACATTTATCAAAGTTCAACCTAGTTCCATTTAAAGCTGAGAAATGTTCAATAACCCTTAGCGCCTTGACCCCTGAATGGACATCTGCTACCAATAAACATAAATCATCTGCAAATGCCGAGATTTTTTGGGCCGGTATGGTATAAGATGGAGACATACCCTGAATAGCTCTATTATGTTCAATTTCTCTTAAAAGAGGGTCTAACACAAAAGAGTATAGCAGCGGACTAATAGGACTTCCTTGTCTAACACCTTGCATTAGCTCAATTTCTTTACCTAAAAGATTATTAATTAACGGGCAAGAATGTGCTTGAAAGAACAGTATACCAATATAATTAAGAAAGGGTCGAGGAATCCCATACTTTTCTAAAACTTGAAATAAAAAAGAATGAGAAACTTTATCAAAAGCTTTTGACTGAGCAAGAGCTAAAATAAAACCCGATAATTTTTTTGAGCACCAAATTCACAAATATCTCTAAGAAATTTTAAATTTTGTTGAATAGAACGATGGGAAATAGAGCAAGTTTGTGCCGGGTGGAGCACCCCTTGTGCAACAATTTGAAGCCTCTTACACAGTAAAGTAGAAAGAATCTTGTAGCCTGTGTTCAATAGACTGAAAGGTCTCCAATTTTCCAAAACATTATGATCCCCTTTTTTATGAATAAAGGTGAGAAGTGCAAGATTAAACTTTGTATCCCTGAAACCAAACTGTAAAATATGATTATATACTCCAGCTAAAATGACACTCATGTCTTCTTTAATGGTTTTATAGAATTCGTTTGTAAGCCCATCAGTTCCGGGTGAAATCCCTGGTTGGAGAGCACTAATAATTGCTAGAACTTCTGAAGGGGAGATAGGTTCTTGCAATGCATCTGCTTCCACCTGGGAAATTTGGGGAATTGGAAAATGAAGAACATCTTCCCACGAGACTGTTGGAGAAAACCTGGTACTAAAGACTGAGGCTACATGTTGTTCCACAATATCTAGCATTTCTGCTAGTGACGTTCTTCAGTTGACCTGTAAAATTACGAAGACCCGTCATGATTTTTTTATCCAGTTTTTGTTTGCAGGCGACATACGGATCTTTAAATGGTTGTTGTTGGGTCCCAAACTTTAATTCTGCATGTATAGAAACTGCTCTCTCATATTGATAGTGTTTCATCTTTTTCTGTACAACCCCTAATTGCGTTTGAATTTCTAAGTCTGCTACCCTCGGATGGGACTGTAATTTATAATATTGATTTCTATAATCCAAGTATTGTAAATAATCAGATAAATCTTTTTTTTTTTCCTGAAGAGACAAAAAAATCCTTAATAGCAAATTTGGTATCCGACCACCAGGATACCCAATTTTCATAAAAATCCGCATAAGATTTTCTAAGATTTAGAAAAAAAAACGAAGTTGGTCTAGAAAGAGAGCATCATACAATTGCCATGAATTTAACTTCCATCGTCTATGTAAAGCAGGCAAAACAGTAGGGATCTGATGAAGCCCAACCATACAATATAGAAAATTATGATCTGAAAAATCACAATGCTGTACAAAACAATCTTGAGTTATTAAATACTGAGAAAGAAAAAGACAATCAATCCTAGTTTGAAAGGAAGCCCTTCTATAGGTGAAACCAGCTGACACATGAAGCCCCCTATAGGAGTCCCTCAAGTTAGCCACAGCCACTGTTTGAGAAAGTGCATGTGAATCACAATATGTTTTCTGCTGCACCGTATCCTTTATACAGACATCAAGACTACAATTCATATCCCTTCCCCAAACCACATGCTTGGAAGTAAATAAACATGGTTTAATCTGTTGAAATAAATCAATCCTAGCAGTTTTTACTTGAAGTGCTTAGGTATTAATCAATCTAAGGCAAAACCCATGAAAAAAACAATCCAAAAGTAAAGCTCTACCTGGCAGAATATCCACCAGCCTTGTAACTTGCACAGAGGGATGAGAAAAAAGAATTTCTAGGCCATCTGCTGAATCTGACCCAAAGGACCAAAAGGAGGGCCCTCCCCACCATGATTTTTTAACTTGGGCCACCTCAGCTAAGGAGGTTAAGTGAGTTTCCTGCACAAAGATGATATCTACCTGTAAATCTCTGCACTGCTGAAAACAAACAAAACGTCTCTTGTAGTTTTTTATACTACAGCAGTTAATAGGTATCATCTTTAAGCAGGCCATAAAGAATAGAATGCTGAACTTCAAGGTTTATCTTGTTTCCATTTTTTCCCTTTCTTTTTTTTAACATCTAAGAGATCTGTTCCACCCTCATCTTCCACCTCCATCTCTGAATGTCCATCCAGTCTCGCTACATCTGGACCTGACTCCCCCTCCATGTCTGCTAAAAGCTAAAAGGAATTTTGAGTAGGGCAAGCCCCCACCACCCCAATCTGGCGACTACTTGCCCGAGTAACCCTTCTAGTGGTTTGAAAATCAGTGTCCGGAGAAGCTACCACTAATGGGCCCTCTGAAGGGGGTTGTAAAACAGGTGGAATAGATCTTTTACCAAGAGGAGGATTCTCCACTGAAACCACTGGCCGGTTTTGAATAAAGGGTTCTGGTTGCCCAGTTACTTCAGCTGCAGGTTGCTGATTGTTAGGGAGCATATCCCAAACCTTGTCCCGTCCAGGCTGGTTTATAAATTCTGATTCCCTGTGTGCGGGAGTGGCTGTCCGAGGCAGATATCTGCCTTGGGCTTGGTTTATCAACTCCTCCTTATTTGGGCCACCCTGCCTATTCTGGCCTGCCCACTGGCATTGATGATATGCATGGCCAGCTTCATCACAGAGATTACATTTAAAAACATTTCGACAAACTTCGCTATCATGGTCAAATTCCCCACAAAGTGCGCATTTGACTTTATCACACGCACTACTTAAATGACGGTGGCTACCACAACGATAGCAGGCCTTAGGTTGACCAGGGTAGAAACAAACCCCCCTGTCTTTACCCAGAAAGAAGCTATTTGGGACATGCACAACTTCATTATTTGTAATATGCAATTTAACCTTAAAACGCTAGGCCCCAGTCCAAATCCCCTCAGTATCTAATATGGGTTCAGGAGGACCCAAAACTGTACATTTATGTTGCAAACAGTATTGAATATCCCCAACATTCACCCCCTCATTTCTAAACATGATGTTGATAGTTTTAAATAAAGGTTTAGTAATTGTTATTGCCCAGAAAGGTAACCACAAGGGCAGAGATTTACAACACTCATATTTTTGCCAAAATTTATCTAATCCTGAAAAATGTTTAAAACTGACATCAAACGTGTCTTCCCCCTGAATATTGATCAAGGCATAAATGTCTGTAGGCAAAAATTGCATAGAGTCCATCAATAGTTTTCTGGCAACGTACACCCTGTCCGGGTGTTCAAGTAACCCTCCTCTATACCTGAGTAGGACCGCATTTCTTCTCGGGGCTTGTTCTAGTTTATTATGTTTAAATAAGTCCGAGAAACGTGGACCCCTTCTTAAGTTCTGACCCTTAGGTGACTGTGGGGGAGAGTGCAAAATATGACCATCAGGTGAGGGGGCAGCCTGTAAATCAAGCTCCGGTTCTACAGTCTCAATATGGGCCATACAAGACAGAGTCTGACCTGCAAAAGCAATTTTGCTATGATCCTTAGAAACAGTCCGCGATGGCCCCGGTTCCTCCAGTGAAAACGTCAGCCAATTTGGGTCCGGAACCCACCGACCATCTGGCTGCTTTATCCAGCCTGCCTGCGGCAAAGCAGACTCCTCGGACCACTCTGTGGTTGTCTCCACAGCCGACCACCCGTCTCTAGAACTCCTTGCCGGCTCCTCAGATGCTGACATTTCCACATTCTCTGTGTCAGCTGTAGCGATGACGGGATGCACGTCAGCCGCCTCATCTCGCACCCTCACGGCTGCTTCAATGCAGTTTGCAGCCATATGCAGAACGCTTGCAGAAAGCTCCAAATCTCTGACTTTTCCAATTTCAGATGCCACATGCATAGGCTCAGTAGATGAAAGATTCCTCCCGTCTGCATGCTCAGTCATCTGCATAACTCCATAGTTCTCCTGTGTTGACAATGTTGTAGCAGGCAAAACCTGTCTATCAAACTCATTCGAAACATCCTGCAGACCTGCAGTCTGCACATCCTGCTCCTTCTCACTCCAAACACAGTCTGCCATCCTCTCAGAATGACAAAACGCCCTCTGCTATCCCCAACAGAGTAGGGGAATTTCCCCGGTGTCCTGGCCAAATTTCCCTCATTCACTAAAAATACCACCAACAGCTTAATCTGGTTCAAATTCAATTGCTTACCATCTGTAATCCCCCGGTCGCCCCTGAAAAAGGGACTTCTAGGCCCAGTGGGCTTACCAGGTCAACAAAATTCAATAAAAACAAAACAGATCTAGAAGCAAATGGTTTGATACCTTTTATTGCACCAACATAGATGTTACAAAAAGATCAAGGTGCTTTAGATTTCGGACCAACCAAGTCCTTCCTCGGAAGCTTATGATAGTCACCCAGAAAATCACATACTATTAACACCCCGCTCATGCATAAAAAACAGAAATAATTCTCATTTGTTTAAAATACTCATTTAAACCATAACTGAAGTTTGCATCAGAGAAACTAAATTGTGCCAGTTTACCTTTAGCTGAGGAGCCTTTCAAGGTCAAATGTCACCAGAATAAGATAAAAACACTTCGAGCAGAGAGCTTCACTAACACAAATTCTGAATGTCTCAGTGTGTTTTGAGAATCTAGTCTAATCAAAAGCAAAACCTTTGGATTCAATACTTACTTAAATACATGTTAAAATTTGATATAATTGTAAGCTAAACCAACCCAAAAAAATTAAATAACAGAAATTATCTATAAATGGCATACAGAGGGTTTAAAGTAAAGTTTACCTATTGTGAGCAAATCTTACACACATTTAAGCAGTGTAAAACCTATCTGGAGACATTTTCCCAACTATACTCTCAACCAGTTATTATAAATAGAATAAAGTATGGGGTGGTGTGTGTAACAAGAATTTTACACACACCCAAGGTGTTGGGTGCCACATAAAACCCAAGAGAGAAGCTTGAGGGGTTTATCTAGGCACCCAGCACTGAGGGTGTGTGTAAAATTCAAGTTTACACACACTACCTCAATATTTTATTTTATATAATTGCTGGGTTTTGCTTTCTGGCCACAGCAATTATATAAAATAAACTGATGTTTTGGTGTGGCTGTGGTCCAATAGCCTTTTAGGACAGTACATGGTACATTTGTCATATTTCCCTTTTTTCATTTTTTTCACCCACTGGTAGCTGTTTTGTGGAGAGTGGTGATAAAAAAAAAGGAAAAAGACTTACCACCGAGTAAGAGTGGCTGTGCGGTTTACTCGAGGAGGCATGGTGGGGAGGGTTCCAAAACATGGAAGAGCTGTGGCTAGGCATGCGCAGAGCGAGTGAAACAGTACGCATGTTTGCTGTAATAAACACTCCTTTATTACAGCAAATTATGGTACAGTTTTGCTATGGTAGAAAGAGAAAGCCATTAATTATATTCTGTAAACCTTAAGGCCTTCAGTGCTGTAACAGGGTTTTATACACAATAATATCAATTGTCAGTATAAGTGCCAAATAAAAGAACAACTTGTGAAGGACCCCCAAGTAACTGAGACCATGCATCCTGATATGGTCAGAGTTCAGTAATGTGTCAGTGTATAATAAAACTACTACAAGTACAGAAATAGTCTAAGGAATCTGAATAAAAACTCAGTGGAATTAACCCCACTGGGGTAACAATAACTAATTAGAAGGAAGTATATATTCATTATGTATGTGAGCCAAGAGTCTTAATACACCATTATTTATACCAATCTCTGCAATATTTAGCCAATGGAATTAAACATGTCAAGGACCCCCAAGTAAATAAGATTATGCATCCTAATATGTACATGATTCAAAAATGTGACAGTATATACTCAAACTACAATATGTACAGTAACAGTCTAAGAAATCTGAATAAAAATCCAATAGAATTAGCCCCCTCTTTTTTCTTGGGGGGATAACTAGTTAGCAGGAAGTAAATATTCACTATGTATGTGAACTATGAGTCCCAGCCACTGTAGCACCATTATGTCATGTATTTCAATATAGCCACAACTCCCACACTCACACCCACCATACCCACATAACACCCCCACACCCACATAAAAGAACACACTGTGAACCCCCCCCACACCACGCATGCACCTCCACATAGTACTGAGGTGAGAAAACAACATGTTGATAAGCAGTTAAAAGGGGCTCTATAAATAAAATAAAAATTAAAAAAAACAAAGACTTGCTGAAGTCCTATTATGTGTCCATCCTATGAAGTGGAGGTCAGTGTATGTTTAAGTAGAATAATGTGACATAAACCCCACATCAGTGTTCAGGCCATCTTCCGCCATATTGAGAAGTAAAATAACCCTAATCTCAGAACCCCGTCTCTGTTGTGTACTTTTGAAATGTCCTTTTAAGACCATTATTGACATATCTGACATTGAGTGATCAGCCTGAGAGAAGTATTGCACCACTGGTTTGTCAGTCATCTTCATATTAATAGTATGTCTGTGCGAGTTTATTCTAGTGCAGAGTTGTTGCTTTGTCTCCTACACATAAACTGTGTGAGGACATCTCTTGCACTGAATGAAATAAACAACATTACTTGATGTACATGTATAATTCCCCTCTATCCTGAATTGTCTGTTTTGTGATTTAACCACACAGTCTGAAGTAGAAATGAGTTTATAAGTCTTACATTTGAGTGGATTACAGGGTTGTGTGCCACATGGTGTCATGGTATTCTGTTCTGGTCCAAGTTTACTCCTAATAATCAGGTTGACTAAATTTGGTGGTTGTTTAAAAGACAGTGGTGGTAGTTCTTGAAAAATACAATTTAGGGTCTCATCCTCACTAAATATTGGGTGAAGGTCCTTAATAATCTTACGTAGAAGTTGAAGGTCAGGATGATATGTGACTACTAAGGGTATTTTGTTGGTAGTGGTCCTTTCCTTATATTGAAGTAGTTGTTCTCTTGGTGTCTGTGTTGCTTGTTCCACTGCTCTGTCAATTTATCTGGAAGAGTGTCCCTGCTCAATAAAGGTGTTTCTCAGTATATCCAAATGTGTATCTCTGTCTTCTTCATTTGAACAGATACGGTGATACCGGAGTGCTTGACTGTACATGACAGTTTTTTTTGTGTGGCTTGAGTGGCCAGAGAAAGTTAAGAACATAGGTGGGGTGGGGGTAACATAAAGCCATTTTCAGAGGTAAGAGTACTGAAAGGACCTGCAGCACTGAAAGCAGATAAGCCTAATGGGATACATCTCAGGGTGCTATGTAAATGCAGAGACATGCTAGCTGCTCCCCTGACAGTCCAGTTCAACAGCTCACTGGAAAGAAAGGACACTGTGACATCTGACCAACATGCTGACATTTCAGAGTTGACTGGGGAGTGATCAACTCCAAAAATGTCAACTCATTGGTGAGATGTCACAATGTCCATTTGGCTCTGGTAAGCTACCCCTAGCTTGGGGTGCTAAAAAGATGGAAAAGGTTCAAGGCAGAAGTAGCAGTAGTTGCATAACTAGTAGCCTGGGATTAGGCAACTGAGCCTGGAAAAGTGAAACATGAAAACTGTCACTGGTGGCCACTGATTACACCATGCTACTCCCCAGCACCAGCAGTTTCACATCACCCATGTCTCTCCTGAGCTACGTGCCTTACAGCTCCCCCCTCCTCTCCCAGTAACAGTGGTAGTTACAACAGCTCTCTCCCTGGCCACCTGCTTTGCTAGCAGCATTCACTGGCACTGACAAAACTCTAATATAACCAAACTGCTCCAACTTTTTTTTAACAGTTTCAAACTTGCACGGCTAATCCACAGCTCCACTTGTATTGCTTCAAACAGCTCACAACTCTGCATGCCTAATTCAGTATTGGTGCTGATTCAATAATGGCTCACAGTAGTGATGGGAAGAACTTTTTAATTACCAATGGAAGGATATTACTACAAAAAATAAAAAAAAGTCACTCAAAGTATTCTTAAAGTTACTAAAATAAAACTTTTTTCTGTTACTGATGTGAATCCTTCACATAATCACAATAATGCACTCCAGGACATGGGATATTGTGGTACTTACCCCACTTGTGGTTTAGTTAATGTCACTCAGCCTGCAGCTTCATGACACACCACACGGGGCATGAGTAATCCACACCCTGCTGTGCATTATTTCTTAAATAAAAGTATTCAAACCCTGACCTGGGGATAGCATCCAGTACAATGGCCTTGAGATATATTGTTTTGCATGTCCTAAAAGATGTGTCTCTGTTTTTAATGGTCTGTTGGAGGTATCATTATTTTTATTTTAAAATTGAAACACTTGGGGACCTACAGAAAACTACATATACATTTTGGAAGAAGAGAAGGGGTGCACACGCAGTGAGTCAGTTACAAAAAAACAAACTGAGTGTGCAAGTGCACACTGGGGTCTGTGTATGTGCATTGGGGTACAGTATGTGTGTAAGCCTCAGTATTTATGTTTGCGGGCATTGGAGTGTGTGTGTGTGTGTGTGTGTGTGTGTGTGATACTTTGCAGGGTGATAGGCATGGTCAAGCTGATTCATTTTTGATACAGTGCCACGTCCAATTAAGCTACAGGACCATTTTTTTAAAAAAAAAACATGCTATGTAAATCAATGTATTTACCATGTGTTTTCAGTATGCTCTCAAACATGAGGCCAGATGGGCTTCTAAAATCATCATTCTTAATAAACTACCCTCATTTTGATGGATGGAGGTATTTTGTGATATGCAAATGTCCATTTACTTTCATTCCTGCCCACGGGTTAGTCAGTTCATCGCTTTGATTGTCTGCCGATATGACGCCTATGGTAAATTATGAGTATGTTTAAATTGCTGCTCCTAACTGGCTAAGAAAGACAACATATATAGACCTGGAACTGATAAAGAAAATTTCAGCATTTGGTGAAGGTACTACCTCTGATGCCTCTTTGCATAGTCGTGCATTACGTGTAGCTTAGTTGTCTCTTGACATTAGCTGAATACATTCATTGTTTGGAGTTTGTGTCACAGTTGGGTATCTATACAAATGCTTTTACATCTAATTAGGTGTTTGCAGTCTTCTGGAGTTGCCAATATTAGAAGACTGACATGTAGTTCGCTGTGTTTTCTTTGTTATTTTGCAGTATAAACCTAGAATGAAGCAGTAGAATGTAGTTATTATTTGATACCTATGAAAAATGGGAAAACATCCTGAGGAATATCAACTGAAAAGAGATTGCCCTTTTCCAGGTCCTTCAATGATTGCCATTGACTGGTCAAAGTGTATTATATGTCAACAGGTCACAGAAGAATGTCTACTGTGGCCTACAAAGTCCAAGAGAAAAGACTTCGCTGCAGGTTACAGAATAACAGAGGAGGAGGAGGATTTGTAGGGCTTCGCTGAGGTTCATGGGTTGCCTGTGACTTTAAACTTAGCCTACTTAGATGAAGGTGGTGGAACTGCAGAAACTCTACTCAAGCATAGTGCCTTGTGATATAAGTCATGTAAAACCAAATGAAGTTGAGTGGTGAAAAGAAAGTCACTGGATGCTGACCAAGAAAAGGAGTCAACAGGAATCCCCAAACACACTCGCTCAGCTTCCAATATCCAACAAAAGATTTAGCTTAAGCAGCAGTCTTCTTTTGTGACCAGGTGTCCTTTGTGGATGATATAACACAAGCCTGCACTTCTGGTTTAGACACACATTCAGTCAGTGCGTACTGGGTCAATTTGCTGTATGCTTTACAGCAAAGTCAAAACCACGCACTGCATGCTGCATGGTACACTAGTGTGCCACAGCAACAAACCATGCAAGACACAAATGTTGCATGTGGTTTTGTACCCTGTTGTGCATGGCTGTTGGGGAGGAGTGACATAGAGGTCAAGATCTCTGCTGGGGAGGTGGTCCACTGAGCAGCCACCGTGGCTCAGAGGGATGAGCCACAGCACTGCAGGGCAGCTATGCATCTGTGGACCAGAGCTCGAATCCCAGTCCCAGACTTTTGCAGACCGCATTGTACATTTCTTTCATTTTTTGCCCCCCCATCAGTGTTTCTCCACATCCCCATGTTGACCCCTCCAGAATTGATTATATTAATATAAGGGGGTTCGGGGTGCAGACCCTCATAACAGGGGATATGGAGCAGAGCCCCCTGTAGAAAACAAAGAAGTCTGTTGCATTGTGCACTAACTTTGCTGTTAGCATTCTGTTTCAGTGGCGGCAATGTATCCATTGTTTTTACAGCGCAATACATTGCTGTGCTGTTTTTGTGTATGGCAACATGACCCCATGCCCGGTCAGTGGCTCTTCAGTGGAAAGATACCAAGCTTCTTGCCAAGTTAAGTGCTGTAGACCTAATAGCCATTAAAGCAAAGTATCACAAGAAATGCCTTGCTGCACTTTATAATCATGCGAGGGATAAGGCTAAGAAAGAGTCATTCCAACCAGACAGTGAAGCGATGACTCACAGTATTGTTCTTGCTCAACAGATTTCTTACATAGAAGATGCTCAATCAGAGAAATCAAATACATTCATCTTCAAACTTACAGACTTAGCAAACAACTATTACATAAGGCTTGAACAATTGGGTGTGAAACAAACACAAAGACGCCACACCACCAGACTAAAGAACAAACTTTTGTCCCATATCCAAGGTCTCAGAGCACACACCAAAGAAAGAGAAGTATTCCTGGCATTTGACTATGACATAGGGAAGGTACTTTCGAATGCTTTTCAGAAGGATAGTGATTGTGATGCAATGTGTGTGGCATGTGTAGCGCAGATAGTTCAAATGGAACTCTGAAGAGAACACACCTTTCAATGGGACATTCCCCTGATTGCCAAGAAAGGTTAGTCTCACCATCCATTCTGGTGCTAGTTAATATGATTCTTGAAGGACCAAACATCAGAAATCACGCAGCCAAACCAACAAATCAGGCAGTAGTGTCTATAGCTCAGCTGCTGAAATGTAACAATGTAAAGCACAAACGGCAAGAAACAAGTTCTGCAAAGCATGCCAGAAACATAGAAACACCATTACCTCTATACATAGGAACAATGCTGCATGCTAAAACCAGAACTAGAGAGCTGGTAGACAGACTTCATGAACTTGGCATTTCTGTATCATATGACAGAGTGTTATATCTGTCAGCAGACCTTGCAAATGCTGTCAGTGAATGTTATGAAGAAAACCAGTTTATTTGTCCTCCTCAGCTTCATGGTGGTGTGTTCACAAGAGCTGCAGTGGAAAACATCAACCACAATCCATCCTGAAGCACTGCAACAGGTTATTTTCATATAACTTGAATCTCACTCATACAGCATCCTACCTTTACAGGAGAGGGCATTGACATGGGCAAAGTGATGTTAAAGAAGTCATCCTCTACAAACAAAGTGTGTGAATCCACTACCATCATCCTATACAAATGTGCCTCCAGTGTCTACCAACTGTGCACATTAACATGTGCCAGCTGTTGAAAACAAGACGCGCTGTGATCCTAAGACCGTAAAGGATGCTATTGAAGAAGAAAAGGAATGGCTTCAGAAAGTAAGAAAAACATTAGAGCAAGAAGAAGGGAGAGATACAACAGATCAGAAAGGAGCAGAAGAAACCTGTAGTCAAGAAGAAGATACTGTTCAGAGGGAAGTAAAGGGGGATGTACAAGAACCAAGACAGAACAGACTGACAATATCCTGGTCTGCATACCATGTCAAGTCAGGAAAGAGAAATCAAGCCAAAGTGTACAAGCTCTCTTTTGCCTCTTTACTGAGACTCTGCTCACTTAATGGCTATGGTTCGTCATGCAATGACTATTGTACAGAAAGCTGTGCAATATCTCAACCCAGGCCAAACTATAGTTCTTGTCTGTGACTAACTGCTCTTTGCATTAGCTAAAGAAATACAATTTACCTCACCAGAGAGCATTGGAGAAAAACAGCTTGTAGTTATGCTTGGTGGGCTGCATATAGAAATGGCTGCTTTGAAGGCAGCAGGTACATGGTGTGAAGGAAGTGGATGGACTGATGCTTTGGTTCTGACTGAGGTTGCAACATCTGGGAAAGCAGATTCATTACTACAAGTCTCACACGTGACATGCACAAGATATGCAGATCAGGTTAACACTGCATACCTGTACCAACTTCAACATTATGCTTACAAGAAGTACCTTGAGTCACTTCCTGGTGATGTCATCCTGTCATTTTCTGTGTGGTGCAACCATCAAGCCAGCAAGAATTCACAAATCCAGTACTGGAGTCTGACACTAGAACTGGAGCTCCTCATCATGATGTTGGTGCAATCACTCAAAGAGTCACACTTCACCCTGTACACTGCAGCACTGGCTGAACTCACCGCATGGCTTTTTGCCCTAGACAGGACAAATTATGCACACTAGTTACCAGTGCATATATGAAACATGCTGGAACTACCACACAAGCACCCTGTTACAAACAAAAAATTTGAAGATGGCAAATTCACTATACAGAAAACTGCAAATGCCCTTTCAGTCATCACAATAGATCAGACTCACGAACAGAACAATGAACTGGTCAAAGGTGATGGAGGGGCTATTTGTGTAACAGAAAACCCCAGTGCACTCTTACAGTGGATGGTGGCTGGACCTGAAATGGCTAGGGTGGTGAGGGAGTTTGAGAAAGGAGGAGGGCAGGCTGGATCTGAAAAGTCACCCCACCATGATGAGTCCACAATGAGTCAAGAATAATTTAAAACTCATGTTAAGTCACTACTTGCTACAACTGAGGAGTTAGACAACCTGATTGAAGAAGAGAGTGGAGACCTTTTCTCATTAGCCACAAAGGATATTGCCAAACATTCAGTTCATGATACGGCCAGGAAGATAAAAACAGCTGGAAAGGAACAGTGCAGCACTTTTGTTATTGAAAGACTAATGACCAGGTCAAAACCCATGAAAGACAGCATTCCTCTCAAAAAGCTTCCTCTTTTTAAAGATCATCCAACAAAGGATGTAAAAAAATGACACGATGAAGCTGATGTCAGCAAGAACAGATTGCCAGTTGTTCTGCAAACTCTACATTGGTTGCCAAAGCCATGATGGCAACCTCGGTGAGTTTTTTGCCCATGAAAACCAAGGTTGCCCACCCTCTTTGTCTGAAGGTGGAAAACTCAGATTGGGGACAAAGAATGATTTAGCCACTTGCTTAGATAAATTGAGCAAACCCCCAGAACACAAGCAAGAGCCATCTGTATTTATAATCAGTGGTGCAGCTGTTGTCCAGATGTTAACACCTACATTGTGCAAAACTTTCCTAGATTACAGTGAGAAAATCTTCCTACCATACCTTTCAAAGTGGTTGGAGAAAGTGCAAAGACTGGATATAGTATGGGATGACTACTTTCCTACCAGCCTGAAGGCATCCACAAGGGCAAAAAGAGAAAAGAGTACCAGAAGATGTGTTTTACCATCAGTATAGCAATCCCTAGCAACTGACAAGAATTCTTGTGTTTAGATGATAACAAAGAAAGAGCTGTTTAAATTCCTCTCACAACAAGTCAATAAGCTTCAAACTGAAGGCAAGGAAGCTGTGGCAGTAGATGCTCAAAATTTGCTCACGTACCCACCACAGAATGACCTTACTAAACTTTCAACATTCTCATACGAAGAGGCAGACACATTCATGATGGTGCATGTTGCTGATGCTGTAGCAAAGGGACATTGCTCGTTGATGAGCCATACTGTAGATACTGATGTGGTGGTGCTTGTAGTTGCTGCTTTTCAGACTCTGTCTATCAAGAAACTATGGATTGCATATGGAACAGGAAAGAAATGCAGAGTCTTGCCTGCCCAGGCATATGCCATAGCATTAGGTCCAGCAAAGTCCCTATGCCTCCTAGTCCTCCATGCCATAACAGGATGTGACACAGTATCATGTTTTGGTGGGTGTGGAAAAAAAACCTGTTTGGACAATATGGGAATGCTTTTCTGAAGTTACAGATGCATTCCTGGGGCTAGCACTAGGTCCTTCAGATGTGTCTACCAAGTGTCTAGACATTCTTCAAAGATTTGTAGTCTTGATGTATGATCAAACCTGCAGCTCTGACAAGGTATATTGCATATACTGAATATATACATAAGCTTCATACTGTGCAATTGGTAAAGCTTTTTAATAATTGTCATTAATGAGAACTGTAAGGTACATTATAGTCTGTTAAAATATTTTTATTTTCATGAATATCTTCACTAGAATAGGAAACATTTATAAGATTAGTAATGTTCTTGCATACATATTGCTAATTTTGCTAATTTTGCAGGTGAATGATGCCCGAAATAACTGTTCACTAACAGGGTATGAGGTCTAGAAAGAATACTACCAATGCAGACTGCACTGGTGTAGCACATCTGTCAGGCCACCAACTAAGGGGGGGCACATATGGGGACAATCCACGGTGGTGATGCCAGTGCTTCCAAACCATATCGACTGGGGATAGATCCTTGTTGATGGGGAACTTCAGCCTAAAGGAACTACTCTAACAGAGGCTGCCAAAACATGTTATGAACTTGTACACTGATTGTAAAAGGGCTGTACATCTCGAAGTAAGTGTAATGGCATCTTTACCTTGTACACCACTGTGTATGTGTGATGGCCCATGTGCAAGAGTCTAGAATGATAACTGGCTCGACTCAGTTCTGTAAACAATGAGATTGTATGAATGCTTTAGCCTTAGGTATTCTTTGTTGCTTATGATTTTGCTTCTTCTCAGAATTATGTTATTCTGGTATATGTGTTAAGGCAATAAACCCAGGATTTGGATATGACTTTAAACCATACATTTTTTGTAATGTTGAATGGCACCAATTTTATGTAGATAACATTCAAGTTTATTTCAGATTTATGGATGACAACATTGGCTTTGATAATTATTTCCTTTAAAGCAATGCTGTCTGTACAAAAAGTATTTTTTAATCATTACAGTATCAATAAAGTAGATTTCTCCAACATAAAGGGATATTTTGATGACTATTTGGTTTCCAAGGTAACATATTGTTTTATAGGTTGGCACTATATCAGAAAATGATTGCCTTATGATCCTCTTCAAATATGCCAAGTGACATGCTGGTATCAAAAAGTGCACAATTCACCCAACAAATTGAGCTATGCTGCTGTAGTATAGGGTATGGTTAGCATGAGTGAGTTAGAACACTCCTATTGCCTCTCAGTTACCTACAACATTATACACATTTACATCAGAGTAATACAACAAACAAAAGCAAAATTACACTTCACACTAATGCACAAGCACTCACTGTTGGCTGTAGCCAACTCTTGTTTAATTTCTGATCAGTTCTGGAGTCTGGTGACATCAGTTGAGTGGAGGCTCACAGTACAAGATTCACTGCAAGACTCCATTAAATTAATGTCACTGGGTTCTGGAACTGATCATTAATTAGAAACAGTATTGGCTAATACAAATCATGCTTACTTAAAGTGGTATGTCTCAGTAGATTGCAGCCTTGCTTCGGAGGCAGGAAGATTAGAAGACTGTGGGTTCTAGTCTCACACCAGGAACTTGGGGGTAATACCCAGTACTGACACTTTAGTGCAGCAAGCTTGGTGGGTGCTGCACTGTTGCAGTGCCGTCCAGATGAGACCTTAAACCAGGGTCCCTTCTGTTCATCTCAGGGGTAAGTTTCTTCCCTGGTTGTGAAGCGAGAGGGGTGGACATGACTGACCTAGAGTTTCTTTCAAACTTAAATTATGGTACTGTGTGTGTTGTTAAAAATCCCAAGGCATTTATCAAACGTGTAGGGGGAATTGTAATAAAAATAAAAGAATCACACAACCAAAACAATAGAAAACAGCGAAAAATCAAAAATATGTACACATAGTGGTAGCCATGAAATGAAATAAAATGGTAAAAACTAGGAACTCAATGGTGAGAAACATAAACCCATATATAGCACAGTGTCACAATCCATTTGTCACCTGTATCCGGGTGGACAATACTTATATTCCTAATCTTATTTATTCATTGCAGCTTTGTTGTTCAGCTATGCTGTTAAATCATTTATAATCCAAAAGAGTTTTCACCAGCCCATGCGCTGTCTCCCAGAGTTATACAAACATTGAAAGTGTGTCCCGCATCCCCTGAATTGCCTTACTGCCATCTTCTCATATTCTAACATCCAGGTATGTTTGAGAATTTGTGTGATCCTTTTGATAACTTTTTGTTTGGTTAATTTCTTCCATAAGGTATAGGTGCATCTTGCCTGCCACAGATAATATTTACAGGCCACTAAACCGAGCCATAATGTATTTTTATGAAACTTCCCCCATTCCAATGGAAATATACTCAACATGACGTATTTGTAGGAGGCACCTTGGAATAGGGGTTTGCCCACCTTCTGGTCTTAAGCCTCCCAGAACCTCTTGGAAAAGGGACAACCAAATTAAAATTGCTGTTGGGTCTCTGTTATTCTGACACAAGTAGGTCTAGAGCAGTCCCCTTCCTCAAGTATTTTCTGTTTAAATTAATCTGTTGTGCTGATTTTGCCATGACATCCTAACCAAACAATATCCCACATATGCAAAGAAATCCTATTATTTGTCAGTTGTTGCAGTATCATCACTTTGTTCCCCAGAAGACAACATTTAAAGGTTAAGGGCTGGAAAAACTAGTATTTATAATTTGATCATACAATTAATTTCCAGGATCCTCACTCACCTGGTTTATTGATAGTTTTCGCTGTCTGATTTTACTTAAAGCTGTTTTTATATACAGTAATCTGGTGGAATAGTGTATTGTGCCTACCAAGGGAGTTCAAGGCATCCCAGTTCCCATCGTTCCCTGAGTGGGACCAACCATTCATTCAATAGGGGGAACTCAAAGAAAATTTTTCTCACCGACTGCTGGGGTAATATTACTGCATATAAATATAGTGCGGAAGAAAACAACAGGGTTATTCATACTTATCCCTCCATTTGCCACCTTCCTGTAATATATATACTGTTTAATAGGGTTCAGTCAACTTCCTCATATGCTGTGGAAAAACAGACTGTATAAAGATTTAAAATCCTTTAGGGGGATACATATAACTGAAAAAAACAAAAAGCAGGGTAGCAGTAGAGTCCTGATTAAAAAAATATATATAATTTTGGAAAGAAATCTGTTCTTCCACAGCCAGAGTTTATTTTCCACTTTACAGAGAAATTCCTGATGATTTAGTAATGGTCTATTCCCTGGGTCAAATTGTGTCCCTAAATTGGTAAACGGAGCATCTGCTATACTGGCGCAAGATGTATCTCTGATTTGTGTGTTTTTTCTCCTAGATGATACTGATCCCTTTACATTTAGCATAACTAATTTTGGATACAGAAAATGCAGAAAAATGTTCAAATACTTCTTGGATTTAATGTTATTGAGCTTACATTGTGAACATTAAGGTAGATATCATTTACATAGCTAGAATTTTAATAGGTGGAAACCCCAGAAGGACCTGCAGAGCAGCAATACTATGTGACACCTGAATTGTTCTAAGTATTGGGTCCAGAGAGAATATGTATAAGTGGGGTTTAAGGGGAACCCCTGCTGTACACTTCTCTTGGCAGCTGCACTGTGACTCAACTATCCATTAATGTTACGCACCACAACCTCTCTGTTATATATGGTGGAAACCCATCTGATGAAGTATCCTGGAATACTGTACTGTACATTTCCAATACCTTATATAAATACTCTTGTATTACACAATCAAAAGCATTCTCTTGATCAATAGGAGAAACCCATCAATCCTATCTTGCATTCCCTTTCTGAAATATCCCTGATGAGTCTGGAATTGTCATGTGTAGATTTCTGTAAGATGGTGCATGTCAGTGTGGGAGCAGTCACCAAAGATGTCACCTTTGGTAACCTGCTAGCCAGAATACAAGAATTTTCATATCTGAATTTAAAAGGTACAAGAGCTGTTGGTTTCTAATTTGGCTTTATCGCCTTTCTTGAAAAAGAAGATCAGTGTTGCTTCAGTCATGGTCAGAAGTATTCTCCTGTGTCCAAAATACAGTTAAAAACTTGCTCTGGTCTAGGCCTACTTCGTCAATAAAATACTTGTACAATTCTGAGGAAAGGCTATCAAATCCAGGTGCAATGTTTGTGATGAGTCCCTTAATGGGATCCCAAACTTCTTTTAAACAAATTTGCAGCTGTTAGTAGTGCTTTAAGCCTGTCAGGCAATAATGGGATATCTACTCCAGAGAAACAGGTGGAATCCCATGTCATGTCCCCTGAGGTTCCAATGAAAGTCATTGGAAAATCTTGTACTATTTCCAAGATAGATTTAATTCCTATATGGGTGTCTCTGTCTACCTTGGAGAGCTCCTTTCCTGTTACACATTTTGATACTCAGTCCTGGCACCCCTTAAAACTGTCAAGTTTGAATCTTGTCTCAAAGCTCAATTCTTATCTAAGGGAAATGGCCCAATAGTACTAATATTGCTGCATTTCCAGTTTAATGTGCTCCATTTGCTCAGGTCTATTTGGAGTTTGTGCATCCTAGATATTAATTTTTGGTGGCAGCCACAAAGTCCCACATATATGGGGTATTTTGTTTCTACTATAATGTCCTGCAGTTTTTTGAAGTTACGTTTTTAAATTCCTGTTTTGAGACATCCCATAAAGAGAAGATAGAATGATAGGCATATACTGTAGTATGGATACCATAGCCTTCTGTAAAGCTTATTCATTTGGGAGGTCAAGGGGGATGGGAAGGGGCAGCTGCTTGCTAGGGAGTTAGCTGCACAATCGAGCAGACTTTGATAGACCGGTAGGTCTGTTCTGCTGGCACCTTCGTATGTTCGTATGTTTGAATTTCCATCTAACCTGTAGGACCACTAATGGAGAATTGTTAAGGCTGGAAGATGTCATTGCTAGAGGGGCCTGATTGCTGAAGAAACAAGAACACGCTAAAGTCTGGTGATCAGAGGTCTCAACAGCAATGGGTTTTGCTCTCTAGACAGTGACTGTTTTAGAAAAATACATGTAATCAATCCTGGTCCTCCAGAGGAGGAGGTGGAGGTGAAAAAGTGGTGGTTTTTCAGCCATAGCCATCCTGTAATCAGGCTATTTTTATTAGTCCAATCAGATAAATGCTGTCATGGTACAGTTTTTGAGTATTCATAGCTCTATCTGCTTATTTGAGCCAACAGTTAAAATCTTCACCAGTGCCACCATTTTACTGGTGTGGAGGTAAGGTTGCACTTCTGAAAGGAGACCCGTGCTGTCTTGGTTTGAGGGACATATAGATTTAGCAATTGGAATAGTCATTAAAACATTCTACGTCTAGCAACAAGGCTGTATCTGGAAGGATTTCAACCACTCTGCGTACCACAAAGGATACACCTTTCAATAATATACCCACCCCGCCACATTGATCCCTCACCTGGGATGAAAATTATGGACTATAGAGCCATGATTTTCTTGCTGCAGATACTTCCAACAATGTTTTTAGGTGGGTGTCTTGTATAAAAAGAGATGTTCCCTGGAAGAGAATCTAACAGTGAAAGGGCAGTTACTAGTTATTAGTTACTAGTTACTTTTTTCTTGTGGCTTCTTATGCTGTTGATATTTAAAGGGATGGGAAAAAAGGTAGAGCCCAAATACATTTAACAGAGGAGGAGAGTACACTCAGTTAATCCACCATTGTTTGGGATCTAGTTCTCCCCTGTACCTTTCTAGCTACTGATGTTTCTGCTTGTGAGTCCTCCATATCTGAGGAAACATGATAGATGGATGAAAAGATAGAAGAAGCCTCAGAATCTTCTTTTCTCTTCTCTTATTTTCTCTTCTCTTCTTTTCTCTTCTCTTCCCTTTGTTTTATCTTGGTGAGAGTTGCAAAATGGTTTCCACTATTGTGGCATGGGGTTTTGGGACTTTGTGTTTGACTTTTCAGTTCCTCCTTTTTTCCTCCTGATACCACGCACATACTGCGTCAGCTTCTTGGTGTGTGTGTGGGGGCATAGAGAATAGTTGTTGCCCATAGTTGCACTATACTGTTCTTGGGAGTCTTTTCCCCTCACTTATTTTGAGGGCCTACTAGGCTCTGGGGGTAGTCTTCTATTATCAGACTGGGTCTATGAGTACCAGACTCAGTCTCAGTTGGTGTCCCTTGCTGAGATATACTTGGATTGGGTCTTGAGGAAGAAGAACCACAGTCTCTAGGGTGCCAAGCTTTAGATGGCTCTGGTGT